>CM056050.1:126172226-126774726 GCA_029574335.1 Rana kukunoris | reverse complement strand
GTGAGGATTTCTCAGAAGAAATAAGGACATTTAAAAGCAAAATCGAACAATGAGGATAAGTGAAGGAGGACTGCACTAAGGTAAAGAAAGCTATTTAGGGGGATTTTTTTTTTCCTTTACAACCCCTTTAAGGATTCTAATGTATCCCTACCCCCACAGGAGCCACTGGAATTGAGTCCTGTTTCAACTCCTATTCAGAGACAAGGAAACAGTCCATGGGCTTGTTTTTGTTGTTTTATTGGGGAAAACAACTTGGATAGGGTATAAGGGTTATGGAATGCCCACCTTGACTTGAAGAACAATGGTGAGGGCAACTTCCTTCTTTATGTGATCCAGAAAAATGAACATACACTTGAATGTATTCCTTCCAGACAGCAACAGTCTCTATGAATTTACAGGAGCTCTGTTTCCCATAGTAGAATAGTAGCAGAATCTCAACTTGCAGGAGCTCTAAGTCCCCTTTTTTTCGAAAAAAAGGGATTGGGTCACAGCTTGCTAGCACAGTGCCAGAGAAGCTTGCTTACATTCGCTAACTTTAACGCTTTCAACCCTGGGGGATGCAATAGTGCTCACACTGTCCCTGGAAATCCTGCTGCCCAGAAAAAAATATTGTTCAGGCCTTCTACTGTACAGGTCCTTCTCCACAAGCAAGGGTGTCTCCCAAACGAGACCATGAGATAGTAGAGATCTCTCAGTACTTCTTCCTTTCTCAGGTCCCAGCCTGGAGGCGGAGCCCCCTCAACCAGGTTGTCCCCTCCCAGGCTACATGACACAGCTTCCTCTTTCAGCTTCCTGCCTGGAAGCAGAGTCTCTTCAACACAAATCCCCTGCTGGCCAGGCTTTACAATATTTAAGAGCTGATCCAGCCAAATTCAATCAAGTGTGCAGGTCAGGACCTCCTTGCCTCCTCCTACTGACTTCCAGAAGCTTCTTCAAGCTTCTAGAACCAGGGGGAGGCACCAGAGACCTGCCCTGTAGAGTCCTCCAGTCTTACCTGGAGTAACCTGACCCAATTACAGACTTACACAACTACCATGAGTCACAAAATAAATGTACCTATGCTAGTTGCGCACTAAAGAGTGTTTCACCTATATTAAGTAATATTTCTGTTATTTTTGGATGAAGATGATTCCATGGTTTCTGTTACCTTTAAATGTTGCACTCCAGAACTTAATTTATAACGAAATGGGACTAATAAAAATACTAAAAGAAAAATGAGACAGAGTTAGAATGTGATTACTGAACTGAAAATAGCCAAGTACGTGTTTAAGTAGTGATGAAGATTATTTAGAAAGTAAAACAAAGAGAGCAAAGATTTACTGCAGAGTGGCCCAGTCATGATGCAGATCCTTCTATACTATGCTATTTCTTCCTCTAACACAGCATCCAGATGACATAACAGCAGTAGGGTGGTCAGATTGAGTTCCAACCACAGCACTATTTCCCTGGGGTTTGCATGTTCTCCCTGTGCCAGCATATGTTTCCTCCAGGTACTCCAGTTTCCTCCTACACTCCAAAACATACTGGTAGGTTAATTGGATCTAGTCTAAATTGGCTTTAGCATGTATACATATGAATGTGAGTAAGCTCCTTGAGGGTAGAGACTGATGTGAATGTACAATATTTATGTAAAGAGCTGCTTAAACTGACGGTGCTTTATATGTACCTGTATCAAATGTATCAAATCTATGTATAGCAATGATTTGTAAAGTAGAAATGATAACATTATTAACAGACTGCTAGGTTTTTACACAATAGAACAGGGAAGCAGTTAGACTATTTCAGGACTCTGTCAACTTAATCAGCACTAATATGACGCAAAGGAACTCGACCTTCCTCTGCCCTTTGCAGGCAATGAAAATGCAGCTAAGTCCACAACAATTGAACACATCTTACTTCAGCACAAATCTATGAGCTAGACAATATATTGCAGTTTAGCTTAGCCCACTATCAAGCTCATAGAAGCACTGGCTTACCTAAAAATGAAAATGCCTACAAGCAATATTGGGGTCTAAGGACATAACTTAAAAGCAATGCCCAAAAAATCTTACTGTGGAAATCAGTCAGTTGTGGAGCTTGAATATGAACTACTAGGAAAATATGATCCCATGATTGAGCAGGAGTTTCCCTTATTTTGTTCATGTGTTGTAATCCAAGGTGAAAAGTAGGAGTACAGACACAATATTTCAGGGTTTGCAGGTTCTGGACAATAACATTAACTCTTCTTTTTAAATTGTCTGAAATTCAAATTGTCAACTGCCCTGTGGGAATAGTCAACAAAAGTTGCCAAAAGAAATCGTCTGGGTGGAAGATTCTCGGCCAAACAGTGACTGCATCCAGGGCTGGCGCTACCTATAGGCAAGGTAGGCGTCGACCTAGAGTGCACATTAGTTGGCACCAGCATAGGGCGGATTATGGCGCTGGGCGCGGGCGATAAAATATTAATCTCCAGTCACTTGCTGGGGATTCCCTTCTTGCCAACTGTCTCCCCTTTGTGTTAGGCATCCCACTTCTATTGTGTTCTGCTGAGCTGTGAGCGACATACATTGCCGTACATGACAGGTGGCATAATGTCTAGCCTGGCACCTCCCTGTCCCGACACGCTGTAAAGCCTGTGTCCCCCTGTCCTGCAAAGGCTCACAGTACAGGCACCAGGAGCACTGCATAGCCGCTTTGGGCCCCCCTCCCCCAGTACATCTAGGGAGTGGGGTGGTGTATAATTTCTGGCCAGGCACTAAGGAGTGCCCGTGCAAGGCAGTCACATGTGGGAGGGCTTAAACCCTCTTGGTCCGCCCTCAGTGTGCACCGCTGCCTGACCTGGTATGCACCAGGAAAGGAGATGAAGGATGATAATGCCACAGGCGTGTTGGCTGGGGGGGGAGTGATTAATTGAGACATAGGTGTATAGAATGTAGGGGGGCGGGGTTGTTGGAACCATTGGTGTGCTGGATAGGGGGAGGGAGTGATTAAAGGCATAGATAGATTGTTTTGCTGAATGGGGAGGGTGATTGAAGGCATAGCCTGTCCATATACTACCCTAGCCTGTCTATATACTACCCTACCCTAGACTGTCCATTTAGTACCCATAGCCTGTCTATATACTACCCTAGCCTGTCCATTTACTACCCTAGCCTGTCCATTTACTACCCTAGCCTGTCGTTTTACTACCATAGCCTATCCATATACTAACCTAGCCTGTCTATATACTACCCTAGCCTGCGGATCATGGCTGGAGTGAGGAAGTGAAGCCAGTGCCGCCACTATTTGTCTTTAGGACGGGTCCAGATGCGCAGATGCGGCCTCAAAAATCTCCACCCCCCCCCCTGTATACATGGGCAGTCATTTTGAGGCCAAAGGGATGGCAAAATTAGGTTTTGCCTAGGGTGTCAAATATCCTTGCACCACCCTATAAGAGAGCCTAATTTACTGTAATTCGGAAAGGCTTTCTTTATTTTATTTATTTATAATGTTTAAAATTGCAGGTGTGCTGGAACTGCAAATACATACAGATTAAAGAACAATACTTTAATTAGCACACACAAGCACTAATTTGTGAATGAATGCTGCAACAACATCCTTCATTCGTACAGGAGCTGGGGTCATCGTCCAGATACACATAGCTGTAGCCAGCTATCAAACTGACAGCTGAGCCTCACAGCTTGCATTAAAGTGGAACTTTACCCATTACAACTTTAAAAACAAAATGATGTTCTTTAGCAAGGAACATAGGGCCAGATTCAGAGAGAATTAGATTCTCGTAGCGTATCAGAAATACACTACGCCGCCGTTTTTTACCTGGCTCTACGTGGAATCCAGGTAGATTTTGTCCAGTAAACGACAGTGTATTTCTCCCGTCGCAATCCATCTGCGCGACTAGGGGGCGTGAAGGATTTAAAATAGGCGCGTTCCCGCGGCGATCGAACTGCGCATGCTCCGTTCGCAAATTTCCCGCCGTGCATTGCGCGAAATCACGTTGTTACGTCGTAGTAGCGTCGTTTACGTACATTCCTATACCCGAACGAGTTACGTTAAAAAAAAAATAATAATTTCAAATCGACGCGGGAACGACGGCCATACTTTACATGGGTTACGCACTGTTAGACCAGCAAAAAGCTCCTCTAACATTACGTAGCCAAAAAATGACGTAGGCGATTGCGAGGGACACTCGTACCTTCGTGGATCGCCGTAAAAACTAATTTGCATATCCCGACGCATGAAAACGACGCTAACTCCGCCCAGCGGCCGCAAAAATATCGCAGCGTAGATCCGAAGGTTTACGAAGACGTAAGCCTCTCGGATCGAAGCCCGAAGCCGCCGTATCATGGTTTGAGGATTCAAACTAGTGATACGGCGCGCGAAATTTGAAATTACTCCTGTCTAACACCAGTTAGACAGGTGTAATTGCTCTGTGAATCTGGGCCATACATTCTACATTAATAAGTATGCTACCAAAATAAGTGTGTGCTGTAAATTGCTTCCAGCATTGCTCTTGTTTTTTCTTGCCATTTTGATGAAGCCAAGAGCCCCTGAGCAGCAGTAAATCTTTAGGTTGCCAGCAGATCAGCCTCTACATTTTTAGTACAGTGCCAAATAAGAGAGAGCAACTGAGGATGTGCAGAGCAGGGTGAGACAGTCCATTACTGGATTTTAAACAGTATAGGCACTTATTTTCTAATGTTTTACATAGCTATATCTGCAAAAGAGGTCAGACTGAAGTCATCTACCGGGACTTTGTTTTTTGATTAAACTTCCACTTTAAAACAGCTCTGTTCTCAATCAGCTGTCCATTATATGTATGGCTTGTGCTCTGTTGCTTAGGAGTACTGCAGGGCTGTACATAGAGAAGGACTTGGCTGTCAAACTGACAGTGGAGCCCTGCAGAGTTACACCTTAAGGAGACTGACAGCAAGACAGACTCCAGGTCCTGCTGTACACACTTCCCATCACAGAGCTGAGACACTATCCTGCATCTGCTTTAGCCCAGTCCTGGTGCTAAGATTAAATGATGAGGCAAAAGTGCAATAACTCATTTAAATTGAATTTTGCAAAACATAAATTAGTAATTTACTTTGTATATGTATTATATTTCAATTTGTGGGGTTGATTTACTTAATCTGGAGAGTGCAAAATCAATCAGCTTCCATTTTTTTTGGTCAAAGCTTAAAGAGGTTGTAACCCTAAAAAAAAATCTATGCTGTAAAATACCTGGTTGATCTTGCCTGTGCCTGTGTCCCCTGATCACAGCACTTATGACTGCTGAGCCATATAACTGTGGTAATTTTATGTGCCTCTGTCATCCCGCTGTGTTTAGTGTCTATCGCTCTCCCTCCCTGCCTTTTACTTCCTAGACTGTGAGCCGTTCTCCAAACCTGACCCTCCCCTCCCCTCCTGCCCATATTCCGAATGGAAGTAAAGTTAGTGAGCACAATTACTGCTAGCCCTTCTGTTATGACAAGATATACTACACAGTGTGTGTGTGTTTTTAAAATTCTGCAGCTAAATACTTTATTCCACAGCGCCGATGTGCGGTGACCACCCATCTAACAAAAGAGGGGAATCTCAGCCCCTCCCACTGTGGTTCTAAGATCAAGGAAGGAGAGTGGCGGGTACAGCAGCGATGTTAAATAGGGTATTTAGCTGTATAATTTTAAAAAGACACAGCCACTATGTAGTATAGCTGGCAGTAATTGTGAGCACGACTTTACAACCACTTTAATTGAACAAGAAGTTAGAAGCTGATGAACTACCTACCATGCACAACAGCACCATATTTGCACTCTCCAATTTTATTAAATCATCCCCTGTGTGCTGCTGTTTTTTTCATCAAATAAACGAATGGAGTTAAAACTTATTTAACCGTTTCCAGAGCGCCCCACGTACATTTACTGCAGCAAGGTGGCCCGGGTGCGCAAAATCACTTACCTGATTTTGTGCACGTGGTTTAGGGGGCGCGCTGCTCCCACTGTGATTGGACACAGCGGGAGCCAATCAGCGGGTCCAGCGGCCACGTTGGCAGCCGTGACCCACTGATCGTTCACAGGAGAGATGGATCAGCGCTGTGCCGATTTAAAGCCCATCGCTGATCTGTTAGGGAGTAAAAGTGAGAGATCATGTTTCAGCTAAGCTCCAGTGAATCCATCCCCCCACAGTTAGAAACACCTCCCAGTGAACACATTTAACCCCTTGAACGCCCACTAGTGTCAACCCATTCCCTGCCAGTGTCATTTATACAGTGATCAGTGCATTTTTATAGTACTGATCACTGTATTGGTGTCACTGGTCACCAAAAAAGTTCAACTTAGGGTCAGATTTGTAAGCCGTAATGGCACAATGCCACAGTTAGAAACACCTCCCAGGGAACACATTTAACCCCTTGAACGCACCTAGTGTTAACACCTTCCCTGCCAGTGCCATTTATACAGTGATCAGTGCATTTTGATAGAACTGATCACTGTATTGGTGTCACTGATCACCAAAAAAGTGCCACTTAGGCAGCGTACACACGAGGAGACATGTCCGCTGAAACTGGTCCGCAGACCAGTTTCCGCGGACATGTCCGATCGTGTGTACGGCCTAGCGGACAGGTTTCCAGCGGACAAAAGTTTCTAAGCATGCTTAGAAACTTGTCCGCTGGAAACCTGTTCGTCGGACATGTCCGCTGGTTAGTACGTCTAACCAGCGGACCGAAATCCCGTGCATGTGTCGAATTGATTCGACGCATGCGTGGAAGCATTGAACTTCCTGGTTTGAGGACATCGGTGACTTCTACGTCACCGCCACGTCACCGCGTTCTCTGTCCGTGGTTATTTTGGTCTGATGGTGTGTACACACATCAGACCAAAAGATCCTCAGAGACATGTCGGATGAAAACGGTCCGCGGACCGTTTTCATCAGACATGTCTCCTCGTGTGTACAGGGCCTCAGAGTCAGATTTGAAAGCCGCAATGTTGCAGTCCCGCTAAAAATCACAGATCACCGCCATTACTAGTAAAAAATAAATAAAAAAAGTCCCTAGATCTATCCTGTACTTTGTAGATGCTATAACTTTTGTGCAAACCAATCAATATCCGCTTATTGGTATTGTATTTTACCAAAAATATGTAGCAGAATACATATTTCCTTAAATTGATGAAGAAATTTGTGTTCTTTTATTTATTTTTCATCAGAAAGTAAAAAATGTTGTTGTTTTTTCAAAATTGTCTGTCTTTTTTTGTTTATAGCGCAAACAATAAAAAAATGCAGAGGTGATAAAATACCACCAAAAGAAAGCTCTATTTTGGAGAGAAAAAAGGATATTTAATTGGGTACAGTGTCGCACGACTGCGCAATTGTCAGTTAAAGCAATGCAGTGCTGCATCGCATAAAAATGGCCTGGTCAGGAAGTGGGTAAAACCTTCCAGGGCTGAAGTGGTTAATTGTATTACTGAATTACAACTAAAGAGAGTCTGCCACTTACAGTATTCCTTACCCCTTACCTGATGCCTAGTAAGCTGTGTAAGTGGGTAGACTACGGAGGGTTTCTAAGCCCCATTCTGATCATAAAGGGGTTTCATAACCTTTTCCTCTTTAGACATAACTGTGGCTTTCTTTTCAGCTCAGCTAAGCCTCCCGACTTTGCTCATTCTGGGACTCAGGCCGTGTACACACGGCAGAGAACCTCGACGGGCAGAACACATCGTTCCGCCCGTCGAGGTTCTCTGCCGGCCGTCGAAATCGGCGACCCGCCCGTCGGGAATGGCAACCAGCCATTCATCCAGGCGGGCCGTCGAGCAAATAGAGAGCGTGCTCTCTATTTCTGCTCGACGGGATTCCCGACGGGATGCTCGCCGAGAGCGTACACACGGCCGAGGTCCTCGCTGGAATGCAGCTTCCAGCGAGGTTCTCGCTGGTTTCCAGCGAGAACCTCGGTCGTGTGTACGCCGCCTCAGATGTAATACATGAAAGCTGAATGCTTTCAGATTCGCTGTCCAGATCAGACTGGGATCAAGACATATATCAGTAGTTTGCAATATAGAAGAACTCTTTAATATATACAATTCATAAAAGTGGTTTATTTCACTGCCAAGACAATACACAAATGAAAAGTAGATTGGATCATCCCATGTTTAATACCAAGATTATTCTAATTTAGAGTACTTATGTAACAGCCCAGTGTTTTTCTGTGACCATACTAATCTTTTTTTTTTGCCAGACGTTAATGATCTGTCCAATAAAATTGTATTTTACAGGTTAACGTTGCGTTGACAAAGATAGGAGATAAGCAAAAGGCCACCCAGTGCATTATAAGCCAAAAGGTACATGACCATCAAATAACACAGCCTACCATGTTTATGCATTAGCCTAATGTTGGATCTTTGTGTCGGCCTAACTTTGCTTTTCTGTCATGACTGTATTGGTCTTATGAGAAGGAAGTGTCACCAGCACACCAGGATCTCCAAAATTGTGTTCAAAATTTTTGTTACATAGTATCAAAATATTAAAGTGATGTTTCTGAGCCACGCAGGACCCCTTCATCAGGCAAGGGACCGTCTTCGTGACCACCAGAGCCATTCTTGCCATGAGACAAGGTAATCTCAGGTGGTAACCTCTACTTGCATGAGATGAGGTTCTAACCTTGCCGAATGGCTCAGAGTTCCTTCTTGTTGGTATAGATACTGGGATAAATGCTTGGCAATGAAGAATGTATCCCTGGACTGTCTATTCTGGCAATAGGAGCCACAACCAAGGTGTCATAGGAGTTGTGGTTACTTGAGATAAAAGATTGACTGACACTGGAACCTTAAAGGGGTTGTAAAGACAATAATATTTTCCTCTTAAATTAAAGTCTGACAGTAGCTGATAAAGTAAAAAGTAATGTTTTGCATCATAACTAGTTTGATACCTGTTGAAATCGAGCTGTTTTATTCACCTCCGTCACTCCTGAATCGTTATTCTCACTGACTTCCTGGTTTGTGGTGCGCATTCATTCTTGCTACATCACGGCCTAATGGGAACTACAGTTCCCATTGGGCTTAGCTTCCATGCCTGTGAGGGATAAGAGAGCATCTTCACGCAGGGCTGTAGTCAGGGAGGGGGTGAGCACATTCTGCTTTCCACCATGCAAAATGGCTCAGATGCTGGTGGAAAGCAAGAAGAGGAGAGACAGGAAATGGCATTTTCGAACCTGGATTACTGTATTTTGGAGGTCAAAAGGAAAAACAAGGTAAGTAATATTTAAATGCTCTAGCTTACAGCAATCAATTGATCTAATAAAAAAAAAAAAAAACTTTAGTGTTCCTTTAAAGGGTTTGTAAAGGAATTTTTTTTTATCTTAACAGCTTCCTTTACCTTAATTCACTGCTGTTTTCATGCCCTCATTGTTCGTTTGTGCTCTCAAGTTGCTGTAATCCATCTCTGATCTCTACACTTCCTGGTTGTGTTTCCTGATAACCACAGTACTGGGAGCTCTCTCTCTGTGGTCACTAGTCAAGGAGGTGGGATTACTGTGTGTCTAAAACCCCTCAGCACCAATCACTTTCGTTTTACAAACCATCACTGGCTCTGTATTGGCTCTGTGCCTCTGTACATTCAGAGAAACAGGAAACAACAGGCAAAAACAAAACTAAACTGTAGGTACATTATATGATTGAATTTTATCTAGTTTTAATCATTTTTAAAAGGAATCAGTTAACTATTATGTCTCTATACCCTGTAAACAGTCATTTCAGCAAAAAAAAATGTTTTCCTTTACAACTCCTTTAAGTAGATATTACGTAGTACCTGTGATTGGTTCATTGTGAAATGATACTGTTATGTTCCCAATAGTGTATCTGGGAGGGATGTGGGTGGCTTCCATACACTGAAAGACTTCTAAAGGACCTTGAGATTGTACACATTTTATGGATCACAAGATTGGAGTGCCACACCAAAAAAGTTGAATTCCAGATCTGTAGTAGACTTGATAGCCAATAAAATTCAAAGGTCACACTGTGTTCCTTTCATCGGGGCTACAGTATGATGTAAAAATGCATTAGATAAGAATATTAAACGAACATTAAATAATACATTTATATAACTTATGAGTGTAAATAAAACATGGTTGTGGTGGTAGAGTATTTTAAGGCAGTAAAGCATAGGGGTTGGTATACTCTGCATAGAAACCAATCAGCTTCCAGGTTTTATTGTCAAAGCTTAATTAAACAAGCTGGAAAAGCTAATTGTCTACCAAGCATAGCTGCATCAGATTTTGCACTCTCAGCCCTGGTTCACTCCCTCTGGCAGTCCCGATTTAGGCGCGATTTAGGAGACATCTGTGCAGGTTTCTGCACAGATGTCAATGTAAATCGCGTCCTGAAATCGCAAAAAGTAGTACAGGAACTACTTTTTGAAATCGGTGCAGCGCCGCAGATGCGACGTCGCACCGATTAGGACGGTGTCATTGCCGACAATTGCCGCCGATTTGAGATGCGATTTCACATGTGAAATTGCATTTCAAATCGAACTAAATCGTACCCAGTGTGAACCTGGGCTAAAGGTTTAATAAATCAATCCCATGGTGTCCAAATCCTCTCCAGCCCCAAAGTTAATGTCTCAATTGTTACTTTTTTTAAAGTTACTTGCATATGAGTAGACAGGTCCCCTTCCAGTGACAATCTTTGTTCATTGCAATTGGTTGCTCTGGAATCAAGTAATACACCTGCACCACAGAGCATGCGGTGAACTTGTAAACCTAAAGGTTTCCCACAGGTTTCCCATGGGTCTTGCAATAAAACAGTAGATTAGAGCAGAGCTCTGTATGAAAACATGTTCACATATTCATTTTCTCTTGACTCTATCCAGACCACAGATCCCATTAGTCCATTTTGCAAGCTGCACTTTATTCATGGTGCATTCATCAATAAGTAATCTGTGTTTGTTAAGTGCAAAATCCTCTGCTGGTTTTTCCTGCATTTCTGAATAACACTACAAGTAGTAACAGTCGGGAAAACTGTCCTATGTATTATCAGAACCTGCTGCTCATTTCAGGTCACACAGTACTGTACAGGCTCTATGTTTGGAAAAGGTTATTCCTATTTATATCAGTGTGTACTTGGCACACTAATAGAATCTCCTAGTGGGTGAAGAGCAATATATCCTTCACAAAGTGCTGATAGGCATGAAAAGCATAAGGGCATGCTCAGGATGGGGAAAGGCCGTTGTGAGCCCAACAGCTAGCTGATATATGATCTGGAGTGAAAAACTATTAATGCAGAGGTCTCAAATGAAAAGTGCATTTAGAAATGTATCTGTACATAATCCAGTTTAAAAACACAGCTGTGTATTTTTCAGCAATTACAAAAAAAAAAAAAACAGATGCACAGCTATGGCAGGCAGATATTTTAAGAAAATTCACTTCAGTCAAGAACATCATTAGAAGGGGACTCCAGGAACCCATATATACATGCAATAGTCCTGCTAATTATTCATTCAAAATTCATCAAATAGCAGCAGCAATGTAAGCAAATCATGATCTAAGTACACTGTACACTATTGTCCAGGACCAGGACAAGGGGTGGGCAGGAGTGAAAGCTGCCCTGGGCGCGAGAGAAAGCTGCCCTGGTGCAATGGTTTATTGTAGGGATGGAGGCACCTTCCTTCTGTAACAAAGCTGACAGGAGTAGTGACAGCAGCATCATTACTCCTATAAGCCCAGCACTGGGAGTGGCAAAGACGGGTGGGAAGTGGTGCAGGGTGTGTTTTCTCTCCCTCTCCTCCATCCTGCCAGTGCAGGGCTCCTGTATTTAGAAGGCCAGCAGCGGTAATCACAGATACAGGAGCTCTGCACTGCAGGAGGCAGGAAGGCACAGAGAACACAGCCCACAGCCAAGCACAGACATGTCCAAGGCTGAGCTCTCTCTCCAGCTCCTCCCTCCTGACAGTACAGTGCTCCTATAGCCTGTAAATACAACTTGCATATGGGTGCACTGACAGCTCAGGACTGTGTCTTATGTTATCTGACACCCCCAGCCACCTTCTCCCTACACTGGGGGTGCAGTTTGGCATCTTTGCTCTGGACACTGATTGACCTTGTCCCGGCACTGCTATTGTCATCCATACATATTTCAGGTCCTGGGAGACTGGAGTGGGAGGTACTTAGGCGGCAGCGAACAACCTCATCAGAGTTGGTCTCACCAATACACATGCAGGAATTAATTCACCACTATAATATTTATCTTATTGTCCCAATTGTCCTCAATTGTGGGGACACTTGACCCCTGAGAGTTGCTGGAGGTGTAAGGAAGAAAAGGGGAATTTACTACATATTTTTTGGTCTTGTCCACAATTGGAACACTTCTGGAAAATAGTACACCGCATTTCTCAAAAATTCACTGATTACGTCCTCCCAGAAGACCTATTTTCTCCTACATGTATCGAATATTCCTGAGAAAATGTACAACAAATCATTATTACGCCACCTCTTTAATGCAGCCAAATCGTGCAGTGCACTGCATTGGAGAGACTCACAACCTCCTTCTGTCTCTCTTTGGTTTTTGAAAATTGAGGAGGTGAACAAAATGGAAAACCTGTTACTTTATGTTCAAAACAGGCACGAGGCTTAGTCCAAAACCTGGGTCCATTGGAACATGTTCACATTCTCGGAAGAAGGAAAGGCTCTCTTTGCATCCTGAGCGTACTAAGACACTGTATACTAATTTCTCCCCTTCGGTGTCCTTCACCCCTCTGCCTGCAACTCCACCATTCTCCCTCCCCCTTTTCCCCCAACCCCACCATTCCCCCTTACCCTAACCGCTCCTTTCTCCCCCCTCTTCTTACCTGACCTTACCTTACCCTTTCATTAGATTAACTGTGAAAAATGCTATATCATGTGCTGTCATGGTGGCAGCGACAACTTGATCCAAGAGAGGTGATCCAGAAAGGCCGCCGCTGCACTTTGTGTTAACTCATCCTTCGATTTTGCTTTTAAATGTCCTTATTTCTTCTGAGAAATGCTCACTTCCTGCTCTTCTGTCTGTAACTCACCACCTTAATGCAAGGGTTTCTTCCTGGTGTGGAGAAAGCCTCTTGAGGGGGCGAGCAGGAGTGTCAGGATGCTCACTAACAGACCGCTCCTTTCTCTATCTGCAAAGTAGAGAATGTCCTGACTTGCCTGCTAGCCCCCTCCCCCCTCAAGAGGCTTTCTCCACACCAGGGAGAAAGCCTTGCATTACTGTGTGGAGTTAAAGATAGAAGAACAGGAAGTGAGGATTTCTCAGAAAATAAAGGAAGCTATTTAGGGAAACAAATTCCTTTACAACCCCTTTAATGCATGTTTTCTTCTAATGTAATTTACTGCTCTGTGTATGCTGGATACTTTAAATAAAGAATTTGAAAAACAAAATTGTGGGGACACCCTCTTACATGCATGTATGTATGTATTATACCCTGTACACATGATCGATTCATCCGATGAAAGCGGTCTTATGGATTTTTTCATCAGATATCCGATGAAGCTGACTTTCATCAGTCATGCCTACACACCATCAGTTAAAAAAATAATCGTGTCAGAACGCGGTGACGTAAAACACAACGACATGCTGAGAAAAATGAAGTTCAATGCTTCTGAGCATGCATTGATTTTTAACCAATGGATTTCCCCACAGACGATCGTTTTTTTCTATCGGTTTTTTAACCATCAGAAAATTTTAAAACAAGTTCCTAGTTTTTTCACCGATGAATAAAAAACCGATGGGGCCCACACACGATCGGTTCCTCTGATGAAAACAAACGGTCCATCAGACCGTTTTCATTAGACGAACCGTTCGTGTGTACGTGGCTTTAGAGTAAGACATGGTATGTAAAATTACAAGAGTGGCTGAACAGAAATATATACATTCTTTGGGAGACCTCTGTAGACGGGCTTTTGTTCCATGTCAGATGGGTTTTGCATTCTCATACACAGGGCTTTTTTTCTGGGGGAACTTGGTGGAACTCAGTTCCACCACCTTTGGCTCAGACCCTTTGGTGCCCGCTCACCACAATCACTTGTGAACACAGAAGTCTGGTTTCTGTGTTTACAAGTGACTGCTTTGTAACCCCCTGAACTCTGCAAACTGTATGTAATGCAATCCTGGTATTTAATGCCCCTTTAAGACCCTTCTACTGTTTGTGAAATCTGAACGGATCGTGGTTGAGTTCCTGCACCTATTTTCTGAGAAAAAAAGCTCTGCTCATACAAGTCTACAGGAATTCAAAGCTTGCTTGAAGCAGGTCAAAAGCAGGTCATCTTCAAGTCAAAAACACCTATCAATTTATTCTGAACCATCTTAGAAGAGTCTCTAAAGTGATTCTGTTGACAAAAGCCCCAAACCCATCAATACCGGCCCTTAGAATGATGCAGAATGCTTTTTTTGTTGGCTTTTACAAGGTTGGGATTTTCTACCCAGTGCTTTGTAGATAAAAAAAATGCAGCCTTAGTGATTTCTTAGTGAATTATTGATGCTTGGTAAAAAGCCAATGTTTGAAAGCAGTGTTATCATTATATAGGTATTATAGGATTTAGCAAGGGATGATTCCCACCCTATCTATAAAGGAAGAAAACTATGAGCAGCGCCAAAGAGACAGTGGTCCATTCTGGTGGATTTCAAGAAATATCATTTAATACAAACTAAGAGCTATAAGTTTTCAAAAGCACCAAGTGGGAGTTTTAATTTGGAGATTCTTTTTTCCTTCCAAGACCAGAGGGGGAGGGGAAGGAAAGAGGAACCCAATTTCTCTTATGACAAATGAAACATGACAGCAGCTGAAGTGATATATGTGTTATCACAGCACATGGGGTGTTGTGGGATCCTGCAGCAGAGTTTTATCAGGAAGATTAATCACCACCATCTCGGTAAAACAAGATAAAACCATAAAAAAACATTTCAGCCTCGCCAACTAGCATGGAAGAATATGTTCTATATTGGGGGAACAAATGCTTTTTAATGAAATCTACAATAGTACAACTGTCCACAGATGTATTCTTTTTTAATAAATGCTATGCATTGAGCTATTATTAAATTGTTGCAACGCTATGCAACTGGCAAGCTTAACAGCAGCCAGCATTAGCCCTGATATTATGTAGGCCAGCTTTGATGCTCCTCTACAGTGTAACCTAAAACAGAATTGGAGTTAAAATTACATTTTGAAATAAATGGCTTGTTTTTTATACCTTACTGTAGATATAAGTCCAAATGAAGCAGTGGGGCCACATACATCCATCTATTGTTTGTTACCATGACACAACTCTAATTAAACATTTTTATGCTACTGCACTGCTGGTCATTACATTGGATGTGATGCTGCTTGTTTCCCCAAACATTAACATGAGGGCCATAGGAAGGCCAATAGGAT
This sequence comes from Rana kukunoris, assembly GCA_029574335.1. Taxonomy (NCBI): domain Eukaryota; kingdom Metazoa; phylum Chordata; class Amphibia; order Anura; family Ranidae; genus Rana; species Rana kukunoris. The sequence continues at coordinate 126,759,378 of CM056050.1, read as the reverse complement.
GATTATTGGGCAAGATAATACATTTACCATTGCTCTATGTGAGAAGTCATTTTTCAAACACACAAATGGATTCTCTGAACAATGTAAATGATCTCATGAATCTCTAGAAGAAGGGAATAGAATTCAAGTTAGCCACTTATGAAGGTGAATAAACTGGGAAAAATGTACCCAGTAGATGTCAATCACCCGTTACCTGAAATTTTAACCACTTGCGACCAGCTCACGTACTTTTACTGTGGCAGGTCGGCTCTCCTGTGCGGGTGCGAGTACGCCACCGCCAGGGGCCTTGTGTGCCCGCTGCGAGCCATGGGAGTGTGTCCGCGGGTCTGGGGGACTCCATGTGTGCCGGCCACCTGCGAGCATAGTGCACAGAGGCAGAACGGGGATATGCCTTTATAAACAAGGTGGATGCCTGTTCTGACAGGGGGCATGTCAGAGATCTTCTGTTCCCAGTGATCGGGAACAGCAATCCCTGTCATGTCCATGGCAGCCCATCCCCCCTACAGTTAAAAAACCCCCAGGGAACACAGTTAACCCCTTGATTGCCCCCTAGTGTTAACCCCTTCCTTGCCAGTGTCATTTATACATTGATCAGTTCATTTTTATAGTACTGATCAAAGTAATAATGTCACTGGTCCCAAAAAAGTGTAATTTGGGGTCAGATTTGTGCGCTGCAATGTCGCAGTCCTGCTAAAAATCGCAGAATGCCGCCATTACCGGTAAAAAATAAATAAATAAAAATCCAGAAATCTATCCCGTAGTTCAGGGATATGCAATTAGCGCACCTCCAGCTGTTTCAGAACTACAAGCCCCATAATGCATTGCAAGACTAACAGACACAAGTATGACACCCAAAGGCAGACACATGATAGGACTTGTAGTTTTGCAACAGCTGGTGGTCTGCTAATTGCATATCCCTACCGTCGTTTGTAGAAGCGATAACTTTTGCCCAAACCAATAAGTATATGCTTATTGCACTTTTTTTTTTTTACCAAAAATATGTAGAAGAGTCTTAATTGACCTAATTTTTTTTTTAGAAAATTTTATATTTTTTGGAATATGTATTATAGCAAAAAGTAAAAAATATTGGCCCAGATTCAGAGAGAATTGGATTCTCGTAGCGTATCAGAAATACACTACGCCGCCGTTTTTTACCTGGCTCTACGTGGAATCCAGGTAGATTTTGTCCAGTAAACGACGGCGGCGTAGTGTATTTCTCCCGTCGCAATCCATCTACGCGAGTAGGGGGCGTGAAGGATTTAAAATAGGCGCGTTCCCGCGGCGATCGAACTGCGCATGCTCCGTTCGCAAATTTCCCGCCGTGCATTGCGCGAAATCACGTCGTTACGTCATTCGTTGTTTGAGTAGCGTCGTTTACGGACATTTCTATTCCCGAACGAGTTACGTAAAAAAAAAAATTAAATTCGACGCGGGAACAACGGCCATACTTAACATGGGCTACGCACCGTTAGACCAGCAAAAAGCTGGTCTAACAGTACGTAAAAAAAAACAGACGTAAGCGATTGCTCGTATCTTCGTGGATCGCCGTAAAAACACATTTGCATATCCCGACGCATCAAAACGACGCAAACTCCTCCCAGCGGCCGCAAAAATATCGCAGCGTAGATCCGAAGGTTTACGAAGACGTAAGCCTCTCGGATCGAAGCCCGAAGCCGCCGTATCATGGTTTGAGGATTCAAACTAGTGATACGGCGCGCGAAATTTGAAATTACTCCTGTCTAACACCAGTTAGACAGGTGTAATTGCTTTATGAATCTGGGCCATTGTTTTTTTCAGAATTGTCGCCCCTTTTTTTGTTTATAGCGCAAAAAGAAAAAAAATAGGCAAAGGTGACCAAATACCACCAAAAGAAAGCTTTTATTTTGTGAAAAAAATGACATACATTTTGTTTGGGTACAACGTCGCACAACCGTGCAATTGTCAGTTAAAACAACACAGTGCCTTATTGCAAAAAAATTGCCTGATCATTAGGGGGTCAAATCCTTCCGGGGCTGAAGTAGTTAATAAGCTAATGTAAGTGATGCTGTGAAATCAACAAGAATGGCCAATTGCATAAGGAAGCGTGTATGTCAATGTCAATAGAATTTAAGATCTTTCAATGATTGGATCATCACTTAAAGAAGGCCTGTAATTGGATTCTTCAACACCAAAGGGTTCCCAGTAAAGAGTTTTTATGCTACAATACATACTCTAGAGCAATTGCTTACAGTGGTGTCCATATGCATAATTTTTCTAATTTGATTCCATGTAAGTTAATGATCCATACTTCAGCTCTAGTCATTTTAATGTTTTTAGCTGTGTACATTAAAGTAATCAATTACTCTTAACAATTTATGTTAATAAATGAAACAACTTTTTGTTAAGTATACCTTTTAATTATATACTGTATGTACATGGAAGGAATTCATATTTGCTTATACCATATGTAGGGTCTGCTTTCTTTGGGCCTTTCTGATCATCTTATCTTACCGTAGATCTACTGTTCAAGCTCTGTCTGACTGAACATTTTGGGCCAGATTCAGTAAGAAGTTACGCTTCTTAGATGCGCCAGCGTATCTTTTTTTTGTATTCAGAAAACAAGATACGCCGGGATTGAGCTAAGATACGAGCGGCGTAATTGTATTACGCCATCGTATCTTAACTGCATTTTAACTGCATTTTTAAGATGGCCATTAGTGGCGTTCCCGCTGATTTACGCCTAGAATATGTAAATTAGCGAGATACGCCTATTCACAAACGTACGCCTGGCCGACGCAGTGAATTTAAGCCGTTTACGTAAGGTCTTTTCCGGCATAAAGATAAACCACCAAAAAGATGGCGCATCCTATGTTAAGTATGGACGTCGGGACAAATTTTTCAGATTTTACGTTGTTTGCGTAACTCGTCCGTGAATGGGGATTTACGTCAATTACGTTCACTTCGAAAACAATGCATCGTAGCGTCATAATTTGGAGTATGCGCACTGGGATATGTCCACTGTCGGCACATGCGCAGAAATGATTTACCTGATGAATTACCCGACCCAGCAAATTGGGCCACTAATGGGGTGAAATCATTTAGGGATATTATCCAGCAGGTCAGCTTTTTATGTTTAAAGGCTAAATTTGAACTTCCAAATTGTTTTTTTTTTTTTTTCGAAATTTGCAATTAAGACACGCCTTTGTGTCACATTTGGGTTCTACTGCCTTGGAGACTCCGCCCTCACTCTTTGAACAGTTGCTCTGCGCAGATTCTATGTCCGACATATATGTCTGCACATGCGTCGAATGGATTCGACGCATGCGCGGAAGTGTTTTACTTCCTGGTGACGGTGACGTGGCAGCGTCAACGTCACCGCCACGTCACCGCGCTGTCTGCCGGCGGGGATTTTGGTTTGATCGTGTGTACACGATCAAACCAATCTATCCCAGCAGACAAATCCGATCAAAACGGTCTGTCAGACCGATTTGATCGGATTTATTTAATGGTGTTTACGCGGTCTAACAGGGAGAGGATTTGGGTGACATGTGACATTACCCCCCTTTTTTTTATTAAATTCCTTTTTATTTAATAACTTTGCTCTTATAATGCTTATAATACACACTATGCTTATAATATTTTACAAAAAATATACATTAAAATACATTTAGTTGCATTTCCATCACATCTTATTACCCATTACCCTTTCACTTGCCTGGTTTCTGCTAGAGACCGTTTGATACAATTCAAATTTCTTTATAGGATTTACTTTAAACCTGGCAATCTTGCCAGTATATATTCTCGTTTGCAGAGCGCTGGCTTTGTATATTTGCCCCAGCTTATTTTATTCATGTTTTTTGGAAATGACCTTTAATTCAGCAATTCTGGGTGGAAGTCACACGATTACGTCCGATTCTGCTGACAGTTTTGGTTTGCTTGCTGGGCCTAGTGGAGGAGGTATCTCCTACAAGAGTACACAGAACACTCCTGGCCATATTATTATTTTACTATGGTAAAGTGATTATCCTCAATTGGAAAAAAAAACGTGCTGTACTCAAATGCCGCGTACACACGATCGGTTTGACTGATGAAAACGGTCTGATGGACCGCTTTCATCAGACCAAACCGATCGTGTGTGGGCCCCATCGGTTAATTATCCATCGGTTAAAAAAAATTGAAACTTGTTTTAAAATTAACCGATGGATTCCTAACCGATAGAAAAAAACGATCGTCTGTAGGCACGTCCATCGGTTAAAAATCCACACATGCTCAGAATCAAGTCGACGCATGCTTGGAAGCATTGAACTTCCTTTTTTTCAGCACGTCATTGTGTTTTACGTCACTGCGTTCTGACATGATCGTTTTTTTAACTGATGGTGTGTAGGCGCCGCACGACTGATCATCAGTCAGCTTCATCAGATAACTGATGGAAAAATCCCTCAGACCGTTTTTATCAGACTAACCTATCGTGTGTACAGGGCATTAGGCCTGGTTCACACCTCTGCATTTTTTAGTGCGTTTTCAGTTTTGCAGAAACACACTACAGTCCATTCAACAAAGTTTCCTATGGATGTAATTCACATCTATGCATTTTATGGAAAGGATCATGGATTTTTTTTCTGGTTTTTGGTTTCATATACTTCAATGGATAAAAAAAAGCATGTAATGAAAAACGCATAATGCACCCGCAATATGCAAACTGCAACCTGCATAAATGTGAATCAGGCCTCACTGACATTTTGGAAGGGGTTGGTAAATTCTGTATTGCCCTTTAACAAAGCTACCTATTTAAATATAATGGCCCAGATTCACAGAGCGATTACGCCTGTCTAACTGGTGTTAGACAGGAGTAATTTCAAATTTTGCGCGCCGTATCACTAGTTTGAATCCTCAAACCATGATACGGCGGCTTCGGGCTTTGATCCGAGAGGCTTACGTCTTCGTAAGCCTTCGGATCTACGTTGCGATATTTTTGCGGCCGCTGGGAGGAGTCCGCGTCGTTTTCAGCGTCGGGATATGCAAATGACTTTTTACGGCGATCCACGAAGATACGAGTGGTCTTCGCAATCGCTTACGTCATTTTTTTGCTACGTACTGTTAGACCAGCTATTTGCTAGTCTAACGGTGCGTAGCCCATGTTAAGTATGGCCGTCGTTCCCACGTCGAATTTAATTTATTTTTTTTTTTTTACGTAACTCGTTCGGGAACAGGAATGTCCGTAAACGACGCTACTCAAACAACGAATGACATAACAACGTGATTTTGCGCAATGCACGGCGGGAAATTTCTGAACGGAGAATGCGCAGTTCGATCGCCGCGGGAACGCGCCTATTTTAAATGCTTCACGCCCCCTACTCACGTAGATGGCTTGCGCCGGGAGAAATACACTACGCCACCGTAGTTTACTGGACAAAATCTACCGGGATTCCACGTAGAGCCAGGTGAAATACGGCGGCGTAGAGTATTTCTGATACTCTACGCGAATCTAATTGTATGTGAATCTGGGCCAGTATGTCCAAAAAAAAATCAAGGTCTGGCAAAGCTAAGTATCCATGTCTACTACCAATGCCTAATCACTTCTAGAGGTGTTTTGGGGAAAATGTTGTGATTCCTAGTCTTGAAGGTATTACTGTTCAAATCTCCTGTATCACCTAGCTCCATTGGCGTCTGGGTGATACTGTCATATAGTACCTTAGATGTTTCATGGTTTCTGTTTTGTGATTTGTAATATTATGGTGTAGACATGTGCGGTTCGTTTCTTTCCGAATAAATATTCGGACACATTTTTAATTATTCGGAGATTCAGATATATCCAAATACCCAAACTACAGTATAAATTAAGTTTACCAAATGCTCCCAATGACGAAATGAAATTCGTCTGAATTTCCGAAATTCAAATTTAATTTTACATCAAATTCCAGTAAAATTCAAACTGAAAACATGTTTCTGAAATCAAAGACTGTAGGGGTTATTTACTAAAGACAAATCCGCTTTGCACTACAAGTGCAAACTACAAGTGCAAAGTACCCTTGGAAGTGCAGTCTCTGTAGATCCGAGGGGGACATGCAAGAAAATGTAAAAACAGCATTTTAGCTTGGACATGATTGGATAATAAAATCAGCAGAGCTTCCCCTCATTTCAGATCTACCCCTCAGATTTACACCGCCTGCAATTTCAAGTGCACGTTGCACTTGTAGTGCAAAGTGGATTTGCCTTTCGTAAATAGCCCCCTGTGTGTATGTTATTAGAGTACCATTTCGAAACAATGCTATTTTAGTTAATCTAAAAGTGATTTAAAGGGGGTTATTTATGAAAGGCAAATCCACTTTGCACTACAGGTGCACTGCAAATGCACTTGAAAGTGCACTGAAAGTACATTTGCTGTAGATCTGAGGGGGGACACACAGGGAAAATAAAAAAAACAGCATTTATTGGATAATAAAATTTGATGATAACATTTGCAGAGCTTCCCCTCAGATCTACAGTGATCTACAACAACTGCACTTACAAGTGCACTTGTAGTGCAGAGTGGATTTGCCTTTAGTAAATCAGCCCCAAAGAGTCATTGTAATCATTTGATGAAGATTTTCCTTTTGTTTTGCCACATTCAAATTGAAATGAAAAAAATCAAAAGTTTTCAATTCGGCCGATTCAAAATGTATTGGTTCAAACGTTTCGAAATGAAAAAATCTGTAAATTCAAAGAAAATTTGAAAAGGGCAGTAAATGAATTCCGAATACGAATTGAACGAATCAACTGAATTTAATGAAACTAAATAACTAGATTAACTAAACTGATCTAAGACCCCTTTCACACTAAGGAGCTTTGCAGGTGCTATAACGCTAAAAAATAGCACCTGCAAAGTGCCCTGAAAGAGCTGCTGCTGTCTCTCCAATGTGAAAGCCCCCGAGAGCTTTCACACTGGAGGGGTGCGCCAGCAGGACGGTAAAAAAAGTCCTGCAGCTAAAATTGCCATGACAGCTCATTTCTCTTTGTAAAAAAGCATCTGGGGATACCCTTCATTTATACCAGACCTTTATTCTAGATGAGGGTCTGTATAGATGTTTATGGTTGATCTCACAAAAAAAATGCAGTGCACCCCCTTAACCACTTGTCCTCCACATTTGTGCGGTGATATCTGAATGATGGGTGCAGCTACAGGCATCATTCAGATATCGCCATCTTCAGCCGCCGATTCTGTGCACCATAAGAACGATCATTCTTATAGGCAGCGGGAGGGAACGTCCCTCACCCCTCCCGCTGCCATCCGGTGCTTCTCTGGGCTCTCCCGTGCCATCGGGGGCCCGGAAGAGCGATTTGGCCGGCGCTCGCTGGTGAAGCATAGAGAAGACTGGTGACCAGATGGATAACGTCGGAGGTACCTGAAAGTAAACTAAGCCGCAATCGCGGCTGATTTTTGTTTCACCGATTTAATGCTTGTAAGCCTGGAGGAGAGATGTGGGGTCTTATTGACCCCACATCTCTCCATAAGAGGACCTGTCACACTGATTCCCGTTACAAGGGATGTTTACATTACTTGTAGTAGGAATAAAAGTGATAAAAAAACATGTTAAAAAAAGTGTAAAAATAAAAATAATTAAGTAAAATAAAAATACATATTTTTTTTTTCAAAATGCCCCTTTCCCCGTTATCTCGCGCACAGAAGTGAACATGCATGCAAGTCCCGTCCACATATGTAAACGCCGTTCGAACCCCACATGTGAGGTATCGTCACATGCGCAACAATTCTAGCACTAGACCTCCTCTGTAACTCAAAAATAGTAACCTGTAAAAAAAATGTAAGTGTCGCCTATGGAGATTTTTAAGTACCGAATTTTGGCGTCATTCCATGAGTGTGCGCCATTTTAAAGCGTGACATGTTAGGTATCTATTTACTCGGCGTAACTTCATCTTACACATTATACAAAAGAATTGGGCTAACTTTACTGTTTTGTTATTTTTTCATTCAGGAAAACGTTTTGTTTCCCAAAAAAAGGTGTTTGAAAAATGATTGCGCAAATACTGTGCAAGAAAAAAGTTGCAATGACCGCCATTTTATTCCCTAGGGTGTCTGCTAAAAATATATATACAGTATAATGTTTGGGGGTTCTGATTAATTTTCTAGCCAAAAAATAGTGATTTTTACATGAAGGAGAGAAGTTCCATAATAGGCCCGGTGGACAAGTGGTTAAGGGCTGAAGATGAACTGGCACTCCCCACCCCGCACAGCCAGGCACAATGAATTTTCACAAGCACTCTTGAGACAGAGAACAGTACGTGACTTCGGTTTTTTTGTTCTTTATTGAGGGTAATAACTTGAATAGGCATGGGAGGTTATGGGATGCCCATTGACTTCAACAACAGCTTCATAGACAACTTTCTATATACAGCTCCTCTTCTTCCTCCAGCACACACTTGCTTGCAAAACCCAGCTTGATCACTCTGAAGAGCTGACAGTCACTCAGTCAGACTAAAGGTGATAGCCAATTACAGGCAGGAACCCGAGGCCCCTCGTTGTGTACCATAAAGGACAGTATCCAGCTTGTACTATTCCTTCTGTGGCTACTGATCCCAGCACCACCTCTTCATCCCAGCTAACTTCTGACCACAGTGCTCCAGATTGACACTTACCAGCCAACCCGGCTGACTCTCAGGAGATCTCCCAGACTTGCTGAGCTGTTTATGTTTTCCTCTCCTCTTACTGCTTCCAGGAAGGGCTTCCTCCATGTGTTAAGGTAGGATCCTTCTAGCACCCAAGCCCCACGCCCGAGGTCACCCCCCCAGACTAGGGGGCACCTTCAATTGCCACTGACAGCCTCCATAGCACTCCATCTCTATCTTCCACCGACTGCCCCCTGCTGGTATAACTCATGCCTATGTATGAGGTGGCCTGCCCCCTGCCAGCCCTTTACTGGGGATTGGCTGAGGTCCTGATCCTCCATATTCTCCAATGTCCCAGAAAAAAGGGGGAGGCACCAGAGAGGCTTCTGGGATGAGTCATCCAGCCCTGAGTTACTAAATCCTGACCCAGATTCACTGTTCAGGCTTAGTCCTGAGCTGAACTTAAATGTTCCTACACTAACAACCTAGCACACTAGAGGGTACTACAAAAGTGTGTAGTTCCCAATAGAAATGTATACCCCACTCTTACCCTTGATTGGTGTCTGGTATGGGTGTCAAAGGGTACCCCATGCAAAAAAACAAATGACATGGAATGCCCTCTAAATTCTATACATATGGAATGGATTTTGATGGGGGACTCAACTCAAAAAATAAGAACAAAGACATAGGACCTTCCTAAAATTCCATATCAGGCCCTTATCATGCAGCCTGGCAGGTCAAAAAAGGGGGTGGACAAGCAAGCATTCTCCCCTCCTGAACCACACCAGGCCCTAAACATGGGGGTACCTTGCCAAGGGGGGCTACGCTGGGGTCTGTGGGCAGAGGAATTATCAAAATACGTAAGCCTGTTTAAAAATATTGGGGCCAAAATGTAAATAGTAAATAAAGACACAAATACTTTATTCAAAAATAAAAACCATTCAATCTTCATCAAACATGATGAACGATGATTGGTAAAATGTATAATTATTTTTAGTACTCTTAAACCAAATAATAACTTTGGTAATGCTTACATGTGCCCTATAGTGAAATGTGGATTTTAAAACTCAGTTGAATTCTGACACCATGTATTCTCTTTATAGTACTGTAACCCAAAATGTTACTGCTTCCTTTCACATGGATATAATCCACTTAAAATAAGCTTAGCAAGCTGCGTAGGTGTTCTGGTTATTAACACCTGTCATCATCAATGCAACATAATTTATAAATTACATTTTAAACAGCTCCATAGCTGAATATTATTACACTTTTTACCTTGCTTGGAAGTGCAAGGAAAAGTGATTACACATGAATGAGCAGACTCTAAAAGAATATGTAACAAGATGGGGAAAACGGGTAAGATTTTGTTAAAAAAAAATTATATTGTGGCTTCTGATTGGCTGCTGTACCAGCAGGTGGACGTTCCTGCGGGCCTTTCCCAATGTCTGCCTTAAAGCCTTTATATTTAAATAACAGTCCACATCTTTAGGTTACTCTATAATGCTACATTTGGCCAGAGCTGCTATGGTATATTACCTCCCCTTCTTACTTCCCTTATCTCCCTCTTGGCTGTGGAACTTTTGTTTGTAAAATAGAAAAAAGCAAGTTTTAGAGACCATTGCTTCTACAAATATAAAGTTACTTCACGGCAGTACCTGCAGTAAGATTCCGCTGTTTGTCAACCCTCTCTGGGAAAATTTGTTGTGGGCTTCATATGTGTATGTAACATAAGCTTGAAAGGCTAGCCTTATAGTATTCATAGTAGATTTATTCCTATGGACACAAAACCGGGACTGAGAACATATGGTTTCTTTGTGGTCAGAAGGAAAAGTGATAAAATTCCATAATCCCCAATATGAAAATTCCCCACTTTTGGAACACACACACAAATAATATACAATGCTTTTGGAAAGTATTCACAGCGCTTCACTCTTTCCACATTTTGTTATGTTACAGCCTTATTCCAAAATGGATCAAATTCGTTATTTTCCTACAAACAATAAACCACAATGACAACGTGAAAAAAGTTTGTTTGAAATCACATGTAGATACGTTTTTACAGCCTTTGCCATGACACTCAAAATTGAGTTCAGGTGCATCTTGTTTCCACTGATCATCCTTGAGATGTTTTTACAACTTGATTGAAGTCCACCTGTGGTCAATTCAGTTGATTGGACAGGATTTGGAAAGGCACACACCTGTCTCTATAAGGTCTCACAATTTACAGTGCATGTCAGAGCACAAACCAAGCCACGAAGTCCAAGGAATTGTCTGTAGACCTCTGAAACAGGATTGTATCGTGGTACAGATTTGGCGAAGGGTGCAGAAAAATGTCTGCAGCATTGAAGGTCCCAATGAGCACAGTGGCCTCCATCATCCATAAATGGAAGAAGTTTGGAACCACCAGCACTCTTCCTAGAGCAGGACGCCCAGCCAAACTGAGCAATCGAGGGAAAAGGGCCTTAGGAAGGTAACCAAGAACCCCATGGTCACTCAGACAGAGCTCCAGTGTTTTTCTGTGGAGAGAGGAGAACCTTCTAGAAGAGCAACCATCTCTATAGCACTCCACCAATTAGGCCTGTATAGTTGTGGCCAGACGGATGCCAATCCTCAGTAAAAAGCACATGAAAGCCCACCTGGAGTTTACCAAAAGGCACCTGAAGGATTCTCAGACCATTAGAGACATAATTCTCTGGTCTGATGAAGCAAATAATGAACTCTTTGGCCTGAATGGCAAGCATCATGTCTGGAGGAAACCAGGCACTGCTCATCACCTGGTCAATACTATCCCTACAGTGAAGCATGGTGGTGGCAGGATCATGCTGTGGGAATGTTTTTTTAGTGGCAGGAACAGGGAGACTAGTTAGGATCGAGGGAAAGATGAATGCAGCAATATACAGAGACCCTTTATGAAAACTTGGTCCCGAGCACTCTAGACCTCAGACTGGGGCCAAGTTCATATTTCAACAGGACAACGACACTAAGCACACAGCCAAGATAACAATGAAGTGTCTATGGGACAACTCTGTAAATGTCCTTGAGTGGCCCAGCCAGAGCCCAAACTTGAACTCAATTGAACATCCCTGGAGAGATCCGAAAATGGCTGTGCACCGACGCTCCCCATCCAACCTAATGGAGCTTGAGTTGTCCTGCAAAGAAGAAAAGAAGCCCACAAAAGGTGTGCCAGAGCATCATACTCAAAAAACTGCCCACAAATAGGTGTGCCAAGCTCAAAGGTGCATCATACAAAAAAATGAGCAAAGGTGCCAAAGGTGTCAACAAAGTATTGAGCAAAGGCTGTGAATACTTATGATTTTTTCAGTTTTTTTATAAATTTGCAAAGATTTCAAACAAACTACTTTCATGTTGTCATGGGGTATTGTTTGTAGAATTGTGAGGAAAATAATAAATGTAATTAATTTTGGAATAAGGCTGTAACATAACAAAATGTGAAAAAAGTGAATACTTTCTGGATGCTCTGTAGTGGCTATACAAAATTGCTAGCTATTGGCTGACATAATGGTAATAATGTAGTGGTGCAAATACACAGAATGGAATGCCTAAAAATCATAGATTTTGTCTGAGAAAGAAAGAGAGAAACAGAAAACTTTACTGAACGTCAATCTGAAATCTGTTACAATCTGAAAATTGTTGCTTTTGCAAATAACATTAATAATAATAGCATATGATATTATGAGGCAAAATGACCCTCTTTAAGGAAACATAAAGGATTAGAAAATAGGGCTGTGGCAAAAAAGCAACCCATTTAGCTTTTTATTGAACATATTTGTCCATTGAATTCTTTATTTTGCTCTACTGTTCATAAAAAAGTCCCCCTCCACTGTGTGCATGATTCTTCATTGAAACCAAACATCCTTATTTAGATTGCTACTGTAAATTGGCAGAAGGATCTGTTCTTGGTCCTTTGGGCAAATATTGCTTTCTTCTTTTTTATATACAAATTGTTGTGTGCTTTTTAGTGTTTAATTCAATTTGTGGTTGATTAGAGGGCATCACTCACTTATCTGCTGTTCTATGTACAGTATAACAAACTGCTTTAACTAATTAATTATTTTCTTAAAAAAATGTCTTTTGAAAAAATAGGCTTTTGTTTCAGAGGATGCTATTTTCATTGTATTTGAAACTTTTTTTTTATTTGATTTTATTTTGTTATTTTTTATAAGTTCACAGCTTTTTAAGTTTGAAGTGCTCACAGCATTCACTAACTGCTGACTCTCTGTTCTTGGAGCTGTCATTTGTTTTAAGTAGGGTTGTCCCAATACCGATACTAGTATCGGTATCGGGACCGATCCTGAGAATTTGCGCGAGTACTTGTACTCGCGCAAATGCTCCTGATGCCAGATTCGATCCTTTTTTTTTTAGAGAGCGGGTGGGGAGGGGGCGGAGAGCAGAGCGAAGCAGCCCCCCCCCCGCCGCCGCCTAGATGATCAGCGTGGGGAACATACAGCTTTCTTTTTGAATAGCTGTGTGTGTGTTCCCCGCCGTGCCACATCATAGCCCCTCCCCCTTGTCCGGGCAGTTTGATAGACAGATCACCCATCCAATCGGTGGGGATCCTTTTCAAGATTCTAAGCACACAACTCACACCACATCTTGATACAACTTCCTGGTGCGACTTCTATTCAAACCAATGGGCTCCCATAGGTACCGACTGATTTTGAATCGAGGCCGAGAAACGCCGGACGAGGTTTAATGCTGTGTATACAGCGTTAAGCCTCTTTAAAACGTGTTTAACACCTTTTACGGGCATCTGGCATTTTTACAGCTCTATAGCGCTGGAGCTTCAGAACATGCTGGTCCTGTTTGTTTAAAAACGCCAATGCCACTTACAGCTCCTAAATGCCTTAGTGGGCATTAGAAAATGGGCCAACATGGATTTTTAAGCTGTGAAAAATTATCCTAAAAGTGCCTGTTAAAAGGCCTGTGGGCATGAGGCCTTATTTTGAGGGGACAGCAAATTTACACTGTTATACAAGCTGTACACTCACTTCTTTACATTGTAGCAAAGTGTAATTTCTTCAGTGCCGTTACATGAAAAGTTATAATAAAATATTTACAAAAATGTGAGGAGTGTACTCACTTTTGTCAGATACTGTATGTATGAACTTACATTTTATACATTTACTGTATTTATCGGCGTATAACACACACAGGCGTATAACACGCACCTTAACTTTAAGGCCACGTACACACGATCAGACTGGTCTGATGAAACTGGTCCGATGGACCAGGCTGAAGTGGTCTGATGGTCTGATGTGCGTACACACCATCGGACCAAAAATCCGATCAGACCAGAACGTGGTGACGTAGAGCACACCGACGTGCTGAAAAAAGGAAGTTCAATGCTTCCAAGCATGCGTCGACTTGATTCTGAGCATGCATGGGTTTTTGGTCCGATGCTTTGGCGTACTGACCATCGAATCTGTCCGACGGACAGGTGTCCGTCTGACAGATTTTAAAGCAAGTTTTAAAACTTTCGTCCGACGGACAACGGTCCGATGGGCCGTACACACCATCAAATTGGTCCGAAGAAACTGGTCTTCAGACCAGTTTCATCGGACCGGTCTGATCGTGTGTACCCGGCCTAAGATGGAAGTTTCAGGAAAAAACTTTCCACAGCCCCCTGCGTATAACACGCAAGCACAGTTTACCCTCTATTTTCAGGGTAAAAAAGTGAGTGTTATACGCCAATAAATACAGTATATGTATTTTTGTAAATATTCATGAGCAATGAGTATACATGAGCAAATTATTGGAAACATCCAATGTATATAACCTTCTAAATAAAATTCCAACCACTATATTATAAAACAACATCAATGGAAATGACATATTCCTACACTTTAAAGCTAATTTACCAAAGGAGCTAAGAATCTGCACAAAAAAATTGTCTTAATATATACTTTAATTATACATTTACGTAAAAATAGCAAATTCCTGTTCACTTTGAATATCCAATTAGGTGCAGATGAAATAGGAAAAACATAAATTTGCTTTTCACATATTTGGATAATTGTAGAGAATATTCTAACAATTTTCTAAATCAGCCTTATTGCCTGCTAGTTGCCAAAAAGATTTAACGTACAATGAAAATGTGAACCTGGTTAGACAGTTACTTCTACTCTAAACAACGCATTCACCACATTTTTATGTCCCACTGACCCACTTAAACGGTGTATAAAAAAAATAGTTCCTACACAAGTCCAAATATTGACACTTTAAAAAAATTCTAGGAAATAACTTTTGATGAGGAATATCAACTTGTCGGCTACAAAAATATTACTGCCTTGGGGCAACCTGTCTATGTAATGGCTGGTATCTGTCCTATCATTAAAAGCCAAGACATTTTCTTTAAGTGCGTAGCTTTTGTGTCTCTCCTTGGCAAGGCCTAAGCTTGCATTCTAGTGTATTTCACTTTGTAACCATTCTAATCCGTTTTTACGATTTAGCCAATAGGTCTATCACGTAAAACCTGGCAGATTTTACGACCCATATCTGTTCTCCTACCTCTGGGTCATTTTAAGGGCAAGAACACATTTTATTTCAGGTCACACCACCCTACTTCAGCCTATTAAATTAAATAATGAATATGGTAAAATATATACAATACCTATAAGTGGCAGCATTTTATTTAAATTGGACTGTATGCTTTACTGCGAGCCCTGGAGCAGAAGTGTAACATCTGATGGCTGATCTTCCTTTTCCTTAACAAAACATACTCAGTATCGCCTTGTCTTTCTTCTCTGTCCCTTGGGGCAAGATGCACGTTTCTAAGTTCATTTAGGTTCCACAGCAAATTCATCTGATGAGTGATGGGGTATGTGACACACAATCAATTGTCACCATTACATAATCCCACACTTGGCTCTCAGAAGCTTAAACAAAAAAAAAAATAAAAAAAATGGGAAGACGTCAGAGCAGTTTTAATTGCATAGCAGTTTTGTGGCAAACAACATAACAGATGCGACCCTAGATATGTGATACGCTCTGATGTCTTTTAGGAACTTTAAAAGTACAATAAGCACAACCTCCTGTGAGAAAACAGAAGCATAAAACATACACTTGTTGAGTTTTCTATTACAGTATTATCACTATGTCTCTCATCAAGCCCATCCAAAACAGGCATGCTTTTTAAGAAGAACAACCTTCATGTTAAATTACAGTTTAACAGGGATTGTCTTCTTTTTCAATATATTTTCTTGATTATTTATATTCCTTACATTTAAAAATTCAGCTCAATAGGTTTTTTTTCCATTTTTGTCAGGTTTCATAGATTTTTTTCTAGTTAGCATATGGAACACAAGGCTCCTTTCCACATGTTCACCAGACTAATTTTAACTGCTCTGGTAAAAACAATGGCCCGGATTCAGAAAGCACTTACGCCAACGTATTTACAGATACGCCGCGTAAGTGCACGGATGTGCCATCGTATCTATGCGCCTGAGTCTGTAAGCAAGATACACCTGAAATTTGGCTTCATACGACCGACGTAAGTGTCCTACGCTGTCGTATCTTGGGCGCATATTTACACTGGCCGCAAGGGGCGCTTCCATTGATTTACGCGTCGAATATGTAAATGACCGAGATACGGCGATTCACGAACGTACTTGCGCCCGTCGCTGTAATATACGCCGTTTACGCAAGGCTTACGTCCGGCGTAGGGTTATTCCACCTAAAGGTGGCGCAACCCATGCAAAGTTATGGACGTCGGAACAGTTGTCGTATTTTACGTAGTACTACGTGAATAGGGCTGTGCGTAGGTTACGTTAACGTCGTAGGCAGTGTATTGACGTATCTTAGGCAGCTATTTCGACATAACTGTGAGCATGCGCACTGGGATGCGTCCAAGAGACGACGCATGCACAGTTCATTTTTTGAAGCTCAGCCCATCATTTGCATGGGGTCACGCTTCATTATAATATATCACACCCACTTCCAGCCCACTTCCACCTACTTTGACTTACATCGGCTTACGCCGACAACTATACGCTACGTTGAGCGCATATTCTTTGTGCATAGCATGCGTGTCTCTCAACGTTGTGCCGGCGTAGCATAAAGACGATGCGCTACGCCGGCATAAATATACGCTGCTCTACGTGAACCCGGGCCAATATGTTGTTTACACTGCTTAGTAGTTCAAATTGGCAATAATTTACAAACTGAATTATAGGAGTGAATCATCGCCTTCCCTGTTATACAGTTCTTGTGTGAGCAGCAGTCCATTCAGTAAGCGACCAACTTAGGTGATGGGTGCCAATGGAGGATGATGTTGATAAGTCAAATGTAGAAAGTTGCCAGCATTCCAAAGCATTCTTTAAACCATTTTATCATGAAAGCATAATGTCACAAAGACAATATGAATGTTTGTAGGGTCCCCTCTTAAAGACAAAATTGCAACAAATACTAAGATAACATTGAATACCTATTAAACACCTGTGCTCAGTGACCAAAAAATAACGCTCTGACCAAGAATATCAGCTGCTGTGTGTAACATCTAATGTGTTTGCATAACATTTCTTCTTTAATCACAGCGCTTAAACCATCAACCACAAATTTTACCAAACAATACTAAATTACACATTTTTGTAATTATAATGTCCCATATAGCGCATAATCGATATAGCACAGCTTTAAAGACAAAGTCCATTGATTAATACAACTTGGGGGATGTTATTCATTAAGTTCCTGTTCACACTAGCGTGATTAGGGAACCTAGCACGATTCCAGTATTGCATCATACTAGCAGGCAGTTCACACTGCCCTATGCGAACCGCTAAGGGTGTCAATAGAAAGTTAATGACACCCCCCAGATTGGTTTGCATATTGCAGTGGGAACTGTAAAATGGTGCAGGAATTGAATTTCATGGGTGTTAACACC
Source organism: Rana kukunoris (assembly GCA_029574335.1). Lineage (NCBI taxonomy): Eukaryota > Metazoa > Chordata > Amphibia > Anura > Ranidae > Rana > Rana kukunoris. Next base: position 126,741,899 of record CM056050.1, on the reverse strand, counting down.
AGTGCAGACCAAAAAAAAGGGTCCTGTACCATTTGGTGTGAATGTGATGCAAATTGTATGGCTGAATTTGCATTGCACAGACATCACAAGTGATCTGCACAGCAGTGCGGTGTGAATCACATGCACTGTCTAAGGCTCGATTCACATCTATGCATGTTGCTTTTGAGTGTTTCTTCAGTGCTTTTTGCATTTTTGGACAATCGTTTTTAGTGCGATTTTGCCAAGATTTGCGTTTTGCGCTTCTTTTCCTACTGTATACAGCTGGTTGCTAAGGAGGGGGCGCTGCCTCATTAACAACCAATGAGCCAGCGGGCTTCTCTGCTGACAGCTGAATGTAAAAAAAAAAAAAGAACTACTGTCTAATTTTTTTTTTTAAACAGTGTGGGGGTCCCTGAATTTGAAGGGGTCCCCTCAGAACAAAATTGAAAAAAATCCATACCAGACCCTTATCTGAGCATGCAGATTAGCAGGTCAGGAAAGGGAGGAGACGAGATAAAGGAGCCCCCCCCTTCCTGAACCATAACAGGCCACATGCCCTCAACATGTTGGCATGCTCTGCGCCCCCCACCCCAAAGCACCTTTCCCCCATGTTGATGGGGGCAAGAGCCTCTTCTCCACAACCCTTGCCCGGTGGTTGTTGGGGTCTGCGGGCGGGGGGTTTAATAGGAATCTGGAAACCCCCTTTAACAAGGGGGCTCCCAGATTCCGACCCCTCCCCCCCCTATGTGAATAGATATCGTGTACATCATACCCCTACCCATTCACCAAAAAATGTAGTGTAGTATGACAAAAGACAACAGACAGTTTTTGACAAGTCCTTTATTAAAAATGTCTTCTTCCCTGTTTCTTCCTCCTCTGGACTTCTCCTGCTTCTTCCTCCGATCTTCTCCTTTTTCCTCTGGTCTTCTCCTTCTCCCGCTTCTTCTTCAAGTCTTCTTCTTTCTACTGTCTTCTTTGTGCAGTGTTCTTCCTCCTCTGCTGCTGCTCCCGCAGATGACACGTATTTCTAGGGCAACTATGGGACAATTTTATTTTAGAGAATTCTAAACATAAATGATTTCTGCTCTCTGTTTAGAAGATCCAGCATCCTTTGTTAAACCAGTGTAATTTGTATATTCTTGCATACATATATGAATTAAATATAACAGAAAATATAGAAATCAGTAAAAATTATAATTATATACTGTATATTATTTTATAAAAAAAAAAAAGAATTGTTGAACCTCAATTGCTAACATTGCATGGCGAGCTTAAGTTTGACCTGTGAATATAGAGAATCACAATTCTGCATTACCCCCTATGGCAGTTATGTGAATTTGGAAATTGCAGCTATCTCTCTCTGTAAACCCAACAGGTACGGTGAAGTAAACCATTTATCTTATAGCAGCAGCAGCAGTTCCAGATGAACATGGGAATTTCACATATATCTGGAAATCTCCTTTGACTGCAAATAAAATATAAACAGGAATCATAACCATTTATGTCCACTTGCCCATACCATTGGCAGATCCCATTATTATGAAACATGTACCTTACATTCATCATCCACTGCATGACTGGTCATCTCCCATTTTCTCTTCTTAAAGTCTATCTATAGCCAGTATTCTATATTTTATTGCTGTCTCTATTCTCGCTTCAGAGATTCGCCCTCTCTGTTTGTCTTGGTGTCTATTGTGGGAAAGGGTAGGGAATGGAAACTTTTACAGCTGTCATCAGAGCAGAAAGAGGAAGTCTTCCTATGGGGACGCCTTATGCCTTGTACACACGATCGGGCTTTTGCCCAACCAAATCACTTCGGAATTTCCGACGGAGTAAAATAAAACATGTTCTATATCTAAACTCAGATGGAAATCATCTGAATATCCGTAGAAAAAACTCTGATACACACGATCGGAATATCTGATGGAAAAAGTCAGACTGAAATTCAGATCATGTGTACAAGGTATGGCAGGTATTACTTCTCCTTTTATAAAAGGTCAGACCCACTTCCATTTGTGCCTTTAGGACTAGACCAATATTTCTCAACTCCAGTTCTCAAGTCGCCCCAACAGGTCATGTTTTCAGGTTTACCAATTATTTGCATAGGTGATTTGATCAGTTTCACTGCTTTAGTAATAACCACATCCTGGAAACATGACCTGTTGTGGAGCCTTGAACTGGAGTTGAGAAACAGTGGGCTAGACGTGTATAATTAATTTTGCTACAAATCAAAATTTGGATACACCACCACCCCTACTCAGGGCCCCCCTCCTGCCACCTCTCTGTCTTAAATTTTCGCCTTTTCGATCGTTTTTTTTTACATCCGCGCCGGCCTGTAATTAATCGCGGCAGCCGCGATCTAGGAAAGGCCGTGGCTTTATCAGCAGCCTAGCGGAGCGCCATTTCCCCCCCAGCAACCTTCATAAACTGCCCAAACGGCCCAGAAAAGCCCCCCCCTACCCCTGAATGAGCACCTTTGTCTCCCGGCTATTCAGTCCTCCCCAGCAGCCACGATTTATTCAATCTGGTAGCCCCCAGCCTGGATTCTGCTGCCTGATCGGTGGCCATTCTAGCTACACCCAGCCCACTCTCCCCCTCTTAATACCATCAGAACTTGATCCAGGGTTTGTCCGATCGCCTCTTAAGGGGTCAGGAAGGAATTTTTTTTCCCTATCATAGCATATTGGCGTAGCTGGGCCAGGTTTTTTTTTTGCCTTCCTCTGGACCAAGCCAGGATAAGAGGATTCAGTTAATCCTTGAAAATCCCCCCCCCCCCCGCTGGTGCTTGGCGACTATGGTTAATGTGCAATATTCCGCAGAAACCATTTGGGATCTGAGGCGATTTGCCGCAACATTACCTGCCATCACCAAAAAAGCCCTAAGAATTGAGTGACTCTTGAGAATCGATCGACGATCGATGATCAAAAATCTCAGCCTTTTACCCCAGCCAAAGTATATATCATGTGCTTTGATCAACACAAGATCGGCAGTAAAACACCGACTAGAAATCCATGATTTCATTCTACAATACGATTTAGACTGCCTCTTTATTACAGAGAGCTGGCTCACAGCCGACTGTAACACCATTCTAGGTGAACTGGTGCCAGAAAACTACCGTATTATAACGGAAAACAGAATAGGACAAAGAGGCGGAGGACTAGCGGTGATCCATAAGACTCATCTTGCGATCACTAAACCTGTCCTTCAAAACCCTCTTCCATTCACGGAAACCCTTACTCTGCAACTACAATCAAACTCCCAGGAGACCGTCCGGATTCTACTCTGCTATAGACCACCTGGCCCAAAATCGCAGCTTTTACTATCATTGATGGACTTCATCTCTACTTATACCCTTAACAGCAAACTAGTATGTGGGCCCACACATGTCTCAGGTCACACACTCGTTCTTATTTTCAGACAAAATCTGGAAATACAAATTTTGGAAAATGAACCGTTGCCATGGACAGATCACCATGCAATTAAATTCATTATTTCCAAAATCCCCCCCTTAACAAAAACATCAAAACCAGTGACAATACACTGGACTAGATGTCAGAAGAAGCTCCACTCGGAACTTTTCAAAGTCACGTTAAGGAAAAAAAATGAAAACAATTCAACCGCATCAAACGGCTGAAGAAACACTGGAGGCCATAAACGCAGCCCTATTACAGTCAGCTGACTTAATAGCACCGAAACATAAAACCTGCATCCGGAAAAATACCTCCAGCTGGTTCAACAACCAACTGGCGTTATTGAAGCAAGAGCGCAGAAGGGTGGAAGCCGTCTGGAAAAGAAGCTCTTCAGATGAGAACCTCACCATCTACAAGGCAACAACAAGAAAATATCACAAAGAAATTTTCAAAGCCAAGAAAAATGATTTTTCTGAGGCTATCAACAGCACCCTGAATCGCCATCGCGAACTCTTCAAACTGGTCACTCAGACCATGAATCCAGGATGTCTTGAAGCCCCCAACTTGGATACCCAAGAATTTTGGGATGAACTATCGAACTATTACTTTATTAATAAAATCGAGGGAATCCGGCAAAGCATTCAGCAAAACAATACCCACCGCAGCCCCCCCCCATAATTATTTATACAACACCTGCAGTAATTCACTAGAATCAGGTAAGTTCACACTGGAACCCATCTCCATCCAGGCCACTAAAAATGTTATTGGTACTTTGCATAATGGCACAGCGCCGAATGATATCATCCCCACTAAACTGCTGAAGGAATGCGCCGACATTCTGGCACCTCCTATCACGCAGCTTATTAACCAATCTTTCAAGGAAGGCATAGTGCCCTCCCAATTGAAAGAGGGCACAATTCGACCCATCCTGAAGAAACCCACCCTGGACCCCAAGGACCCACTCCATCACCGTCCCATAACAGGCCTAAATGTACTCTCAAAGGTAAAAGAAAAAGTAGTGGTACAACAGTTGCAACAGGATCTAGATACCCACAACCTACTTGATCCATTTCAATCGGGTTTCCGCCCCGGATACGGGACGGAAACAGCATTGCTCAAAATATGGGACGACGCTCTCGAGGCCGCAGACGAAGGAGAATCTTGTCTTCTGGTTCTGTTGGACCTAAGCGCAGCCTTCGACACTGTAGACCACAAGCTGTTATTGACTCGGCTAGCTGAAGTAGCCAGAGTCGCAGAAGGCGATTTATCTTGGTTCTCCTCTTTCTTGGAAAACCGTTCGCAAATAGTGAAGTTAGGAGCTTTCACTTCTGAGAAACGCACATTATCGTGCGGAGTCCCTCAAGGTTCCCCCCTGTCACCGATGCTATTCAACATCTATCTTCGTCCTCTTTTTGAAATTATCAGCAGCCAAAAACTGCTCTATCACTCATATGCAGACGACACGCAACTGTATTTCCGCATTTGCAATAAAAAGGATCACCATGGGGCATGGCCAGCATGGCAGACTGAACGGATGTGTTTGCTGAGCTCTGCTGGGAAGAATCCTGAAACTTTACCCGTAGTTGGGGAGAAACGGCATCTATTCACGCCTATCGGCTTTCTATGCCTTCCAAGACCTCTAAGGCCTCGCAGCGGGGCAAAAGACTGAGGTTTCTGGCGGTAATTGAAGACCCGGAGAGCCCGCTTCCAGAGCTCTGGGGCGCGCCAGCACGCCGTCACAATCATGGCGTCGCAAACGGACCAGGCCGAGAGCGTGACGACCTCCCCGCCTGGAATTCCTGAGGTGATGGCGGCTATCTCGTCCTGTCAGGCGGCTGTTGCGACCTGCCAAACTATGCTTACCTCCAAGATTGAGGCCGTACAGATGGACGTGGGGTTGCTGCGCCAGGACTTGGACAAGATCTGGTCGAGAGTCACCGCGACCGAGCAACGTGTCAGCAATGTGGAGGAGACGGTCTCTAGTCACGAGTCCTCGCTCAGGTCGCTCACTACCAAGGTGAGGGCACTGGAATACCGAGCTGAAGACGCTGAAAACCGGAGCAGACGCAATAACATCCGCATCGTCGGTCTGCCGGAAGGGGTGGAGGGCCGCAACTCGGCGGCCTTTACTGAGGATCTGTTCCGTTCCTTGCTCCCGACTGCTCGGCTTTCCCCCTACTTTGCTGTGGAGAGGGCCCATCGGGTGCCGCCAAGGCCTGGACCAGAGGGTGCTCCCCCTCGCACCTTCATACTTCGCCTGATGAATTTCCGGGAACGTGACTCCCGTACCGCAATACCAACCTGATGATGTTTCCGGATTATACGGTCGAGACCCAGCAGCAACGGCGTTCCTTTGATGGTGTTAAGGGGGCGCTCCGTGCAAGAGGTATTGTCTACAGTATTCTCTTCCCGGCCAAGCTGCGGGTGGTTGACGGGGAAACCGTTCGGATCTTCACCAGCCCCAAGGATGCCAGCGCGTGGCTGGAGGCTCTTCCCCCGTAGGACAGTTCTTCAGGAGGTGTCGTTGTTTTGCTGGTGACCCGGTGCCCAGCTAGTTCGAACTCTCGTGGGGGGGTGAGTGCCCTAAAGTTATACCTGGTCTGCAGGTTGCCCTGACACTGCTCTTTCAGTTGCCCCTGTCCCTAATGCAGCCTGTGAAGTGTAGCCCTTTACTCCCACTACATCTACTGTTGCCGTGACACCGGGTCCCCTATGATTGACTGGATGTCTCATGTCTATTATATTTTGTTTTATCATATTTACCCATACTGACATTTTTTATTTTTTTATTTTTACTGTCACCCAGCAGAGGTGCTTCTCTTTGTCCCATCAAACATTTACCGGTTAACCCCGAGTGGATGCTGCACAGCCTCCCACACTGATGCTATACAGATAACGTGGCTGGCCCTTTTATGTTTGCTGCCGCGTTTTTGGCGGGGTTTGGCGGACTGCTCTAGGGAGGTCCACGCCTCCATCACTGTGTGACTTTTAGTTTAGTTTGCTCTTGTTTGGGGATGATGTGCTCTTCTCGGTTGGGAGGGCATGGGGTGGGGGGAGGGGGTTGGAGGGCCGTTGCCCTTCGGGTTCTGGTTCAATGTTTTGCATTCTATTATGGCTCTAAAGGGTTGGTCTTTACATGCTTAGCTCAGTCGGGGATGTGTGGGGGAGTGATATCTGTCTCCTTGAGGGGGTGCTGTGCCTCACCCTGTTCGGCTGGTACGGCAGGGCGGGTGCTCCCTTGGGGGTGGCAGATTGGCAAGGTATGCTGTCCTTCTTTACATCGTTACTACCTGAAGTATGGCTAATTTTACTGTGATGTCGTGGAATGTCAGGGGCCTTAATTCTGCCATTAAGAGGTCGCTAGTGTTTAAATTCATACAACGCCATGGGCCTAAGATATGTATACTACAAGAAACTCACTTGGTGGGGTTCTGGGTTTGAGAAGGGCTTGGGTTGCTGCACACTATCATTCATCCTATTCCACTTATCCTAGGGGTGTGAGTATCCTAGTGCACCGGACCCTCCCCTTTCAGCTCCTTGCAGTTAAAACTGACCCTGGGGGTAGGTATGTGCTGGTACACGCCTTGATAGCGGGTACCCCTTACGTTATAGTTGGGATCTATCTCCCTCCTCCTGCGGATCTCAATTTACTCCACAGGGTGATGCAGATTGTTACGCAATACGGGGTGGAAAAGGTGCTCCTGGTGGGCGATTTCAATCTAGTTATGTCTGACGCAGAAGATAGGCTTCGACCCTTCCAGTCCCCGTCCCCTGGCCTGGCTGCCTGGGCATCTACTTTCGGCATGACAGATCTCTGGGGTCACTTCCATCCCTCTGATACACAGTTTACGTGCCTATCCACTACCTTCCGAACGTTGTCTCCCATTGACATGGCGTTTGCCTTTTCCGGTCTCCTGGGTGGGGTTGTGTCCGCCGAGATTTTATCGCGGGGCATATCTGATCATGCTCCTGTGTTGGTCTCGGTGGGGGCGGCCTCTGCGGGGGGTCTGGCAACTTTCGTTTCGGTACTGGATCGCGGACCCGGAGATTCAGGAAGATATGCCGGAGGCTATTTGTAACTTTTGGGTGGAAAATGTAGGGACCACGGATCCCTTAATAGTCTGGGATGCCTTTAAGGCATGGCTCAGAGGGGAGTACATTAAGCGTATTGCAGCACGGAAAAGGGTGACGATGCAGTCTCTTGGGCAGCTGGAGGATCGGCCATAGCACAGGAAAGATCTTATGTCCAATCACCGGGGGCAGGTAATTACTATGCCTGGCAACATACTCTTAATGAACTATCTCTCCTAAGAATTTATCTCACTAAGAAGTCCATGCTTGACAGTGCCCAATGGGTGTTTGAGTTTGGGGATAAAAATTGGAGACTTCTGGCATGGCTGGCCAGGGGGCAGAGCCCCGCTACGCACATAGGTAGGGTAAGAGATGAGGACGGAAGTTTACTAACCACCCCTGAGGACATTAACTCTAGGTTCCTCCGCTTTTACTGAGACCTCTATTCCTCTAGGGTGTCCTATGCCCCAGATGAGCTCTCTGACTATCTTGATAGGATCCCTTTCCCCACGCTTGACATAGATAAGAGCAGAGACCTGGATAGAGCTATCACCTTGGAGGAGGTGCAGACGGCCATGGGTTGCATGCAATCGGGTAAGGCACCGGGATTGGAAGGTTTGCCCTCGGAACTATATTCTGAGCATCATGAGCTTTTGGCCCCTAGACTGACTTCACTCTTCGCGCAGTTCTTCACTCGTGGGGCCCTCTCGAGCTCCATGTCTGAAGCGGTGGTGGTCCTGGTGCCTAAGCCGGGTAAGGACTCGGAAGAATGTGGTTCTTATAGACCCATCTCTCTGATTAACGTGGACGCTAAAATGTTGGCGAAGGTTCTGGCCCTACGATTGTTCACGGTGTTGGGGGACTTGGTCCACCAGGACCAAACCGGGTTCATGCCGGGGAAAGGCACAGATATTAATATTAGGAGACTGTTCCTCAATCTAGGCACTCCCCATGACAATAGTGGTGCGCGGGTCATAGCCTCCCTAGATGCCGAGAAGGCTTTTGACTCGGTGGAGTGGGGTTATCTATGGGAGGTACTGCGGCGCTTCGGTTTCGGGCCCAATTTCTTGAAGTGGCTGTCTATGTTGTATGCATCTCCCAGTGCTAGAATACGCACGAATGGCGCCTTATCTGAACTCTTTCCCCTCAAAAGAGGCACCAGGCAGGGCTGTCCTTTGTCGCCCAGCTTGTTTGCTCTGGCGTTTAGAGGCCCTGGCGATCCTGATTAGGAAGTCGGAGGAGATCCACGGGCTCAAGTTTGGCCCCCTGGAGGTGAGGATCTCCCTCTATGCAGACGATGCTCTGCTTTACCTGCAGGATGCGAACGCCTCCCTGTGGGCGGCCTTGCAGATCTTTGATCTTTTTGGACGCTTCGCCGGAGTTGGGATTAATTGGGGAAAATCTGTCCTGTTTCCCCTAGATCCTGGGGCCAGAGCGGGGGGGACTTCGTCCCCGCTGCTGTGGGTTGAAGAGTTTAAGTATTTGGGGGTAGTGGTGTCAAGCAACCTCAGGGACTTCCGCCGTCTCAATCTACTACCAGTAGTTAAACGACTTAAGGAGCATTGCTCCAGATGGAGGGACCTGCGTCTTAACCTATTGGGAAGTATTAACATTCTGAAAATGCTTTACCTACCTAAATTTACTTATATATTTAGGCATTGCCCGGTTGCGCTGGCACTCTCCTTCTTCAGGGAAATCGATGCCTGCATAGGCTCATTTCTGTGGAGGGGCTCTTGCCCTAGGCTGGCCCGGTCCACCTTGCAGCTGCCGGTCCGCTGTGGAGGGCTTGCGCTTCCCAATCTCCTGGTATACTCTCAGGCAGCGGTCTTGGTGACTGTGAGGTGGTGGTTCGAGCAGTCCAACTCAAATGCGGCTACCTGTTTGGAGGCGGCGATACTGGGTTCGCTTAGAGAATTGGGGAATTTGGTCTACAGGGGGATTGCTGCATATCCCTCCCTGCCAGAGCCCACTAAGACAACCTTGCGAGTGTGGTGTGCGGCCCGTAGGCGACTGGTATGCCCTAATTACTATTCCCCCTTCTTCCCACTTTGGGGGAACCCCTCTCTTCCCCACTTCAGGACTATCCCGGACCCGCAGCTGTGGGCTGGCTACGGGATCAGGACTCTACGAGACATTATGCGCTCTGGGTCGCTGATGTCCTTCCAAGAGTTAACTGTCAAGTATGGACTTCCGGGGCACATGCTATTTAGATTTTATCAGCTGAGGCACGCCACTTAGCATTCAGGAGAAAGATCTAGACTCATCTCTTTTGATATCAAAGGAGACGGGAACAACAAGCGCTCAGAGGCGATTAAGTTTGCATGTGCCACGCTATATATGTTTTTTCATTCATTTCATTCATTCATTCAATAGAATAAAATAGAAACGAATAGAACAAAAAAATAAATGAATAGAATAGAAATTATATTTTCTATTCTATTTTAGATCAGCATTGGAAGGAGGCGTAATTAGCCTTTGAAACACGTTCCGATTGGTCTATTCTCCTTGTGGTTTGACAGGTGCCGAACAGCCTATGACTGCTCGTGTTCGCAGCGTCCTCTATCCTGTGTGGGATTTTCACCATAGCCCATCAGGGCATAGTCTGTCACCTCTGTCATTCTAGTAATGATTTTACTTGTTTTAGCTCAGGTACACACTGGGCTGCGGGAATGAAGCCATGAAAATTCTGCTGAACTCGCAAGATTTCACTCCCGCTTGTCAGTCCGGAGGAAGAGAACCAGCGAAGAGTAGAGTCATGGAGACCAAAGAAGTGGAGTTTTTTGAGGAGGGGGGGTCAACCGTATCAAAGGCAGCAGAATACATAGTCCAAGCTAGGCCTCTAGCTAAATTGTCAGCTTTGTTGAACATTTGTACTCTATACACAGTGAACAGCCCTGATGGGCATATACATTTCCTGTACAAAAATTAGCCTGTGTAAAACTTCCAGACAACTGAAGTCGCAGAACAAGAAATGTTCAAACCTGTCAGAATTTGCATACCTAGACGCACTTTCTACTCTTTTCTTCTGTCTCGTTTACCACTAGGACAAATCACAAAAGTATATATCAAAATTCCTGGAAATGTGGCTTTATTTTTGCTATCTTCACGCTGCTGAGGAATACTCTGCCACTTTACAGGTACAATTAAATATAAAAAAACATCAAAGTGCAACTTAAAAACAGCATTGGACATCTTGTGAACAGAAACCACAAAAACAGCTCACGACAAAGATATAAAAGGGTTTTTAAAGGTGTGAAGCGTACATGAAAAGCAATACAGAAAACCAACTGATCTAATATGACATAACCACATCAAACATTTTGAAATGCAATATAAACCTCTTGATATAATAGGGATGAAGTTACTATATGTTCAAAGGATTTCCCCGATGTATTTCATTCTCAAACCTTTGTCTTGTTTGATTAGTATGTTTCTGAAAGGTCAAATAAGCACATATGTTTTAGTAGCACAGGCACAAGCACCCTTCTTGCTCTATTTCATGTAATAGCTTCAGATGGTACATCTAAGAATACGAATGCAGCATGCTAGTCTAGTGGTTACCACTGCTGCATGTATTGCAATCTCATATGTTCTCTCTATGTCTGGCATGGTCACATCACCCATGCATCAAAAGCAATAATTTTTTATTTTTTTTAAGTGTATTTTGTGCGTGTACGCGAGAGAGGAGCCGGACTGCAGGAGTTGGCAGACCTCCCCCAGAGGCAATCTGCCATCTTTCTCCATGCCCCTGGGTGGCAATTGCGGGTGTGAGGGGGTCCTCCCACACAGCCCGCCCTACCTGCTTGCTCTGCTTTGAAGCCCAACGCTGCAGAGGGACTCCCCTATGAGGGAGTGAGAGGATCTAGCCCGCTCAGCCAGCCCCATTAGTCCTTCGCCTTTTTTTAGAGACCGCGTGGCCAAAGTGCGTGCATGTTAACCCAAGTTCGAGTGCGTGTAAGTGTGGTGGTTTGTGTGTACTAAGCGCAGGCTTACCTTGTATAGCACACCCACCGGGAACCGGGCTGAGACCACCAAACTCAATTCACATGCAGCCGAGACCGGGATCCGAACCCTTAGCTGCAGAGGTGAACGGCTTGTCAGTGCAGTGCCAATCGCGTTGAGCCACCGCAGCTCCCGTCGACTGCAATAATTTTTTTCAATCAGTTTTCTGCACCAGAAGTCCTCTGGTTTTAGATGACCTATCAATGTAATATTAGATTTGCTATCTGTCTGTGATTCACCCGGACAATTTGGGTTTTGGATCATGTGTCGGGGTTTCAGGCTGCCTAAAACCCGGACACAATACTCATAATGGTCTGTGCCCCCCCCCAAAGTAACCAAGTACCACAATCGCCAAGTGCATAGGGTGCGAACGGGCCCCATCCACATACACGGACAGGAGAGGAGAGAGGGCTTGACCTGCTCCTCCTCCTCATGCCCCTACCACTCTATGTCTGCCTACACTCCAATCCCTGGAGAAAAGGAAAGTGGGGGACTAGAAATTTGAAGCCCAGCAGCCTCAGATACATCTGGATGAGAGGTGCTGACTGCCAAGGGGTGTGTGATCTCACCATCCATCCCTGTCTCCGACTGAAGGCTCCCCCTTCTCTCTCCTGACTCTGAGTGAGTACACAAAGGTAAATCAGGCTTCTCAGAGTATCCCTTACATCAGTGTTCCCCTTTACATCAGCATCCTCTCCGTACATCAGAGTACTCACTGTTCCCCCTTAAATTAAGAGTTCCCAGAGCATCCCTTATGTAGAGTCCCCAGAGTTCTCCCTTACATCAGAGTCTTCAGAGCCCCCCCCCCCCTTTACAGTAAAAGGGAACTCTGCAAGTTCTGATGTAAAAGGGGAAATCTGTGGACTCTGATGTAAAGGGGAACTCTTGTTATTAATTTCATATGATTAGAAATGTTATTTAATATCAAAATATATGTATAGTTTATACTATAAACATTTTTTTTGCTGTGTGCCGCTAAAGTGTTTGGGTTTGACGTGAAGAAAAGGTGGCAACCCATGTAAAATGGGGTTGAAATCAATAAAAAAAGTAATATTAAAGCAGAACTAAACCCAAGTGTTTTAACAGTTTTTCAAAACTGTTATATTCAAGCCATGCTATGAATGATAACTGTCACAGTTGCTTGTGCTCTCAACCTATATTGTCAACACATCAAATGGCTGGTGTCAAAACTGATCACATGTGAAGCACCATGTCAATTCCAGATCAAACAGAGGCTAAAATGAAAGCTTCCTTGGACATAGAGGATAAGAGGGTTTAGTTCCGCATTAATGTGGCCTTAATAAATCATACTCATTTCATCCACTTGGTCAGTCGAAATGATGAAAACAATTGTGGTTGAAAGCATGGTCAAAATATAGGCTCTCTCTCTGTGCCATTAAAGTTAATAACTCTGTTCTCAGCTCTGTTTTCTTCATGCAATTCCACTGCAAAATTAATACCATTGTAAAAAAAATATATCACAAAGTAATTTCCATACAGAAGTATATAGGTTAATTTATTAAAGGCAAAAAGGCTTTTAACGGGAGTTGCATTTTGCAAGGGAATTATCCCAAGCGCTTAGTGAATGTGGTACAATTTCATTTTGCAAGGAATACCTAATCATGTGCAAGGAAAGTAAAAAGAGTATTTTTGCTTGGACATGATTGAATGATGGAAGTCAGCAGAGCTTCACCCCATTCGCTACGCTATAGAAAAAATTCCCTTGCCAAGTGCTACTTTCGTTGCAAAGTTAACAGTCTTTTTGTTTTTAGCAAATAACCCCATAGTGCACAGCATAACCGGTCTTTCACAACCCCCCTAAAATATCATACATTTACACTCAGTTTTAAAAACAATTCGCAATGTGCCTTATGTTTAAAATGAAACTCAAACCTAGACATAAAACAGGCAGTGCTTATCCAAACTCCAACACATGAAATGAGATAAGGCATATTTTCCATGTCAATGACACTGCTTAGTTCCTTTACAACAACCCCCCTCCACCCATAGTTGAGCCACATTTCTGAACCAAGTGTGGGGGGAAGCCGGAGTACCAGGAGGAAACCTACGCAGACACAGGAACTCCATGCAGGCGGTGTTGTGGTTGGGATTTGAACCGGCAGGCAGAAGAGCTAACCACTTAGTCACTACACATCAGATGTGCCAGAGTTAAAGAAAACCTCCAGGGAAACAGTGGTAAATAAAATATGAATATCTATTGGCATTTTATTGTGTTCCCAAGTTCCTAAGCAGGAAAGCTGGTTGAGATTAGGGCGACTCTGCCAGGCTTCAGTTCATGAAAAGTTTCAGGCCGCGTACACACGTCCGAGAACCTCGTCGGGCTAAACTCATCGTTCCGCCCGACGAGGTTCCCGATGAGTGGTCGAAAAAGCTTGTCGAGCCAAAGTCCTCATTGAACAACGAGGAAAAAGAGAGCGTGCTCTCTTTTTTGGCTCGACAAGCTTCCCGTCGGAAGTGTACACACGATCGAGCTTCTCGCCAGAATATGTCTCCCAGCGAGCTTCTCACTGGATTCTGCAGAGAAGCTCGGTCGTGTGTACGGGGCCTTACAGTTTTGCTTGAAGTTCAAAGTTTGCAAACTTTATTGCTTCGTCATCAGTTTTCCCGGCAATAAAGTATGCTGCAAGCTTTTTGTCAGAAATTCCGACCGTGTATATGCTCCATCACACTTTTTCTGTGAGAATTGCTGCCAAGAAAAGATTGAGAGCAGGATCAGAATTTTCGTGACAGGAAAAAGTTCTATCAGGATTCGCGGTCGTCTGTATGCAATTACGACGCGAAAAAAACATGCATGCTCAGAATCAAGCAGAAGAACCGAACTGCCTATTAAACTTCATTACGTGTTGTACGCCACCGCGTTCGTGACGTTTTTAATTTTTTCAAATAAGATTAGTGTGGCCATGTGTATGCAAGACAAATTTCAGCCGTTTTTCTGCTGAAAAAAAAACCACGGTTTTCCTGTCGGAAAAGCTGATCGTGTGTACAGGGCATAAGGCAAACCTCATTGCAGTCTATGGGGTGAGTCTTGTTATTCAATTCTGCCTATTTGAAGTGCTAAAAAGTAAGCCTGTTGTCAAACAAATTATACAGACAGAGGAAAAAGGTGCGCAACTATGTTGCATATATAAAAATATTGAATGAACAAAATCACTTGTGTAACACTGTGTTTGAAAAAACAAAAAAATAAAGTCCCATACAGTATATGATTCCAAAACGTGTGTGCTCAAAGATCTAATCCAGAAACCATTGGTACACAGTTCGTTGAGGATAACACTCTAAATGGCATATAGGTGTTGTGGACGAATCAGCTGGTAAATTACATCTGCTCTTTTCAAACAAGTAATGGATAGCCGCTTACCGCAATGATGGACCTTGTGAGGGGTCAGTCAGGCACTCAGCGTTGATGTCCACAGTTGGATCATGGAGGTTGCTCCACTGCTGTCGTTTCACGGACACTCAGACAGAAAAATTCCCACCATGTACTCCAGGACGTGGCTCAAATTCCTCAGGTGAATCGAATAAATCATGAAAATAAAATTGGAAGGAAGAACTTCATAGTGCAGAGGGTTAAAAAGATTGATGTTTATTCAGTTTTGCACTGACATATGCTAAAAACACAGTCTTCCACTCTGCACATATATGGGTCTTCAAGACAGATAAGAGATAGTGTGCAGTTACTTCCAGCCACAGATCAGAACGATCAGCTGGCAAGCTAATGAACGTGGTGACGTCAGCGATGCTAGGCTCCACCTGGCGCGGCGTTTCATCCAAACGGGATTCTACGGGGAAAGGAGGCTCAGGAGCTGGCAAGCTAGTGAACGTGGTGACGTCAGCGATGCTAGGCTCCACCCGACGCGGCATTTCATCCAAACGGGCTTCTACGGGGAAAGGAGGCTCAGGAGCTGGCAAGCTAGTGAACGTGGTGACGTCAGCGATGCTAGGCTCCACCCGACGCAGCGTTTCATCCAAACGGGCTTCTACGGGGAAAGGAGGCTCAGGATACTGAGGACCCATATATGTGCAGAGTGTCCGTGAAAAGACAGCAGTGGAGCAACCTCCGTGATCCAACTGTGGACATCAACGCTGAGTGCCTGACTGACCCCTCACAGGGTCCATCATTGCGGTAAGTGGCCATCCATTACTTGTTTGAAAAGAGCAGATGTCATTTACCAGCTGATTCGTCCACAACACCTATATGCCATTTAGAGTGTTATTCTCTACGAATTGTGTACCAATGGTTTCTGGATTAGATCTTTGAGCACACACGTTTTGGAATCATATATGGGACTTTATTTTTTTGTTTTTTCAAACACAGTGTTACACAAGTGATTTTGTTCATTCAATATTTTTATATATGCAACATAGTTGCGCACCTTTTTCCTCTGTCTATATATGTTGTTTGGAGCCCCGTAATGGGCTTCATCGTTTTAAGGTGCAGCACTTTCAAATTTAATTTCACATTTTGTATATTTATTTTTTGCACATTTATTCGTAGGGGGGTAAGCGCGGATTATCCTTGTTTTTAGTCGTTGTTGTTAAACAAATGCCATGGCCAGAAGCTAAGCAATACCCTGGAGGACATGCACCAAGGCCAACATATACAAACTAAGAAAACAAAACAGTGGCATGAAGCAAAAAAATTACTTGGTTATGAAGGGGGGTTAATCTTCAGATGGTCAAGTGGTTATTATAACACTTCAGTTGCCTTTACCAAGCTGGAGACTTGGCCATACGCTTTGGACATGGCCACTGAACCTAATATCTTATTCATTTTTACTGGAGTGTACTTTATCCCATTTCTTAGATTGCAAGCTCTAACGGGCAGGGCTATCTGATTCCTACTGTTTTAAAGTGATACTATGGGTTCAGTTTTTTTTTTAAATAACAAACATGTCATACTTACCTCCACTGTGCAGTATATTTTGCACAGAGTGGCCCCGATCGTCCTCTTCTGGGGTCCCACGGCAGCTCTCGCAGCTCCTCCCTGCAATGGATACCCCCTCTGGAAATCTTTATCCTGGGGGGGTTACCTTGCGGGCGTGCTCCCCTGTCATACACTCGGTGTCCATAGCCGCCGAGTGTATAACTGGGCCGCGTCATTGAATTTAATTGACAGCAGCGGGAACCAATGGCTGTGCTGCTTTCAATTTATCCAATGAAGAGCCAAGAAGCCGCGGGGAGAGCGTCGCGGGATCGCGCCCACAGAAATTCGGGGCTCACGTAAGTAAAACGGGGTCCTGGGGGGCCGGACACTGCAAGGTGTTTTTTCACCTTAATGCATATGACCCCTTTAAGTTGTATTGTAATTGTACTGTTGTAAAGTGCTGCGTAAACTGTCGGCACTATATAAATCCTACATAATAATAATATATTATTAATAGCATTGTATTAGAAACGTTTTTTTACAGTAATTACCGTATTTATCGGGGTATTGCGCGCTCCGGCGTATAGCGCGCACCCCTAAAGTGGACCCTATTCCTGTGGAAAAAAAGATTTTTGTACTTTTAGTTTTGGTGTCTTGCGCGGCGTCCATCGGTGGCCTCGTCAGGTCCGGCGTCCGTCTGCGGCTTCGGGTGTCCTCTTTCGTCGGGTCCGGCGTCCTTCTGCGGCTTATGGTGTCCTCTTCGTCGGGTCCGGCGTCCGTCTGCGGCTTCGGGTGTCCTCTTTCGTCGGGTCCGGCGTCCTTCTGCGGCTTAGGGTGTCCTCTTCGTCGGGTCCGGCATCCGTCTGCGGCTTCGGGTGTCCACTTCGTCGGGTCCGGCGTCCTTCTGCGGCGTCCTCCCCGCTCGATCCCCGCTTTCCCGCGCCGCGTTTGAATACTGCGCCGACATATACCGAGCGCAGTACACTCGTGTATAGTCGGGCAGGCTCGGCTACTCTCGCGCTCACGTCCTGTACTTCCAGGACGTGAGCGCGAGAGGAGCCGAGCCTGCCCGACTATACATGAGTGTACTGCGCTCGGTATATGTCGGCGCAGTATTCAAACTCGGCGCGGGAAAGCGGGCAAAAAAGTGAGCGGTATACGCCGATAAATACTGTAGATCATTGTAAAGTGATACAGTAAGAGTCTGATACTATTTCAGCGATACAGCAATATGATTGCACCTAGCTGGGGTCCAGCTTCCATATCTATTAGTATGCATTGTGGGCACCCCTCCCCCATTTCACACTGTAGGAGCCCAGTAAAATACTTCTCCCAGCCTAAATACATTTCACAGCAGTGCTCCGTGTAGGACATAATGCATCCAACAGAAAAGCTGAAGGCATTGATTCACTTTGTGACTCCAGCTAACGTAACATGAGGAGGGAAATGTCTGTTGTAAGGGACCTTTTCATACACACAGACGTCACTAGGTTTACAGTGTTCACATCAGTTTCATCACTGGCCTGGAGGCTTCTTTATTTAGTCATCAGGAGTTATCACTGCTGACAGAATGTTGAACGCAGGCCAATTATTTTAGGGAGTTCTTTGCTGGACTGGTGCCATGCTAGTAACTGGATCCTCTTGGAGGAGGGGGCAGCCATATCAGTCCCTCCACGCATGCGCACAGCTGTGCTTTCTCACACAAGGCCTGTCCACTCTATTGATGTGTGAGTCAGCCTGGGACAGCAATGAAAGCTATAATATGTATCAGAGTGAGAGCAGAGGGACCTGTATGCTGACATACTAGTTTAATTTAGGCCTAAAGACTATAAGGGATTAACAAAGGCAAAGGACAACATTCTGATGCATTTTCCATGCTCAAAATGAAAAATGCAATTACAAAATTTCAATCTGCAGCTGCAACAGCTGCATCACATCACTTTAAAATGAATATGCAACAGTTTCTATTACTGTCCCATAGCATGCACCAAAATAATCAAGCACTTGTGCCAATGATCTAAGTAAAAAATTGTTCTAAAGTGTATACCATTACAGTGGCAGAAATACTTTAGTGAGGAAGAGCGGGTAGCAAGAAGCAGATCGTCATGCAGGAGAGGAGAGGCTGATGAGTATGCACAGACAGCACATCACTATCATGTAACAAGTTAAATTGTTGCGCAACACTTTTATTTATTTGTTGCATAAAACACTAAATACATTTAAATATTAGACATGGTGCGAACGCCCCCAGGTTTGGTTTTCAGCAGAACTTTCGAACATCGCAAAAGTTCCGAACCAAATAACGAACCCCATTGAAGTCTATGGGATCCAAACTTGAAAAAATCAATAGTGCCCATTGTTAAGGCATATATGCAAGTAATTGGACATATAATGGTGGGTATGGGTACTGCCCTGGGGGACATGCATCAATGAAAAAATGTTTGTAAAAAGCATAATTTTTAAATTAGCAGTAATATACTCATGCTTAACCGATTCCGAGCTGCCCCATGTACATTTACTGCAACAGGGTGGACCGGGTGCGCAAAATGCACATACTTGTACGTGATTTCGTGTACGCAGTTTAGGGGTGGGCGCAAGACTCCAGCGTGTGGTTCCCGCTATGATTGGACACAGCGGAAGTCAATCAGCGGGTACGATGGCCGCCGTGATTTGTGGAACGTTCACAGGAGAGACGGATCAGCGGTGTGCCAATGTAAACAAAGCACATCGGTGATCTGTCAGGGAAAAAACGTGAGAGATCATGTTTCAGCTAAGATAAATTACAATCTCTCTTTTCCCCCAGTGTAAAACCCCCTTTTCAGGCGGTACAGTGCTAAAAATAGCGCTGCTATACCGCCTAAAAAACTCCTTCACTGCATACTCAATGGGCCGAGGGCTTTCACACTGAGGCGATGTGCTGGCGGGAGAGAAAAAAATCTCCTGTCAGCAGCATCTTTGGAGCGGTGAGAGGAGCGGCGTGTATACCGCTCCTTCCCATTGAAAACAATGGGAAACCTATAGAGGCGCATTGCGGGCAGTATTAACCCTTCATCGGCCGCTACCGATTACCGCCGCAAATCCGACGGTATAGTGCCGCTATTTTTAGCTCCGCTATACCACCACCGCGCCTCCCGCCCCAGTCTGAAAGGGGCCTAAAAACACCTCTCTGAGAACACATTTAACCCCTTGATTGCCCTAATGTTAACCCCTTCCCTGCCAGTGTCATTTATACAGTAATCAGTGTATTGTTATAGCACTGCTCGCTGTATAAATGTCACTAGTAACAAAAAAGTGTCAAAAGTGTTCGATCTGTCCGCTGCAATGTGCACTAATGCACTGAAATATACTGCGTTAAACGCGCACTAACACACTGCGGTATAATGGGTAAAGTTTGGTCTCCGTGACTGTTCTCTTCGCTGGTTCTCTTCCTACTTATCCAACCATACCTTGTATTGCAGTGCATTAGTGTGCTTTTTAGGCAGTATAGTGCAGTGCTTTATTGCACATTTTCAGCAGCATATTGCAGTGTGCATTAGTGCACATTTACTGTAGTATACTTCAGTGCATTGGTGTACATTTACTGCAGTGTAATGCATCGCAATATATTGCAGTAAATGTGCACCTATGCACTACATAATACTGCAGTAAACATGCACCAATGCACTGAAATATACTGCGTTAAAAATGCAATAACGCACTGCAATGTACTGCGTTAAACGTGCTCCAATGCTCTGAAATATACTGTGTTAAACGTGCACTAACACCCTGCAATATACTGTGGTAAAGGTGCAATAAAGCACTGAAATGTACTGTGTTAAACATGCACTAATGCACTGCAACATACTGCATTAAATGTGCACCAATTCACATGCACTGCAATATACTATGGTAATCGTGCAAAAATGCACTGAAATATACTGTGTTAAACGTGCACTAATAAACTGAAAAGTACTGCGTTAAACGTGCACTAACACTCGGTAAATGTACACCAACACACTGAAATATACTGCGTTAAATGTGTGCTAATGCACTGAAATATTCTGTGTTAAACATGCACTAATACCCTGCAATATACTGCAGTGATTGTGCAATAATGCACTGAAATTTACTGTGTTAAACATGCACTAACACTTGGTAAATGTACACCAACACACTGAAATATACTACGTTAAAGAGAAGTTCCACCCTAAAAATTAAGTTTGCCTTAATCCCCTCCGCTCCCCCTTACATACCACATTTGGCATGTAATTTTTTTTGGGGGGGGAGTGGGGGCTTCAGGAGGAGTGGGACTTCCTGTCCCACTTCCTGCTTCTGCCGAGGGGCTGGTTAGGCGATTAAGCCTTAATTGCCTACACCAGCTCCTCCCTGTAGGCGATCGCATGGGACACATGACTGCTCCCATGCGATCGCCTGTCCAATCAGCAACGAGCCGCGCGCGCATGCACAGTGCGGCTCGCGCATGCGCAGTGGGTGCCCGGCCGTGAAGCCGAAGGCTGTCATGGCTGGGTGCCCATAGTCGGGATGGAGACACCGGCCGGGGAGGGGAGGAGAGGAGCGGGGTCTCGGTCGGCGCGTCGCTTGAACGCAGGAGCAGGTAAGTGAGTGTTTATTAAAAGCCAGCAGCTACATTTTTTGTAGCTGCTGATTTTTAATAAACACCATTTTTGGCTGGAACACCCCTTTAAACATGCACTAATACGGTGCAATATACTGCAGTAATTGTGCAATAATGCACTGAAATTTACTGCTTTAAAATTGCACTAATGCACTGCAATATACTGCAGTAAATGTGCACCAACTCACTGAAATATACTGCGTTAAATGTGCACTAACGCACCACAATATACTGTGTTAAACGTGCAGTAACGCAATGAAATATACTGCATTACATATGCACCAATGCACTGCAATATACTGCGTTAAACATGCAAAAACGCTATGCAATATACTTCATTAAACATTCAGTAACGCCATGAAATATACTGCCGGAAACCTGCCCTGACAAAATAAAATGACACTAATGTAAAAATGAACGGTCGCACTACACTCACACTATCACTAGATTCACATTAAAGTGACACTAAAGTAAAAATAAATAGTCGCACTACATTCACGCTGCACTATTGCTAGATTCACACTAAACTCATACTTTACACTCACAATAGAATCATAATAGCCCATTATAGCACACAAACTCACTGGTGGCACTGAACAAAGCCCTATTCTATCTCTCTCCACACCAATATCAAACTGCAAATGGCCGCTATGGGAAGAATATTTTTATAGTGCTGGGTGGGACTAAGGCCCCGTACACGAGCAAATAGATTTGTTCAAATCGGTCGGACCGACCGATTTGAACAAATCTGTCTGCTGGCCGTTTTGGTTTGATCGCTGTACACACGATCAAACCAAAATCCCCGCCAGCAAACAGCGCGGTGACGTGGCGGTAACGTTGACGCCGCCACGTCACCGCGCTGTTTGCTGGCGGGGATTTTGGTTTGATCGTGTGTACAGCGATCGTGGCGGTGACGTTGACGCCGCCACGTCACCGCACCAGGAAGTAAATTACTTCCGTGCATGCGTCGAATCCATTCGACGCATGTGCGAGAAGATATGTCTGCTGGTTAGCGTACTAACCAGCAGACATATCAGGCGGACGGATTCCCAGCCAACAGATTTTAAAGCATGCCAAATCCATCTGCTCGCCCGTACACACGATCGAATCTGACTGCTGGGACGGTCGGGCCGACCGTTTCCAGCAGATAGATTTGACCGTGTGTACGCGGCCTAAGAGTAATGATATCATGATTGGACAGAGTCATCAAGACAGTGTCTAATCATGGCTCTGAGTGCTAGTGAATATAGGCACATTTGTCCTTGTGTGTCTATTTTTGTTAATCCCCCCCCTCCTATTTGTTTACATGTTTAAATAAATACCTTTCATTCTTACATAGTTACATTATTTTTAAGTTTTACACAGGTCAATCCAGTTCGAGCTATTTGTGTGTGTATATATGTGTTTGTGATTTTTATTCGCCAACAATTCCATTAGCCCTGTTTATTCTACTTCTCGAGGAAGACATCTAAAAGTCTTTGACATTGTCAACATATTCAGCTAATTCCACTTATTGATCTAACAGTAAAGAATGTTTTCTACAATCTAAGGTTAAAGCAGGATTCCACCTTTTCTTTAAAGTCAGCAGCTACAAAAACTGTAGCTGCTGACTTTTAATAAGAACACTTACCTGTCCTAGGCACCCGCGATGTCGCCCCTCCGAGGGCGATCCCTCGATCCTGGCAGGTCCTTGCGCCTCCATCCTCACTAAGGGAAACAGGCCGTGAAGCCTTGCGGCTTCACTGCCCGTTTCCTACTGCGCATGCGCGAGTCTCGCGGCTCTTTGTGACAGGGTGGCTGCATTCTGGGAAACACACAGTTCCCAGAAGGCAGCGTGCCCCATTCCGCAGAAGACACCGCAAGGAGGATGAGGAAGAAGACCCGCCGAGGACTAGGAAGAGGCAGATTAGGAACATCCGAATGCAACCACCTTTTCTGGTGAGTAACATTTGTTTTCTATTTTTTTTAATAATTTTTTTGCAGGATTTTTGTATATTTTTTTTTAGGGTGGAACTCCACTTTAACCACTTTCCTACTTCCCACAGTACATTTACTGCAGGCAGCCAGTAGGGGCAGGCTGGATCCTGTACATGTACTTCCTGGGTTTTAGCATTTATATAGCCATATGATTACAGAAAGGCAGGAATGCAATGGATTGCATCCCATAATTGTATTATGATGAGAAAGAAATCTATAGAAAATGACTCATGCCATCTAGCATCTCCTATCCACCAATGGATGTCTCCACATACTAGAAGTTTTGATTAGTTATCTTAGTGTTCTGGCCGATTCATTTTAGTCTCATTTAATGCCAGCTTTGAAAATCCCAGCAACTTATCAAAAGCAGCTGTACTGGAGCCCACGCTTTTGGCACCAATTACTATGTTTATTAAAATCTGTTAGGTCACTTTCTAGCTGATCTTGGACAACCCCATGACAGGAGGGTGGTCCTAACTACAATTTCTACTGGTCTGTAGTTTGGAAATGGTTATTTTTTAATGCTTTCCATTGGCTAATCAAGGTTTACATTACAGGGTTGCACACAGGCTCCCTTATCATTTAAGTGCATCTGTATACAGGGGTATAAAACATATCCTTACTGATGTCTATAGCTGTAAATAATTCTCAAAGATTATAAAAGGCTCAATTTACAAAATGTTACGCACGGATGATTACTGTAATTCCCATTTTCAGCCAACAGCAATCTAAAGCTTGCTTTCAAATGACGCCACAAAGCCAGACCAGACTCTGAAAAGCTGATCAGGTTCCACCCAGATGTCTGCACCTGCAGCTGCTTCCACCCCTCCACAGCCCGAAACTCCTATGAGCACTGGAGGGGCAGAGCAGAGATCCGGGAGTGCTGAGTGATCAGAGGTGTTTGATTGCTCAGTTCTTGGTCTTAGAGGCGGTGAGGGACAGATGTAATTTTGGACCAGTGCTGCATCCACCCAGGTGAGTGTGATTTTATTTTTTCTGAATCTTGAACTTAATTTTTCCCAAAACGGTTACATTGCAGGAATGCAGTGAATGATAACGGTCACAGTTATTTTCTTAACTGAGCTGTCAAGCTATCAGATGGTTGGTGCCACAGCTGATTACATGTGCAGCACCATGGCACCTGCAGATTAAACAGAGGATGGTGGCTTCCTGCACTGTAAAGGATAGGAGGATTTATTTCCATTTTCTGCATACATTTTAACTAACCACTGGACTGCTTTTACAAGCATCGGGAGGAGATTTACCGCCTACCACCTTCTTTAGCTTGCTTGAGCTCTCCTGTACCACCAGGAGACCCAAGCGACCAACTGGCACTTCTGTCGACTAATCGGAAAGCTGAACAAAGCTGGGATCAGCTTTGATCAGCTCTCTCCTATGGTAACCTGGAAGTGATGACCTGTCATCACTTTTGGTTTACCCAGATGTCAACGGCGCGGTTTAAAAAAAAATCTAAAGCATTAAAAAACACTAATCGTGGTATTATGAATGCTTTTATGGGCAGTGAAAGGGATTTTAGGTCTTAGACCCCAGGTTTCTCCAGAAAGAGTACCCGTCTCATACCTATTACTGTCACAAAGATGTCTACATTCCAGTGCTAAAAAATTTAAAGCAACAGTGTAAAAATAAAAGAAATAAATAATTAAAAAAAACTTTAAGTGCCCCCCGTTTCCCCATGCTCACACGCAAAGGCGAACATGTGCGTCAGTCACGCACGCAAACACCGATTCTCCAACACATGTGAGGTATCACGTGAACGTCAGATCATGGGCAGTAATTCTCGCTGTAGACCTCCTCTGTAAATCTAAAATGGTAACCTGTAAAGGCTTTTAAAGCGCGGCTTTAGATAATAAAATGTATGCAGTTTTTCACCATTGCACAGACGTCACATGTTTGGTATCTATTTACTTAGTGTAACATCATCTTTTATATTTTACAATAAAATTAAGTTATGTATTGTGTCTTTTGCAATAAAGTTCAAAAAAGTGATTTTTTCCCCCATAAAAACTGCATTAGAAAAACCACTGCCTAAATACCATGTGACATAAAAAATTGCAAAACCCACCGATGTATTCTCTAGAAGAGCCTATGCTTTAAAATATATATATAATGTTTGGGCGTTCTAAGTAATTTTCTAGCAAAAATGTGCCAGAAAAGGCCTGGTCTGGAAGAGTGTGATGACATCACAACACAAGGAGCAGCAACAAGACCAAATGTCAGGCCGGTCCTTCAGTGGTGGATCCATTGGGAGGTATTGATAAGATTTGTTTTTGCCTGGAGATTGGCCTTACATACAGCGCTGTATCCTGGCCTAGGCCAACAAGGCCCAGGCCTAGGGCAGCACTTTGCAGGGGGCAGTACGGAAAGAGTCCCCACCGCCTTGTGCTATACTGTTAGTGTAGTGCCAGTCTTATGGGCCAGACTTGCCAAAAGGCAAATTAGTCCAGCGCCCCCCCCCGAAAAGTGGCTGCACTGCTTCCGGAAAGCGGGCGGCCGGCATTTTGCAACTGTGTTTCGGGAGGGGGGATGGGCACTGCTTCTAATTTTAATTGTCCTATCATCCTGGACCACAAACCTTCCTCACTGTGCTATATGTTTTCTGCTGCACCATTGGCATGGTTATATCTTCTAGTCCCCTCAATAAAATTATCAGAAATTTGGGCTTAAAGTAGAACTACAGGCAACACTTATTTTTCGTTTTGGTTAGACTAAGGGAGGGTTATAGCCCCTGTCAGTTTATTTTTTTCCATCCCTGACCCATTGCAGTGATTTCCGTTCACTTCCTGCCCCATAGACAAACAGGAAGTGAGAGGAAATCTATGCAAATTAAGGGAATCCATTGCCACCCCAGGCTCTCAGAACTAGTGTCCCCACTTGAAAAGCGGGGCAGGTCTTAAAGGGGTGTGGCCTTGACAGGAAGGGGTGTGTCATATTTAAATTAGGGGGTGCACTAGTTTAGTCAGGCCTAGGGCAGCACAAAACCTAAATACACCACTGCTTACATATATTCTTGCTAATTTTGTAACATGTAAAGCAAATGGAAAAATGGTGGGGCTGTGCCATATTGATTTTTATATGATTATTTCTATGTGAACTGAGTGGGCCACATGTTGCTGCCTGGCCATGTTTCTATTTATAGGAGAAGCAAGGGCATATTATAAAGAAGGCTTGCAATATATTTGAAGTTTATTGTATGCATTTATCATGGCTGTCTTCATCCGGGGACTTCATATTCTTCTTTGTGGCTATCTTATGTTATGTCAGTAGAGATGCTAGCTAATCAAAACCTTAGTCTTGATAATAACTTTCAACTGGGTTGTAATGACCCCAACTTTTCATGCTTTCAGCTTCATCCACCTGATATATAGCCATGCAACGACTTAACTAAATGAAAGATTTTCTATAGATCAACATTTTATTAAAAAGAAAAAAACAGCAGATGAGAACTAATTCTTCCTAAGCTAATTCAGTTTTTTTTTTTTAAACTAATTTATATTCTGAAACTGCATCTCCAACTCGCAGGAAGGAAGAAATGAAATGCCCTCTAAGTAAAACATTATATACTGTAAAGAATTACACACTGGGGATTATACTCAGCCAATCTTTCCATGTTAGAATTAATTACATATCAAATGTTTTTAAATACAATCATCAGTCTTACATTTACTTAACATTAGTTAACATTAGGCAACATCCAGAGAAGATATATTGGGTCAACATTAGCATACATTACTTGTAAGTGCTCCTTAAATAGCCTGTACAGCACTGTAATAAATTAACATGGTAATATTGTTATCTTTAGTCTGGTAACTAATCCTTATGATTTCAATTTATTAAAGCAGACCAGCCACCAGAGTTCACATGAATTAGTAGAGCACTTTTCAACATTAATAACCACATTCTTTTGATTTCAAATATACTTATCACATTCTAAAAAAAATCTTGTGGTCACCGGTTAACATACTGTAACATGTGGGTGATTCAATTACAGTGCCTTGAAAAAGTATTTAAATTTTCCACATTTTGTCATGTCACAACCAAAAACGTAAATGTATTGGGATTTTATGTGATAGACCTACACAAAGTGGCACATAATTGTGAAGTAGAAAGAAAAAATTAAAAATGATTTTCAATTTTTTTTTTTAATCTGAAATATATGTTCAAATATCTGAAAAGTGTGGTGTGCCGTTGTATTCAGCCTCCCTGAATCAATACTTTGTGGAACCTGCTTTCACTGCAATCACAGCTCCAAGTCGTTTTGGGTATGCCTCTATCATGTCTTTACCAGCTTTGCACATCTAGAGAGGGACATTTTTGCACATTCTTCTTTGCAAAAAAGCCCAAACTGTGTTAGATTGAATGGAGTCTGTGAGCAATGTTCAGGTCTTGCCACAGATTCTTAATTGGATTTAGGTCTGGACTTTAACTGGGCCATTCTATTATAACTCTGGATGTATGTTTAGGGTCATTGTCCTGCTGGAAGGTGAACCTCTGCCTAGTATGAAGTCTTTTGTAGGCTCTAAAGCCTCGTACACACGATCGGATATCTGATGGAATCTATTGCGATGGATTTTTTCATCAGATATCTGATGAAGCTAGCTTTCATCAGTCTTGCCTACATACCATCAGTCAAAAATCCGACCGTACCAAAATGTGGTGATGAAAAACACTACGACATGCTGAGAAAAATTAAGTTCAATGCTTCCGAGCATGCGTCGACTTGAGTCTGAGAATGCGTGGATTTTTGACCGATAGACTTCCACACAGACGATTGTTTTTCTCTATCGGTTTTTTATCCATAGGAAAAATTCAAAACATGTTCTATTGTTTTTCACCGATGAAAAACAAACCGGTGGGGCACACACACGATCGGTTTGTCCGATGAAAACAGTCCCTCGGTCTGTTTTCATCGGACAAAGCGATTGTGTGTTCAGGGCTTAACAGGTTTTTTTCTAAGATTGCCCTGTATTTGTCTCTATCCATCTTCCCGTCAGCTCTGACCAGCTTCCCTCTCCCTGCTGAAGAAAAGCATCCCCACAACATGATGCCACTGTTCAGGGTGATGTACGGTGTTAGTTTTCCGCAACACATCGCGTTTTCCTTTTAGACCAAAAAGTTAACTTTTGGTCTCATCTGACCAGAGCACCTTCTTTCTTCTTGCCACGCTTCCATAAAGGCCAGATTGGAGAAGTGCATGACTAAGGCCGCGTACACACGACCAAATATATCTGTTCAAATCGGTCTGACAGACCGATTTGATCAGATTTGTCTGCTGGCTGTTTTGGTTTGATCG
Organism: Rana kukunoris; assembly: GCA_029574335.1. Lineage (NCBI taxonomy): Eukaryota > Metazoa > Chordata > Amphibia > Anura > Ranidae > Rana > Rana kukunoris. The sequence continues at coordinate 126,713,649 of CM056050.1, read as the reverse complement.
ATGTACACACGATCAAACCAAAATCCCCGCCGGCAGACAGCGCGGTGACGTGGCGGTGGCGTTGAAGCCGCCACGTCACCGTACAAGGAAGTAAAACACTTCCGCGCATGCGTCGAATCCATTCGACGCATGTGTGGGCAGATATGTCTGCTGGTTAGCGTACTAACCAGCAGACATATCGGACGGACGGGTTCCCAGCAAACAGATTTTAAAGCAGGCTTTAAAATCTGTCTGCTGGACAAATCCGCCTGCTCGCACGTACACACGGTCGAATCTGTCTGCTGAGACGGTCTGTCAGATCGTTTCCAGCAGATAGATTTGATCGTGTGTACGCGGCCTAAGGCCGCGTACACACGATCGGATATATCCGATGAAAACGGTGCGCGGACCATTTCCATCAGATATGTCCGATCGGGAGTTTGATCCGATGGCGTGTACACACCATAGGATCAAATTCCCCGCCGCCGGACGGCGCGGTGACGCGGCGGTGACGTTGACGCCGCCACGTCACCGCCACGTCACCGCACCAGGAAGTTAAACACTTCCGCGCATGCGCCGAATCCATTCGGCGGCGGCGCGGCGGGGGACGACATGTCTGCTGGTAAGTGTACTAACCAGCAGACATGTCGGGCGGACAGATTCCACCAGATGGATTTCAAAGCATGCTTTGAAATCTGTCGGGTGGAGAAATCTGTCCGCTAGCCCATACACACGAGCGGAGATGTCTGCTGAAACGGTCCATCGGACCGTTTTCAGCGGACATATCCCCTCGTGTGTACGAGGCCTAATAGTTGTCCTGTGTACAGATTCTCCCACCTGAGCTGTGGATCACTGCAGCTGCTCCAGAGTTACCATGGGCATCTTGGCTGCTTCTCTGATTAATGTTCTCCTTGCCTGCCCTGTCAGTATAGATGGACAGCCATGCCTTGGTAGGTTTGCCGTTGTGCCAAACTCTTTCCATCTTTGGATGGTGGATTGAACAGTGCTCCGTGAGATGTTCAAAGCTTGGGATATTTTTATAACCTAACCCTGCTTTTCCACAACTTTATCCTTGACCTGTCTGGTGTGTTCCTGCTGTTTGTTCACTAATGTTCGCTAACAAACCTCTGAGTGCTTCATAGAACAGCTGTATTTATACTGAGATTAAATTATACACAGGTGGACTCTATTTATTAATTAGGTGAATTCTGAAGGCAATTGGTTCCATTAGATTCTAGTTAGGGGCATCGGAAAAGGGGGATGAAAACAAATGCACGCCACACTTTCCAGATATTTATTTGTAAAAAAAAAATGTAAAACATTTATCATTTTCTGTTTCAATAGTTTTTATTCGGATTTAACAAATAGTGAACAAGCAAAAGTTACCATTTATTATTGTCCTTCCACTTTACAATTATGTGTCACTTTGTGTTGGTCTATCACATAAAATCCCAATAAAATACATTCATGTTTATGGTTGTAACATGACAAAATGTGAAAAATTTCAAGGGGTATTCATACTTCTTCAAGGCACTGTAATTAGAGACTGCTAAGTGCATTGTTTTCACTTTTACCCTTTCTACGAAGAAGAACAGCAGGATCAGCAAGATCAGCAAGGAACAGCCTGGAAACATATCTGTGCATGAAATTGTACATATTAAATTTAGCCATATTACTACATTTGCAATAACACAGCTGTCCTGTCAGTGATAATTTTTTATTTGCATATAAAAAAGCACAGACACACTAAGATTCGTTTCATTACTTAACAGTATTTACATTAATCCTTTCAGCCCTGGTTCACATTGATGTGATTTGGCATGCGCTTTGACATGTGGTGATAGGCTCTCTTTAATAAGACATTAGGAGTTAATTCCATATAACTTACTTTGAACAGCAACAGTGAAGTAACAATAATCTCCTAAAATCTGTAAAATGGCATTCAGATCAGCAACCACACTTCTATCTACCAGAAAGTTGGCCAAAGAGAGGGGAGAGGTGGGAAGCAAGAAGGAAATAAGGAGGAGCATTTTATTGGAAATTATTGCTGTTGTTGAACCCAATTGAAAAACTGAAATGCTATGTTCTCAATATTCAAACGCTCACATTTGTCTGAGGTTCTTTTATATTATGTGTCACTCAATGTTACCTAACATAATTTTTTTTTTTTTTTTACAATAGTTTTTATTGAAAATTTTCAAAGTATAAACACAAGAAATAAAAATATAAAGATACACACCAGCTTTCCCAGAGACAGCAGGGAAGATTGCATAATGGTAGCATCTCCATAAACATAATGAGATTCATAAGTTGTGGACAGGAACAACAACAATATGTCAACATATAAGAGCAGGAGGGCGACGAGCCCGTCTCTTCCTCCTGCCAGATTCCAAAGAAAATAATAGGGGAGTGCAATGGGAAGGTCAAGTGCTGAGGAGGAGGGAGAAGAAAAGGGAGAGGGGGGAGGGGGCAGGGGCATAGGGGAAGGATGGATACCTGTTAAACCACTATAAATACAAACCTACATAGGTATTTGCTTAAAACACATCAGAAGAACATAACGTGAAGAAGACAGTTCCATTCTATTGTGGTCGGAACCATACTGTCCAAGGCTTCCATTGAATATCAAACTTCGCTCTCCTACCTTCCCTGTTCGCCAACAAAGACTCAAACGTGTAGTTAGTCCGTGTGGGCTCAAGAACCTCCATTACGTTTGGTACCGTGTTGGATTTCCAACTTCTAGTCAACAGCAGTCTAGCAGCTAGCAAGATATGAGTGACTACAATTCGGAACTCCGGGGGGAAACCCTCTATTCCTAGGTTCAGAAGCGCCAGTTCAGGAGTAGGGGGTGTCAATATGCCTGTCATACGTGAGATACAGCGGAATATACCCCTCCAATAGCTAGTAAGGCTCTTGCAGAGCCAAAAAATGTGGAAAATGTTGCCCACCTCCCCACAACCTCTCCAGCATAGTGAGGAGGCCGAGGGGTAGAATTGAGCTATGCGGTACGGAGTAAGGTACCACCTCAGGGCTATCTTTTGGGAGAGCTCCCAGTGATTAACGCACCTGGAGGCTTTGTATATAAGTTTAAACGAGTATTGCCATTGGACCGGAGAGAATGTTTTACCCAAATCTATTTCCCACTTACGAAAGGGGGGGGGGGGGATGCCTTGAAAAGTAGTTTATCCTGGAAGAGGTTATACAGTAGAAGAGGAAGATACCCTTAGGGGAGGGGGTCACTTTGGTGTAGAATTGCCAAATGGCATTGTGAATCAGTAAGTGGCGGGATTGTAAGGTTTTGAGGAAATGGGAGGCCTGTGCATGTTTAAAACAATCTGCATGTGTCAGATCATACTCCGCAGCAAGCGTATCAAACGGCTTGAGTACATTGTAGCAGAATAGATCTTCAATCCAAGTAATGCCTTTAGCTTCAATGGAAATCGGGACAGGAGTAGTGTTAGAGGACTTACGACCCAGACTACGTAAGTCCCTCCAAGCCAACAAAGAGGCCTGGAACGTTAGGGGTAGTTGGTGCAGAGAAAGGGGCCGCCAAGCATCAAGTATCAGGACACTGTAGAGATCCCTGGTCGGGCAAAGGGCCTGTTCTATACTGCACCACAGGGTGTCAGGAGTGGGGGATATCCAACGTCTAAGTTGGGTGAGTATGGCTGCTCTATGGTAGTCCTTGATATCAATTAGGCCCATGCCCCCTACAGATCTATGTTTAAGCAAAAGGGATCTCGCACATCTGGGGCGAGTGGTACCCCAAACGTAGCAGTTAAGGATATTATTCAGGGACTGGAGATGACTACGTTTCAGAGGAATGGGAAGAGTGCGGAAAACATACCGAATTTGAGGTAGGAGCAACATTTTGAAGGAGGCTAAACGTCCTGACCACGTCAAATCGACCTTGGCTAGGCGAGCAGCCTCTCCGGAGATTTTGTCAATTAGTGGAGCATAGTTGGCATCGGCCAGCTTGGTTAAGTCTGTTGTAATTTGGATCCCTAGGTATTGTATGCTGGATGCTGCCCAAGAGTATGGAAAGGAGACTTGTAGATGAGACTGGAGGCGAGGTGGAAGGTTGAGGCCTAATATGAAGGATTTGGTGTAGTTAATTTTATAGTAGGATATGCGGCTAAACTCTGCGAGAACCCTGTGGGCCTGGGACAGGGAAGAATGCGGTGAAGTCAAAAAGAGAATGATATCGTCCGCAAACAGACTTATGTTGTGGGATCGACCCGACAGCACAAAGCCTGGGGCTCCAGAGTGGGATCTAATTTTTTCTGCAAGGGGTTCTATGAGGAGGTTGAATATGGAGGGGGACAGAGGGCACCCCTGTCTGGTGCCGTTGGTGATGTTAAAAGTAGAGGAGAGCATACCCGAGGTGTAGACCTGCACGCAAGGCGAAGAATAGAGTGCTAGAATTGCCGACAGGATGGGGCCAGTGAACCCAAACTTCTCCAAGACCTTGGTCATGTAACCCCAGTGCACCCTGTCGAACGCCTTCTCCGCATCCAAGGAGAGGAGCAGAGAAGGCGTCAGAGAGGTCCCAGCATAGTGTACCAAGTCAATCACCCTTCTGGTCGCGTCTGACGACTGCCTACCCGAGGTGAACCCTGTCTGGTCTGGGTTGATTAGGGAAGGTAGGATAGGAAGCAGTCTATATGCCAAAATCTTGGCATACAGTTTCACGTCTGTATTTAACAGAGAAATGGGTTGGAAGTTAGCAGGTGTAGTAGGCTCTTTCCCTGGTTTTGGAATAGTCACAATAAAAGCATTAAGCATTTCACTTGGGAAGGAGGCAGAGAGCATTGCTTCAGAGAACACTGTGTCCAATACCGGGGCCAGGAGGGAGTCAAAGGCCTTGTAATAGCCATTAGGGAGGCCGTCTGGGCCCGGGGACTTCCCAGTAGGGAGAGTCCTTATTGCCCGCAAAATCTCAGACTCTCTGATCGGCATGTTCAGGGATTCTAATTGAGAGCGGGACAAGGCAGGCAGTGCTAATATCAGCCAAAACGGAGCAAATGACCTCATCTACAGGCTGAGGGGTGGAGGGGTCCTCCCGGAGATTGTAGAGGGAGGAGTAGAACTCCGCAAAGGAGTTTGCTATGTCCTGAGGGTTATAGATTTTACTGTTGTCTGGGTGCTTAACAAGAAAAGGGATAGTAGTTTTCACTCTGCGACTTTCCAGACGCCGGGCTAGAACTTTACCCGCCCTATTTCCGGACGCATAGTGGGTCAGTTTAAGGGATTGAACATGTTTATCATAACGTTCAAGAAGCAGTCTCCTGAGGTCCGAGTGCAACCCGAGAAGCCTGGCCGCCGTCGGGGCGTCAGGAGTCTGCCTGTTCTGCGACTCTAGAGAGCGAATTTCAGTATGGAGTATGAAGTCTAATTTCTGTGCTCTCTGCCTCCTTACCCGTGCACTAAGTTGGATTAGAATGCCTCTAATATAAGTCTTATGGGCACACCAGACGGAGAACGGACTGGAGACAGACCCAGAATTAACAGTGAAAAATTCCTCCAAATGAGTGGATAGATAAGCCATGTGGGAGGGCTGCTGAAGTAGATAGGGGCCTGCCCTCCATACAAAGGGCGAGGAAACTGGGGCCCCCCCGTCCACCACCACCGACACCGGGGCGTGGTCAGACCACGTGATGTCGTGGATGGCGGACGAGGACACCCTCTGCAACAAAACTTTGTCCACCAATATCAAGTCTATACGTGAGTAAGAGTTATGCCTGGAGGAATGGAAGGTGTAGTCCCTTTCACATGCGTGTTGGCATCTCCAGACATCGAACATACCCTCAGCATGTAGCAGGTAGTGTAAAGCAGGCTGGGAGCGTTTGGCTCTAGAGGTAGTGTCCATCTCAAAGTCAACCGTCAGGTTGTAGTCCCCACACATGATCAGAGCACCCTTCCGTATCTTATTAATTTTGCAAAAGAGTTTCCTCAGGAAGCGAAGCTGGTGAGTGTTGGGCGCGTAGAGGTTGACCAGTGTGTATAATTTGTTGTTAAAGGACCCAACTAATACCAAGAACCTGCCGTCAGGGTCGACCAGTGAGTCCTGGAGAGAGAAGTTAACAGTGTCTTTGATGGCAATGAGAACCCCCTTTTGCTTTTTAGGGGCAGGTGCCTGGAAGATGTGGGGGAATCTGGTGTGGGAGAGAGAAGGCGCGCCAGACGCCATGAGGTGTGTCTCTTGAAGGCAGAGGACGTCTGAGCGTAGCTTCAGAGCCTCTCTCCACACTGAAGCCCGTTTGACCGGATGGTTCAGGCCTCGGACATTAAAAGAAGTAACCGTTAGGGCCATATTTGGTCATGCAGGAGAATGATAACAGTACCTTGTGACACCACAGCAGGTCCTCCATATTCAGCCAGGTCCAGAAGGCGAGTTTGGACGGTGAACGGGACGTCTTCGTTGAAAACAGGATAGGATCCATCTCAAGGGAGGCAGGGAAAGGGAGAAAAGTCATGAAAATTGAAAAGAGGGAGGGAATAACACAGGCAAAAAACAGTAGGGGTAAAAAGGAAGATCCCATCCGGGATCCGGATGCAGGGTAGCTGCACATAATTCAAGGAGGGGAAGTTCGTGGGAAGGAGCTCCAGTGAGGTCAGGGAATCAATGTAGTAAACAGAGTAGCAAGATTCCTGAGGCACAGGGGCTTTAAGATTTCTTCTTGTTGTTGCGTTTGTGCGACACCAGTGTCCATTCGTCATGGGTCTGAACCCTGGTGGAGGAGGAGGAGGAGGGGGCCGTTTCCAGTGGGGAATGCTCATGAAGGATATCCCATGTGCGCAGGAGTGCTAGTCCCTCTTCCAGGTTCATGACTACACTTGAAGCACCGTCCTTAGTTATAATGAGTTTGGTCGGTTGGCCCCACTTGTAAATGATGTTGTAATTGCGGAGAGCTTTCGTCACTGGGATAAGGGACCTGCGTCTCTGCATAGTGTGCTGTGAGAGGTCTGCATACATTTGTAGATTGGCATACCGATCAGAAAGCCAGCATAAATTGATCTTTCACGTGGTAAAAATGTACCCGCATCAAAGCGTCCCTAGGAATGTTGTCTGGGAGGTGTGCAGGTTTGGGCAGGAGGTGTATCCGATCGACTACTAGCTCAGATTCAGGCAAGGAAGGCAGAAATGACCCCATAAGCTCACGAGCATATTGCTGGAGCTGAGCAGGCAGGACAGTCTCGGGGACACCCCGTAACTTGACGTTGTTCCTTCGAGATCTATCTTCGAGATCTGCGACTTTAGCCCTGAGCCATGCGACTTCATCAGCCTGGTCATTGTGAGAGTCCACCAGGGAGTTGTAGGAGGAGGCATATTCCCCCATTTTCTTTTCTACATGATCCATTCTGCCACCCAGTTCCCCCATCTCCATCCTGAAGCTCCTCATGCATTCCATCATGTCTGAATGCAGGGAGCTCCGCAGAGAGACTAGCATGTCTTTTAAAGTAGTGTCAGAAACTGGGAGGTTGGAAGTAGGGAAAGCATTGATGGGAGCTGAGAGCTCACGTGTGTCCTCCATAGACCCCTGTAGTGCACTGACCTGAGAGCCGTGCGGCTCAGCTGACAGACGAGGCTTGGATTTCATCGGGCTGCAGGAGAGAGGAGTGGATGCCTCTGGGGAGCGGCGTTGTGTCCCAGCCCTCGATCCCGGGTGTGGAGATAGATGAGCCTGCTCCGGAGGCCGGAGATCCGCCACCGGCGCCATCTTGGAGCACTCTGCTATGCCTGGGGGAGAAGAAATCCTCCAATTTCGCCGGATGGACGGCGGTCTTGCGTTTCCTTGTCATCCTCGGGAGGTGTGCGGGTATGTAGCTTGTCTCCCCGGTGTTCTAAAGTAGCCCACGGTGCCTCAGTGAGCCGATTTCCGTACCTGACGCTTTAATTTCCATTTCTCTAATGATGAGGAGGCTGCCATTTCTTTGGAGGCTGTAATTGTTGAGCTAATTTTCATCTTGTCAGCCTAATTCAGGGGCATCAATACTTTCTGATTATTGATCAAGAATATGTAGATAAGGAGTTCCTACTTTTAACTGAATTATTTTGCTGCATGTTTTCTCTGAGTCAGTGACCCCAAGTATTGAAATCAGAGGCTTAGTATTATAGCCAACATTTTCAGAAGGGGGTTAGCAATGGCAGCCCCTGTTTGTCTTTCAACACAGGTGTCATTAAGCCCTGGTTCACACTGGGCTGCGGGAGTGAAGCCGTGCGTGTTCAGCTGAACTCGCACGATTTCACTCCCGCTGGCAGTCCCAATTTCGGCCGCGATTTAAGAGACATCTGTGCGGGTTTCTGCACAGATGTCAATGTAAATCGCGGCCTGAAATCGCAAAAAGTAGTACAGGAACTACTTTTGAAATCGGTGCAGTGCCACAGAAGCGGCGTCGCACCGATTAGGGCGGTGTCATTGCCGACAAGTGAAATTGCATCTCAAATCTAAGCAAATCGTACCCAGTGTGAACCTGGGCTAAAGTATATATACTGTATACCCAGCATTTCTTTTGCTTCGGTTCGAGTAGAGAAAGATATAAACTTGGTTGTTTTTTATTTTTGCTGTTCTTGCCCCATTGAGGATATTTCATATTAAAGTAGTGGTAGATGGCACACGATTAGTAGAGCATACAAAAATATATCATCTTATGGTCCATACAAAAAGGCCACTCTAGGTATGATCAAATGTCCCACAGTAATCCAATGGATAGTCCTGGTGTATATGTAAATATGCGAAGTACACTAGCGGCAGCAGCACCTGAAGCAGAAGCAAGCTCTGGAAAATATTGTAGAAGAAAGAGAGATGCGCCAATCTAAGTGCAGTAAGCAAGGGATTTATTGAAGGAATCAAAATGACACAGACGGTCAAATGCTACTCACAAACATGAGTTTGTGAGTAGCCATTTGACCGTCTGTGTCATTTTTATTCCTTCAATAAATCCCTTGCTTACTGCACTTAGGATGTTTCATATTACCTACTGTTCTGGTCCATAAAATAAGTAGTGAGTATGGAAGAGAATGGAAGTTGCTGCAAAGTGAGGGGAATTCTCCCTTAGACAGTTGTCCCCAGAACAGGTATCCCCAATGTAAATTTAGCCTCACCTTTGGTTTTGGTGATGACTTGTGCAGACTTAATGGACCACTTGGTCTTTTTCTGCCATCATTCTTCTATGCTTCCATGACTGTAAAGATTCAATGTCCCATCATTTGTGTTGCAGTCAAAATTACCACCAAAATAAAATGAGGTAGGCAGGTCTGACACCGTGTCCTTAGGAATTTAGAACTGCGTTGTCAGGTCAAAGAGGAAAGAAGACGCACACTAAATTTATTTAAAGGAATGAAATGTGGAGGAATGCATTCCAGAGATAAAAAAATTATTTTTTTGTTTTTTATTGCCCTAACATATGCTTTAAAAAAGCAACAGCTTAGAAATCATGGTGCAATATTTTTATTCTTTGATTGTACTAAGGAAATGAGGAAGAAGGTCTTGGCACTGGGCAATTGCTATTTTGCATATTGATTTTATAATTTCAGATGTGTTCAGATGTGGCACAGCTAGCTTTAAAGTAAATACTTGCACTGATTGAATAGATATCAATAGCCGTAATGACAAACATATGTCTTAACTTTCGGAGAACAATCGCTAGTGGTCTTTCCTCATCCAGGGTCATTGACAACCACAGCATTTGCGTGCTATTGATGATGGTAATGGAATTTCTTGGCAGGAGACATAAATGCCTTTGACATCTCAACTAATGAGTCATTGATAACTAAACGTTGGTGTCCTCTTGTAGCTGGTCATAGGTTAGTAGAGTCGGCTTGGCATCTTTCCACCATGAACACATTCTCACTGCATAGTCAATTGCCATAATAAGCGTTGAAAAAAACAGGTATGCTACTGTGTTAGGAGCCTTCATTAATGCTGGAGTTTCCACTAGGATCACAGCCTTCCTTACACTTATTGCTACCTGAGTGCCACATACTCCACATCCTTGCACAGTGTGTGCCTATAAAAAAATATATCTGGACATCATGTATTCAACCTTTCATAGTAAGCTAGTGCAAAGTGTACAACGTGTACAACCATGTACAATGTAATATAATTCATAGCAACCAACTCTAGTAGATGTTAAGCTTAAAGCAGATTTTATGTAATAGACCAACACAAAATGGCACATAATTGTGTAGTGGAAAGTAAATGATAAATAGTTTTCATTTTTTTTTTACAATTAAATATCTAAAAAGTGTGGCGTGCATTTGTATATAACTCCCATTTCTCTGATATCCCAAACTAAAATCTAGTGCTGGGGTAGGCATCCTGGGACCCTCAAACTGTTGTGGAACTACATTTCCCATGAGGAATTGCAAGGCTGGCAGTTACAATTATTCTCAGAGGCAAGATGGGACTTGTAGTTCTGCAATAGCTGAAGGGCCCCAGGTTACCTACCCCTGATCTAGTGGAACCAATTTCCTTCAGAAGTCACCTTATTAATAGTAAACAAACAGTATCATGAAGGCCAAGGAACACACCAGACAGGTCAGAGATAAAGTTGTGGAGAAGTTTAAAGCAGGGTTAGGTTATAAAAAAATATCCCAAGCTTTGAACATCTCACGGAGCACTGTTCAATCCATCATCCGAAAATGGAAAGAGTATGGCACAACTGAAAACCTACCAAGACATGGCTGTCCGCCTAAATTGACAGGCTGGGCAAGGGAGGCATTAATCAGAGAAGCAGCCAAGAGGCCCATGGTAAATCTGGAGGAGCTGCAGAGATCCACAGCTCAGGTGGGAGAATCTGTCCACAGGACAACTATTATTCATGCACTCCACAAATCTGGCCTTTATGGAAGAGTGGCAAGAAGAAAGCCATTGTTGAAAGAGGCATAAGAAGTCCCGTTTGCAGTTTGCGAGAAGCCATATGAGGGACACAGCAAACACGTGGAAGACGGTGCTCTTGTCAGATGAGACCAAAATTCAACTTTTTGGCCTAAAAACAAAGCACTATGGGTGTTATTTACTAAAGGCAAATCCACTTTGCACTACAAGTGCAAACTACAAGTGCAAGGTGCACTTAAAATTGCACTGAAAGTTCAGTCGCTGTAAATCCGAGGAATAGATCTGAAATGAGGGGAAACTGCTTATTTTATCATCCAATCATGTGCAAGCTAAAAATCTGTTTTTTTATTTTCCTTGCATGTCCCCCTCTGATCTACAAAGACTGGACTTCCAAGTACAGTACACTTTTTAGGGCAATTTCAAGTGCACTTTGCACTTGTAGTTTGCACTTGTAGTGCAAAGTGGACTTGCCTTTAGTAAATAACACGCATAGTGCTTTTTAGAGTATAAGCTCTGCTGAATTCCACCATTCAATCATGTGCAAGCAAAAAAATCTGTTTTTCTTTTTTTCCATGCATGTGATTGGATAATCTTTGCAAAGTGAATCTTTACCTCATTTACTAAGCTCTGGAGCAACTGCTTTTGCGGAGTGCAACTGCACTTTTCAACGTGCACAGCCTATTTGCCTTTAGTAAATAAACTCCATAGAGTGCTAATCAGTGCAAAACACACACAAAACTCCAAATTACCATAGTTAAAGTCCACCCTAACACTAAAATCTCGAATTCTACAGGCATCCACGGTGTTAAGCCTGGTACATACAATCACATTTTCCGCGGACAAAGCGTAGGAATTTAATCTAACAACACACATTTGTGGAAAATTTTAAAGCATGCTATCCAACATTTAATGCTGGAAAATCTGACAACAATTGTCCGATGGAGCATACAAACGGTTGGATTCCGACAACAGCCTGTCATCACACAATTCCTGTCGGAAAATCCGATCGTGTGTATGGGCCTTAAAGGGGTTGTAAAGGTAAAAGTTTTTTTACCTTAATGCATTAAGGTAAAAAAACATCTCACAGCACCGGCCCCCCCCGCCCCCCAAGTCCCTGTTTTACTTACCTTACCGTTCGAAACTCCTGGGCACGTCCACGTCATCCTCTTCGGTTCCCAGCCTGGCCGTTGATTGGCTAGGCTGGGCGGATTGATAGCAGCGCAGCCATTGGCTGGCACTGCTGTAAATCACAGCGGATGACGCGGCGCGCCGGGGGGCGGAGCCGAGTGATACAGTCGGTGGCTATGGCTGCCACTGTATCACGAGAGCGCGCTCGCAAAAGCTTTCCACCGTGCGAGCACCCTTGCATGAAGATGGAAAGCTTTTGCGAGGAGGAGCCCAGGCAGCCGCCGAGGGACCCCAGAAGACAGCTTTCCGGGCCACTCTGTGCAAAACGAACTGCACAGTAGAGGTAAGTATAACATGTTTTTTTTTTTTTAAAGTACTGACTTTAGTGTCCCTTTAAGACTAACCTATATATCCCTCTAAAGAAGAAATCGCTCTACATACCTTTTTTGAAGCCGCTCCGGTCTGGTCTCACGCTGAGCTGTAAACAGCAGCTTCACTGTGAAGGCTGGTGCAGAGGAGGCAGCCGGAAACGGAAGCCCCATAGTAACAGTTGATTGTGTTCTCTACAGAGCTTCCGCCGCTGGAGACTGGACCAGAGCGGCTTCAGAAAAGGTATGTATAGCAATTCCTTCTTTACCATGCTAGGTTAGTCTTAGATCATGGATGTCTGTAGATTTCGAGATTTTATTGTTAGGATGGGCTTCTACTTTAACCACTTGTCATCTGCCCACCGTCAAATGACGGCGGGCAGACGACTCCATTGTTCTGACATCACGTCATATGACGTGATGTCCCTTTAAAGCCGCGGGCGGGCGCGCGCGCGTCGCCAGCGGCGCGCGCGCGCACCCGCCGCTCTGCGGGGATCCCGTGCGAGTGCCCGGCGGCAACGATCGCCGCCGGGCACACGCGATTGCTCAGTAACTGAGCTGGGACGTGCAGCTCTGTGTGTAAACACAGAGCTGCACGTCCCTGTCAGGGAGAGAGGAGATCGATTGTGTCCCTTGTACATAGGGACACAATCGGTCACCTCCCCCAGTCACCCCCCCTCCCCCTACAGTTAGAACACTCATAGGACACACATTTAACCCCTTCCCCGCCCCCTAGTGGTTAACCCCTTCACTGCCAGTCACATTTATACAGTAATCAATGCATATTTATAGTATTTTTCACTGTATAAATGTAAATGGTCCCAAAAATGTCAGAAAAGTGTCCGAAATGTCCGCCATAACGTCGCAGTCCCAATAAAAAAATCGCAGATTGCCGCCATTAATAGTAAAAAAAAAAAAAAAAAAAAATGCCATAAACTATCCCCTATTTTGTAAACGCTATAAATTTTGCGCAAACCAATCGATAAACGCTTATTGCATTTTTTTTTTTACCAAAAATATGTAGAAGAATACGTATCGGCCTAAACTGAGGGAAAAAATATTTTTTTTATATATTTTTGGGGTTATTTATTATAGCAAAAAGGAAAAAATATTGCATTTTTTTTAAAATTGTCGCTCTATTTTTGTTTATAGCGCAAAAAATAAAAACCGCAGAGGTGATCAAATACCACCAAAAGAAAGCTCTATTTGTGGGAAAAAAAGGACGCCAATTTTGTTTGGGAGCCACGTCGCACGACCGCGCAATTGTCAGTTAAAGCGACGCAGTGCGGGAAGCTTATATTTTGTCTGGGCAGGAAGGGGGTGTAGGTGCACAGTAGGTAAGTGGTTAATATGCCAAAAACTCATGAACACACAATAAAGTGCCAAAGTTTGTGCCAAAACAAATAATAAAAGTTCACATAAATCATGGGAATTTTAATTGCTTTTTTAGCATTGTTTTTTAGTGTGTTATGCTTTAAATGTTTGATTGAGTCAAAATTGTGTCCTACCTTTGTTCACTTATTTACAACCAATGGACACTGCCACTTAAAAAGGACCTTCACCCCACCCTCCTTTATAAAATGCCTAACAATATGTAAAGGGAGAAATAAACAAAGATACTTACCTATGTCCCTGTGACTATTTCTTCCTTTTTAAAAGTCTTGGCTCTGCTTCTGTGATGCTTGGCCTCCCATTTCTGTGCTGCCATTTTGAACATTTACATCACTATTCATTCATACTGCATATGCACAAGATGACGTGTATAACGTCATGTTCCCCCAAGATCTCATAATATCACAGGGGAAGTTTTTTTTATCAGCAAATTGGTGTAAAGCAGCTCATAAATTATGCAATTTTCTTTCCTTGCTGAACTGGCTGAGAGGCAATCCATCTATGACCACATTACGTAACTTTGAACAGCACATGTGCAAGATGAGGCGCACAATGTCCCGCCCTTTGTCTAGCACATACGCAGTATGACACTATAGGGGTAAATTTACTAAAACTGGAGAGTGACAATTCTGGTGCAGCTGTGTATGGTAGCCAATCAGCTTCTAACTTCACCTTGTTTATTTAAGCTTTGACAATAAAACCTGGAAGCTGATTGGTTTCTATGCAGAGCTGCACCAGATTTTGCATTCTCCAGCTTTAGTAACTCAACCCCAATGTGATCTTGACGCTGTGAGATCTTGCGGTTTAGGTACAACATTTCTCTAAAGGCAATAGCAATGTCATCTTCCCTGTAGGAATGGGATTACATCACCACTGCTTTTAGGGAAACCAAAAAGTAGAAATCAAAAAAAGGTAAGCCAAGTAAAACAATTCTGTAGAGAGGCATGAGTTTTAGGGAAAGGGAGGAAAGGTTCAACAAGCTGGAATTGTCAATACAAAATAATTTGTTTCATCCTGAAAAGTGATATAAGCTAAAAGTCACAAGTATGCATTTTAGAGAACATTTTTAAGTCATTGGATGACCCTGGGTGACCTCACTTTACCACTTTTGAAGTCCTGAAGGCTGGATATTAGCCTGTTTATACCAGTACACTCTTTGACACCTTTGAGTTTATACATGATACATTGCCCGAGGGGATCATTCCTGTACACAATCTAATGTATACCAGACACTGTAAACATATAATAGATGGAACATCTTGTATTCAAAGAATTAATTATAACTTTTGATTTCTTGGTAGTTTTTTTTCTCCTTCTATAGAGATTTTTTTCATATTGTACTGACAGAATTGATTTATAGATAGATGCATAGATAGATAGAGTACACTGCTGATCTATGTGTGTATATATACAGTGCAGAAAATAAGTATTTGAACACCCTGCTATTTTGCAAGTTCTCCCACTTGGAAATCATGGAGGGGTCTGAAATTGTTATCGTAGGTGCATGTCCACTGTGAGAGACATAATCAAAAAAAAAAATCCAGAAATCACAATGTATGATTTTTTTAACTATTTATTTGTATGATACAGCTGCAAAGAAGTATTTGAACACCTGAGAAAATCAATGTTAATATTTGGTACAGTAGCCTTTGTTTGCAATTACAGAGGTCAAACGTTTCTTGTAGTTTTTCACCAGGTTTGCACACACTGGAGGAGGGATTTTGGCCCACTCCTCCACACAGATCTTCTCTAGATCAGTCAGGTTTATGGGCTGTCGCTGAGAAACACGAAGTTTGAGCTCCCTCCAAAGATTCTCTATTGGGTTTAGGTCTGGAGACTGGCTAGGCCACGCCAGAACCTTGATATGCTTCTTACAGAGCCACTCCTTGGTTATCCTGGCTGTGTGCTTCGGGTCATTGTCATGTTGGAAGACCCAGCCTCGACCCATCTTCAAAGCTCTAACTGAGGGAAGGAGGTTGTTGCCCAAAATCTCGCAATACATGGCCCCGGTCATCCTCTCCTTAATACAGTGCAGTCGCCCTGTCCCATGTGCAGAAAAACACCCCCAAAGCATGATGCTACCACCCCCATGCTTCACAGTAGGGATGGTGTTCTTGGGATGGTACTCATCATTCTTCTTCCTCCAAACTCGGTTAGTGGAATTATGACCAAAAAGTTCTATTTTGGTCTCATCTGACCACATGACTTTCTCCCATGACTCCTCTGGATCATCCAAATGGTCATTGGCAAACTTAAGACGGGCCTTGACATGTGCTGGTTTAAGCAGGGGAACCTTCCGTGCCATGCATGATTTCAAACCATGACGTCTTAGTGTATTACCAACAGTAACCTTGGAAACGGTGGTCCCAGCTCTTTTCAGGTCATTGACCAGCTCCTCCCGTGTAGTCCTGGGCTGATTTCTCACCTTTCTTAGGATCATTGAGACCCCACGATGTGAGATTTTGCATGGAGCCCCAGTCCGAGGGAGATTGACAGTCATGTTTAGCTTCTTCCATTTTCTAATGATTGCTCCAACAGTGGACCTTTTTTCACCAAGCTGCTTGGCAATTTCCCCGTAGCCCTTTCCAGCCTTGTGGAGGTGTACAATTTTGTCTCTAGTGTCTTTGGACAGCTCTTTGGTCTTGGCCATGTTAGTAGTTGGATTCTTACTGATTGTATGGGGTGGACAGGTGTCTTTATGCAGCTAATGACCTCAAACAGGTGCATATAATTTAGGATAATAAATGGAGTGGAGGTGGACATTTTAAAGGCAGACTAACAGGTCTTTGAGGGTCAGAATTCTAGCTGATAGACAGGTGTTCAAATACTTCTTTGCAGCTGTATCATACAAATAAATAGTTAAAAATTCATAAATTGTGATTTCTGGATTTTTTTTTTTTGATTATGTCTCTCACAGTGGACATGCACCTACGATGACAATTTCAGACCCCTCCATGATTTCAAAGTGGGAGAACTTGCAAAATAGCAGGGTGTTCAAATACTTATTTTCTGCACTGTATATATATATATATGTGGCTTTTTTTCCAGTTGGAACGCTGGGGAATGCATTTCTAGCACCTCCTGAGGGATCCTGAGGGATCTATTGTTACTGGGGGGGTCTATTTTTTGCATGGCAGAGGTCTATTATTGTTGCTGGTCGGGGTTCCTTTTTTGCTGGGGGGCTTATGTTGCTGGTGGGGTCATTTGTTGCTGGAAGAGATCTGCTGTTGAGGGAGGGGTCTATTGTTGCTGGCTGTTGTGGGATCTATTGTTCATGGAGGGCATCTATTTTTGCATGGCAGTGTATGGTTTCTGAGGAGGTCTATTGTTGCTGATGGGAGAACTATTGTTGGTTGAGCATGTTTTAATGGGGGGTCAATTGTTGCTCTCAGGAATCTACTGTAGAGGGAGTAGTCTATTGTTGCTGGCTGCTGGAGAGTCTAGTAATGCTGGGCTGATGCTGGTAAATCTGTTGTTGCTGCTGGGGTCTATTATTGTTGGGGTCCATTGTTGCTGGGGAGTCTATTGTTGCTGGGAAGGGTCTATTCCTGCTGGCTGCAGGGGATCTACATTACTGCTTTTCTTATTAACAAATTCCATAAAAATTACTTTTCACCGCAAATTGATACTTATTTTCTAGGAGGTGGGTAGGGGATGGAACCAAGGGATGTTGTTCAGAGGTGGGTAGGGAGTGGAGAAAATAAGTGACTCAGAAGGGGGAGTTCCTGCACTGATTCTTTGTGCAGGCCAGTCAAGTTCCTCCACCTAAAATTTGTCCATCCATGTCTTTATGGACCTTGTTTGTCCACTGGTGTGCAGTCATGTTGGAACAGGAAGGGGCCATCTACAAACTGTTCCCACAAAGTTAAGAGCATGAAATTGTCCAAAATGTCTTGGTATGCCAACGCTTTAAGAGATTCCTTCATTGGAACTAAGGGGCCAAGCCCAACTCCTGAAAAACAACACCGCACCATAATCCCCCCTCCACCAAATGATTTGGCCAGTGCACAAAGCAAGGTCCATAAAGACATGGATGAGCGAGTTTGGGGTGGAGGAACTTGACTGGCCTGCAACTGAGTCCTGACCTCAACCCGATAGAACACCTTTGGGATGAATTAGAGCGGAGACTGCGAGCCAGGCCTTCTCATCCAACATCAGTGCCTGACCTCCCAAATGTGCTTCTTGAAGAATGGTCAAACATTAACATAGACACACTCCTAAACCTTAGGGACACAGCTGTTGTACTCTCAATATTGAACCCTACGGACTAGTACACACGATGCCTAAAACGTCTGGGCAAAAGAAGATGCTTGAAGCGTCGTTGTAGCTAGCAAAAAGAAACGACGTTTTTGGCCCAGAAGCTGCTTCAACGTAACCTCGCAAACGATGGTGTGTATGCCCGTTTCAAAAATACTTCACAGAAAACGTCCTAGACTAAGACTGGGATGCCAATAAAGTTTGTGTGCATGTAAGGGCAGGCATTCCAATACTTATATTGTGACATTAGGAAAGGTGACCTGATTGATGGAGGTTATGTTTCACCTTGCAAGAGTTCATTTGCCGAGAACTAAGGTGTAATCCGTTCTGGGGGTTTTACCAGCCACCCTGGCAGGGTTGGTTCTGGACCAGATTTTGCGGTCCACTTGTGTCCACCAACAGGTGGTATAAATTAAGCAGAACTAGAGAAAATGGATGCTCTTGGCCTGGGACTCAGGAAGCCAAAACCTGAGAGAGTTGCTAAAGTGAAGCTTGCTTTGTAAGAATAGAGGTTTGCATTATCTTTGTTTTGTGGGTCACTGGGGGAAGCCCTACACCTGTTGAGTTAGGAACCTGCAATGTTCAGTTAATAGGATTTATTTTCTGTTTTTGTTTATAGTTTTTTTCATGCAACCGATTAAATAAAACTGGCTAGAAGTCAGATTTTAAGAAACCTGCCATTTAGACTACCTTTTTTCCCAGGGAAGGTGAATCCCCTTGAGCTAACCCATGACTATATATATATTAACGTAGTTATCTTCTGCCTGTCCTCTAATTTAGCACCATCTAGAGCAGGGATCCTCAAACTATGGCCCTCCAGCTGTTGCAGAACTACACTTCCCATGAGGCATTGTAAAACTCTGACATTCACAGACATAACTAGGCATGATGGGAATTGTAGTTCCTGAACACCTGGAGGGCCATAGTTTGAGGACCCCTGATCTAGAGAGTATAGCCAAGTCAGAATTTCTCTGTAGACTACACTGCATTTAAGCAATACAGCCTGGTCCAGGTCCAGGTCCAGGTTCCAATATGTGACTAAAAGAGTGAAGAAGCAGGGGTACATGGATGAGCAACCAAACTCTGATTGGCTCTCAGCCAAAAGGATGGGCGTATAAGCAATGATACAATTGATCAATCTAACAATATAACTATGGCTTTGATAAAAGTAACATATCTTCTCAAAACTGATTGCACACAATGGTTGTTTTAATCTATGATCATTACATAAAAAACACATTTTAGGAAATCCAACTAGATTTTTCCAAAGAGGTATTTTCTCTGTTGTGTCAAATGATCATTTAAAATGATGAAATCTTTGATTAGCCATTTATTGTTACATGTATGGCCAAAATATGACTAAAGAGCGCGCAAATTAGTAAAGTTTAAGACTGCAAAGGAAGAAGGATACCTAGGGCTGCCCCAAATACATGCACCTGGAAAGATAGGAGAGGATTGGACTATCTCGGTACCCAAGTATTAGGCAAAAGTGTAATAAAATATAACAATCTATTGAATAGAAAACATGATTAAAATTGGGAAAGAGACAATAATACAAAAAATTGTATAGTTACAGACATGCATTGTTGTTGACAGTATTCAAATAATTCAATAAACCCCGGGTGGACACAGGGGGCACCAGAATGTAGATCTTGACAAGGTCTACTACATTAATGGCAAAAAGACACTTCCTCAAAAGGAATTAATCATTGTCTTCTACAAAATAAGTTATACATTTAATTACATGTAACAGGTGTATAATATAACAAGGGGAATTAATAATACAGTTATATAGCATACAATTAGCATATGATTTGGGGATCCATAGGTTTATGCATTGCTTACCTGGAAAGACCAATGGAGCATGAGAACAACACACTTGGAGGCACCTGAAGATAGTATCCCCATGATGGACAAGGGAGACACTAGGGAACATTGGGTTCCCTAGTGTCCACTCGGACACTATATGTACTGTGTCTGGTCAATAATTGGTTAAAGTAGAACTAAAGGCAACACTTTTTTAATTTTGGATAGAGTAAGGGAGGGTTAAAGCCCCAGCCCCCTGTCTCACCTGGGTCCCATTGGGGATATTTACCATCACTTCCTGTCCCATAGACAAAACAGGAAGTGAGAGAAAATCCCTCCAAAGAGAGGGAATTCCTGGTTGTCACCAGGGTCACCAGAACTAATGTCCCCATTGGAATATTTCCCTTTCATTCCTGTTCTGGTGACAACCCCAAATTAAGTAACAGAATTCCAGATAAAAAATCTGCCAAATTATAAAGTCTGTTTCTCTGTTTTTGCTTTCAGTGACAGGTTATTTACATATCTAGCTTGGACATGTTTATCATATGTTATGTTATGTTTATCATAACATGAGGTGATCCAAAGTTCATTGTATATTACCAGGATGTGTTATGTGGGAGAGGGGTGGATTTCTCACTTTTTATACTGTGAATCACCTCATGTTATGATAAACATAACATAACATATGATAAACATGTCCAAGCTAGATATGTAAATAACCTGTCACTCAAAGCAAGAAGACAGAAACTGACTTTTTAATTAGGCAGGTTTTTATCTGTAATTCTGTTAATTTTCACTGAACATTAAAAGAGGATTTCTCAGATCTGGATTAACTCTGTGTGGCAAGACTGGGCACAGATGATAGGAAATCTTATACTCTACATTGTGACATAAAACATTTTTTTTTGGGGGGGGGGGGGTTTACATCCACTTTAATGGAATCACAGGCAGAAACAAAACTCTGGCAGGGGTTCTAAACCATCTCAACTCTATCCAAAATATAAAAAAAAGTTCCTTTAGTTATACCATAATTCTTTTTTTTTTTTTTTTACAAATGCCCCAAGTTCATCTTTAGGCTGGGTTTACACTATTGTGAATTGGATGCGGATTTCACCACATCCAAATCACATGTCAGGAGCCTGTGACCAACTCCCAATGGAGCCGGTTCACACATCTCCGGGACAGCTCCGGAGCAACTTGCACGGGAGTCCTGTGCATCTTCTGGTCCATTTCAGGTCCGAATTCAGCCAAAAATCCAGACCAAAATCAGACCTAAAAAAGGTGAACAGGGACACACCAGACCCCTGCTGTGAGGTGCTCCGCAACGATATGTGAACTCAGCCTCAAAGGAAACCTGTAAACAATTGCTGGCCTCCAACTTGGAAAACTAATGCTGCGTACACACGATCGGACTTGGATGTTTTTTCCGACGGAATTCCGCTCAAGCTTGGCTTGCATACGCACGGCCACACAAAAGATCTCTGAACTTTTGTCCGTCAAGAATGCGGTGATGTACAACATTACGACAAGCCAAGATAATTAAGTTCAATGCTTCCGATCATGCGTCAAATGGTTTCTGAGCATGCGTCAGGATTTTGCGTGTCAGAATTGCTACAGACGATCGGATTTTCCAATAGGAATTTTTTCTGTCTGAAAATTTGAGAACCAGCTCTCAA
The DNA here is from genome assembly GCA_029574335.1 of Rana kukunoris. NCBI lineage: Eukaryota > Metazoa > Chordata > Amphibia > Anura > Ranidae > Rana > Rana kukunoris. Next base: position 126,692,202 of record CM056050.1, on the reverse strand, counting down.
TCTTTTGTTGGCGGAAATTCCGACAGCAAAAGTCCGATGGAGCACACACACAATTTAAAAGCTCACATCAGACTTTAGCTGTCGGAATTTCTGATCGTGTGTATGGGGCATAATTGCCTGGCTGTCTCTCTTGGCTTGCTTACTTCTTCCAGGTCTGGGCCTCACAAAAGTACTGAATGCATTGGGTTAGCATGAAAGCCCAGCAACTGGGGATTTTTAAGAAGTAAATGCTAGCAAAACATTTTTACAAATAAGAAACAATATAAAAAACTGCAGGTACCCATAGCAACCAGTCCCTACCTGACCGTTTTATTCTAATGGGCTGCTATTGAATACTGCATTTGTACATGATCATTGCTCTATGCAGAGCTCGCTTATATCCAGCCTCTGATCCTCACATTACACAGCAGTCTTCAATGTTCTCTAACACTTCAAGCAGTGTCCTTTTTGATCAATGACCAGTTGCTGACAATTGTCACAAAATGATGAATGCGCAGGAAAAAGGAATTGATTTTAAATCATGTTGCAGCAAAGGAATGAATTGACAGTATGTGTTTAATATATTGTTTCTGGATCAATGCCAAACAATGATTTGTGTATTTTTGTATAGATTGCTCATTTAAAAAAAGTAATAATATATACAGATTTCTACGTGACTGGTTGGTAAAAGTTAATTTTTTCACAATCAATTTTAATACATGTATTGCTGTATTATTATGATGTTTTTTATGTTGCAGTTATTGCTTCATATTTTTTGATATTTTTGAGCCAACGACTGCTACACCAAATGTCACCGCTGCTTTTCTACACTGTGGGAAGTCAGTACATTGGCCATTACATTAATATGTTGTATGCATCAGTCATAAAATAAAAACTATCCAGTTTTCATATATTATGTTGTATATGCTTGTTGTATAGCTAGAAATCAAAAACTCAGTTATGGCTCAGACTCATTGGTGCCTGCTCATACAATCATGTATGTTGACAGCTCTGCACTCTGTGTGTATGAACTCTACACTCTGTATGTAATGCAATAATGTTAGACCCTTCTACTGTTTTTGAAATCTGAATGTAGCTCTGGCTAGAAGGAAATGTATCTGTAATGCTGCAGCACAACAATCTTAAAGGTGTTGTAAAGGTAAAAATGTTTCCCCTAAATAGCTTCCTTTACCTTAGTGCAGTCCTCCCTTACTTACCTCATCCTTCCATTTTGCTTTTAAATGTCCTCACTTCCTGTTCTTCGTCTGTAACTCCACACAGTAATGCAAGGCTTTCTCCCTGGTGTGGAGAAAGCCTCTTCAGGGGGGAGGGAGCAAGCAGGAGGGTCAGGACGCTCTCTAATTTGCAGATAAAGACAAGAGCTGTGTGTTAGTGGGCGTTCTGAAACCCCTGCTCGCCCCTCCCCCTCAAGGTCTTTCTCCACACCAGGGAGAAAGCCTTGCATTACTGTGTGTACTGTAGTTACAGACAGAAGAACAGGAAGTGAGGATTTCTCAGAAGAAATGAGGACATTTAAATGCAAAATGGAAGGATGAGGTAAGTGAAGGAGGACTGCACTAAGTTAAAGGAAGCTATTTAGGGAAACATTTTGTTTATCTTTACAACCCCTTTAAGAAACGTAGGTATTGTCAAATTTTACAATGTGTGTTATTGGTTAAAATTATTATCATTAGTTCCCATTCTCACGTGTTTTCAAGGTTTTTTTTGGACATTTTTGTGCACTTTTTTTTTTTTATGTTTTTCATATGTTTTTCAAAAGTTTTTCATGTGTTTTCAAGCTTTAGGTGTTTGAGTTTAGGCCAATTTAAAGCGTATTGTCCATCACATCGTATGTTATTGCCATACTTATACCGTCTTCCTGTTCTTTTGGGCAGTGATGTCTTATGTTATTGGAATTTTTGAGCCTAGTCTGCTATGCAAGTCCTTCTGCCACTTGCTGTGCTTCTTGTATTAGACATCACTATGGTTGTAGAGGTTCTTGGAAACCCTCATCAGGTGAATAAAAGTATCCACATCCATTATGGACACTCCTAAATCCTCACAGGATCAAAAAGAAAAAAAAAGTTGTTGGGTGGAAAAATGTGTAAAAAGCTTGGTAATTGCATATTTTCAGATGCTCCAAATAAAGTCTATGGGGCAAAAAAATAAAAAATCCCCTAAAAAGGGTGACACCTGGCAGCACAGTGTTCTGGGATGAGTGGGCATGGGAACCTTCATGTTAAAGATTATTACGCTACGGGAAATGGTGCAACAAGTCACTGAGGTGTGAATGGGGGGCTAAGGCTGACTACACACTTGAACTTGCAGTAATAATTTCACACCTTAAAGTATATGTAGTAATATCAAAGTATATGTAAACTCTAAAACTGTTTTTTAATAGGTTTACCATCATGTATGACTGTGTAAAGTTTTATAAAGTGAAATTTTACTTACTAAACATGTATTAATGTAAAAATCTATTAATGCAGAAGAGACTTATTATGTATCATCTGCATTCAGATATTCTTCTCTGCCAGGGAGCCTACTATGTGCTCCTTCAGTTGACTGCTGGACTGTCTATTAGGTCTGTAGCCCAATGGCCAACTGAGGGATCGTACGCACAAGGCTAACAAAACTGCCGCTAATTGTAGGTTAAAGCAGTAGGATATCCAAGACAGGCCATGTGGAAGCACACCCACTCCAGTACAGATTTAGACATATTGTGTGGGCTAGATTATGCATTGGGTTTCTCACTGTACCCCAAACTTGTTTTGGAGCTTGGTCCAAATTCCTCCATTGCCCCTATTGAGTGCCCTGGGTGTTTCTCTCTCCTCTTATATGATCCCCACATGCTGTTGTACCTGAATGCACTTTCCGTGAATGCCCCTCTCCTGAAGAAGCACCAAGTGAAACACGTGGAGACTTTCAACTCCTCTACAGCCAACATCATCAATATATGATTGTGTTACATGTTAGTCATTACTTGAGGTCTGGGAGGATTACTTTAGCTGATTTTCTGATTCAATGAAAATACATGCTGTGGATAGGTTTCTAAGGGGTTGTTTACAGGGGTTGTACATTCATATTGGAGGAATGAGCAGAGGAGGAGGAGAGAGACAGCAGCATTGATCATTTTAATCACCCCTGCCGGTGTTAATTGATTTGTCGTATCCATTTAAACTGATACATTATGCCTTAGGCGGCGTACACACGATCGGATATATCCGATGAAAACGGTCCGCGGACCATTTCCATCGGATATGTCCGATCGGGAGTTTGATCCGATGGCGTGTACACACCATCGGATCAAATTCCCCGCCGCCGGAAGGCGCGGTGACGTGGCGGTGACGCGGCGGTGACGTTGACGCCGCCGCGTCACCGCAACGTCACCGCACCAGGAAGTAAAACACTTCCGCGCATGCGCCGAATCCATTCGGCAGCGGCGCGGCGGCGGTGGGGGCCGACATGTCTGCTGGTAAGTGTACTAACCAGCAGACATGTCGGGCGGACAGATCCCCACCGGATAGATTTCAAAGCATGCTTTGAAATCTGTCGGGTGGACAAATCTGTCCGCTAGCCCATACACACGAGCGGAGATGTCTGCTGAAACGGTCCATCGGACCGTTTTCAGCGGACATATCAACTCGTGTGTACGAGGCCTTAGAGTTTGTGTTGTGAAAAGCAACAGACTTGCCGGCTGGATGACAAAATGAAAATAGAAGAAAGAAAGCCTAAAAAAGAAAACAAATGCATCCATCACATCTAAGAATTTGTAAGTTGCAATATAATAAATGGTTGCTTTTCAATCTGCAGCTTTCTGTGAAATGTAATGCAATATGGCAGCCTGAGAGCGGCACCCTCAGAAATGTAATTTCCCGCTTGTGAAATTGCTCACTGATGTTCCCAGAGATCTACACTAGGGCCCCTTTCACACATGTTGTCCGATCAGGTCTGCCTGTCCGTTTGTCAGGCGGACCTGATCGGACACTTTATTTACCTCTATGAAGCGACGGATGTCAGTGGTGACATATCCGCGCTGACATCCGCTGCTATCTGATCCAGGCCGCCAAATTCAGACGGATGGTGGTCCTATTTTCCATCTGTCTGGCAGATAGGATCAGATGGGATCGGAAACAGACAGGCAGTCCGTTTTCATCCGATCCCCCCATAGAGGAGAGCAGGGCACTGAAAGGTCCATTTCTGCACAGTGAAGGGACACAGACCTGTCATCTGGCTGTTCAGTGGCCGTCAATGGATCAATCCCTACTGAGCATGCGGAGTCCGTCAAAATGGACATGACCTGTGTGAAAGGAACCTTAGATACAAATCACGCTTTATCCTCTGCATTTCAATTTTGGTGAGACATTTAAAACATTTTTACATCCTCTACTACATCTTTCACACAATTAAAAATCAAATCTACTTTTATTTAATGGGCTCTTTATTGTATTGTATGTTCACATTTTTTTTTTATAATTGTTTTTTATTGAAAACACGGTATACACAATTTGGACAGTGTGCATAAAAACATATGCTATTAGAGCCATGTATACAAAAGTATAAAACATATAAAGGGCAAACAGTAGATGAAAGGTTAAACCAACCAGCCGGCGTGTCGGGGGGGCTTTAAAGGCCTCCAACTAGTCCCTCCCTGCACGCCAACCATGCCGGGGCTACCTTAGGGCAGAGCCTGAACACTGTGGGGACAAAACAGCACCAACCAGATAAGTCGGTCCACCCCACGGCTACTGACTACTCAATGTGTCCAGTTGGCCAGCACATCATCTGTAACTAAGGCTTAACTCTTTATGCATGAAAAAATAGCAAAAACAGCGGCCAAGTGACTGTGAGAAGAGAAGTATATAAATATAAGAAAAGCATAGAGAACAAAGAAAGACAATAGGACAGAAACGTACCTTGAATCCTGCAGTTAGCACCATCTCCCACACCAAGCCCGGGTCTAAGGGATAGTTCAGCCAGTTCTAGCAGTTCCAATTCTAAACTAGAGGACATTTGTCAGAAACAATGTTAACACGGCCTAACCAGGTAAAGGCCATCTTGGTTCAGTGAGCAAGATCTCTTTTTACTGTGGCCAGTAATGGGGGGTAGTTAGCAGCATATAAAGTGTCATATCTATCCGTCAGCTGAATGCTCAGATATTTTAGAGACGACTTAGCCCAGGCAAATGGGAAAGCGGCCTGCAAACTACAGGTCAGGGAAGATGATAGCTGAATGGGAAGTATCTCCGATTTTGTGTAGTTAAATTTAAAATTAGAGAATTAGAATTAGAGTGTTCCAAAATATTTGAGTACTCGCATGAGATTGGACAGTGAGACCAGGGGGTTTGTAATAGAGGTTCCAGCGAAGAGAAGGGGTGAGAAGGGGTGAGAGGGGGCATCCCGTTTACCTTAACTTGCGAGTTTGAGTCTCAATATAGGTCTATGGTCCACGTCAGCATATACGCTCTTAGCCCCAGAGTCTCTAACACCACGCGCAGGTAAGTCCAGTCAACCTAATCTAACGCTGTTTCTGCGTTGGTGAACAAGATAATATATGGCGGAGAATCAGGACAGTTACGTTGATAAGTTGTAACACTCTAATTAAGTTGTCCCTAGCCTCTCGACCTGGGATGAACCCAGTCTGGTCAGGGTGGATAATATGGGGCATGAGGAGCTTCAGACTGGTCACAAGGATTTTTGCAAAAACTTTTATATCCACATTCAGGTGGGATATAGGTCTATAACTGTGGGGCACAGTAGGGTATTTTCTGTCTTTTGGGATCACCACGATATGGGCCAATAGTGCCTCTGGGGGAATAGCAGAGCCATCTCCTATGGAGTTGAAGTAGCTACACATCGAGTCTGACAACAGAGGGAAAAACAACCGATAATATGCTTTGGTGAACCCACCAGGGCCAGGAATTTTCCCATTAGTCAATGATTTCACTGTAGACGCAATGTCGATGGGAGACTCTAGAGTAGAGCACCATTCATCTGTCAGTGGGGGGAGACCAGAGGCTGTCAAGTAGTCCAGAATAGCAGTTGTGTATTGGAAGATAGCCTAGAGCCTATGTCATAGTGGGCAGCATAATAATCGCGGAACCCCAAGGCAATTTTAGAGTACTGGACAGAGAATACTCTGGAAGAGGAATGCAGCCTGTATAAATACATATGTGCTTGTTTCTTGCAGAGAGCCCTTGCTAGCATTTGGCCACATTTGTTACCGTGCTTGTAGTATTTATGTGACATGTATCTTAGCTGCCTGTGAGCTTGCCGTTCGAGCAGGCATAAGAATAGTTCCCTTAGCTCTGTTAGCTACTTCAGCGTCTCTGGGTCTCCTCCATTTTTATCCTTAAGTTCAGCCTGTTCTAAGGCTTGAAGCACTCTCTGGAAGTCTACCTGAAGTGCATTCTTAAGCTTAGAGCCCAAAAAGATCAGTTCCCCTCTTACCACCGCCTTATTGCCCTCCCAGACAATCCCCTCACTGACTCCTTCAGTGCTGACATCTGCCATCAATGAAAATTAATAATAAAAAACAAAACAAAAAAACACTGTTCATTTTATTGTTCGAGATGTACAGTGTATGCATGGAGCAACCACATTCATCATTTGATTGTGCAGCACAGTAAACTTTCTGGAAAACAATACTAGACAATGCAAATACAGGCAGTCCCCTACTTACAAACATACAACTTACAAAAGACTCCTACTTACAAATGGAGGGAGACAACAGGAAGTGAGAGGAAATCTTCTCCTGTAAGGCCTCGTACACACGACCGAGGAACTCGTCGGAAAAGACACATCGTTTTTCTTGACGAGTTCCTTGTTAGGCTTGTTGAGAAACTTGACAAGCTTGCTTTGCGTACACACAGTCAAGACCAAATCTCTTCGTTCTCAAACTCGGTGACTTCAACACATACAATGGCAGGGGAAGTTCGATTCCACTGGCACAACCCTTGGGGCTGCTTTTGCTAATCTCATGTTACTGCGTGTTAGGTAAAAGTTTGGTAAGAGACATTTTCACTTTTCAGTCTGTTACAGCATGACGAATGTGCTATTTCCATTACAAGCGCTACTTTTACTGAAGGTGCGCGGGTTTCTAAGCATACACACCAACGTGTTTCTCGTCGAAAACCAGCCCGACGAGGAACACCATGACGATTACCATCGAGGAAAAAGAGAACTTGCTCTCTTTTTTCCTCGTCGAGTTCCTCGACAGTTTACTCGATGAAAAGCATACACACAACTGTTTTCCTCGGCAAAAAAGCTCTCTCACCAAGTTTCTTGATGGATTCTGTCGAGGAAACCGGTCGTGTGTACACGGCCTCAGTGTTAATATGGGAAAAGGGTGTCTCCACTGATGCTTTATCCCCAATCCTTGTTTTCCTAACAACCCAAAATTTTCAAAATCCAATTGTCATTGGGACAGAAAGTGAGGTGAAATCTTCTGAACAGGGGCACAGACAGCAAAACTAATTTTACAGGGGTGATAACCCTTCCCTATGCTATCCAAAAAGCTTAAAAATAGATTTTTTTTAGGCTGTTCCAACTTACAAACAGATTGAACTTAAGAACAAGCCTACAGTCCCTATCTTGTTTGTAACCCGGGGACCGCCTGTATACACATACATTTTTATCTAAAGCACATATAAATCCCAGAACAAACAATTTATGTTGCATTTATTAATGTTAAGAATAGAGATTAGTATTAAAAAAATAAAGTGATCTTTTTAATTTATTGAGCCTCATTTAACCACCTGTATGGTGGATTGTGCGTACTTTCTTTACCTTTTATTGGTGCGACTAAAAAAGTACCATAAACATTTTTTTTTTCACATTTTTAGTTGGGTACCTGCAATATACTGCATTTTAACATTTTGTATTCTGATATCCAGGCAACAGTTGGAGCTTTATGCTAATTTTCACACTTTCCACTTTACCCTCTAGCTGAAATGTACACACATAGGAGAATAAATGAGCATAACGATTCATCCCTATCACTCACCCTCTCACCATGCAGCTTCACTGAGGATTCAGCATGGGCGCCATTTAGAGAATGCTTTGTATTTTCTGAATAAATGCAGTGCTCTTTGATTGGACAAGAGGGAGAGTGTGACATCACTGCCTGCCTTTCCACCTCTTAAAAAACAGAGAGGCTTTTCATTCATTCAGAAAATACAAAGCATTCTCTCAATGGTGTCCGTGCTGAGCAGTCAACCTCCTGTGCTCACAATACATCAGGCCAGCCACTTGGAGATCAATGGAGTTGTGCTGTTTACTTCAGTGATTTTAATTTTCCAGGGGAATCAGCTAGATATGGTATATACAGAGTTACGTTAGTCCAAGCTGGACCAAGTTAGCTATGTAAAAATAAACCATGGAAATCATCTTTAAAGTGGTATTACATGAAAATACAAACATCTGACTCATTGCAGGTTAGCAATCCTTACATGTGGTGGCTGCATTATTTTTTTTTGCCTTTTATGGCATTACCATGACCGACCACAAAAAATCCTGCAAAATAAATTCTCGTACTTCTTACGACTGCGGCAATACCACATTTGCGTGCGTGTTTTGTTCTTTGTATCCATAGTATGTATGACCCTAAGGCCCCTTTCACAACAAGGTGTTTCTAAACTGCCAGTAAAACACTGAGCGCTTTTGAAAAGCTTTTTAGGTGCTTTTGAAGTGCTTTCCATTTATTTCAATGGAGAAGGTGTTTTTTCACCGCCCTGCCAGCGCACTGCCCTAGTGTGATGTTTTTTAATAATAATTTGAATAAAACATGTCCTTTTACATTGACTCATCATCTAGCCATGCTAGACCTACCTCATTCAAAGTCCTAAGCCGGCAGTTTTTCTATGGGGAAAGCCTGCGGTGGAGCATACACACGGCCGGGTTTCCCGACCAAAGCTCTCATGGCAGTTTTCCTGCCTGGAAAACCGGCCGTGTGTAGGGGGAAAAAGCTACCGAGCAGGTTCACCGATCGTGTGTACAAGGCATTAGAGTGTATGCTCAGCTACTCTATTTAAGTCATTGATTGTACTGAAAATCTTGGTACAAATGTTAATTTTAAAATCTGCTGATGTATGGTCAGCTTTAATGTATATATCAGCTAGTAAAAATAAAGAAACAAATCCTAAAAAAGAAAAATTAATGCAGCCACCATATCAAAGAATTGGTAAGCTGCAAATTATAAAATATATGTTTTTGAGCTTATTATTGCTATACAAAGTAGTAACGATGTAGTGACAACGGTCTAAAAATGCATCAACAATCATTTACCTATGTAACTTTCTAACTGTCTCTAATTTCAAAAGTAAATAAATAACACTCATAAAGAATGTTAAAACAAAACAACCGATTCTTCCTTAGAAGCTTTAAATGAATTTGACAACCAAGTTGAGCTGCATTCCTAGAGGTATTTTACAAAGGGTAGGTGCTGTTGCTTGTTACTTTTGCCTCCTAGTTTTAGGATTATAGACGAGCCTGGGAGTAATTATACTAAGAAGCCAAAAGGCCCCTGAATAATGCACAATTTTCAGATGTCAACCTGGAGCAGAAAATCTTCAAGATGTTCAGTGTTCTATATCAGATGTCAACAACAATCGGTTTACCTTTTTAGATACACATTCTTCTAGGCTGCAATGAGACATCACCACTGGATACATACACAACTGTCGTTTTTAATTACACTGTTTGTGCTTGATTATCATCTGCTGCACTACACTGGACAATTTTTAAATCAAGGTTTTTATAGCATAACACACTTTACAGTTTACTAACTTAACAGACGAATGATTACTGGGGTACTTTATGGGCCAATTCACACTATGGGGCCTATATAAAAAAAAAAAAGTGCTTTGCTAACTTTTCATCATTTGGTAAACATAATGAATAACATTCATAAAGTTGCAAAATGTGTATGATGTCCGCATCTAATTGTTGCCTTTCAACACGTGTATAAAACGTTCCCTATTATTTGAACCTAATTAAAATATAGCCATAAGAGCATTTGACCAATAGAGAATATAGCCTAAAACTATAGGCTAAGAACATTCGACTAGCAGGAGAAATATTGGGGAGACCTCAGTACTGTGTACTATCCATGGAGATTCTTGTGAAAACAGCTGAATGAATAGGTGTTTGCCTCAAAACCTCCATCACCAGTGTAAAATGAAACATTTAGCAGCGGTATTACTATTGCTGCTAAACATGACAGCTTTCTGCTCAGGGCTAGTGGTTGTAAGGGAGCCATAGGCATGTACAGGAGGAGTGCCGGAGGGCCTGGGCACGCCCTAATCACCCCAGGTGCCATGCCATTCAGTGTACAGAAGCATGCATGGGAAGGTCACTCACTACAGACCCCAAGTAATCCATTGTATTTTATCTGCAGCACTGGATCCACTGCATCATCTCCCTTGCCAGCCAATAAGGGACGGGTGCACTGGGCAGTGCCGATTCGATCAGCAGTGCCCAGTACAGTGTGTTCAAACAGGATGGAGGAGGGTCAATCTATGTCCCTGCTGAGTCTGCCCTGCCCCACACTCCAACCCCTGACTTGCACACGCTGCTGTGAAAGGGTTTGTAATGAAGGTGGCAGATTTAAATATACAGCACACAGCAGCTGTAGATCATGGCTGCCTGAGCCTAGGGGAGACCAGCCTGGGGCCATGATTGTGAGTAGAAGGTGTATTGAAAACCCCCCATTTTCCCTCTCCCCCTCCTGCTCTACCCCCCTCCTCCTCCTCTCTCCCCCTTCCTCCTCTGTCACCCCCGTCCTCCTCTTCTTCCTCTCCCTCCCTCCTTCCTCTCTCTCTATCCCCTCCCTTCCTCTCTCCCCTTCATCTCCCTCTTGCTCTCTCCCCCTTCCTGTGTCTCCCCCTCCTCGCTCTCCTCCTCTTCTCTCTCCCCCCCAACCCTCTCTCCACCCTCCTCTCTCTCCCCCTCCTCTCCCTCTCTCTCCCCCTCATCTCCTCTCTCTCCCCCCTCATCTCCTCTCTTTTCTTCTCCTCTTCCCCCTCCCACCTATTTTCCTCTCTCCCATCATCCTTTCCTTTCTCTCCCCCTCTTCTTCTCTCCTTTCTCTCCCCCCTCTCCTCTCTCCCCTCTCCTCTCTCCCCCGCTATCCTCTCTCTCCACCCCTCCGCCTGTCTCCCCCCTCCTCTCCTCTCTCTCCCGCTCTCCTCTCTCCCCCCTCATCTCCTCTCTCTCCCCCTTACTCTCCTCTCTCTCTCTCCCCCCTCTTCTCCTCTCTCTTTCACCCCTCCTCTCCCTCCCTCCCTTCTCTCCTCTCTTCCCCCCTCTCTTCCCGCTCTTCTCTCTCCCCCTCTCCACCTCTCTCTTACTCCCTCCCCCCTCTCACCCCCTCTCAATGGGCCACACACACCAAAGGAAGGGAGCCTACACACACTGGTGTTCTATCAACCAGTGAGTCTTTCCAGTCAGGTACTTTCAGCTGTATAGAATGGTGAGCCCCCCCACCACCAACAATTCACACATGGCCCTTTGGGTCTGGTATTGATTTTAAGGGAGACCCCATGTCACTTATGTGTCATTGTTGTGGGGTCTCCCTTAAAATCAAAACCAAATTCCAGACTAAACAAAAAAAAAAGTGTGGGGTCCACCTAGAATCCATACCAAACTCTTATACGAGCTGCAGCTTACTGAATACTGGAGGTCGCTTACTCGTCACAGGTTTCATTCAGAAAACACTTTGCATTTTCTCAACAAGCGACTTCTTGTACTCACAATGCAGTGACTGCTACAGTGATTTGTGTCTTCCAAAGGGGATCTCACAGCCTGGTATGGCACATATATTCTTACATTGGTCCAAGTTTGACCATTGCAACTATGTATAAATTGCCTTACCTGGAATTCATCTTTTATGCTAGCATCATATACTGTATGTATTTTTTTTTTACAATAGTTCTACTTTAGTGTAGACAACTAGAGTTGCCACCTCATCACTTTAAACCCAAACGCATACATTAAGGTGTCTTATCTGTATTAAATCAGCCTCAAAACCTGTGAAATTCACATGTGTTCAGGTTTAAAGGGATGAGGTGGCAACCCTACTGGCAACACATCTTGATGAAGGAAAAAACATCCCTGAACAATATATTTTTAAGACAGCACACCACATTGTGGTGCGAGTTGTGGGGGACCAAAAAGACCAGTTTTCCACAATGTATCGATGTTGAGAGGGCCAGGCAGAAACAAAAATTAAATATGTACTGTACACTCTTTTTTTGCTTGTGTTGAAGCTTGTGTTGAAACATTTCATAATGTGACAGGGTCAAAACAAAAACAAGAAAATAAAAGGGGATACAGTGGGGTTGATTTACCAAAACCATAGAGTGTAAAATCTGGTGCAGCTGTGCATGGTAGCCAATCAGCTTCTAACTACAGCTTGTTCAATAAAGCTTTGACAAAAAAATAAATAAAAAATGGAAGCTGATTGGTTTCTATGCACAGCTGCACCAGACTTTGCACTCTCCAGTTTTAGTAAATCAACCCCAATATGTTCCACGGTAACCTCTATAATACTGCACAAAATTTACTTCAAATAGAAGACATTCAGGGCCATAAATCAGCAACATCTAAAAAACTAGTAATAAAGTGTTTTATCTGTGGTCAAAGAAACGTGTAACTGGAGTCGTTCTCTGACCATGGGACTTCAGAAAATTTAATCTGGAAATCCATCAGGCTTTATTCTGAAGAGGAAGAACTGACAATAAATACCATCTCTCGGGTCTTGCAGGGAGAAATGATATACAGTAGAAAAGCACAAAGTACCTGGAGACACATACACATGCCTATTTACTGTTTCTTGTGCCAAAATCCAACATTACCATATGCAGCTGAAATACATGATGGGGCCAAATATCACCATTACTCGTGTACTGATTAAAGGTCATTATTGAAGTGTTCAGCGCACAGAGGTGACCATATTCTCTCTGAGAACATTTATAGAAAAATCAATATCCATTATGAATAGGATGTATTGTGCCTTTAATTAAGAAAGTAGAAAATAAAAATCAGTCCTAGCTTTCTATGTATGCAACTAAATAGCAAAGATTGTTTGTGTGCAGCCAGGGGGATGGGATGTATGCAAAAGCCTTCTGTACATTATGGAGCCAAGGAAAAATAATGGCTTAGAGGGTACAACTGTTGTCTTGCAATTTTGGGGTCTGAATTTCAATAAATTCATAGGAGTGATTTTTTTTTTCAATTATCTAATTATTTTATTTTATAAGTAAGAAATCAGCAAATGGAAGTTAAACTGAAAAACCAGCTAAATGTACAATTTAAATATATTTATGGAAAAGCTGGACATGCACTAGTAGAATTTATTTTCAACATTTTTATTTTAGAAACGTTTATTGATCATGAATGGGGTTAAATCAACATACATTTTTAACTGCAGTGAAGAACATTTTTCTCGAAGCAAAGAATTTCCAAAGGCCCATACACACGATAGGACTTTTTGACAACAAGCTTCAAAATGACCAGGTTTTTCAAAAATCCGTCCGTGTGTATCGGACAAACTTTTTCAGTTTTCATCAGACAAAAGTTCGCTCTGCAAACAAACTTTCCGGCAACAAAAGTCCTATATGGTGCAAAGTCCTGCCATGTGTACAGAAATCCATCGGACTTAAGTCCAAAGTACAATACAGAAGTTGGCCAAAGGGTGGCGGTAAAGAGCTGAAAAACCATGTGATTTTGGGAAAGTTTGCTGAAAAAGTCCTGCCATGTGTATGCATACCAAGTTCACGGCCAACGCCCTTCAAACAAAAATCCACAGAAAAGTTTGTTTGAAGTTCGATCGTGTGTATGAGGCTTTACAGAGAATGTGGTTTTCGTTTAGGAAAGTGCTTTCAAAATATATTTTTTCAAGTCATTGAATGTACTGATGAAAATTTTCATATGAATATAAGTGCAAATGTTTGCTTAAAAATCTACTAGTGTTATGCCAGCTTTACTGTTTACCTACCAAGAATTTTTTTTGTATATTTAATTTTTTTGTGAATTGAAGTGCTTGTTTGAATCCTCACTCTCCTCCTCCTCCTCTCTAACAATTGCCACTTTTGGGGGGGGGGGGAACGGGCACCTGGTTTTGACAATTACCCACCTCCACTTACGGTGGGATCCCTGTTGTGATCCAAGAGAAAGTTCACCCTCCCTCCTTCCCCTGCAGCCACCTGGGACACATCACAGGTCTCAGAAGACTGTGGGACCATTTACAAAGTGCAGACTGGCTCCTGCATGCACTGTGGGAAGCCACCTGTGAAGCTGTAATGCTTCACTACCAGTTTCCCTTAAGCAGGCCATACACAGTCGAATTTCGAACAAATTTTCTTTTCAAAATCAGAAAGTTCGTTTTTTTTGTGATCCGATGATGCCACGATTGATTTTCGAAATTCAGCCGACCAAAACGTTCATGTTGCCGGGAATATTCTTTTCTCTCCGTAAATATTCGTTTTTCTCTGGGGATTTTGTTTTCTTGCACATGCACATTTTTTTTCTATTACATTTCTCGCACGATTCTCCCATCATTGATCAGAAAACCGTCCGTTTTTCCGAAAATTTCCAACATGTCTGATTTCTCAAATTTGTTTGCCACACGAAAATCGTCTGTTGCTGCAGCCCACTAACGGTGCAAAATACGAACGAAAATTCTTTGATACGATTTTCGCAAGAAAATTCTTTCGAAATTCGAACCGTGTATGGCCGGCTTTAGTCAAGATGCTGGCACTTTGATCCAAAGTCAGTTGAAGCATCAGCTTGAGTGAGAGCAGCGCTGGATCCCTGGACAGGTACGTGTCCTTGTATTAAAACTCAGCAGCTACAGTGTTTTTTGGGGGGGAGACTGGAGCTCCTCCTTAATGCTTCTATACACAGATAAAACAATACAGACCCTTTTTAATTTTACTCAGCCATTTTTGTGGTACCCATATCTTTGCTATCCAAGATAGCAACTGTCTGAAATACCATTACTGTTTTCAGGGCCTGCTTTACTGCTTCTTAGTTCCCTGCTCTCTGGCGCTCAGGCTGATTAATTTTATTACAGACTACTGTAGTTGGAAACAGATAGCTGACAACAGAAGCTGCAAAGGCACCTGCCTACACCACTACGCTACTCTTCATTTCCATTTAAGCCCTTATGTACTACGAAAATGTGAGTGTATTTTTTTACTTTTTTTTATCAAAATATCCTTACAGTATTACGCTATGTGGACCTTTCTATTTTAATTCTTGGTAACCACGCATAAATATCGAGACCTTCCTCCCTTATCCATATGGCTGTGTTGGAACATCCATTTTTTAACTTTGATGTATCCATGTTATTGTGATTTGGACATATAAACTTTATTTTCCTTGACCCAACGGTGAACACCATCATAAGTTCGTTAGACTTAAGTGGTATATACCTCTTTCAGTCCACTATTTCTGGTAAGCCTTGATAAAGCTGGTGGCAGCTTTTCCTGCAAGTTTACCTGGTTTCCACTCCCTTTGAGGTCTTCTGTTTTCAGTGATATCCAATGATGTTTATCCATCTTCACCTTTTCATTTAAAAAACTATGGTTTACGCATAGTGGTGGACTGATATTTCTACATCAATATTTACTGTTTAATCACTCTTCATGGTCTTTTTTGATACATATTTATTGATTCTTTATTTACAATTATTGTCATTTATGTAAACATCACAATGTATATTTGGTAGTATTTTGTGAACATATATATTTTCTATATTTATCGTATTTTTTGTAATGAAACTTGTCCGGGATGCCAGGGGAAATTTTATGGACTTTTCAAACAAAACGAATTGACTTAATGATAGCACAAAATCTGATATAGGATTTTCTTAAAAATTCTAATTAAAATCAAACCAGGATTTTCAGAAAGGTTGGCTGATAAGAATTACCTTGGGCAGGTGGAACAGTAGGTATATTTAGTATGCATTTAATTTCAAATGTTTATTTACCAGTTTGCATTTTAACATTTTAGCACTTACAATATAACATGCTGTTTACAGACTTCTGTGGCCACAAATTTACGTGATAATAGAGTATCATGGTGCCAGAAAAGTGGGCTAGGATGACATATACCTTAAAGTATACCTATACCCACAATATTGTTTTTAGCTTTGTACAGAGTGGGGAAAGGTTGGAACCCTTATCTGGTTCCTCCCGCAGCGTGGCCCCAGAGCCAATGTGAGTGCCCGGCAAACGCAGTGACCGCCAGGCACCCGCGATCCCTCGTGACAGAGTGAGAACCAGGATCTGTGTGTGTAAACACACAAATCCCGGTTCTCTCAGGAAAGAGGATATCGATTGTGTGTTCATACTAAGTATTAACAGCGATCGGTCTCATCCCCTAGTCAATCCCATCCCCCCCACAGTTAGAACACACCTAGGGAACACAGTCAACCCCTTGATTGCCCTCTAGAGTTAATCCCTTCCCTACCAGTGACATTTATACAGTAATCAGCGCATATTTAGCACTGATGGCTTTATAAATGTCAATGGTCCCAAAAATTGTCAAAAGTGTCCGATTTGCCCACCGCAATAACAAATACCCGATAAAAATGCTGTTCCGCGCAATTACTAGTAGAAAAAAAAAAATAATATAAAAAATGACATAAATCTGTCCCCTATTTTGTAAACTTTTGTGCAAACCATTTAATATACGCTCATTGCGATTTTTTTTTTACTAAAAATAAGTAGAAAAATAAGTAGAAGAATACATATCAATTATTAAATTGGATATTTATTTTAGCAAAAAATTTAAGATAGTGGCCCAGATTCACATACAAATAGATTCGCGTAGAGTATCAGAAATACTCTATGCCACCGTATTTCACCTGGCTCTACGTGGAATCCCGGTAGATTTTGTCCAGTAAACTACGGCGGCGTAGTGTATTTCTCCCGGCGCAAGCCATCTACGCGAGTAGGGGGCGTGAAGCATTTAAAATAGGCGCGTTCCCCGTGTGATCGAACTGCGCATGCTTCGTTCAGAAATTTCCCGCCGTGCATTGCGCAAAATC
Source organism: Rana kukunoris (assembly GCA_029574335.1). Taxonomy (NCBI): domain Eukaryota; kingdom Metazoa; phylum Chordata; class Amphibia; order Anura; family Ranidae; genus Rana; species Rana kukunoris. The sequence continues at coordinate 126,675,171 of CM056050.1, read as the reverse complement.
ACGTCGTTACGTCCTTCGTTGTTTGAGTAGCGTCGTTTACGGACATTCCTATTCCCGAACGAGTTCCGTAAAAAAAATAAAAAAAATTAAATTCGACGCGGGAACGACGGCCATACTTAACATGGGCTACGCACCGTTAGACCAGCAAATAGCTGGTCTAACAGTACGTAGCAAAAAAATGACGTAAGCGATTGCGAAGACCACTCGTATCTTCGTGGATCGCCGTAAAAAGTCATTTGCATATCCCGACGCTGAAAACGACGCGGACTCCTCCCAGCGGCCGCAAAAATATCGCAGCGTAGATCCGAAGGCTTACGAAGACGTAAGCCTCTCGGATCGAAGCCGGAAGCCGCCGTATCATGGTTTGAGGATTCAAACTAGTGATACGGCGCGCGAAATTTGAAATTACTCCTGTCTAACACCAGTTAGACAGGCGTAATCGCTCTGTGAATCTGGGCCAGTGTTTTTTTTTTTACAAAAGGCAAATCCACTTTGTACTACAAGTGCAAACTACAAGTGCAAAGTGCACTTGAAATTTCACTGAAAGTGTACTTGGAAATGCAGTTGCTGAAAATCTGAGGGGTAGATCTGAAATGAGGGGAAACTCTGCCTATTTTATTACCCAATCATGTGCAAGCTAAAAATCAGTTTTTTATTTTCCTTGCATGTCCCCCTCGAATCTACAGCGACTGCACTTTCAGTGAAATTTCAAGTGCACTTTGCACTTGTAGTTTGTACTTGTAGTGCAAAGTGGATTTGCCTTTCGGAAATAACCCTCATGGTGTTTTCTTTCAAAATTGTCGCTATTTTTTTGTTTATAGCCCAAAAACCGCACAATTGTCAGACAAATCGACGCAGAGCTGTATCGCAAAAACTGGTCTGGTCAGGAAGGGGGTAAATTCTATCCGGGGCTGAAGTGGTTAAAGAAATTTTCCTTCACTTTCCAGAGACAAACTTTTGCAAGACAAAAAGGGATGGAAGACCTGCAACAGGAAAATAGATAACAATAAAAAAAGTTAGCAAAGACTTACAGCACTATGGGGTCCTCAGTAGTGGAAAGCAGGAAGGGCAATAATAATTCCGGATGCTGGGCAGATGCAGCCCTTCTCAGATGGAATAATCCAATAGGTATTAGGTACTACGAAAAACAAACAAACAAGAAGGCGCACACACCCAGTGCATTACCGAAAAAAAAAACATTTGTTCAATATAAAAGCAGATAAAAGTGAACACAAAATTGCAATTAGAACACAGACCACACAATGCAATGCAGTGCAGACAACAAATGTCATGAACATCGACATCAAAGGAGTGTAGAACTGACGCGTTTTGGGGGCGCACCGCCTTCTTCCGAGCTCGGCTACTGGTAGTGTTAGAACTTGTTTTAAAATAGCAGGATGAGAGCAAAGGGAACTTCACCTAAAAGACAATATTCACAGAAAGGAATACAATGAAGCCTCTGACTACAGTCAAACGTAACAGGGGTTTAATACCTTCCCCAGTTTATCCAAAAACGAAAGAAAAAAGTTTGGGCTCTGTAACATAATGGCCCGTGACACCCAGAGACGTTGGAAGGATGAGAGATACTCTTGTGCCAGCAGCAACAATAACTCTTGGGTCGAAATCCACCCTGTGCCCTTTTGGGTGTAGGGTGGCTAATAGTGAATCATAATTCATATATTACATGAGATGGGACATTAATAATACATCATATTTCAGGACTGAGATATCACAAGGAGTTCATGATGACATGACCAGGTCAGCCAGTCAGTGAGTCATACCTTTTGTATAATAGGCTATTGAAATCTGAAGGTGTGGATTGCACCCACTCTCACTGCCATTGTGTGATAAAGCTGTATAGATAACTTATTCAACTAGATGTCTGTGTTATTATTCAAGGTTAATTGAACCCTATTGAAGATACGGTGCCGACCGGTCTACATGGTTAGCTTACTTAAATGCCTTTTAGAGTGTGATTGAAGCCCCCCATGGTGTGAAGGGGGGTGGAGATTGCATTGTCCTGTGATGAACTGTATTATGCTGTACTGGATATAAGAAGCTGAGAAAATACTAATAAATTGTCATATCTTTGGAAGCAAGAACGGAGCTCTGTATCGTCTTATTCTGGGAAAGGATATGGATCGTGTATGCAATATTGTCGGAGTGTGTCAGATAAGCTTGTCGTGGTTAGATGGAAGGTTGTAAGCGGTGGTGACCGTTACAGGCTCCAAAATACCTTTTAAATTTAGACCAGCTGCCATCATCTCTGAATGGGATTTCTACTGTACAATGGATTGTACTGTGTTTTCTTATTGCAGAGCATTAACCTCACACTCACCAGAAAAGTGCCTCAGCAATTTTATGAGTAACTACGTTTAATTGCTGAGGTTCTAAACTAGCTCTGTGACCTAAAATTTTAAGTGACTGCCTCAATTGTATGTATAGTCCAAATCTATTTTCAGTTTTGGATAGGGTATGGAGTAGTTTAAAAACCCCTGTCAGTTTAGTAGTTTTTCTGTTTGTGTCCACATGTTTTTGCCTTAATATCCTGTCCAGGATACAAATAGGAAGTGAGAGGAAATATCTGCAATGTGAGGGAACTATTATGTTAGTTATTACAGAAAGAGGTGTCCCAATTGAATGATTTCCCCTCACTGCTTTTTCTAGTGACAGCTGTCAAATATTGTATTTCCCATCACTTTTTGTTTTGGTCAAAGTAGAGATCCAGACAAGAAGAGAGGGTGAATCTCCCCAACAGCGACATCAAACAAGAAACAAACAAGTTTGGGCTTCACATACACTTTAATCGATTCATCTTTCAGGCTGAAAGTATAACTAAATACTGCCCCCAGAAAAGTAATAGAGGGGAAATCTTCCAATGGAGACACTAGTTCTGGTGACCTGGGGATCCCCAAGGAATTCCCCTAATTTGCAGAGATATCTTCTCACTTCCTGTTTGGATAAGGGACAGGAAGTGAATGAAAATTTCTGCAATAGGCACTGATTGCAAAACAAATATATATTGGTTATAGTCCTCCTGTGCTCTATGCAAAATGAAGGGAAATGTCTGCAATTGGCACTGATTGTGAATTTTTTTAATATATTTTTTACAATCCTACCATGCTCTATCCAAATTTTTTTTATTTTTTTTTATCTATAGTTCTACTTGTTTTTCAGAATATTTCTAGTTAAATGCAGGAATAAATTCTAAGTTTTCAAGCCACCGCCTTTACTTTTCAAATTGTGAAAACTGGAGGAACACCCAAATGGCAGTAGGTATAATATGTATTGGAATGGTCCGGGGTGGAAAGTAAAGTCCCCTAGGGCTCTGTGCTGGGACCAATCCTATTTAATTTATTCATAAATGATCTAGAGGATGGGATAAACAGCTCAATCTCAGTATTTGTGGACGATACTAAGCTAAGCAGGTCAATAACTTCTCCGCAGGATGTCGTCTCCGCTGTTTTTGGAGTGCGGATATTCTAGTTTTTCTCTACAAATCTTGCAAATAATTGCAGCGCCGGCACCCAAGTGTTTGGATTCAGCCATCTAGTTCTCTGGGACTTTGGAGCGGTTAAACTCATTTTCTCACCATGTCATCTCCGCAGGACAGGGCTGGACTGGGACAAAAATTTGGCCCTGGACTTCATCCAGACTGGCCCACTTTGACAGGTTTCTCCCATGGCGGCCGGACAACTCCCCTGCCACCCAAGCCCCCTCTTCCCCTTCACTAGCCACTAGCTGTTCTACTTTATTAGAGTAGAACGGTTGGTACTGGTACTCTTATAGGCAGTACCAGTGGGGAAGCTAGACATTATTTCACCTGGGGAAAAGAATCAGTTTGGTGCCCCCCCTTAAGGGACAATATTAGGCAAAAGTGAAAAACTCCCAGGCCATAGCTGTTGAGTCAGCTGTCTGTCCCCTCCCCCATGCTCCTCTGTCGTCCCCCCTGCTCCTCCGGTCCTCCCCCTGCTTCTTTGTTACACCCAGGTGAGCGCTGCGGGGAGGGAGAGGAGGTGAGCACTGCGGGAACGGAAAGACAGAGGAGCGGAGGGGGGGCGGCGGTCCGCTGTCACTGACGCCGGCCCACTGAGCAATCAGCCCACCGGGAAACTCCCTGTAGTCCCAATGGCCAGTCCATCCCTGCCGCAGGATGTGGAAACCTTGCAAGACAATCTGAACAAATTAATGGGGTGGATGGGGAAAAATGTATTTGGGTGGCAAAAATATAAATGCAATCTACTCACTAGGACGAGAACCTCTGGGGGGAGTCTAGGATGGAAAAGGACCTGGGGGTCCTAGTAGATGACAGGCTCAGCAATGGCATGTAATGCCAAGCTGCTGCAGGCAAAGCCAACCGAATATTGTCATGCATTAATAAGGGATTAACTCCAGATATTGAATGATAATTCTCCCATTCTACAAGACTCTGGTCCGGCCGCACCTGGAGTATGCTGTCCAGTTCTGGGCACCAGTCCTCAGGAAGGATGTGCTGGGACTGGAGAGAGTCCAGAAAATGGCGAAAAAACAAATAAAGGGTCTGGAGGACCTTAGTTATGCGGAAAGGTTATGAGTACTGAACTTGTTCTCTCAGAAGAGTAGACGCTTGTGAGGGGATATGATTTTGATGTTCAAATACCTTACTGGTGACCTCACAATAGGGATAAAGCTTTTCCGCGAAAGGGAATTTTACAAGACACGTGGCAATTCACTAAAATTAGAAGAAAAGTGATTTAACCTTAAACTGCTTAGAGGGTTCTTTACTGTAAGAGCGGCTAGGATGTGGAATTCCCTTCCACAGGCAGTGGTTTCAGCGGGGAGCATCGATAATTAAAAAAAAACGTATAGATACAGTAAGTGACCACGACATTGTGTCAATCTCGCTCCCTTTCTCAGCGAGATTGACCACCTACGAGCCCCATCTCGGGAGCCAGCACTGAGCCGGCTTGCCGCGATGGGGACAATGCCATCATAGAAGCGACGGGGATCCGACTTGGATTCCTGCCAATTCTACACACGGAGTTTGGTATGAATCATGAGGGGGAACTCCACACCAAAATTTTAAATAAAGATCCAGCATGGGTTCCCCCCCAGGAGGCATACCAGGCCCTTAGGTCTGCTATGGATTGTAAGGAGAACCCCCCTACGCCGAAAAAAACAGCATGGGGGGTACCCCCACAATCCATACCATCCAAAGCACGCTGCCCGGCCGATCAGGAAAGGAGTGGGGATGAGCGAGCGCCCCCCCTCCTGAGCCGTACCAGGTCGCATGCCCCCCCGCCCGCAGACCTCGACAACCAACGGCCAACGTTGTCGGGAAGAGGCCATGTCCTTATCAACATGGGGACAGGGTACTTTGGGGTGGGGGAGTCACAGGGCGCCCCCCTTCCCCAGAGTACCCAACCCCCCATGTTGAGGGCATGCGGCCTGGTACGGCTCAAGAGGGGGGCTGCTCGCTCATCCCCACTCCTTTCCTGACCGGCCGGGCGGCATGCTTTGGATACGGGTCTGGTATGGACTGTGGGGGAACCCCCATGCCGTTTTTTTTCGGCGTGGGGGGTTCTCCTTACAATCCATAGCAGACCTAAGGGCCTGGTATGCCTCCTGGGGGCGAACCTATGCCGGATTTTTATTTAAATTTTTGCCGTGTAGTTCCCCCTCATGATTCATACCAAACGCCACGTGTAGAATTGGCAGGAATCCAAGTCGGATCCCCGTCGCTTCTATGACGCGCTCGCTGGAATGTGCTTTTTCTATTCCAGCGAGTGCGAGATGTCGGCACCCTGAAACACATTCTCGGTGACAGGTACTGTAAGCACCTTAATGACCACAACATACAACATACAATGTAATACTGACATAAAATCACACACACATTGGTTGAACTTGAAGGACCTGTGTCTTTTTTCAACCTCGCCTACTATGTAACTATGTAAAATCCGCTCTTCATGTGACTGTTTTGAGAAAATAGCAAAAAACCTTTGGAATGCAAACATGCCATGGATTACAAAACATGGACCCATTAATATTGGTAAATACTAGAAAACCTATACAAATTAAGCCCACTGACGATCTAGCAGGGCAAAAACCAAGGTGCCCTTTGTCGGGCAGATATTTACAATCCATTTACTGATCGTAATGGAGCCAGCAATGGCAGACCCTTTCTATCATTACAGGATCACTTTAAACAGATAAATGCATTGTTAAAATAAATATATGTAGGAGCTGTTTCACCTGTAATACTATCAATCAAGTCCTGAGATTAAAGCCCATCCAGGTTGGTGACTTAAAGCGGAGGTTCACCCAAATAACATGTATATACGATCATATTCTTTAGACTTCCAAAATGTACAGTATGCTGGGTTTTTTTTTGGCGGTACATACCATATAATGGCTATTTTCCACCCGGCTTCTGGGTACTCACTCCCGCGGGAGTAGGCGTTCCTATGCAGAGGCGCCATGTCATCTGGGACCGCCGGAGGGAAGTTTTTCTCAAGGACATCAATCATCTGGGCCTCTGCATAGGAACACCTACTCCCATGGGAGCGAGTAACCGGAAGCCGGGTGGAAAATAGCCATTATACGGTATGTACTGCCAGCATACTGTACATGTTGGAAGTCTAAAGAATATGATCGTATATACATGTTATTTGGGTGAACCTCCGCTTTAATTTGTTTTTTTCTTGCAGCTAAGCAGTTCAGTTAGATCAACTCACCAATTCCAGCCAGTTATTGGACATTGACTGAGCAGAATGATGGGGCTGTCTCTCTTCTTACTGCATCTGTTAGAATATTCCTTGGCAGCACATGCGCCAGCACATGTGCGTGCAGCAGAGCCTGATTGCTCAGAGAACTTCCCCACTTTCTACAAGTCCTGCTGTACTGGGGATCATTAGAGTCTGTTATAGAGATTTGGGTACTATTTACCCTGATTACTTTTAGAAATACATCAAATTATAAAAAATAAAAAAAAGAAGCAAACTATTAATTGATGTTCTTTTATTTGAGTTTAGCTTTAACTAAATAAATAATAAAAAAAAACTAATAATAGCAATCAGTTCAGTTTGCACCATCCTAGGCACAATTTGTTTATTCAAATGCTATTACCTAGACGCTGATTCAATATTCATGTTCCTGATTTGCATAAATATTTGGCAGGGAAAAAAATCAGGATGATCGATCAACTCATGACTTGCAAAGCGCATCTGCTTGATGTCATTATAGTTGACACTGTTTTCTTTCCAAATGGCATTAAGTTGGTTTCATGGGAATATTTATTCAGGGTAAGCTTCTTGGCCTTGTGTGGAGCAATGTGAAGGAGAAAACAGAGCAATGCTGACTGGCAAATTGACATCATTATGCTATTAGTGTCAACTCTGATGCTTAACATTCACAACATTATTGTCAATGCACCTCTAGGCACTGGAGAATGCTTTGGAGAAAATGATCATCCTTGACTGCTGCAGCTTTGCCATGTTGCAAGAATTCCAAAGCCCTTTAATCATCTTTATTATCTTTATCAATAATCAAAACCCTAAAGTCTTGCCACTATTTTTAGCAAGTAGAGGAGCACAATGAGCTTCAGTGAAGCAGATGAAGGCAAAGGAAAGGGCAAATATTGTCCACAGTAAGCAGACTCCAGCTGTCACTTTAGTGGTGCGGGTTAGTAAGGCACAAATAGTATCTCCATTTTTATCCCGTGTTTATGAGCCATAAAATTGTGCAGTAAAATGTGTTAAGAGAAGAAGAAAATGGGATATATTAGATTTGAAATGAGATTACAAAGAGATTGCTGTGAGTTACTACACAAAATTGTAAGAATTCTGCTGTTTTTTTAAAGCGGACCGTGCACCAAAAAGCAAGAAATAGGTATGACATCAGGCCTTCATATTAAATTACAGCATTAAAAGCAAAAAAATGAAAATAAGTTAAAAATACATTTTTTTTTTTTACTTCTGAACAGCAGAGAGTGGTGTCAGGATCTGTCCTGTAAGATCTACACCCAAAGGAGAGGCTTCCTAGAAGGGGTAGAAGCACTGTCCCTACTCCTCCAGAACCTTTCTCTATCTCTAAGCATTGTCCCTGACAGATGGGGAACCTGCCCCTGACAGACATGTAACCTGTCCCTGTGCTAGCCACTCACATAAAACGTGCCAAGTTAAGGACCCAGAGTCTTAAATAGACTCTGCCTGGCTCAAGGTAGCCACAAAAATCACACGGGTGCCAGCATTCAATCGGATTGCTTTTTAGTGCTTTAACCACTTCAATACAGGGCATTTATACACCCTTCCTGCCCAGACCAATTTTCAGCTTTCAGCACTCTCACACTTTGAATGACAATTACTTAGTGATGTTTACACTATACCCAAACAACATTTTTATCATTTTTCTTCTCACAAATATAGCTTTCTTTTGGTGGTCATTAATCACTGCTGGGTTTTTTATTTTTTGCAATATAAGTGAAAAAACAGCGAACATTTTGAAAAAAAAAAAAAACACTTTCTTTTCATTTCTATTGTAAAGTAGTAATTTTTCTTCATAAATGTGGGCCAAAAATGTATACTTCTACATATGTTTAGTAAAAAATAACCAAGATTTGTGTATATTATTTAGTCTCTGTTTAAGTTATAGAGTCTACAAGCTATGGTGCAAATCATTGAACATTTATCACACTTACTTGAGACCCTAACATGCCAGAAAAGTACAAATACCAAACCAAAAGACCCACATTTTGGAAAGTAAACATTCCAAGGTATTTAGTATGAGGCATGGTGAGTTTTTTGAAGTTGTAATTCATTCCCACAATTCTTGGGAAAATTCAGAATTGTATTTTCCCTTTTTTTTTTTTTTTTTTACACAAAATGATCATAATAACAAGTTATTTCTCTGAGGCCTCGTACACACGTCCGAGGAACTCGTTGTTTCAGACACATCGTCAAGTTCTCGTCGAGTTCCTTGTTAGGCTTGTCGAGAAACTTGACAAGCTGTCTTTGCGTACACACTGTCAAGACCAAATCTCCTCGTTCTCAAACTCAGTGACTTCAACACATACACCGGCAGGGGCTACTTTTGCTAATCTCATTTTACTGCGTGTTGGGCCGCGTACACACGACCGTTTTCCTAGACAGTATCCATCAAGAAACTTGGTAGGAGAGCTTTTTTGCCGAGGAAAACGGTTGTGTGTATGCTTTTCATCGAGTAAACTGTTGAGGAACTCGACGAGGAAAAAAGAGAGCAAGTTCTCTTTTTCCTCGACGGGAGTCGTCGTGTTCCTCGTCGTCCACAAGAAACACGTTGGTGTGTATGCTTAGAAACCGGCGCATCTTCGATAAAAGTTGTATTTGAAATGGAAATAGCACATTTGTCACGCTGTAACAGACTGAAAAGTGCAAATGTCTCTTACCAAACTTTTACCTAACACGCAGTAACATGAGAATTAGCAAAAGCAGCCCCTGCCGTTGTATGTGTTGAAGTCACCGTGTTTGAGAACGAGGAGATTTGGTCTTGACAGTGTGTACGCAAAGACAGCTTGTCAAGTTTCTCGACAATCTAGAAGGCAAAGACAATCCACGCTAACCCCGCACCTAACACAAGTGAAAATTATCGTGCAACTGAATGTAAACAATAAATAAAGAAAAAAATGTGAAACAACAAAATAATTATGACAGTGCTGCACCCAATAACAAAAGGAACCTAATATTGGGTTCCTAAGAAATATGCATACAAGGGAAAAAGGGTGTGCTACATATAACAGAGCAAAAAAATTGCAAAAAACATTGATTGAAAATTAGACCAAGATCTAATAGAGAACAACACCAAAGTGCATTTAATGAAGTGCGTCTTATGAGGGAACAAATCATCCATGTGATGGTTCGGATGCAATCTCACTCCACCGCACTGGGTGGGTATGTAAGCTTGACTGGAAAAAAACAGCTGATCAGCAAGGAACAATACTCTGGAAGTGAATGGCCGCTTACCAGATAGTTGGACCCCAAGGGGTCAATCAGGCACTGCAAACACTGATGTCTCTCCTTAATGGATGGTTCAGGGTTGGGTCCTCTGCGTGGAAATATGGTGGCAAGCACATCTGATAGTGTTTCTCGCCGATTGTTTCAGGATACAGACAGCGGCCCAGATTCAGAGAGAATTGGATTCTCGTAGCGTATCAGAAATAGGCGGCGTAGTGTATTTCTCCCGTCGCAATCCATCTAGACGAGTAGGGGGCGTGAAGGATTTAAAATAGGCGCGTTCCCGCGGCGAGCTAACTGCGCATGCTCCGTTCGCAAATTTCCCGCCGTGCATTGCGCGAAATCACGTCGTTACGTCATTCGTTGTTTGAGTAGCGTCGTTTACGGACATTTCTATTCCCGAACGAGTTACGCAAAAAAAAAAATTAAATTCGACGCGGGAACGACGGCCATACTTAACATGGGCTATGCACCGTTAGACCAGCAAAAAGCTGGTCTAACAGTACGTAAAAAAAAAACAGACGTAAGCGATTGCGAAGACCGCTCGTATCTTCGTGGATCGCCATAAAAACACATTTGCATATCCCGACGCATGAAAACGACGCAAACTCCTCCCAGCGGCCGCAAAAATATCGCAGCGTAGATCCGAAGGCTTACGAAGACGTAAGCCTCTCGGATCGAAGCCCGAAGCCGCCGTATCATGGTTTGAGGATTCAAACTAGTGATACGGCGCGCGAAATGTGAAATTACTCCTGTCTAACACCAGTTAGACAGGCGTAATTGCTTTATGAATCTGGGCCAGCGTTTCCAAAAATCAGGGAACATGTGGGTTTCAAAGGCAAAAAATGGATTTCATAGTGCAGTAGTTTGTTTAAAAAAGTACTTCATTCCAATCGTACTGACATCTTGTTAAAAAACTGCCGCTGCAAGTGGCTAGTTACAACAACAAACACCGCACTGTTGCAAAGTGGCAAGACTATCGGAAACAAGTGCTGAGGTGATTTCAGCTTCGGTTCAGACCAAACAGCTATCTGACCGATCAGCTGAGAGCGTGGTGACGTCAATCGATTGACGTCACCACGCTCTCAGCTGATCTTTAACTTACAGTAGGTGACCGCAATATTGTGTCAATCTCGCTCCCTTTCTCAGCGAGATTGACCACCTATGAGCCCCACGAGCCCCACAAGCTGGCTTGCCGCGATGGAGACAAAGCCGGCATAGAAGCGACGGGGATCCGCCACGTAGTACCTACCCACGTGGGTAGGTACCGGAGCATGATGGCACTGTGACATCACAAGATAGGCCTATATAAGTCGCTGGGAGCCGTGCCTGGCATAACAGCGGAGGAAGCGTCGAGTCAACATCTGGAGAAGAGAAGAAGAGAAGATGGCGTCACAGAAGAGCGGACTGGCCACCGCTATTAATTGAGCTAACCCGAAGATAGCGGCAGCCAGTCCTGAAGAAGAAGGCACCGGAGAGCGCCGAGTCAACAGCGGAGAGCGGGAGAAGACCCCCGGAGAGCGGAGAAGACCCCTGGAGAGCGGGAGAAGACCCCGGAGAGCAGAGAAGACCCCCGGAAAGCAGGAGACAACCCCTGCAGAGTGGAGAAGACCCCCGGAGAGCGGAAGAAGAAGGCCCCCCCTGGTAAAAGAGCTAAAGAAGAGGGGGGTGCCCTCCCGAGCTGTATAATAAAATACTTTAAAAACCCTGTGTTGTTTATTTTGTTTTTACACTTTGCCTCCAGGTGAATGGGTAGGGGTCGGTATCTGGGGGCCCCCTTATTAAAGGGGGCTCCCAGATTCCGATAAGCTGCCCGCCCGCAGACCCAGACAACCAGCGGCCAGGGTTGTCGGGAAGAGGCCCTGTCCTTATCAACATGGGGACAGGGTGTTCTGAGCACCTGACCCCCCCCATGTTGAGGGCATGCTGTCTGGTACGGCTCAGGAGGGGGGGCGCTTACTTGCCCCCACTCCTTTCTTGACCGGCTGGGCGGCGTGCTTTGGATACGGGTCTGGTATTGATTGTGGGGGGAACCCCCACGCCATTTTTTTCGGCGTAGGGGGGGTTCTCCTTACAATCCATAGCAGACCTAAGGGCCTGGTATGTCCCCTGGGGAGGAACCCACGCCGCATTTTTAGTTAAAAATCCGGCGTGGAGTTCCCCCTCATGATACATACCAAACGCCGCGTGTAGATTTGGCGGGAATCCAAGTCAGATCCCCGTCGCTTCTATGACACGCACACTCGAATGTTCTTTGTCTATTCCAGCGAGTGCGAGATGTCGGCACCCTGTCGCCGAGAATCAGCGCGATGCTGTCGTGCTGGAAACACATTCTCGGTGACAGGTACTGTAACACCCAATGTATAATCTATGAGGAATAATGAGTCTTTTGAACGGTTCATTTTTTTCCAGAAGCTTTTGGAAAATGTGGGAAAAAAATAAAAACGCATTTTTTATACACAAAGTTGTCCATTTATAAGATATTTCCTACACATAGCATGTACATGGCAAAAACGACACCCCAAAATACATTCTCTTACTCCACCTGAGCATGGCGATACCACATGTGTGGGACTTTTACACAGCCTGGTCACATACAGAGGCCATACATTAAAGTAGTTCCTCTAGGCATTCTAGGAGCATAAATTACATACATAAATTCCTGCCAACCTATTACATTGTTAAAGGCCCTTTATATTTCTAACACATAGCATGTACTGTACATACTAATTACAAACCAAAATACATTCTGCTGAGCAAAGGGTAAACAAAAGATTACCTGCGGTTTTAGTAGTGCAGTGGTCTACAGAGGAGAGCATCGGTCCAGGCAGCATGCAGAAATGTGGACAGCGACAGCAAAACAGGCATAGTCCATAGTTAGTACAGGTAGAGATGTTGTCAGCACAGCCAAAGCATTGGTCAAGGTAGCAGGCAGAGATGTGGTCAGCAGCAGCGAAAGGATCATCCATACAGCAAGCAGGAATACTGTCCATAGTTAGTACAGGCAGCAGGCAGAGATATGGTCAGTACAGCCAAAATTTTGGTCCAGGCAACAGATATATGGTCCATAAAGTCTTTGGTCAGTGCAGGCAGAGATATTGTCAGCACAGCCAAAGTATTTGTCCAGGCAGCAGGCAGGACCATCAACTCAACTCAGAGCACTCTTCTGGAGCCCCTCAGATATGTGAGACCCTTGTGTAGCAAAGTGAAAGATCAGTCCAAGAGGCAGGCAAAAACATGGTCAACAGGCCAAGGTCAGTGCAGGTAAAAGGCAGAAATAGATGGTAGGCAGAGGCATAGTCGATAGTCCAGGGTCAGTTCACATGAAAGGCAGAAACATGGCGGAGAAACAATGCAGACGGTAGGCAGAGGCATAGTTGATAAACAGGCTAGGATCAGTTCACATGAAAGACAATGATATGGTTGGTTGAGGCACCAGGGAAATATTCAGGACAGAAATTAAAAAATGGGGAAATAGCAGTCTATTAGAAATATGGGCTAATAGTTTACTAGAGTGTGATAGCGTCTGGAGCATTCTCTGATGCAAAGGCCAGGTTGGGAGGGACATTGGGGACAATGGAAACTGGTGTCTTTCCTAACTCCTCTTTTGCTGCACAACCAACATTTTTTTTTTGTGTCTTCTTCCAGTTGCTGATGGTGGAAGATTGTCAGGAAAATGGCGCTCATGCAGTCTGCTGACACAATCTGAGCAAATGTTTTGGGGGGGAATCCTTGTTGATAGATCAGGACAGTGACAGTGTATTTAATACATTTAAAAAAAGTATTGGGTGTTTCCGTCGATTTTTGATGTTTATACATGGCCTAATGAAAAAAGTAAATTGCAACCTTTTTATACCAGGAGAGGGACTTTAATGTTAATAGATACGGCTGCAACATTTGATCATTTATTTATTGTACTTGTGAATACAGGAAGGTTTTAGAATGGGACCGCATCTTCTGCAAAGTTCCACCAAGGTGTCATCATGGATGCTGGACATGATGTAAACATCTTTCCTATCCCTCCACTTCACAGCCAACACTTCCTCGTTCCTCAAGCTTTCAATTTCCCCCGTTTGTAGCCTTGTGGTGACTAGATGTTGTGGGAAGCCCTTTCTGTTTTTTCTTGTTGTATAGCAGGCCAAAGTATTCTACAGGTATAGGTGGCTGAAAAGGGGCAAACTAATATAATAATGTGTCAAAAGTGTCCGATTTGTCTGCCGCAATATCACAGTCCCAAAAAAAAATTGGTGATCGGCTGCATTACTAGAAAAAAATAATAATAATAAAAATGCCATAAATCAATATTGCGATTTTTTTACCAAATCTTTTTTAGAATTTTTTTTTAATTGGGATATTTATTACAGCAAAAATAAGAGAAATTGGGGGTTATTTACAAAAATCAAATCCACTTTGCACTACAACTGCAAACTACAAGTGCAAAGTGCACTTGAAATTGCACTAAAAGTGCACTTGGAACTGCAGTCTCTGTAGATCTGAGGGGGACATGCAAGGAAAATAAAAAACAGAATTTGAGCTTTCACATGTTTGGATGGTTAAAATCAGCAAAGATTCCCCTCATTTCAGATCTACCTCTCAGATTTACAGCGACTGTACTTCCAAGTGCACTTTCAGTGCAATTTCAAGTGCACTTTGCACTTGTAGTTTGCATTTGTAGTGCAAAGTGGATTTGCCTTTCATAAATAACTCCCATTGTGTTTGTTTCCAAATTGTCGCTCTTATTTTGTTTATAGCACAAAACAATAAAAACCGCAGAGGTGATCAAACAGCACTATTTTTTTATAATTGTTCAAAGTCGGGATGATTTTAGGGGGGGGGCACTGCAAGTTATCACTAAATTGCAGGAAGCACATTATAATGTCAAAGGCCGCGTACACACGACCGAGAAACTCGACGGACGAAACACATAGTTTTCCCCGTCGAGTTCGTTGTTCGGCTGTCAAAAAAACTTGTCAAGCCAAATTTTCCAATTGCCTGTAGAGGAAATAGAGAACATGCTCTCTTTTTGGCTCGACGAGTTCCTCAACAGTTTTCTCTGCGAAAAGTGTACACACGACCGGTTTTCTCGGCAGAATATGTCTCCCATCGAGTTTCTTGCTGAATTCTGCCGAGGAAACCGGTCGTGTGTACACGGCCATAGAGGGACCTGGACATGACAGGTGAAAAAATTGGCATTTAGTGGATGGGTTTGGTAGACCAATATGAATGCACGTAATTCTTGAATCTATGAATTGATGGGCAAAAATATTGGTTTGGTCCACGATGCCTTGAACTAATTCATCAGGAAAAATAAATAAAAATAAATAGATTTTTAGAGAATCCTTTGGTGTTGCCTTGCACACCTGGCCGTGCTGTGAAAGGGGGGAGTGTGGCTTAACCTGTGCTAGAAGGCAGCCACAATGGGTTTGTCAGAAAAAAAAACAGAAGTTGCAAAAATTATCACCCGTCTTCTAAAAATGACTTGTAAACTCAATCAGGTGTTGCTAATCACCTTCTCAATGGCACACAAAGCCTTTTAACTTGCAACTGTGATCAGCTAGGGTCATTTTGATTAGCTCAGAAGCTTTCCTGGAGCATTTCAGTCCATGGTAGTGCAACTGAAACAAACAATCAACTATGGGTGGCAAGACACTGTCAAAAGATTTCCGGAATAAAGTTGTGGACAGGCACAAGTCAGGAGATGGATATAAAACAAAAGTTCAAAGGCTTTATCAACGCCTAGAAGCACAGTGAAGTCTATTACGAAAAAGTGGAAGGTTTTTGGTACAACAGCGACCCCGAAAACTGGATGAAAAAGCCAAGAGGAAACTGGTCAGAGTGGCTACCAAGAAGTCTATAGCAACTCTGAAGCAGTTGCATGAATTTATGACAAAGAGTGGTCATTGTGTGCACGTGACAACAATATCACAAATTCTCCACAAATGTGGCTTGTATGCGAAGGTTGCAAGAAAAAAGCTACTCCTCAAGAAAGGCCAAATGCAGTCTCGACCAAGCTTTGCCAAAACCTTGAAGATTCTGAGGCCACATGAAAAAGGGTGTTCTGGTCAGATGAGACTAAAATGTAATAATTTGGCCTCAACACCAAACGATATGTCTGGTGGAAATTAGGGATGAGCATAAAGCTCAGGTCCAACAAGTCTTTGGGAGAAATCAAAAGTGCTAATTTTAAAGGTTAATATGCAAGGTATTGTCATAAAAAGTGTTTGGGGCCTGGGTCCTGCCCCAGGGGACATGTATCAATGTAAAAAAAGTTTTAAACACTTCAGTGATTTTAATAATGCCTAAAGTGAAACAATAAAAGTGAAATATACCTTTAAATTTCATACTTGGGGGGTGTCTATAGTATGCCTGTAAAGTAGCGCAGGTTTCCCCTTTTTATAACAGTCCCTGCAGCTATACTGAATTGTCAGGTCGCAGCAATACAGATAATAGCCATTGAAAAAAATGGCATGGGTTCCCCCCAGTCTATTACCAGGCCTTTGGGTCTGGTATGAATATTAAGGGGATTCAGGTCTGGTACAGGTCTGGTATGGATATTAAGGGGAACCCTGCACCAAATACAAAAAATGGCGTGGGGTTCCCCCCAAAAATCCATAGAAGACCACCTTTTGAACCGTACCAGGCCGCATGCTCTCAAAATGGGGAGGATGTCAAGGGCCTCATCCCCACAACCCTTGCTCGGTGGTTGTGGGGGTCTGCGGGTAGGGGGCTTATCGGAATCTTACCCAGATCCTGGCCCCCTTTATGTGAATTGGTAACGGGGTACATTGTACACCTACCTTTTTACCCAAAAAAGTGACAAAAAAGGTTAAAAAAAAAACACACAGCTTGGGACAAGTCCTTTAATAAAAATAAAAATTCCAGCACTGTAATCCTTCTAGGACCCGCTGCCATGATCGATACAGCCTCCATAAGAAGCGCCTGTCTAATAACGCTGTATCGATTGTGGCAGCGGGTCCTAGAAGGATTACAGTGCTGGAATTTTTTTTAATTAAAGGAATTGTCCCAAGCTGTGTGTGTTTTATTTTACCTTTTTTGTCACTTTTTTGGGTGAAATGGTAGGGGTACAATGTACCCCATTACCAATTCACATGGGGGGCCCGGGATCTGGGGGTACCCTTTGTTTAAGGGGGGTTCCAGATTCCAATAAGCCCCCTGCCCGCAGACCCCCACAACCACCTGGCAAGGTTTGCAGGGATGAGGCTCTTGTCCCCATCAACATGGGGACATCCTCCCCATGTTGAGGGCATGCGGCCTGGAATGGTTCAGAAGGAAGCACTCTCTCGTCCCTCCCTCTTTTCCTGCAGCCTGCCAGGTTGCATGCTTGGATAAGAGTCTGGCATTGATTTTTGGGGGGAACCTCACACCATTTTTTTTATTTTGGCGCAAGGTTCCCCTTAACATCCATACCAGACCATAAGGGTCTGGTATGGATTTTAAGGGGGGCCCTATGCCATTTTTTTATTCGGCGCAGGGTTCCCCTTAATATCCATAACAGACCTGAAGGGCCTGATAAGGGAACTTGGGGGGACCCCACGCATTTTTTATTTTGCTTCTGGGTTCCCCTTAATATTCATACCAGACCCAAAGGGCCTGGTAATGGACTGGGGCAGGGGAACCCATGCCATTTTTTTAAATTATGTTTATCTGTATTGCCAGGACCCGACAATAATTATAGCCGCGAGTAGTTTTAAATTACTTTTTTTCCTTTAGAAATGTCATTCTGTGCAAGGACTGTTATAGACATGCGCTACTTTACAGGCATACTATAGACACCTCCAGGTATGAAATGTAACCCCTTAAAGACCGCCGCATGTACATTTACGTCGGCAGAATGACACAGACAGGCACATCAACGTATATATATGTTCATGCCTTGACGTGGGTCGGGGGTCCGATCGGGACCCCCCCCCCCCGGTACATGCGGCAGTCCGGTTTGCTGTGCCGGTTTTTGTCCGCCCCCTCCGGATCACTCCCAGCCAATCCGCGCTATCCCCCGTGTGTCACATCCACCTCCTGTGTAAACACAGGAAGAGGGAAGTGATGTGATCTCTGCTCTCGGCGGTATTTTCAACCGCCGCTGAGGAGAGATCACATCACACAGTAAGTCTGCACAACAGCACACTGACACCAGTACATGCAGGCACACTTAACCCCTTGCGATCACCCCCCCTCCCCCCTGTCACAGTGTCACTGAATGCAGTAATCATATATGTGTGATTACTGTATTTAGTGTCAGTGTGACAGTCAGTTAGTTTTAGGTTCAGGGTAGCCCCTGTACCCCCCCTAATAAAGTTTTAACCCCTTGATCACCGCCCTAGTTAACCCTTTCACTCCTTATTGCCAGCGTCACTAAGCGATCAATTTTCTGATCGCTGTATTAGTGTCGCTGTTCCCGCTAGGTAGCTATTTTGTTTTTATTGCAATTTTTTTTTACTAAAGACATGTGGCTAAGTACGTTTTGGACTAAATGTTTGACTAAAATTTAGTTTATTTGATTTTTCTTATAACAAAAAGTAAAAAATATAGATTTTTTTTTCAAAAATGTCGCTCTATTTTTGTATAAAGCGCAAAGGCGATCAAATACCACCAAAAGAAAGCTCTATTTGTGGGAAGAAAAGGACGCAAATTTTGTTTGGGAGCCACGTCGCACGACCGCGCAATTGTCAGTTAAAGCAACGCAGTGCCGAATCGCAAAAAGGGGCCTGGTCCTTTACCTGCATTTTGGCCCGGGTCTTAAGTGGTTAAAGGAATATTTCACTTTTATTGTTTCACTTTAAGCATTATTAAAAAAACTGCCTTTTTAACTCTTTTTTGCATTGATAAGTGCCCCCTGGGGCAGGATCCAGGTCCCCAAACACTTTTTATGACAATAACTTGCATATTAACCTTTAAAATTAGCATTTTGATTTTTCATGTTTGTGCCCCATAGACTTTAGTGGTGTTTGCGTGTTTGAACAAATGTTTTGCCTGTTCGCATGTTCTGGTGCGAACCGAACCAGGGGGTGTTCGGCTCATCCCAAGTGGATATCCAATACAGCTCACCATCTAAATAACACATTTCCTACAGTTAAGCATGGAGGTGGTAATATCCTGTTATGGCGGAGTACTTGTCAAATTCTTGAGGAAAATCTGCTGCTCTCTGTCAGAAAGTTGTCAATGAGAAGAAGGTTTACCGTCAAACATGACAATGACCCAAAGCACACAGCAAAAATCACCACACAGTGGCTGAAAGAGAATAAAGGTGAATGTCCTTCCATGACCTAGTCAAAGCCCAGACGTAAACCCTATTGAAAATCTGTGGAATAACTTGAAGACTGCAGTCCACAAACGGCCACAACGGGTGATTTTTTTTCCAACAGTGATTCTGTTTTGTTTTTTTCTTACATGCTGGTGTTATATCGTTCATTTGAATGTTATAAGTTGCACTAAACATGGCTGGATAAAACAAAAACTGTGTCTTTCTTGAACTGACAGACGGAACCCCTGACGTAAGAGGGGTCTTATACAACCAAAACAGGGTTACCAACTGGACTTCTACAATGTATAAAGTTACCCCTCAGTAATCCTCAATCACTTTATGTTGCACTTCAGTTTTTGGCATTGCTTTTCACTGATGTCGGGGAGGGGGGTGGGCCAGGCAATGGAATTGACATATTAGGAAGCTGTCAATTACAGCCAAACCATCCACTTCCCACACACTCTGCTTTCCCTGCCCTCCTGCTATCTATGCACCGGGCCCCAGCAACTTGATTGCACACCAATGCTAACCCCTAGTGTATATTAGTTGTATGTGTAAGGGTTGTACACATACAATACACATCATAGAACTCTGCCTCCTAGTTACTAGGAGATGTTATGGCACAAGACCCGCTTTACTTCATTTTTCGGGAACATATTTAGAGCCCATAGGGTAATTTCCTTGTACCACTGCAAGCCAGACTAGCACTCTTGATGGGCTCCCCAACTCTCCCATCAGAAATTTAGAATTAGTTCCAGAGCTTGTTCTAGTACCAGAGCTTGATGTAGGTAACACTATGTAGAATTTTTTTTCATGCATTACATATTGCATACAATTGTATCTTTATTTTTTGGATTATTAGGAGAATGTGAAGGACTTGGGCATACTGGTGCACACCCAGACACATCAGACCTCATGTGAATGTTCTCCCAGAGCCCAGAGCTCTTATATGGACCGTTATGTCTATAGATACACTGTTATGTCTGTAATATCACCACATGATTTGTTTTGTGTGGCACAGATGAATATGATAGACAGTTGGCTCTATTTATCTATATCTGCTAAGTTAGTTATATTAGCAAAGTAAAGAAAGTGAATCAGACCAACACATATACATATGACAATTTCATGATGTGTACTGCTTTTACTGTAATTAGGCAACCAACATAAACCTTTGAACATGTCCATATACAGATTTGAATGTCAGTAACAATTCATTGATATTGATTAGCAGGCATTGTGAACCTGCAAACTCCTCATTTTAATCACAATGACAGATTTATGGGATCAAACAATCCAATTCCATTAAACTGCTGTTCCAGGAATGACCTTTCTCCTTGTTATTGTGGTAGTGTATGCCTGAGTCCTGCCAACCAGAGGTATTTACCAATGTGCTTGTCTATCCACTAAACATATAAACACAGAATTTACTCAATGATCCTGATTTACTAAAAGGAGATGCACAAGAGAAATGGCCATAAAGACTATAGTCATGCTTGTGATGCAAGTTCTCATGAGTCTGCAGATGTTCATGCACCCAATATTGCATATCATTAAACAATCTGGTAAAGCATACACTCTTAATTAATGTATATGTTGCAGTTCCCATTTCCAGTAAGCATTGACCATCCAGAGAACGCAGTTTTCTTGATTTATTTTACATGTGTTGTATTAAAGGCTTACTCCATCTTTTTCACCATGTTACATTATACCTGTATTTAGGGTGCCCTTCTGACCCCCCTGTACTATGCCCTTCTGCCTCTCCCTGTACTGTGTCCTTTGTGTTGATTAGTCTTTGATTTATGGCATGTTTTCTTATTGTTTAAAATAGATTTTATTGAAAGTACCAATAATTATATGTTTAATTCTATCAACTATTTATACAGTACTTTAATTCTTGAGAATAGGTGCGTAAATTGGGGCAGGCTGGTAGGGACCCCAGGGCATTACCTTGCCCAGGGGCCCATATTGCTATTAAGACGGCCTTGCTTACTGTCATACTATCTATATTCCTCTACTGCACATACTGCTTGCTCTCATACCTTCAACACTCCACCCTCATCTGTTCTAGAAATGCAACTCTTTTGCTAGCAATATTTTAAAAATAAATTTCCAGATAATATTATTATTAATTTTTATTTAGTTTTAATATTAAATATAACCTGTTTCAAAAACACATTAGATCTGTAACAGCAGCAAAGCTTTTTTTCATGACATTATTGCATGTGATAGTTTTGTGAACACAAAAAGCCTTTGCGATCTTCTCCCTTTTACGTTTACTGCAAATTGTAAATATCTAAGCACCAGATGAGAGTCATACTCAATCTTCTGCATGTACAACTTGATATTATGGAAGTTTTCTGCCACATTTCATCTTGACTGGAGTTCACTCTTAGCCATTTACAATTGCCCGGCACTATTAGGCCGCGTACACACGATCAAATCTGTCTGCTGGAAACGGTCTGCTAGACCGTCCCAGCAGACAGATTCGATCGTGTGTACGGGCGAGCCGACGGATTTGGCCACCCGACAGATTTCAAAGCATGCTTTGAAATCTATCGGGTGGGAACCCGTCCGCCCGACATGTCTGCTGGTTAGTACACTTACCAGCAGACATGTCGTCTCGCACCAGCGCCGAATGGATTCGGCACATGCGCGGAAGTGTTTTACTTCCTGGTGCGGTGATGTGGCGGCGTCAACGTCACCGCCACGTCACCGACACGTCACCGTGCCGTCTGCTGCCGGGGATTTTGGTTTGCTCGTGTGTACACGCGAGCAAACCAAAATCCAAACAGACAGATTTGTTCAAATCGGTCGGACAGACCGTTTTGAACAAATCTATTGCCTCGTGTGTACGAGGCCTATGGCCTCGTACACACGAGCAGACAGATTTGTTCAAATCTGTCTGTCCGACCGATTTGAACAAATCTGTCTGCTGGGATTTTGGTTTGCTCGCGTGTACACACGAGCAAACCAAAATCCCCGCCAGCAGACAGCGCACTGACGTGTCGGTGACGTGGCGGTGACGTTGACGCCGCCACGTCATCGCACCAGGAAGTAAAACACTTCCGCGCATGCGTCGAAACCATTCGGCGCGTGTGCGAGAAGACATGTCTGCTGGTTAGCATACTAACCAGCAGACATGTCGGGCGGACGGGTTCCCAGCCGACAGATTTCAAAGCATGCTTTGAAATCTGTCGGGTGGCCAAATCCGTCTGTTTGCCCTTACACACGATCGAATCTGTCTGCTGAAACGGTCTGGCAGACCGCTTCCAGCAGACAGATTTGATCGTGTGTACGAGGCCTTAGAGTTTACATTGAACCAACACAAACATAAACAACATTGGTATTTTCTACAGAAGTGAGTCAGGCAATATGCAGAAGATGAATAGTGCATGCCATGTTATCAGTATGTAACTATTAATAGAGTGCATAATGCATTAGGAATTAAATATTAAGTTTACATAGCAGAAACAAGAAATGGAAAATATATTTAACTTATCCTGAGGTTAAAGTAAAGTAACCATGATGATTCAGAGAACATTTCCGACAATTTATCAGTATTGACAATATAGCAAGAATTAGGAATTTTGAAGAGGTGATGAAGGTTATCAGCCAGAATGTAGATTAACTAAAACAGTGTGGACAGTTTTGAGTCCAAGATCTTCTAACTACAAGAGTGATAAAATGTTCATTCATTGGGAACATATGTAACATTTATGGAGCAGATCAAAGAGCCTTACAGGGTTTATATAGCAATGTGGGGCCAGCTTAAGGCCAGGGCATCTGCTACTCTCCATGGGGTTTCCATTAAACAGAAAGAATGTGGGCCACCATTGGCTAGATTCTGTAACTCTTTCACTGCTGATTAAGCCTAATACACATCTTTTTATGCTTTGCGCACATGGTTCTTCTCTCCATGAAAAGGTTACTATGCTTTGTTAAGGGACATACTGAATGTCAAATAAACATGCTGTACTCATGCCAACTAAACACATCAAAATAAAACCTAAAATGACCGTACCTTTTGATTTGCAATCCAATTATTATAACATAATTTATTTCAAACTGGAGTTTCTTCCTCTGAAGTAGCAGCAATCAAGTGTGAACAAAAGCAGCTTATTTAACCTGTTGTGATGGCTCTCAGCTTTGTTCCCAAAGCCCTCTGTTTTTAATGAATGGTCATGCTGCGAGTATCATTAACCTCAATCTAGTCCACAGCTGAATAACAGAGATTGTATCGAGGAATGTTCAGTGTGATTATCCCACCAAAATTTTTTTTTTTTTGCAAGTTACAAAATAGAAAAAAAAAAATATCTTTCTGGATAGAATAACTAAACACTAAAACCTGGAAATATGGATTGATGATGCAGGTATGTTCTTGAATGGGTTGAAAATTACACTAAAAAGGGTGCAGAACCCTTTTTTTAGTCCACACTAGAATCGGATAGCATGGGTGTTCACACCCATGCCACCCAATTCCTGTAACATTTGACAGTTTGCACTGCAATCTGTGAACCGATCTGGGGGTGTCATTAACTTTTTATTGACACCTACAGCGGTTCGCAGAGGGCAGTGTGACATGTGATGCTGGAACCTGCACTGGAATGGTTCCCGCATCACATATGTGTGAACCCAGCCTTAAAGTGGTTCTGAAGCCTAAACATTTTATTTACTTATAGCATTCCCTGCATTAAGGTAAAAAAGGTTTAGGTAGCAGTATGCCCCCTTATCCCCTCTTATTCTTAGTCCCAACTCCTGTAGTGGCTCTCCCTACTCTCACAGGCTTTGCTGAAGCCATTGGCTTCATGCTGCCAGTCAAATCCTGTGATGAGGGAGTGGGGCCAAGCCACAGTGTCTGTGTCCATGGACACAGGCAGTATGGCTCAGAAGCAAGTCTACAGGTGTGCCCCCATAGTAAGCCACTTGCTATGGGGGCAGACCAAGAGCAGGAGGAGCCAGGAGTGCCAGCGAAGAACTTCAGAAGAGGAGAATTAGAGCTGCCATATGCAATTTTTATTGCACAGAGAAGGTAACTATAAGCCTTGTGTTTACATTACTTTAATCACCTCAGCTCTAGAGGGTTTTACCCCTTTATGACAAAGTTATTTTTTTTGCTATTCAGTACTGTGCTCTTTAAATTGACAATTGCATTGTTAAGCAATTCTGCACACAAATATTTTTTTTTTACACAAATAGACCTTTCTTTTGGTGGTGTTT
Source organism: Rana kukunoris (assembly GCA_029574335.1). Taxonomy (NCBI): domain Eukaryota; kingdom Metazoa; phylum Chordata; class Amphibia; order Anura; family Ranidae; genus Rana; species Rana kukunoris. Next base: position 126,650,724 of record CM056050.1, on the reverse strand, counting down.
GATCACCACTGTTTTTTTTTATTGTATAAACAAAAAAATACTAAATATTTTCTACTTTTTGTTATAAAACATATCGAATAAAATCAAATTTCTTCATAAATTTAGGCCAAAATGTATTCTGATACACCCTAATAAGTATATATTAATTGGTTTGCATTGAAGTTATAGCATCTAAAACTATGATACAGTATATATTTGAAAATTGATCAAACCTGATGTACCAACATATTTCTCAAATTTCTCAAACCGAACGGGCGAACACTCGATGTTCGACTCGAACTTACACTTGACTCGAACATCGGGACCATTCCTAGTGATTACTAGTGATCTTTGATTGGCTACAGCTAATCACATGGTACAGGGTTCTGTGACTGGCCCAGTTACCATGTTATAGCTGTGGGCCAATTTACACTACAGGAAATACAGCTGTTATTAACCAACTTAATTCGTAACAGCTTTGTTGATATTGAGATCCAGGAGACATAGTGTTTGCAGGAGCAGTGTGCTGCGCTCCCCATGGGGTGAGCAGCTTGACGCTAACCTTAAACAGGCCACCCACCCGCAGTAAGTATACTATGGTCAGTCAGGAAATGGTTAAAAGAGACGTATGGATTTACATAAAAACAAACATTCATACACACCTAGATGGCTGCAGATGCAATGCAGCATCTGTCTCCCGCAGGCTCTACACTGAGAACTGAGCGATCAAATACCTCTGATTGCTCAGTTCTCAGTCTTTAGTGAGCAGAGAACCAGTGACTGGCTGTGGGGCTTGAGGGACCCTAGTGGGGAACCTGCGACGCTGCAATCTTTAATGCCTAAGTGCTAGACAAATGTGTGTGGTCACTGGTCATGTGAAATCAACATTAGGACACAATTCCAGACTTAGACGCAGGCAGCGACTTACACAGTTAACTCCGTGTGATCCGTGGCTGACTTCATTACACTGATGACACTTGGACACTTATTTTGTTAGAAGAGACACCACTTCTCAGGTGTGCAGCATTTTAGGACTGGTACTGCAGAGCCTGTACTGGTCTTCACCAATCCAGCAATACATGTCACCTCTCTCCCAATTACTAATCTCATGGTTGCTATGGGATACAGGACACTCTCCCTCTCCTTTTTTAACCACCGTATTTGCTCTTTTACAGCAGAGGTACCTCATACATTCCTCTACCGAGGTTCCAGGCTGGGTCCCTAAGCACTCTGTGCTGTGGGTCAGGGCCTGAAGGGTGGGGGAACCGGTTGCTAGTGGAGGGGCCAAGCACTCAACCCCCTCCACTACCAGAGTAACTCTTACCTCTTTCATGTCACCCATCTGATTGACTGCTTTGCACAGATACAGTTATCCTTAGCAATGACACATTGGTTTATGTACTGAATGTTCCCTAGGCCTAGATTGTTGTGTCGCAAGCTCTGTTCTTTTGATTCACTGTGCACCTCTTTAAGAGACTTCAGACCAGGCAAAGGAAAAGAACAAACAAAGATCCTTTACTGAAATAGTTTGCAGATAACAGTACAGTTCTCAAGAGACATTTTCAACACAGTTTCTATACAAATCTTGTCTAGTGCCCCATCAAGTGCATGTAGCTTAAGCAGAAGGCAAGTCCATAACACAATCCTTTTGAAGGCAAAAGTCCATTCAGTGAATCATTCCACAAGAGGTAGCTCAAGTCTTTAGAGTTCCAAGTTTGCAGTAAGTCTATGACTGGCAGCTAAAAGTCTATGTAGGTCTCTAGGCTGTAGGCCTCACCAGGAACTAGGCTCAAATTACACAACCCCTCCCCAAAGGGGGTGATCACTCTGACAGAGTAGCAGGTTACATTTTGGCAGTATTTCCCCTGGAACCTCTCTAGTGGCATAGAGTAGGCTCCTAAAAATGGCAGGAAAAACAGTGCATCATCAAGACATTGTAACATTTTGCACCTTGTTGGGTCAATTAACATTAGGGCATGAGCACAGAATGGAAAACAAGCACCTGCCTGCAACTGGCTCTCTGCTCTTCCCTGCCAGCGCTCACTGGAGCATGGTCAATAATCAGAGCAGGCACTGCGAATGTACAGAGAAACAGAGAGCCATGGTGTTTATGATGGCATTTAGACAAGGTCATATTAGACAGATTGGGTGATACAGGAAACAGATATGTGAACAAGTACCAAAGAATGCTGAAAACCAACAGGGAGCAACAGGGTTCTTCTTTCTCAGGGAGATCCAGAATTTATTCAGTAGAGCCGGTATTTGCTGACTAAATACATAATTATCATGCTGGAGTATACCGGCTCTGTGGTATACCGGCTCATGTTTTTTCAGTTGAATGCGCAGGTGCATGCTTAGAAACACCTCTCCTGGATACCAGCAATAAGATCTAGCAATAAGGACCGACTCTGTCCCTAGGATGTAAGAACTATGGTTTCTCACATAGATTTAATTTCAGAATTCTGGTCAGAAAAGGAAAAATTGGTTGATGTGTGCCACCAAATTTACATATAGATATTTAAATAATCAACCTCAAATTTTATATATATATATATATATATATATATATATATATATATATATATATTCATTTTTATTTGTATTATTATTATACAGGCTTTATATAGTGCCACCAGTGCTTGAGGCCATATAACACAGTTACAATACAATTCAATATAGGAGGAATCCGAGGGACCTGCTTGTTGGAGCTTTTAAGGGGGAGTCAAGTTATACATAAGGTAGTAACTGTGGGGGATGACCTGATGAAGAAAAGGAAAGTACAGTTGTTAGGCAGAGAAGAGAAAAGTTTCCAGGGATTGCCTAAAAGTGGATAGAGTAGGCGATAATCAGACAGATTGGGGTAGGGATTTCAAAAGGATGGAAGAGGCTTGCGAGAAGTCCTGTTGGTTATTGGGGATAGCTTATGTAAAGGTAAGCCAATGAGCAGGGAGTTGCAGTAGTTGAGGCGAGAGACAACCAGTGAATGGATTAGGAGCTTTGTGGTGTCATTGGTTAGGAAGGGGTGTATTTTGGAGATGTTGTGGAGGTTGAGGTGGCAGGCTTTGGAAAGTGATTGGATGTGTAAAGGAGAGTTCAGAGTCCAGGACTACACCTAGCACCCTGGCATGAGGCGATGGGTTGATGGTTATGTCATTGATCTTACAGAGAAGTCAGGGCAAGGGGTAAATGGGGAGGGGGGTATTATGAGCTCGGTTTTGGATAGGTTGAGTTTGAGGAAGTGGTGTGACATCCAGACTGATATGTCAGTTGGTAAATTAGTGATGCGTGAGAAGACTGATGTTGTGAGCTGAGGGGTAGAGAGATAGATTTTTGTGTTGTCAGTGTAGAAATGATATTGAAAGCCATAGGAGGCTTGACCCATGGATGAGGTGTAGATTGAGAATAGTTGAAATCCAAGAAGAGAACCTTTGGGGACCCCAACATAGAAAGAAAGAGGAGAGGAGGAAGTAGAATTGTAAGTGACACTGAAGATGCAGTAAGAGAGGAAGGATGAGAGGCAGTCTAGAGCATAGTCAGGAGGACGAGTAGGGGTTGTCAACCGTACGAAAGCCCCAGAAGTAGGGATGAGCTTCGTGTTCGAAACGAACGTATGTTCGACTCGAACATCGTCCGTTCGACCGTTCGTCGAAATTTCAAACAAAAACGATCGTTCGCGGCAAATTCGAGTGAAATGAAAGGACCGGTTTTAAGACTTTTTTCTATTGATACATGTTCCCTGGGGCAAGACCCGGGTTCTGAAAGACGTTTTCCAACAATAACCTGCTCCTGAAAAAACGACAGTTTTTAAGACTTTTTTTCCATTGATACATGTTCCCTGGGGCAAGACCCGGGTTCTGAAAGACGTTTTCCAACAATAACCTGCTCCTGAAAAAACGACATTTTTTAAGACTTTTTTTCCATTGATACATGTTCCCTGGGGCAAGGCCCGGGTTCTGAAAGACGTTTTCCAACAATAACTTGAAAATTTGTCTTTAAAATGATCGTTTTTGAATGCGAACGTTCGAGTCCCATAGACTTCAATGGTGTTCTAAATGTTCGTGCGAACGATCGGACTGTTCGACGGTTCTGGTGCGAACCGAACACGGGGGTGTTCGGCTCATCCCTACCCAGAAGTAGTACAGAATAGTGTGCATTGTTTTTTTCTGTCGGTAAATCATTTGTGAGTTTTTGGAGAGCCGTTTCTGTGGAGTGTTGAGGGCGAAATCTAGACTCAATGGGATCAGGAAGGGTATTCTTAATAAGCTGGTCACTCAGTTGGTTGTAGAGCAGGTGTTCAAGGAGTTTGGAGGAAAAGGGGAGCAAGGAGACAGGTAGGCGTAGGTTGTCAAGATTGGTGGGGTCCAAGGAAGGCTTTTTAAGTATGGGGATGACTAGTGCATGTTTTAAAGAGTTGGGGAGGATGCCAGAAGAGAGGGAGAGATTAAAGATGTGGGTTAGAGAGTGTAGGATAGAGTCATGACCGCTCTATATGAGAGGCAAAATAGTTAGGTGGGCATCTGATATAAGTTTTATATATATATATATATATATATATATATATATATATATATAATTATTATTATTATTATTATTATTATTATTATTATTATTATTATTACCTTCCTTTGTTATCTTTTCAGCCCTTCTGTGCTTCCTGATAAACTAGCAAGAAGACCTAGGAAATCATTTTATTTGCATTGATTTCTCCCTACTCTTAAAGGCTTTTGCTTTTGCTTAGACTATTATTTGACAAATAATGCCAGATACGAATTGGAGTCTCACAATGCAATAATATCCAAGCTGCCTGATGGGGTTAAAAAATCTGGTGCACCAAAAGTAGAAATATTAAAGGCAACATGCTTTGCATGTGAGATAGAGTAATGCCGCGTACACACGATCACTTTATGTGATGAAAAAAAACAATGTTTTCTGTGAAGTAAAAAACAACGTTTTTGAAACTTCAATTTTCAAAGACGATGTTGCCTACACACTATCGTTTTTTCACAATGCTCTAGCAAAGCGAGGTTACGTTCACCACTCTTTTCCATTGAAGCTCGCTTCATAACTAGCTTCTGGGCATGCGCGGGTTGAAAAACGTAGTTTTAAACAACGTTTTTTGCTATACACAGTGATTTTTTGTGAAACAAAAACCGACGTTTTGAAAAATGACACAAAAAATTGAAGCATGCTTCAATTTTTTTTTTTTTCGTTTTTCACAAGACATAAAACAACGTTTTCCCCCACACACGGTCATTTAAATTGACGTTTTTAAAAACGTCGTTTTTTTTTCATCACATAAAGTGATCGTGTGTACGTGGCATAAGGGAGGGTTATGACCCATCTCTGTCCCATTGGGTAGATTTCCCTTCACTTCCTGCCCATATATAATAAGGAAGTGAAAGGAAATCCTTCCAAAATGAGGGAATTCCAGGTTATCACCAGGGTCAACAGAACTAGTGTCCATGTTGGGAGATTCCCCCTTTATTCCTGTTTTGGTGACAACCCAAAATGTGGTATTTTCTTTCACTTTCACTGATAAGGAGTAATCTCCTTAAAGAATCAGTAAAGATTTTTCTTATTTTTTTAATAACAAACATGTTATTCTTACCTCCACTGTCCAGCTCGTTTTGCACAGAGTGTCCCCGAACCTGGTCTTCTGGGGTCCCTCGGCGTCTGTCTCGGCTTCCCCCCGCAAGAGCTTTCCACCTTCATGCGAGCGAGCTTGCATGGTTGAAAGCTCTTGCGGGCGTGCTCCCATGATACAGCCATAGCCGCGGACTCTATCACTCAGCCCCGCCCCCCAACGTGCTGCGTTATTGGATGTGATTGACAGCAGCGCCAGCCAATGGCTGTGCTGCTTTTAATCCATCCAGTGTAGCCAATCAACTGCCAGGCTGAGAACCGAGGAGGATAACAGGGGCGAGAACGGGACTTTCGAGGGATCAAGTAAGTAAAACGGGGGCTCGGGGGGGGGGGCGGTACTGTCGGATGTTTTTTCACCTTAATGCATAGGATGCATTAAGGTGAAAAAACATTTACCTTTACAACCCCTTTAAGGTGGATGGGAGGGGGGTACAGACAGCAAAAAAAAACAGATGTTCTAATGTCTCTCCACTCTGTCCACATAAAAAAAAAAGCCTTTAGGTCTGTTTAAAAAGCTGGAGCTGGAAAGCGGAGATGTTAATAGCTGCCTCAAACTGAATGTGTATTTTTGTTACCTTGAACCAAAAATATCAGCGCACCAGGAGTGTTGACTACCGTCAATTTTTCACTGAATCACTGTTGACCATGCACCCCTTAAAGAAAAACCAAACCCTCCTATTCTTTACAGTAAAGGAAGCTGCCATCTTAGCCCCTGTTTGATGTGATCAGTTATGACCCAAGCCATTTGATGACTTGATAGGTTGGTTGAGAGCACAAGCAACTGTGACAGTATATCATTCAGGGCATGCCTTGAATGTAACTTTTTGAGAAACAGTTAAAATAATGGGTTTAGTTCCACTTTAGGGCATTTAAAGGCGTGGGATATATTTTTGTCCTATTTTTGTTACTTGACTTCCACTAGGTAAACATGTAATATTATATTGGTATTATGGGCAACAGCTTTTTACTATACTCCAAATTTGAGAAATAATGCCCACTGCCATTACGAGATACCTACATAAATCACCCCACCAAACAGTTGCAGCCTTGTGCAGGATTCCTTTTTCCCAGTGTCTTTCTTTCATTCATTAGCACAGTGCTATCAATGGAACTGCTGAAGAAGCTTTAGTACAGTGCAGCTAAGTATTTGCACCTGTTAAAGTAAGAGGAACCCATTTAAAAATAATTTCTCTATAAGTGGAGTAAAGTTACCAACTCCATTCCTTTAAACAAGTTTTATTGACTGTCAGTACCGGTTGTGAAATAGTGGTGTTGTAGCGCATCAGCGATCAGACATGTAATCAGCAAAGAGAAAATGGATATTGAATGAAGGATCGCTTGAGCGCTTCTCATCTATTGTACACCCTGTTCACAGAGGCAGAGTCAGGAGCACAGAATAAGCCATAATAGTGCTAAAGGTCAAGATGTGACTCTTTTTGGGATGGATGGGCTGGTCAACAACACCTTGAGCTAATGATCTTGTTGAACACACACTGAGCCGCTACAGTTTAAGTAATTCATCATAACCTTAAAAGGCCCTCTGCAGGTTCCAATGTTCAGTGACAGTTCATATGACCAGCATGTTAGTCTTGTTCTTAAATATAGCTCGTTATTGAGGACATTTGTAATGTACAGAAAAATTAAATTTTTATAACCTAGAGTGCGGCTAATTTTACCATGGCTGCCTACAGCTGATTATATGAACTGTTGCAAACACTTATTTACTGTTTTCGGGAGCACTGAAGCTCCAAATATTATGGGCTATCTCAGTACCCAAGGAGCAACAAATGAATATAGTTTAAATATAGACCATTTATTGTTACACAAGTTAAAAGTATTAAACATGATTAAACATGAAGAAAAAATATTAAAAACTTTTACACAGTTTCAGCTGATATCATATCCCCCCTTTCCTTTCCCACTTCTCCTCCTTTTCCCTTCCATCCCCCTTTCATTTCCCTTTTGGCTCCCCACTTCCTCTCCCCTCCCCCTTGTCCCTTCCCTTTTCCCCCTTTATCCTCCCTTTTCACTATTTTTTCCCCTTTCTCCCTTTTCCTCCACTTTTTCCCTTCCTCTTCCCCTCCATGTTCCCTTTTTCTTTTTGCTTTCCCCATACTTTTTTGGCACTCCTCATTATCATGGCTATTCTTTGATCGTTTAGTCTGCATCTGGGGCGTGTTTGTGCATCTTTTGAGCCCCACCTACAGGAAGTTGTGCAATCCTCATTGTTGATCCTTCTCTAGGTGCATGTCCCTGTCAGGAAGTAGAATCTAGACCAACTCAATACAGGCATACCCCACTTTTAAGTACACAATGGGGTTTATTTACTAAAGCTGCAAATCGCAAAATCAGGCTCACTTATGCATTTAGTAAATAAACCCCATTGTGTACTTAAAAGTGGGGTATGCCTGTATGTTTGATACCCTCATCTTATTATTTTCTTTCCTGTGTTATAAGAATGCTGTTGTGTTTTATTATAGACAGTTTCTTTGCTTATTTCTCCTCCTGAGGAAGTGGTGTAGGCTGCGAAACATGTAGAGGCATGGCCGCATATTGTAATTCCATATTTTATTATCGACTTAATTGACCAGTGTGGTCAATGACCCATCTGGAGAATTAGGTATTACCTGATATGAACTACAATGTGTTAAACTGTCAATTATTTAAATATTTTTTCTTATGTTGAATACTTTTCTCTTGTGTAACAATAAATGGTCTATATTTTGGGAATAATGGTCATTCATTATCAAATTGTCATTTATTACATTTCTTGAGGCACATTTATGACTTCTTGTTTTTATTATTAGAATTTTGGCTAGTTTTGTATTTTTATAAACTTGTTTACATGCTCAGTTCAAGTAAATGTGTTCACTAATGTGAATTTATAAACATAAACTATTAAATGGTATAAAACAGGGGTCTCCAAACTGCGGCCCCTTCCCTGCCAGTCACATTTATACAGTAATCAATGCATATTTATAGCACTGTTCACTGTATAAATGTGAATGGTCCCAAACATGTGTCAAAAGTGTCCGATGTGTCCGCTATAATGTCGCAGTCCCGAAAAAAATCGCAGATCGCCGACATTCCTAGTAAAAAATAAATTTAAAAAATCATAATTATGTCCCCTATTTTGTAGGCAATATAACTTTTGCGCAAACCAGTCACTATCCGGTTATTGCGATTTTTTTATTTTTTTTACCAAAAATATGTAGAAGAATACGTATCGGCCTAAACCAAGATAATTTTTTATTTGATTTTTAAAAATGGGATATATATTATAGCAAAAAGTAAAAAATATTGTGTTTTTTTTTCAAAATGTACGCTCTTTTTTTGTTAATAGCCCAAAAAAAAAAAAAAAAAACACACAGGTGATCAAATACCACCAAAAGAAAGCTCTATTTGTGGGGAAAAAAAGGATGTCAATTTTGTTTGGGAGCCACGTTGCACGACCGCACAATTGTCAGTTAAAGCGACGCAGTGCCGGAAGCTAAAATTTCGTCTGGGCAGGAAGGGGGTGTAGATGCACAGTAGGCTAGTGGTTAAGCACGTCTTCTGATCCTTGTGGCAATGAAAAAATACAAAAATGTTAAATAACTTTTGTCTTTCAATGTACAGACATGACTTTTTGCTATAACTATACATTTATAAATAGGGCTGTTACTGGTTACAATTTTCGTGATCGTTTTTTTTTAAATTGATTAATCGACTAATTTTGAATAATTATAACGCACTTACAGATCCAACTACTTTTAGCTGATCTCCTTGCATTGCAACTCTGCATTAGTCAGTGGTAAATGTGGTATACACTATATACAATTACCCGTCACTAGTTAGTTTCCACAATCCATTACTTAACTTCACAGTTCACACAAATACGTTTTAAATTTAAACTGTAGCGCTGACGTAAGTCATTTTTTCTTATTAAACTTTAAGAAAAATGTAGAAAGTTAATTTAACTTTAATTATAAAACTTATCTAGTATATTCACTGTCAGTCACTTTATAGTAGACAAGAAGGCATCACTTTAGCCAGTCACACAGACATACCAGAGTGTTTACATTTTCTGGAAGCAGACATGATCGCATTTTATTGACAATATACCCTGAAGAACTGAACAGTCTTTTGCACGGAACAGATGTTGTCAATACACAAAGAATTGTCTGCACAAAACTGCTTAGGACAGGAAAACAATGGTTATTTTTGTCCCCTTCCCCTGATGGAGCCTGATGCATCCTCCTGCTCAACAGATGCAGAGGTACCTCAATCCAATGGGTGCAGTTTACTTGCATCCAGCAGGGTAAGTCTCACTGTCCAGGCTGTCCGGTGACGTCAAGAATTTTGATCGATCAAAAGAATTTTGATCGAGCAAAAGAATTTTGATCAATCAAAAAAATTAAAAATTAATTGTGGAATTAATCTTTAATTTCCCCAGCCCTATTTATAAAACATCAGCATAATACATGGTACTGCAAAATAAAGGAGGACAATTTTAATCTTTTTATAATGCATGTGCAAAAATACAATAAAAAATAAAGAGAGCCTTGACCGAAAGATGCTGTAATCTGTTTTGAAGAAGAACTTGTGGACCACAATATTTTTGTATTAGTGTTTGGCAAGTGGTAATAGCAGGTTAACATTACGCTGCCAGGTGTAGCTGTGTAAATGGGCCCTATAGATTTGCATTCAGATGCATACAAAATGATATGCTTGTACCCCTCTGTACATAGCATTCACCTGCAGAATGAATATGTATATATTCTATATATATATTGTAAATTAGTTTTTCTGTACATTTTTACAGAATTATGAATGGTCTTCTATTAATGTGGATTTATAATTACTTGTTATATTTGGTTCACAGATTGACAAAGTTTTGTTTTAGGGGCTAGATAGGTCACTCTAAATAATCTATTCAAAGAAATATAGGCAGTTGAAGTTATATGTAAATATACATTTTTCCTCTAATCTATAGTTCCTAACTTTTCCTAATTTTAACCACTTCCATACCGGGCCTATTTTGGCACTTCTCTCCTACATGCATAAATCATAATTTTGTTGTTAGAAAATTACTCAGAACCCCCAAACACTATATATGTTTTTTTAGCAGACACCCTAGTGAATAAAATGCCGGCCATTGCAACTTTTTATCTTGCACGGTATTTGCATAATCATTTTTCAAACGCCTTTTTCGGGGGGAAAACGGTTTCGTGAATTAAAAAATAACAAAACAGTAAAGTTAGCCCAATTTTTTTTGTATAATGTGAAAGATGAAGTTACGCTGAGTAAATAGATACCTAACATGTCACGCTTTAAAATTGCGCACACTCATGGAATGGCACCAAACGTCAGTACTTAAAAATCTCCATAGGCGTCGCTTATTTTTTTTTACAAGTTGCAAATTTAGAGTTACAGAGGAGGTCTAGTGCTAGAATTGTTGCTGGCACTCTAACGCATGCGGCGATACCTCACATGAATGGCATTTACATATGTGGATACCGGGGATAGGGGCGTTTAAATTTTTTTGTATTATTATTTTATTTTTTATTTTACTCAATTTCTTTTATTTTTACACTTTTTTTTTTGATCACTTTTATTTGGTTCATGACAGGTACTCTTTATGGAGAGATGCGGGGTCAATAAGACCCCACATCTCTCCTCCAGGCTGGAAAGCATTAGATTGTGAAAAAAATTCACAGATCTAATGCTTTCAGTCGCGATTGCGGCTGTGTTTACATTCCAGGACCCAGCCGTGACGTCATAACATCGCGCCCGGGCCTCCGACGATCATAGAGATGACTGGTGACCATCTGGTCACCAGTCTACTCTATGGTTTCCATCTGACGCCGGGGGATGGTTACTCCGGGTCTCCGATGGCAAAGGAGAGCCTGGAGAAGCACCGGATGGTGGCGGGAGAGGGGTAAATCCCCTCCCGCCGCCTATAAGAATGATCAAGCGGCGGAACCGCCGCTATGATCGTTCTTATGGTGCACAGAATTGCCGGCTGAAGAGATGAATATCTGAATGATGCCTGGAGCTGCAGGCATCATTCAGATATCCCCACTGAAAGTCCAGGACGTCATATGACGTCCTTGGGCAGGAAGGGGTTAAGGATCTAGACCATTTTTAAACACCCATAGCTAGATTTAGGTAGGGCGGCGTATTGGTAAGCGGGCGTAGCGTATCGAATATACTCTACGCCGCCGCAAGTTAGAGAGGCAAGTGCTGTATTTACAAAGCACTTGCTCCCTAAGTTACGGCGGCGTAGCGTAGATGGGCCGGCGTAAGTCCACGTAATTCAAAGTAGGTGGAAGGTGGGCGTGATACATGTAAATGAATCGTAACCCCACGTAAATGACACGCCGCATGCGCCGTCCGTGGACGTATCCCAGTGTGCATGCTAAAAATCATGTCGCAAATAGTCAATGCTTTCCACGAGAACGTAACCTACGCCCAGCCCCATTCTGAATCGGCTTACGCAAACAACGTGAAATTCGATGGCTGTTCCGACGTCCATACTTAACATTGGCTGCGCCATCTTTTTGGTGGTTTATCTTTACGCTTTACGTAAACGGCTTGGCTTACTGCGACGGGTGTATGTACGTTCGTGAATAGGCGTATCTTGCTCATTTACATATTCTAGGAGTAAATCAACGTACAAGCCCCTAGCGGCCAGCGTAAATATGCAGCTAAGATACAACGGCGTAGGAGACTTACGCCGGGCGTATCTTGGCCAAACTTAAGCGTATCTGGTTTCCAGAATACGCTTAAACATACAACGGCGTGCATTCTGACTTACGACGGCGTATCTACTGATACGCCGTCGTAAGTCTTTCTTAATCTTGCTACCAATGTCTATGTTCCTCTATTCTCCTCAGGTGTCCATTTTTTTTGCCGGATGTATACACTTTTCAAAAATGCACAATTTAACTATCAAAGGTGTTACACTACACCAAACATTTAATCACTTCAGGCCCGCGCTACCGTCGGATGACGGCAACAGCGCGGGCCTGAATATCCAACATGCCGTCATTTGACGGCATGTCATTCTGGCGTTCCCAGCGCGCGCTGTAGTGCGCGCTGCGGGGAAGCCCTGTGTTGTCCGTGTCCCTTGGACACGGCCAATCACAGATCGCGGCAAACGGCCAATCAGAGTGGCCGTTTGCGATGCGATCTGTGGGCGAATGAGAGATGATCTCTCATAGATCATCTCTTATTGCCGTGTTACACAGAGACAGCGTCCTGTCTCTGGAGGGGAGGAGCCCGATCTGTGTTCCTTCCTACATAGGGACACAGATCGGTCACCCCCCCCCCTCCCCCCACAGTTAGAACACACCTAGCATACACATTTAACCCCTTCCTCACCCCCTAGTGTTAACCCCTTCAATGCCAGTCACATTTATACTGTAATTAGTGCATATTTATAGCACTGATCGCAGTATAAATGTGAATGGCGCCAAAAATGTGTCAAAAGTGTCCGATGTGTCCGCCATAACGTCGCAATACCAATAAAAATCGCAGATCGCCGCCATTTCTAGTAAAAAAAAAACAATTCTCTCCCCTATTTTGTAAGCGCTATAACTTTTGCGCAAACCAGTCGCTTATTGCGATTTTTTTTTTACCAAAAATATGCAGAAGAATACGTATCGCCCTAAGCTGAGAAAAAAAAATGTGTTTTTTTTTTTAATTGGGATATTTATTATAGCAACAAGTAAAAAATATTGTATTTTTCTTCAAAATTGTCGCTCTTTTTTGTTTATAGCGCAAAAAATTAAAATCGCACAGGTGATCAATTACCACCAAAAGAAAGCTCTACTTGTGGGGAAAAAAGGACGTAAATGTTGTTTGGGAGCCACGTCGCACGACCGCGCAATTGTGAGTTAAAGCGACGCAGTGCCGGAAGCTGAAATTTTACCTGAGCAGGAGGGGGGTGTAAGTGCCCAGTATGCAAGTGGTTAACCCAACCTCTAAATCATTGCAGTTGTGCATTGAATTTATGAATTGAATTCAGGATAAAGAAAAAACATCTGGTGAAAAATAGAACTTATAGGATTTACCAATCATTTTTTGCCCACTAAGCCAGCCATAGACAGATCGTCTGGTATCAATCGACTTCAGTACAACCAGCTTCTTGTTTTTTTATTCGTACGATCATTGCCACTGGTTATAGCTGGCAGCAGTGATCATTGTATTCTGATGGCAGGGTGGGAGGGATTCCCCCATCAACACCGACTATGTGAAATAAGCAATTTTCTCTCCTTCAACCCAACTGGAGGTATGACAAGGTGGTGTCTTTTGCCCACATACCTTGTGATAAAAAGTTGATAGTATGCCTAAATGTTTAACTTTGCACCTTCTTACTTCTGTCCCTAGGACAGTGAAGCTGCTCGTCATGTAAAATGACTAAAATAGAGATTTAGGAGAATGGAATGGGCAAAAGTAATTTTTTTTCATTGTTAAAATTCAGATTTGCATATATATTCAGCTGCCTGTTTTTCTTTTACTGAAGGGAAATATTGTTTTCAAAATGTTCATGCAATTTGAATTGCCCACACATTGATTTTAGGCCAATTCAGGACTTTTTCCTTTTAGAATGGTTGTTTAATAAATTGATGTCTAATCATATGAAATCCTTGGAAATGCGTGGTTTGTGACGTGACATTGTTAATTTGTCTGTTGCCGGACAAAATGAGAGATGCTGATTTATTGGGCCTCAAAACATTCATTTGAATGAAACAGTCTTTCAACAAGGAGAAGGAAAACCCAATAAAATATATTTATTATCAAAGAGGGTGCAGGAAACTCATCTCAATGTCTTTATATTGTTGTGTAGACTTAAATTATTACACTCTGTCTTTCCCCCTTGTATCTTACAATAATGGTCACTTTATAAACAGGTTTGTGCTATCCTTCATGTTAATAGGGCACCCTCTAAAGAGGAGTGAGTACATTCATAGACCTGTCAAAATGAATTACACTGATAATAAAAAAGGTTTTATAGGTCTTTTATGTACAATTTTCCATGTTTAAGCTCCTTTTGAATAAGAATAGTGATGGCTGGGTTTTTGGATTTTAATATGAATACCCAAAAATACTTATCCGTGAAAAGAAATGGGGGACCTGCCTCTGTCTGCATGACGTGCAGTGGTAAGGACATATAACAAAACCAACTTCACATGATCTATTACACATAAGGGTTGATTTACTAAAGGCAATGTCACTGGTGACTTTGCAAGGGAAGGTGCACTTTGAATGAGAATTGTCCCCAGAGCTTAGTGAATGAGGAGAAGCTCTGCTGCTTTCCATCATCCAATTATGTTCATTTTTCCTTGCACGTGAGTAGGTATTCTTTGCAAAGTGACATTTTACCACATTCACTAAGTAATGGGGAAAACTCCAATGCAAAGTGCAAATTCTATTTCAAAGTGAACAGCCTACTTGCTCTTAGTATACATAAGCAATATGTTTTTATTAGTGGACTGATTGAAAGATTGGAATACAGGGGACTGAATTAGGGATGCTAATATAGTTTTAAAGGAGTTTGTGGCTTTTCTGAAAACCTTAGATTTCTGGAGAAGAATGCTCACAAGCCTATTTAGCTGGTAAAATGTGCAACATTGCTATGTTTCCTACAGCAGGGCTCAAATTTCAAGTCCTGAGCTATTAGCCAGGCCTCAAGAGTTACTCGCCACCAGTTGCCCCACCTAATTCATACACTGCCCTGCACCTAATTGCACCTGTAAACATGCCCTCGTAGATTATCTCATGGAATGACAATGTTTTATGCAGAATCAAGTTACAAAATTAAATATTACCAACAACAACTTTAACAAAATGGGAGAGGGCACTGGGGGCAGATCAGAGGGACAGGGCACTGGAACACTCTCTCGAGCACAAGGAGAAGAAAACTGCACACATTGGAAGGCTGTCGCTCTCGTGTAAGGGCAACTTTCAGTGAGTGCTGCACCGGAGTGGTAATTTTCGCAATCCTCCACCTCACTCATTACTTTCTGCTCTCCAGCTATATTGGTCGGGGCCCGGGGGGAGGGGGCAGGCTCAGATAGGTCATACTGTTAGGTCCCATGGCTTAATGAGAATTGTAAGGAGAGCACCTGTGTACTGCTCTGCCTGTGCGCGGCTCACCAGACTACTTTTCCTGAGCATGCACCTTTCCTCTTCAGCTGCCAATCTCATCAGGGCTCTAAGTGTAGGCACAGATTGCAGGGAAATTGGTCATGCAGCCCTGTCATCACTCGCCCCTAGCTTAAATCCACTCGCCAAATGCTAGTTGGCGAGTGGCAATTTTGAGGGCTGTCCTACAGTATACATTGTATACACGTTTATTAGACAGATGATGACACACAAAGCTGATACACAAAACTGCAAATATTTGATCTTACAATTTCATCTACATCTACAGTAGCTTTTAACAGCATACATTGTATTACACTTGAGCAAAATGTCAAAAATAATTCAAAGGATACTTCATAAAATGATATTAAAGTAAACATATATTGGACAATAAATAAAGTAAACATGTAGGAAACATATTTGGTTATCCCTAGATAAGTTCACAAGTTACAAGTTCGCTGACCATTTTTGAAATATATCTATATAAAGAGTAGAGTTTTAATAGATCCAAGACTATCTCAAACCTAGGTAGGTCAGTGAGTCAAAGGTTATTTTTTTCCATATCCTTTTGACCATGTGAGATTGTACAGAACATCTTGCAAAAATAAGAGTTTATACAGTATCTCACAAAAGTGAGTACACCCCTCACATTTTTGTAAATATTTTATTATATCTTTTCATGTGACAACACAGAAGAACTGACACTTTGCTACAATGTAAAGTAGTGAGTGTACAGTTTGTATAACAGTGTAAATTTGCTGTCCGCTCAAAATAACTCAACACAGCCATTAATGTCTAAACCGCTGTCAACACTGTACATTTACACTCCGAATTGAAAATGTCCAAATTAAGCCAAATTAGCCGATTTCCCTCCCCGTGTCATGTGTCTCGTTAGTGTTACAAGGTCTCAGGTGTGAATGGGGACCAGGTGTGTTAAATTTGGTGTTATCACTCTCTCATACTGGTCACTGGAAGTTCAACATGGAACCTCACGGCAAAAGGACTCTCTGAGGGTCTAAAAAAACTATTTGTTGCTCTACATAAAGATGGCCTAGGCTATAAGAAGATTGCCAAGACCCTGAAACTGAGCTGCAGCATGGTGGCCAAGACCATACATCAGTTTAACAGGACAGGTTCCACTCAGAACAGAATGCCATGGTCGACCAAAGAAGTTGAGTCCACGTGCTCAGCGTCATATCCAGAGGTTGTCTTTTGGAAATAGATGTATGATTGCTGCCAGCATTGCTGCATAGGTTGAAGGGGTGAGGGGGTCAGCCTGTCAATGCTCAGACCATACCCCGCACACTGCATCAAATTGGTCTGCATGGCTGATGTCTTAAAAAGAGGCTTCTTCTAAAGATAATGCACAAGGAAGCTTACAAACAGTTTGCTGAAGAAAAGCAGACATGGATTCCTGTCCTGTGGTCTGATGAGACCAAGATAAACTTATTTGGTTCGGATGGTGTCAAGCGTGTGTGGTGGCAACCAGATGAGGTGTACAAAGACAAGTGTGTCTTGCCTACAGTCAAGCATGATGGTGGGAGTGTCATGGTCTGGGGCTGCATGAGTGCTGCCGACACTGGGAAACTTTAGTTCATTGAGGGAACCAGACCTAAATCCTATTGAGCATTTGTGGGGTATCTTCAAATGGAAGGTGGAGGAGCGCAAGGTCTCTAACATCCACCAGGTCTGTGATGTCATCATGGAGGAATGTAAGGCCGCGTACACACGATCGGTCCAAACCGATGAAAACGGACTGAAGTCCAGTTTCATCGGACAAAATCGACCGTGTGTACGTCCCATCGGTCCGTCGTCCTTCGGACCAAAGTTTTGAAACTTGCTTTAAAATCGGACTGATGGACGCCTGACCATCGGTCCAAACCGATGGTTAGTACGCAAAAGCATCGGTTCAAAAACCCGCGCATGCTCAGAATCAAGTCAGCGCAAGCATTGAACTTAATTTTTTTCAGCACGTCGTTGTGTTTTACGTCACCGTGTTCTGACACGATCGGTTTTTGAACTGATGGTGTGTACCGTCTGACCATTCTCATCGGGTTTGGGCTGATCATGTGTACGCGGCCTAAGAGGCCTTCAGTGGCAACCTGTAAAGCTCTGGGGAACTCCATGCCCAAGAGGGTTAAGGCAGTGCTGGAAAGTAATGGTGGCCACATTAAATTTTGACACTTTGGGCCCAATATAGACATTTTCACTTAGGGGTGTACTCACTTTTTTGGCCAGCCATTTAGAAATTAAAGTGGTTGTAAAGGTTTATTTTATTTTTTTAAATAACAAACGTCATACTTACCTTTACTGTACAGTTCGTTTTGCACAGAGTTGCCCCATTCCTGCTGTTCAGGGGCCTGGATGAGAATCCACACAGGGGCCCGGATGTGAATCCCCTAAAAAAAAAATATATTTTTATTAAAGGGGCCAGAGGTCCCCAGGGCCCCGAATGGCTACCCCCCTTTTTTATATATATTTTCCTTTATTTATTTATTTTTTGTAAAGGGCCCCCCACTTCTCAATTCGCGGCAGCCCCCCCGCTTCTCAATTTGGGGCCCATGCCTGAATCTGTGTAAGGGGCCCCAAAACACCTGGAAGGGTGTACTCACTTTTATGAGATACTGTATATGTTATAATTAATGTTAGGAAATTAGAAATTTCCAAACATAGTTTTGTGTTGAAATAGGTTAGATACATGGAACTCAAGGTTTGAGAGAAACTGCAGAACATCACCAGCAAATAATGCAGATTTGATTTAGGACCATCGAATGGTAACACAATGGAAAAAAGAAGATCAAGGGATCTTTTGAAATACTGAATAATAGGGGTGATTGGAATGTTACTGAGGGGTACCCTTTTGCAAAAGGAAGGGGAAAGAGAAATAAGATGGCACAATGTGGCACTCTGATTAGCATTAAAACCTTGAGATCCTGAACTTGTTACACTCACCATTGCTTCAAAGGGGAAAGTCTGGAGATGGGCCTAAAGCCCTGTACACATGATCAGTTAATCCGATGAAAAAAATAGAACATGGGTTACATTTTTCCTATGGATAAATAAAACGATAGAAAAAAACGATCGTCTGTTTGGAAGTCCATCGGTCAAAAATCCACGCATGCTCAGAATCAAGTCGACACATGCTCAGAAGCATTGAACTTTTTGTCAGCACGTCGTGGTGTTTTATGTCACAGCGTTTTGGCACGGTCGGAATTTTGACTGATGGTGTGCAGGTAGGACTGATGAAAGTCAGCTTCATCGGATATCCGACGAAAAAATCCATCAGATTAGATTCCATCAGATATCCGATCGTGTGTACGAGGCTTTAGGGTTATTGTTCTTAGTATTTATTGAGATAAACATATTAAAAAGAACATTTAGCACACAATTCCATCTTGTAAGGGACAACCTCCAAATGCAGGGTCTGGAAGAGTGTACTGATCACCCAACTGAGCAAGTCCAAAGCCACTGGATGATGCCTTAATTACAGCAATCCCTGCACCACATATTACTTTTCACACCATTGGGGCTATTCTAGTTTCTGTGCTGGAGAAGACTCCCCAGCACATGCTTTCATTACACTATGACTGACCTGTCATTGTATCAATTCCCTGCTATCTGGAGCTCCAATGTACTTCTGCAGCTTTTTAACAGTTGTATATTATATATTCCTCTTATGGCTCTTATTATCTCTAATAGCTCCGATTTCTTTCCACAATCAAACATATATAAACATATTGGTTTCTGCCCTATGTAGCCTTATGAATAGTGATTAAATGTTTATAAACGTGTCAATTACATTTGATTCTCAGCTTCACTGAAAAAGGAACTTATTGAACACTGTTCTATATAAAGTGTTGAGAACAATTAAAAAAAATTCAAACAGATGAATTATGTTAAAGTTTAAAAAATGGGTATTTAAGATTTTTACATGTATACTTTCAACAAGATCATCGGACCAGTCAGTCTAGGATTAACTGTGGCTCCTACACAGTTTTCTGGTTTTGTCATTTATTTTTACTTATGTATTCAGATGAATTATTTTGCGTTGACCATATCTCTTACCTCACTTTCTATAACTTTATTGTGTGTCTTCTGGAAACTCATAAACTCCTTCATAATTTAAATGCTATTTAAACATGGGTGCATATAGCCTGCCTGGAATATAATAAATATCTATGCATTATAAAATGCCAGATGAAAGCAATTCATAATTTATTGTACCTTCGGGATACCTGGCCTTATAAAGCTTCTGTTCTCCTCATTTCAAAGAGGATGTGTGGTGTACCACAGACCTGCAAATAGCACGTTCTTATTCATAAATTCTTTATTGGTTTTCATCCAGATTTTGATGGGAAGTATGGCAGGTTGCATACCCAGCAGATGAGAAATATGGCCTCCGAGCTGAGCTAACCTTAAAAACGTCTCTCCCTTAGTCCACTGAAGAAAGCTTTTGGTGTGTGAAGCTCTTTTAATTTACAAAGAGTATGACAGGATGTTCACCGTGATGATGAATAGGAAATTTCATATGTCCCTTTTCCAGCTGGACTTGCTTAGTGTTAGTGAAGTGAGGAAACTGTCCTTGGCTATTTGTCTTACTCCAGTAGTCCATGTGCCTCAGGGCTTACCTCATCAATGTATGGAAATAAGCAGTTAATGCTTTCAGCCAATGATAAACCAACTAGAAACCATATGTAATTGGGACTTTGTTATTAAAATGAGAGTATTTACTTATTGGGCTCACTCACATTAAAGCGGAGCTCCAGCCGCGATTTTTTTTTTTTAAAGTCAGCAGCTACTAACAGTGTAGCTGCTGACTTTAAATAAGGACACTTACCTTGTCCTACTTGCCCGCGCTGATGGGCCCCCCGATGCCGGTCCCACGATCGCTCCGGGTCCCGCGCCGCCATTCACACTATGGGAAACAGGCAGTGAAGCCGTATGGCTTCACTGCCCATTTCCTACTGCGCCTGCGTGAGTCTCACGCTGGCTTGTGAATGGGCGCGCTGCTCTCTGAGAACACACACAGTTCCCAGAAAGCAGTGCGCCCCATTCACAAGCAGAAGGACAAGAAGAAAAGGCACCGCGGAGTGGAAGAGGCAGATTACGGACTTCCGCATAGCAACAGGTATTTCGGGTGAGTATTTTTATTTATTTTTTTCAGTTTTTTTTTATTTTATTTTTTTAAACAACATGGGAAAATGTTGTTTTCCTGGGTGGAGCTCCGCTTTAATATTGGAACATGCATCGTTTCCGCCAAAGTTTAGGAACTGAGCACTTTTAGAATTTGTGCTGAATTTCACTCTGGTGCACTGGCAGATTTCTGTATGAAATTATCTCATTCCACTTTACACACTGTTTAGTGATAGGTGCCCCCTGAGCTTGGGGAACCATTAATCTCTTGATGTCAGTTTTCAGTACATTAGTATAAATTCATTCATTCTTGCTACTGTAGAAAAAAGTTGGTATATACTTAGCCTTAAAGTGGTTGTAAACCCTTGTTTACAACTTAATGTTACAGGTAAGCCTGTATTAAGGCTTACCTGTAGCTAACAAGGATATCTCCTAAACCTATACGGTTTAGGAGATATCCCTGTATTTGCATGTGCCGATGTCATGCGGCACATGCGCACTTAAGCCAACTGAAGCAACGGCACCATGTGCCGTTGCTTTAGTTGTACTTTGCCATTATCACACGCATGCGTGGGAGTGATGTCATCGCGGCTCCAGTCATTCACAGACCGGAGCCGCAAGACCCGGAAGTCACTCGGGGACAACGTCGGCAGCCGGAGGGGGAGACGTGGTCCGCTGCGGGGGCTTAAATCGGAGGTAAGTAAAACATAATCAGCTCATATGCTATGCATACTAGCTGATTATGCCTTTGTCTTGCAGGATTTGTATTTTTTTTATTTTCGAACAGAGGGTTTACTTCCTCTTTAAACCCAAGAGCAAAAAGCAATATACTGTTTATTGCAGCTTACCAATCCTTAAATTTGATAGCTGTTTTCGTTTTCTTTTTTATTAGTCTTTTTTGCCCTTATTTTGACCTGGTGATCCAGCCAGTAACACAGTTGTGTCTTATACTAGCCTTACATTTGTAGAATTTGGCTTATATGGTCAGAAGAAAAAGAATACAAATCTCTTGTTTGACCATGTAATGGTGCCTTTATTAACTCGACTACTTTTGAAAGACTTTTAATTCAAGTACCATGTCAGTATTTTGATTTTCATAGAACAAACATTCTGCCTCTGGATTCATTTTGAAAAGTACATACACATAAGACTAGTTATGATTTTTCTTGGCCAGGAGTGAATTCTGAAATTAGAAATGTTTTAATTCCCAGATTGGACAACAATTTTCCATCTTGCTCTATTCTATTTATTTTTGCTCACTCATGTCGAAACTGATTGTTGACTCATATTCTTTAATTCTTAGATAAACATAAAAGTCCTTTTTTTCCCACAAATAGAGCTTTCTTTTGGGTGGTATTTGATCACCTCTGCAGTTTTTATTTTTTGCGCTATATGCAAAAATAGAGCAACAATTTTTAAAAAAAAACAATATTTTTTACATTTTGCTATAATAAATATCCCCCAAAAATATATAAAACATTTTTTTTCCCTCAGTTTAGGCCGATACGTATTCTTCTACCTCTTTTTGGTAAAAAAAATTGCAATAAGCGATTATCGGTTGGTTTGCGCAAAATTTATAGCGTTTACAAAATAGGGAATAGTTTTATTGCATTTTTATTCATTTTTAATTTTTAGTACTAATGGCGGCAATCAGCGATTTTTTTTCCTTGACTGCAACATTATGGCGGACACATCGGACAATTTTGACACATTTTTGGGACCATTGTCAAATGCATTGTTTACAGTGAAAATGACAATTGCAGTTTGCAAGTTAACCACAAGGGGGCGCTGAAGGGGTTAAGTGTGACCTCATCTCTGTTTCTAACTGTGGGGGGGGTGTTGCTGTAGGTGTGAAATCATTTATTGTGGTTTCCTATATAAGGGAACACACGATCAATGACAGCGCCACAGTGAAGTACGGGGAAGCTGTGTTTACACACAGCTCTCCCCGTTCTTCAGCTCCGGGGATCGATCGCGGGACTCCAGTGGCGATCGGGTCCGCCGGTCCCGTGGCCGTGGTTACGGAGCTTCAGACCGTGTCGTGGGCGTGCGCCCACGACCCACGGCTGGGCACTTAAAGAGGACGTACCTGTACGTGCTTGTGCCCAGCCGTGCCATTCTGCCGATGTAAATGTGCAGGAGGCGGTCCTTAAGTGGTTAAAGGCACCTATTTAGAAAATAAAAAACAAACCTTTACAACCCCTTTACATGGATTTGACTAACAGAGTAAAGTTGAGCTCTAGCTAGCACTTTTTTTAGACTTTTTTGGGCTCTCGGGTAGAGGGTATATCGCTCGAAATGCGTTAACCTTGCTTCTGCCATGGAGAGTCCTAGGTCTGGCTATTGTGACTGTACATGTTCCTCAATAATGCTGGTTTCTAAGCAATTATAAGGGCTTCTGATTAAGTTGGTTTGTAAGAATAACCTCATTTTTTTTTTATAAATGGTGTCCTACGTAATACATGGGGCTAGTGCATCTTTCTTGTTTTTTTTTATCATTTCGTTTTAAGGATCCCCCAATCTGAAGAAGGCAGAAAATCCTTGAGTCCACCTGGTTACCTGTGGACACATGAAGCCAGCAAGACTGACTACTATATGACTAATATGCACATTAGCCACTGATCTATCACACTTTAGTGCTGAAGTTGTGTATTCTTGTTGTGCTAAAAATAAACTTAGGGTCCTTTCACAAGTGCGGACCCTTTTTTAGATTCATTTTTTATCATCAGTTGATCTGTTTTTCGTCTGTTTTACATCCGTTTTCATCCGTTTTTCATCCGTTTTTTCATCTGTTTTTTTTTTTTTGTTAGAACTTTATTTTTATTACATATTTTGATGAAAAATGGATGTTAGCAGATCAGATGTTAAACGGATCGTCCGTTTTTTTAACGGAAGAAAAATAGGGTTTTCTTCCGTTCAAAAAAACGGGGCTTAACGGAGACGGATGTAAACGGACGTTAGCGGATGCTTATCCGCTAACGTCCGCTATCCCATAGGAAATAATTGTAGTCCGTTTATCATCCATAAACGGACGTATGAAAAACGGACGAACGGTCCGCATGTGTGAAAGGGCCCTAATACAGAAATGAATTATATACACATCCATTTTTGTAGCTTTTAAGATTATCATAGCATTCTGTACAGTTTTGCTAGGTACCAAGAGCACACCATTGGTAAAATAACATTTTCCTTGTTTTTTTACGACCTTTGATAAATGTTTCCATTTGCGCAGTGGTCTTCTATTTTTATTTTATTTTTCCAGGCCACCATTTACTGTTGTGTTTCAGCAATCAGAACTTGTGGAATGCTGTTATAAATCATAGCAGCATGTAATATGGAATTGTTTCTATGCTGCTTTTTAAGAGTATCACAAAAATATCGCCTTCTGGCTAATCATTTCAGGCAACGATGTTTGATAGTTACTGAACCAAGTTGAAGAGCCACAATCAGCCCCTTCATGACATTCATTTTATCTCCCTAAGCCTTAGGCATAGTGAAAATTAGATTGTAAACTCCACTGAGAATGGGAGTCACAATGCCTATAAATTGTATCATGTACAGTAAGCACTACAGAGCCTGCTAGGATCATACAGGAAAGGCTGTCACATTTTATTAGGCACACCTGAGGGATCTGTATTTAAAAACAAATGCTTTATAATACTGGGTACAGAAAAGCTATTGTTTTTTTTTTTTTTTTTGTTTTTTTTACAGGACATTGTGTGAATCATTACTTTCATCATAAATGTATGCTGGGGGAGGTGTGAGTGCATCAACAAAGCATTAACCAAAAAAAGTTTATGAATCACGGAAATTGCTTACTTTAGCTGAAAAAAATCCAATTCCTATACTGTAGCTTACAGGCTCTCCAAATATGTCACTTTTTTTGTTACCATTTTTTTCATATGATTTGGGTATTTATGTTGCTAAAGCACTGTTCACCATAAAAAATCAAAACAACCTTTTGCTTACAAATAAAATACTTTGGGCCAGATTCACAGAGCGATTACACCGGCGTTACAGGAGATGCGCAGCGTAAGTCTAAATTTGCGCATGCGTTTCGATGCGCCGCATCCCCAAAGCGAGATATGCAAGAAATCTACTTTTTTTTGACCCGTGTAATTTTGATAGACAGGCGTATCCATCCGCGCAAAACTGCGGTAGACACACCATTGATTTTCTATTCAAATATGCTAATGAGGGAGTTACGGGGATCCACAAAAGAACGTTGGTGCAGCGCAGGCTACGCGCTGTGCGCAACAGCTGCACGTCCTGTCTAAAATTAGACCATATAAAAGGTGGTATAAAATTAGACAATCCGTCTACATGTCAGCTAAAGCAACACTGTTAGTGAGGAGCTGAGCAGTCACACTTGCTGCCCAACAAACTGTATGCCAACATGCCAGTGGCATCCATGCTCATAGCTATACTACTGACTTTAGGTGAGCAAAGGAGGAGGGCACGGAGGAGGGCACGGAGGAGGGCACGGAGGAGGGCACGGGAGAGGATTTTTTTTTTTCCAAAAATTTTTTATTTGCTTTTATAAACATTTTTACAAAAAAAATACATACATATATACATCAATACATAACATACATACAAATTACAAACACGGTCTCACTATCTTTCAATAGCCCTTTAAAACCTTGATGAATATAATAATCTAATCTGATACAAGCCCCTCACTTTTCACTTGATATATCACACACGCATTGACATCTTTGGCATGAGTGATTCTGAGGTGTCTCGCATCTTCAGATTCACCCCTCATGCCATCCTGGAATTAACCACAAACCTGCAGGAGGACATCACCAGCCCAACACATGACACCACCCATGACACCCATGACAGCTACATATACAATCCTAGCCCCATCCCCACAGATTTCGAACAGAACATATATATAGGGACGGCTGGTTGGTGAGTGACATGGGTGGCAGGCATGACTGTCCCCCCCCATGATGCTGAAATCACAAGGGGCACATGCACTACTAACATCCTCCTGTCTTATCCCTTCAGGGTGACTCTGCATATGCACTGGGACCCCATCGTATGGCTCCTATACAGAACCCCCCATGGTACCCTGTTGTATTCCCCAAACTTTGTATGCCAGATCATTGGTGCATGTTGCATGCTGCACACTTTCGCAGTGAGAAAGGGCCTGGAGATTGACATATGTGATGACCTGACCCCTGAACCAGACAATCCCCCCCTAACCGAAGACACCCCGTCTTCTGAGGGAAGAGCAGCCAGGAGCCAGCTCACATTAGGCATCTTTGCACGTTAAACACACACATTAATCATGGCACAATGAGAATGCATGCATGCACACCACTGTGGTCCCTAGCACAGACACATCACATCCTCATCACATTGGATTGGCACAAGCCCACCATGCAGGACTTGTGAGCAGCAACGCCATGCCACGGCTCCAATTATGTCACTGTACATTCATACACCATTCACACGGACCTGGGGATCACTTCTCCACCACAAATGAGGGTGACCCCCTTTTTCCGGCAGGAATGTCACCCCCATATTCCAAAATCATACACAAACAGAACCAAAGAAAAAAAATTGACGAGCAAAAATCTAATTTAAAAAAAATAACAACAAAGAAAACACATAAAAGACATAAATCACTCTGCAAAACAGTCCCCAAATATCTCAAAGACACGTCACAAACAAACAAACGCTAATAAACAACAGAACAAAAGCACCTTGCTGTATAGGAAGGGATACAAAGGGATGTACTTTTGCAAAGGAAGTGCATTTGTGTCTGTCTATTTATGCTGTCTGCGTAGTTCACTAAGTTGCCCGGGTCCACTTCCAATTTCACTGATTGCGCCGTTCCCGAGTTGTGAGCATGCGCAGAGAGGTGCTGACCATGGTCTGCTTCATGTGCGCATGCGCAAGCCGGCCGGCCCTTTATTTGCATGGGGTCACGGCTCATTTCAATGTAACACGTCCACGTCCTTCCCAATTTGAATTACTCCACCTTACACCTCTGAAATTACGTTGCACAGGCGCTAATTTCTGCGCAAATCAAACGAGAATACGGTAAATGCGCCGCTACATTGCGGCGGTCTAACATAAAGAAGGTGCGCTACGCCAGTCAAAAAATGCACCGATGTACGTGAATCTGGCCCTTTATTTTCATCCTTTGTCGACTATTGATGACCTTAAAGCGGGGGTTCACCCAAACATCAACTTTCTGCCATTAGATCCAGCATACTGCTGACATCTGCAGTATGCTGTTTGTTTGTTTTTTTGTACTTTTGTACTATCGTTTTAGCAGTCTTTTTCATCTGGCACAGAGCAGGGATTCCTTCTGGGTATAGGCGTTCCTAAGGCAAGCGTAGTTGATTGACAGGCTTGGATAGCGCGTCACGCCTTACGAAAATAGCCAAAGTGACACTCGGCAATTTACGGCGCCTGCGCAGTCAGCTCTACACGGCAGGCGCCGTATAGCGCCGTAAACAGCGGAGTGTCACTTCGGCTATATTCGGAAGGCGTGACGTGCTATCCAAGCCTGTCCATCAACTATGCTTGCCTTAGGAACGCCTACTCCCTGCAGGAATTCCCGCTCTGTGCCAGATGAGAAAGACTGCTAAAACGATAGTACAAAAGTACAAAAGAAAAAAACACCAGCATACTGCAGATGTCAGCAGTATGCTGGATCTAATGGCAGAAAGTTGATTTTTGGGTGAACTTCCGCTTTAAATAGCCACTTCCTGTCAATAGGCACCCACTTCATCAATGACTGCATGTCATTTCTCAGGGTGGGTATCCCAATGGTAATGATAGTGGACTGTGCCTATGTAATTCTTATTAAAGGGGCAATATGCAAGAACGCATTTAGATAAGGACAACTATAAAACTATAACCTAAAGTGCCTAAACAAGGACCTTCACAGCAGAGTCACAAGTTACTGTATTAATAACAGCTGCAAATAAAATTAAATAAAAATACCTTTGAAATACATTAACATGTTAAAGTATGTATGAGATGTTAAGGGTTGAATTTACATATACATTCATGTTCAAAGACTCTTGTATGTATTTGTGTTTCTTTGTATTAGTTCTTAAAGGGATTGTAAAGGTACAATTTGTTTTCCCTAAATAGCTTCCTTTACCTTAGTGCAGTCCTCCTATACTTACCTCATCCTTCCATTTTGCTTTTAAATGTCCTTATTTATTCTGAGAATTCCCTACCTCCTGTTCTTCTGTCTGTAACTCCACACAATAATGTGAGGCTTTCTCCATGGTGTGGAGTGTCATGCTCGACCCCTCCCCTGGAATACAGGAGAGTCAGGACGCCCACTAACACACAGCTCCTTTCTCTATCTGCAACGTAGAGAGAGCCCTGACTCTCCTGTAGTCCAGGGGAGGGGTCGAGCACGACACTCCACACCAGGGAGAAAGCCTTTCATTGCTGTGTGGAGTTACAGACAGAAGAACAGGAAGTGAGGATTTCTCAGAAGAAATAAGGACATTTAAAAGCAAAATCGAAGGACGAGGTAAATGAAGGAGGACTGCACTAAGGTAAAGGAAGCTATTTAGGATTTTTTTATTTTTTGTTTACCTTTACAACCGTTTTAAATAGCCATTTCCTGTCAATAGGCACCCACTTCATAAATAACTGCATGGCATTTCTCAGGATGGGTATGCCAATTGTAATGAAGTTAACTGTGTCTATGTAATTCTTATTTAAGGGGCTAAACTGCAGGAAAGTGCAGCCCACCAAAGATACAGTACAGTTCAGCAAAAAGACCACCCACCCTAATCCAGCAAAGAGACCACCCAGCCCAGTCCAGCAAAGATACCGTCCAGCCCAGTCCAGCAAAGAGACCGTCCAGCCCAGTCCAGCAAAGAGACCGTCCAGCCCAGTCCAGCAAATAAACTGCCTAGACCAGTCCACAGCAAAGAGACCACCCAGCCCAGTCCATCAGCAAAGAGACTACCCAATCCACAGCAAAGAGACCACCCAGCCCAACTTACTAACACAAAATCAGCTAAAGCAGCCCAAAGGGTGGCGTCATCCGAATAGAACTTCCCCTTTATAGTGCCGTTGTACGTGTTGTACATCACGCCGCTTTGCTAGAGCATTTTTTTTCCCCCAATCGTGTGTAGGCAAGGGCCGTTTTAATGATCAAGTTGAAAAAAACGTAGTTTAAAAAAAGGAAAACGAATGCAACCACCACATCTAATCATTGATAAACTGCAATAAATTTCATTTTTAGTTTGGTGTTTATTACTGCATTACATTAAATACTTTTCATGCATATATTTCTTTAACTATTTTTTATTTATTTTTTGCCAATAGACTTACCACTATTAGCATACATTTGCAAAAAGGCTCCTTTGTTAAGACAGATATATGCTGTTTTTAGTCCATATCTTACTGGGAGTTTTCATATTTTGCAGTGCTGGAAATGGAGTTTGACAGTAAAAAATAACAATTCATTTAAATCTTTCCGTAAGGTTGAAATCATGCATAATGATTTCACACTCTTAATTAAATTATACATGGAAAAGAAAGGTGCAGCTAAAATAGACCCCATGTGTTCCTTCTGATTTAGTGATGAGATGTAATGCGCTCAAAGAATTGCAGGCCCCCTCGCCTTGCAAGATAATTGTGTTTCTTGGTATCGCAGATGCTCCTACTTCTTGATATTCTCTATAAACAAGATGGATCACTGTCAGACGAAGGAGCAATCAGAAGGACTGACAGAGAAGCCTCCCTCACTTTCATTATGGCCTGTATGCATCAGGCCACTTAACACCAGACACAGAAATTTAGCAGGGAAATATTTAAAATATGAAGGCTTTTTTTCCATACACACCATTATATTATTATATTTCTTGTTATTTATTTATTTTTTTCTAATATAAGGCCATAAATAGTTTCATGGAATGCGATAACAGCCTGAGCTCTGAGGGATGAGTTTTTATTAAAAATGGGCCGAGGTGACTGAGGATGGCATGAGGAATTTATGAGGCATAAATCCTTGGGCTCAGGAGTGTTGTAACATGTCAAAACTGTCTTTCTGTCAGGTGTGCGGCTTACATGACAGAGGCAATGGGAGGAGGGAAATGGTGGAAATATGTAGGGAGAACCTAGGATCTTTTAACCTCCATAACAAATAATATTTTATCAAAGTGTTGCATTGCAGTCCCTTGTTTGTATTTTTAATAGGTAAATAATATAGTTAGACAGTGAGATTTTTTGTTTGTTTGTTTGTTATTGCTTGCTTTCTATTAGTAGAAATAAAACACATTTATATATATATATATATATATATATATATATATATATATATATATATATATATACACATATATATATATATGAATTGTTTTATATGAATAAAAAAAATATATAAACAGATATCTATATATATATATATATATGTGTGTGTGTATGTTTTTATATTCATACAGTACTGTGCAAAAGCTTTGGGTAGATGTGAAAAAATGCTGTAATTTAAGAATGCTTTCAGAAATAGAAGTGTTAGCAGCATAGGTGTGCGCAGCCTGTGGTATTAGGGTGTGCACCTAAAAGCTCAAAAACACGGTACTGATCTGTAACTGTGTTCATTCCGAAAGGGAAGGGGCCATTACATGACATTACCCCTTCCCCCACTCATCCTGAAATATCATCTATGTGTGCCCACTGCAGTAGCCAATGGGAGAGGAGGGAAGCCAGCCATGCTGTGGGAGGAGACACTGGGGAGCAGGGGGAATCTGCACTGCAGGGAGTGATTAGGGTGTGCCTAGGCACATCTGGCACACCCTGTGCGCACGCCTATGGTTAGCAGTTTATTTTGTATCAATTAACAAAATGGAAAGTAAATGAACAGAAGAGAAATCCAAATCGAATCAATATTTTATGTGACCACCTTTTGCCTTCAAATCAGCATCAATTCTTCTAGGTACACTTGCACACAGTTTTTGAAGGAACTCGGCTTGTAGGTTGTTCCAAACATCTTGGAGAACTAATCACAGATCTTCTGTGGATGTAGGCTGCCTCAAATCAAGTCTCTTCATGTAATCCCAGATAGACTCAATGATGCTGAGATCAGGGCTTTGTGGAGGCCAAACCATCACTTCCAGGACTCCTTGTGTTTCTTTATACTGAAGATAGTTCTTGAAGTGGTTGTAAACCCCCCCCCCCCCCCCCAAAAAAAAAAAAACATGCAAGGCAAAGGCAAACTAGCTCATTATGAATTACTTACCTCACATCGAAGCCCCCGCAGTGGTCCTCGTACCCCCTCCGGCCAGCGACGTCTCTCCCGGGGGGTTACTTCCGGGTATCGCGGCTCCGGCGCTGTGATTGGCCAGAGCCGCAATGATGTCACTCCCATGCATGCGCGCGGGAGCCGCCAGTAACGGAAAACTGACTAAAGCAACGGCACATACGTGCCATTGCTTCAGTATGCTCTAGTGTGCATGTGCTGATGACATTGGCACATGTAGGGGACAGGGGATATCCCCTAAACTGTACAGGTTTAGGAGATATCCTGGGTAGCTACAGGTAAGCCGTATTATAGGCTTACCTGTAGCATAAAGCGGTTGTAAAGGGTTTACAACCACTTTAATGATTTTGGCTGTATGTTTGGGATTTGTGTCCTGTGGCAGAACACATTTGGGGCCAATTTCACACCTCCCTGTTGTTATAACGTAATGGATAAGTATCTGTCTGTATTTCTCAATATTAAGGACACCATTGATCCTGACTAAGGGCCAGATTCTCTAAGAGATACGATGGTGTATCTCCAGATACACCATCGTATCTCTGTTTCTGTGCCCGGGTAGCTATGCGACGTGATTCTTAGAATCATTTACGCATAGATACGGCGTAGATCCGACTGGCGTAAGTCACTTATGCTTCACTGTTTCATAGATAGATAGATAATATGGTAATGTTTAAATATTATATATTTTTTCCATGTTGCGATTGCTACGTTAATGTTATATATATTATATTGTATATGCTTTTTTACGATTGAGATTGCTATTGTGATAAGGGCGTGATGACGATGATGAATAGCACAAACCAAAACGTAAACTTAATCAGATATAGATTGAAAGATAAAATGTTCTAATGATACAAGAAAAATAAAAAGAGGAAAAATAATACCATCAGCACATACGCTATCTATCTGATGTTAAACTTTAGTGTCAGGAAGAGCAGCAGTGATAATAATTAAAATATCAAAACCACCAAGATAATTTATACATCTAGGCCCGCATTCACATACCTGGGCGCATCTTTCAGCCAGCGTATCTTCTTTACGTTACGCCGGCGCAACCTTGAGAGGCAAGCATTGTATTCACAAAGCAAATCCTCTCAACGTTGTGTCGGCGTAGCGTATAGTTGTCGGCGTAACCCGACGTAAGTCAAAGTAGGTGGAAGTGGGCTGGAAGTGGGCGTGATATATTAAAATGAAGCATGACCCCATGTAAATGATGGGCTGAGCTTCAAAAAACGAACTGCACATGCATCGTCTCTTGGACGCATCCCAGTGCGCATGCTGACAGTTACGTCAAAATACGATATATATATAAATAAGATACGTCAATACACTGCCTACGACGTGAACGTAACTTACACACAGCCCTATTCACGTAGTACTACGTAAATGACGTAAAATACGATGGCTGTTCCCTCGTCCATACCTTTGCATGGGTTGCGCCACCTATATCTGGAATAACTTTACGCCGGATGTAAGCCTTACGCAAAATTCATATATTTTCCGTGAATCGACGTATCTCCCTCATTTGCATATTTGCAGTGGGGCGCCCAGCGTAACTATGCGCCCAAGATATGCCGGCGTAGGCAATTTTCGTCGAGCAGCAGAAGCCTATTTTTCAGGCGTATCTAGCTTGGGGAATCGTCGCAGGGATACGATGGCGCACATTTGTACTTACGATGGCGTATCTCTAGATACGCCGGCGTAAAGCTTTCTTGAATCCGGGCCCTAGACTCTAGAGTCAGGTGGTGAAAATGTAAAGGAGAGATGTCTATACTTACCTATTTTGAGGGCGATTCAGTCCAGTCACATGATCTCTCGAGCACCGGCTTCAGTGTGGAGGAAAGATCACCAACAACGGCTGCAGAGCCTGGGCGGTGATGTCACCTATAGGTTTATTAGACATGTGCATTTTTTTCTTCCGAATGCATTTTTGTCTGAATTTCGAGGATTTTAGTGTTCGTTTAACAAACAATAACGAACGCACAGAATCCGAAATCCAAAAGATCCGACATAAAAAATGCTTTATTTTTATTTTGTTGCTGCAACAGTTTGATATAGATAGAAGATTCGACATGACGGTGACAATAGCGATCTGTGTCTATCGAAGTTTAGCCGCTTCGTCAAATCTTTTTAGAACATTTGACAGGCACCATAAGCCTTCAATTGACAGATATCAAAATGTATTTCGGATTTTCGGACAAATGCATCTTTTAACGAAGCAAAATAAATAAAAACGGATTTCGAGAGTAACTAAATAAATGTATTTTTCGGACGAATACTAAATTCTGAAACAAAATATTTCTGTGTGCACATGTCTAAGGTTTATTACCCACGTTGTCGACTATCTCTCCCATACATTGAAGCCAGTGCTGGGACCAGGTCATGTGACTGGACCAGAGAAACTTCAGAATAGGTAAGTGTACACATTTCCTTTTACAGGGTGGATGGTTTTAGAATGGGGGTGGGAGTAGATTTAGTCTTATGCTTGCCATACACTCCACGAAAAATCGTCCGAACGAACTTTCGAAAAACAAAAGTTTGTTCTTGAGTGCAAACGATAGTGCCATCATGTAATGGCTGATAAATCGTTCAGTGGACATAAAAAAAAAAAATGGTTCGTTTTTTTTTTAACATATACCTAGTGCAGAAGGTTCGGACGGGAAACACATTAACCTTCCGATTTATCGTTCGTTCGGCAGAAAATTTCCAAACTTGTCCTTCGTTTTTTCGGCTCAAAAACATCCAAATGATTTTCGATTTTGTACCCATTAACTGTCCGAAAAACGATTTTCGGCCGAATTTTCGTGGAGTGTATGGCCAGCATTAGTTAGGTTTTGACTTCTCTTTAAAAACCTTAAAAAATACATAAACTCAATCACAAAAATATTATCTTTTACACATTTTACATCTAAATGCTAAGTTTGCTTATTCAATACTGGCCAAACCCCATGTAAAAAAAATAAAATAATAATCTGTGGATAAAAGATAGTAAATTACCTTAAATCCTGCTTTTCCACAGAAACGGTGACAACATGGTCTATAGAGATCATGTGAATGTTGAGTAGCCCAAATATCACAAGAAGATGTTCCAGCACATTGCAGAAATGTCTCCTCATGAGATTTGGGATTCCCAGTGTTCCCTGGATTGTGCTGGGCACTGTAGGCGGATGGCAGGCTAAGGTAAGCATATTTCCTAACTTCACAGGTGTTTTTTGTTTTCTAAAGCTATTATAAAGCAAATATATGGGGTAGGACTGGGGCATCAGGCTCCTGGAAAAACAGCAGTTCCTGGTGGTCCCTCACCTGAGTGAGCAGCAGATCCTCAGGACTCATGTGCTGGGATCATACCAACCCTCAGCGGGTCTGATAAGTGCATATCTTTTCTTTTAAATGTAAGTTGCCATTCATCTTCAATAAACTTGATGGTTATGTGACATGTGACATGCTGTACCTAGACTGATGCTCTGTGTTTGTTTTTGAAGTATTTAGGGGGGGACTCTGGGCTGGGGTTTGGGGATAGGCTGCATGCAGAAGATTTTTTTAAACTAAGGCCTCTTTCACACGTGCGGACCGTATGTCCGGTTTTTTTTCATCCATCCGTTTGCGGATGAAAAAGGGACATACATTGGTCCCTATGACATTTCGGGTGTCAGCGAATGAACATCCGATGACACCCTTTCTCGTCCGCCTCCGCAATGATCCAATTTTGCAGATGGAAGAAAACCCTATTTTTCCTTCCGTCTTCGGATCGGATGAACATGGACATACGGTCCGTGTTCGTCCGATCCCCCCATAGGGGAGAGCGGAGAAAAGATAGACGGTCCCTGCACAGTGTGCAGGACTGCCCTGTCATCCGCCAGCTCAGCAGGGATCAACGGAGCAATCCCTGCTGAGCATACGAAGCATACGGAGGTGGATCATTACTGATCTGCCCTGTGTGAAAGGGGTTGTTTAAAAAAAAAAATAACAAACATGTCATACTTACCTCCACTGTGCAGTTAATTTTGCACAGAGTGGCCCCATCTACTTCCTCTGGGGTCCTCCGGTGGCGCTGGTAGCTCCTCCTCGCATTGGGTGTCCATGTTGTAGAAGCACACTTTAATAAAGTTAAAAGTTATACTTACAGACAAACGGTAAAAAACAGCATAAAACAAGGTATTGCCGGCCGGCCGTCACTATAGGACATTATCAATGGGGGTGTCCCCCATTGATAATGTCCTATAGTGACGAAACGTGTATGGGAGGCTACGCAGTGACGTCACCACGCTGAGGAGGAGGGCTCCTAAATGCCGGCCGGCAATACCTTGTTTTAAGCTGTTATTTACCATTTGTCTTTAAGTAGAACTTTTAACTTTATCAAACCCACTGTTATATGGAGTTACGCTATGTGCGCCTCTTTCTTTCACTCATATTGAACCATTTGGAGCCTAAAGTTACCACGTCCCTGAACCAACTGGCCATAGTTGGAAATTTGTCTATTTCAATTTTGTTTATCTTTGGCGCGGCTTTTCTTTTTTCTATTTTTTTTCTACCATCTAGAGCTGGATTGCTCGTTCCTGGATGGAGAAAGACACTGTTCGGGTAAGTAAATGGGGGGGGGGGAGGGGGTTGCAGCACTACAAACGTTTTTTTTTCACTTTAATGCAATGCATAGAATGCATTAAGGTGAAAATTTATGAGGGTTTACAACCCCTTTAATGCATAGAATGCTTTAAGGGGAACAAAAAAAACATTCTGTCTTTAGAACCACTTTAATATTGGGTATGCCTCTATCTACTGTATCTATCTATCTACAGTATATATATATATATATATATATATATATATATATATATATATATTTATATATATATATATATACACACACGCATATTTAATCTCCTTCAACATATCTTTGATTTCAAGTTTATCTGCCAATAGATCCTTGAAGTCATAGAGCAGTATAAAAGCTCTGTAGTTAAAACTCACCAGACCTAAGGCAATAGGCAGAGGACACCTCTGATACCCTGCAGGTTAAGTTAAAGGTCCAGAATTCTATAAAACATGCTAACACCATAGGGACTGGCACTACAGCTGAAATCTGAAAAGTATTTAAGTATCAGAGTGGAAAAGGCTGCAGAGATGTTTCCTATGGGGTCTCATGGTGTCTCGGGGTACAAGGATGATTATTTCTTTGTAATCCCCTGCCTGCCATGTATTGCTGCAATAAAATTCAGTGTTGTAAAGGTTAATATCCTTACTGGAGTTTGTCGGGAAATTGAATAGCAGGAAGCAAGAGCCACTGGAATTCGTTATGGCACTTACAATAAGACCTAATCTCCAGGAAATCATTTAGTGATATATCCTGAAACCAGTTTAACATCTTCCTTTCCCAATTATTTTACTTAAATGAAAAATAAATATACATATTTATGAAAAGCCATACATATAGTGAGAAAGTGAAATGACAATCTGGCCTTGTATGAATTTTGGGCCTCTAAATGTATGTTGCCATTGATATGCACATTATATCTGTCTGTGCGCCCCTTGCATATGAATTTTAAGGATGCATAAATGCACTATAAATGTCCTAATATCAATCAGTTTCCCAAAGGACATGCAGCACATATAAGCTGCTATAATAGATTCCTCAGCTTCTACCAGCTGCACATTTTATGAAGATATTAGAATCTTATCATCACAATATCTCTATAGTATATTCTATGTATATGCACCCAAAGAATAATCATAATGAAAGTGTCTATTATTTGGACTGCAAAAATATTCATGAGGGTAGAGCATGTGAATTCACTTTGAATGTAAATTAAATGTAAGGTGCTTCTGGCTTCTACGGGGACTCTGTAGACTGATGACAATTTAAAAAAAAATTGAATGTGTATAATCGGTCATTTTGAGCCTAAATATAAACTAATTGGAGCTCTAAGTCTAGAAGCTCAGTAATAGAAAGTACTGTAACTCCAACCAAATAGACAAAAACACAGTTGAAAACCCATATATATTACAGGAACTGTTCTCTAATCCAAAAGAATTGTAAAGCGATCATTAAACTTTTGGGATCCAACCACCATTATTATGCTATATACAGAGGTAGTGCCAACATGCTTAAGAAAAGTGACAAAGGTGTAATCATCTCTCTCCCTTTCCCATCGCTTAAGATAAATTACAACTTTGAGGCTTGTGTACCTTAATAGTAAATGTTACCTATTATGGCCTATGTCACATAAACGATCCTATTGCTGGTGAGACAACTTGCCAGTCACAGGACCACTAGCAGACCAGCAAGATGTCGTTCTCATAGTTACATAGTTACATAGTTACATAGTTAGTCAGGTTGAAAAAAGACACAAGTCCATCCAGTTCAACCATAAAAAAAAAGAGTAAAACACAGCACATCCTCCCATACACCCAACTCCACACCCACAGTTGATCCAGAGGAAGGCAAAAAAAACAGCAGAGCGATGATCCAATTTGCTACCAGAGGGGAAAAAATTCCTTCCTGATCCCCCGAGAGGCAATCGGATTTACCCCGGATCAACTTTACCTACAAAACTTAGTACTCAGTTATATTATGTGCATTTAGGAAAGAATCCAGGCCTCTCTTAAAGCAATCTACTGAGCTGGCCAGAACCACCTCTGGAGGGAGTCTGTTCCACATTTTCACAGCTCTTACTGTGAAGAAACCTTTCCGTATTTGGAGGTGAAATCTCTTTTCCTCCAGACGTAAAGAGTGCCCCCTTGTCCTCAGTGTTGACCTTAAAGTGAATAACCCAACACCAAGTTCACTATATGGACCTCTTATGTATTTGTACATGTTGATCATATCCCCCCTTATTCTCCTCTTCTCAAGAGTGAATAAATTCAGTTCCTCTAATCTTTCCTCATAGCTGAGCTCCTCCATGCCTCTTATCAGTTTGGTTGCCCTTCTCTGCACTTTCTCCTTCTCTGATATCCTTTTTGAGAACTGGTGCCCAAAACTGGACTGCATATTCCAGATGAGGTCTTACTAATGATTTGTCAAAATGATATCTCTATCTCTGGAGTCCATACCTCTCTTAATACAAGAAAGGACTGCTCGCTTTGGAAACCGCAGCTTGGCATTGCATGCCATTATTGAGCTTATGATCAACTAAAACACCCAGATCCTTCTCCACTACAGATCCCCCCAGTTGTACTCCCCCTAGCATGTATGATGCATGCTTATTCTTAGCCCCCAAGTGCATAACTTTACATTTATCAACATTAAACCTCATCTGCCACATAGTCGCTAGTGTTGCTCACGAATATTCGCATTGCGAATATTCGCTACGAATATTGCATATTCGAGTATTTGCGAATAACGCGAATATCGCGGCGAATATTCTATCTCTAGAACAGATCACATCCTAGAGTCCATACCTCTCTTAATACAAGAAAGGACTTTGCTCGCTTTGGAAACCGCAGCTTGGCATTGCATGCCAATTATTGTGTATTGTAATATATTATTGAGCTTATGATCAACTAAAACACCCAGATCCTTCTCCACTACAGATCCCCCCAGTTGTACTCCCCCTAGCATGTATGATGCATGCTTATTCTTAGCCCCCAAGTGCATAACTTTACATTTATCAACATTAAACCTCATCTGCCACATAGTCGCCCAATTAGACAGAGCATTGAGGTCGGCTTGTAAATTGGAGACATCCTGCAAGGACATTATTCCACTGCATAGCTTGGTGTCATCTGCAAAAACAGAAATGTTACTTTTGATCTCAGACCCAATATCATTTATAAATATATTGAAAAGTAAGGGACCCAACACTGAACCTTGGGGTACACCGCTGATAACCTTGGACCATTCAGAGTAAGAATCATTAACCACAACTCTCTGAATTCTGTCTTTCAGACAGTTTTCTATCCATTTACAAACTGATATATCTAATCCTGTAGACCTTACCTTACACATGAGCCGTGTGTGGGGAACTGTATCGAACGCTTTTGCAAAATCCAAGTATACCACGTCCACTGCCACACCTCTGTCCAGGGTTTTACTTACCTCTTCATAAAAGGAAATCAGGTTTGTCTGACAACTTCTGTCTTTCATGAATCCATGCTGTCTGCTGCTTAAATAGTTTGTTTCCAGCAAGAACTCATCCACGTGGTCTTTTATTAAACGTTCCAGTATCTTCCCAACTATAGAAGTTAAACTAACAGGTCTATAGTTACTAGGTAAAGACTTTGTTCCCTTTTTAAATATGGGCACCACATTGGCTTTATGCCAATCCAGCGGTACTATTCCTGTCATTAATGAGTCCCTAAATATTAGATACAGTGGCTTTGAAATTTCAGAGCTCAATTCTTTTAGGATCCGTGGGTGGATGCCATCTGGTCCAGGTGCTTTATCCACCTTTATTCTGTCTAAATATTTCTGGACCATATCACTTTTGAGCCATTGTGGATTTGGGGCTGTGTCACTCCCACCCCCATTATGGACATGAGCTCCCCCATTCTCCATTGTATACACAGAGCTGAAGAAAGCATTTAATAAATTTGCCTTCTCTATGTCCTCAGTCACCCACTCTAGATTATTTTGTAAAGGGCCTACATGCTCAGACTTGACCTTTTTACTATTAATATATTTAAAGAATTTTTTGGGGTTTGTCCTACTATCTTTTGCAATCTGTCGTTCATTTTGAATTTTTGCATCCTTGATTTCCTTTTTACATATTCTATTATATTCTTTGTAACATTTAAACGACACTAGTGTTCCTTCATTTTTATATTTTTTAAAAGCTATTTTCTTATTGTTTATAGCTTTTTTAACTTTGACCGTGAGCCACATAGGTTTTATCTTTAGCCTTTTAAACTTATTGCCCATGGGAATATACTTTGCAGTGAGGTTCCAAAGAGTCTTTTTGAAGAATTCCCATTTCTGTTCTGTGTTCATCTGTGCCAATATTCCCTCCCAGTCCAAGCCCTGGAGAGCAGTCCTCATGCGTTGAAAATTTTCTCTCTTGAAATTAAGTGTTTTTTATCTTTCCTGTATGTATTTCTTGCTTATAGTTTACATTAAACAAAATCATGTTATGATCACTGCTACCCAGGTGTTCCTTTATCTGAACATTAGTAATGAGCTCTGCATGGTTTGAGATTACCAGGTCCAACAGAGCATCATTCCTAGTTGGGGCCTCAATAAACTGGACCATAAAATTGTCCTGCAATAGGTTTTTAAATTTTTGTCCTTTAACTGTCCCAGAAATTCCATTATTCCAGTCAATTTCTGGGTAGTTAAAATCCCCCATTATTATCACCGTCCCAGCCCTTGCAGCCCTTTCCATCTGTGCAAGGAGCCGAGTCTCCACCTCCTCATTGACATTGGGTGGTCTATAACAAACTCCAATGATTAACTTTGAACTATGCACATCTGTATGCAGTTCCACCCATAATGCTTCAACTTCATCACACTCTCCATCAACCAGGTCCTCTTTCACGCTTGCTTTGAGGTCACTTCTCACATAGAGACAGACCCCTCCACCTTTCCTTTTTACCCTGTCTTTCCGAAAGAGAGCATAGCCAGGAATATTAATAGCCCAGTCATGTGAGGATTGAAGCCAAGTTTCAGCAATACCGATTACATCATAGCTCTCCTCATGCACCAGAGCTTCCAACTCACCTGTTTTGCTTGGAAGGCTTCTGGCATTGGTGAACAAACACTTAAATGTATTGTTACATTTTTCGCTGGCGTTTTTCATATGATTCATATAATTTTTAGTAGTGCAAATGGCACTATAATTTCCAATGGCTGTTTGCAACATGGGAACTTTCTTGTCACCTGTCATAACCCCACCTCCATCTATCCCCATTCCACTCTCCATTAATGTCTGACCCCTAACTGACCTGTGTGCCCGATGTAATTCTAGTTCACCCTCCCCCTCAAGTCTAGTTTAAATACTCCTCCAGCATTCCCCTAAACCTCTCCCCCAGCACAGCAGACCCCCTTCCATTCAAGTGCAAACCATCTTTAGCATATAGGTTGCACCCCAATGAAAAGTCATCCCAGTGCTCTAGAAACACAAATCCCTCCTTCCTACACCAGGTCTTTAGCCATGCATTCAGCTCTCTAATCTCCCCCTGCCTTTCCTGTGTTGCGCATGGCACAGGCAATATTTCAGAGAATATCACCTTGGAGGTCCTTCCCTTCATCTTGCAGCCTAGTTCTTTAAATTGATTCTTAAGGAGCCTCCACCTTCCATGTATACTGTCATTGGTTCCAACATGGACCAAGACAGCTGGGTCATGCCCAGCCCCTCCCAGTAATTTATCCACCTGGTCCACCACATGCCGAACCCTGGCACCAGGGAGACAGCAAACCATTCGGTTGAGGCGATCCTGGCGACAAATTATTCTATCAGTTCTTCTGATTATAGAATCCCCTATTACCACCAACTGTCTAGGCCTACCTGCACTCCCCTCACCACTTCTACTAGATGGGTTGCTCTCCCGGCTGTTAGGGGTAGCAGTAACATCTAGGGCTGCCACCTCTGTGTTAGCCACCTCCACATCTTCACCCAACTTGGCAAATTTGTTTTGATGCACAAACACAGGATTGGCCTTCCTTGTCTGCAAGCCCCTTCCACTCCCTCTAACTACATTAACCCATCTTCCTATCTGATAATCCTGACTTGCCCCTCCACCCTCCACATTAACCCTACTGACCACCTGCTCAGCGAGCAGAGGACCCCTTTCAAGGTTGTCCTTTCTGCCCAGTGTTGCAACTTGCTCCTCCAGATCTCTAATGCGAGCTTCCAGAAGGGCAACCTGCTCACATCTGTCACAGCGGTATCCACCTGGAGCTGTTGCACCAATTTTGTATACATGTGACACACTGTGCACTGAGCAAAACCTTCAACCCTGCTAGCACACATTTCCCAGTTACAATATAATTACTTGTAGGAAGTTTAAGATGTTACTTACAGTTTAGAAGACTCCTGTCTTAACTTCTGTTTTCAACTCCTGTTGTTTAACTCTTCCCACTTGTGTTTAAAAATCACACTTCTGTTTAGAAAATCACTTAAGCCAGCAACATGAACTAGGAGCCAGCTCCTTATGGGAGTTTGACTGAGACTTCTATACTCACCTCTTCACCTGTTTACAATTAAACACTCCCCACTGATTAGCAGAGAAAAAAAAAAAACCTGTTCACCTGATCACAATTAAACACTTTCCTTAGCAGAGAGAAATAAAAACCTGTTTAAAAAGTGTCAGAGAAACAAATGACACTTGCAAGCAGAAACAGTTAAAAGCAAACTCCTGTTGTTTAAAGCGGATCTCCACCCTAAAGTGAAGATCCGCTGATCGGAACCCTCCCCCCCTCCGGCGTCACATTTGACACCTTTCAGGGGGGAGGGGGGTGCAGATACCTGTCTAAAGACAGGTATCTGCACCCACTTCCGGCCCGCAGTCTCGGGCAAAAGACGGGCTTTTCCCGTTGTGTGCTGGGAACTCTCGGCTCCCAGCACACAGCGGGAGCCAATCGCCGGGCGCAGCGCGACTCGCGCATGCGCCGTAGGGAACCGGGCAGTGAAGCCGCAGTGCTTCACTTCCTGGTTCCCTCACCGTGGATGGAGGGGGGAGCAGCAGGGTGACGAGCGATCGCTCGTCCTCTGCTACGGACGCCGCTGGACTCCAGGACAGGTAAGTGTCCTAATATTAAAAGTCAGCAGCTGCAGTATTTGTTGCTGCTGGCTTTTAATATCTTTTTGAGGTGAACCATCCGCTTTAACTCTTCCCACTTGTGTTTAAAAATCACACTTCTGTTTAGAAAATCACTTAAGCCAGCAACATGAACTGGGAGCCAGCTCCTTATGGGAGTTTGACTGAGACTTTTATACTCACCTCTTCACCTGTTTACAATTAAACACTCCCCACTGATTAGCAGAGAAAAAAAAAAAAAAAAAAACCTGTTCACCTGATCACAATTAAACACTTTCCTTAGCAGAGAGAAATAAAAACCTGTTTAAAAAGTGTCAGGGAAACAAATGACACTTGCAAGCAGAAACAGTTAAAAGCAAACTCCTGTTGTTTAACTCTTCCCACTTGTGTTTAAAAATCACACTTCTGTTTAGAAAATCACTTAAGCCAGCAACATGAACTGGGAGCCAGCTCCTTATGGGAGTTTGACTGAGACTTTTATACTCACCTCTTCACCTGTTTACAATTAAACACTCCCCACTGATTAGCAGAGAAAAAAAAAAAAAACCTGTTCACCTGATCACAATTAAACACTTTCCTTAGCAGAGAGAAATAAAAACCTGTTTAAAAAGTGTCAGAGAAACAAATGACACTTGCAAGCAGAAACAGTTAAAAGCAAACTCCTGTTGTTTAACTCTTCCCACTTGTGTTTAAAAATCACACTTCTGTTTAGAAAATCACTTAAGCCAGCAACATGAACTGGGAGCCAGCTCCTTATGGGAGTTTGACTGAGACTTTTATACTCACCTCTTCACCTGTTTACAATTAAACACTCCCCACTGATTAGCAGAAAAAAACAAAACAAAAAAAACCTGTTCACCTGATCACAATTAAACAATTTCCTTAGCAGAGAGAAATAAAAACCTGTTTAAAAAGTGTCAGAGAAACAAATGACACTTGCAAGCAGAAACAGTTAAAAGCAAACTCCTGTTGTTTAACTCTTCCCACTTGTGTTTAAAAATCACACTTCTGTTTAGAAAATCACTTAAGCCAGCAACATGAACTGGGAGCCTGTTCTCATGATGGGTCTCCATCAGCAGAACAGGCCATTTGATATTAGCCTACCTACAGCACAAAGCAGATTGCTTGCTAATTAAACCACAACTCCAAAAAAGCAAGATAAAATAGATAGCCCATTAAAAGTTAAAATAACAAACCCCTACCACAATACTCAGCTTAAATTCAGAGATTTTCACCCTAAGTACCTTTCTGCTGCTAGTTGTCCTTAGTCTGATGGCCAGCAAAATGCAATGTACTTCTTCTGAGCCCAGTTCATTCTGGACCACCACAGTGTGCAACAAGACAGTAAAAGGAAAAAGACAGTAAAAGTACACTGATGAGTAGTGATGGGCTCAGGCGTGTTCGGATCGTAGTCCCAACCCACCCAAGTAATCCCGCCAGGAAGCCATCACTGCACACTGCCAATCATAGGTAGCGTGTGTATGTGCAGCTGTGAGCAAGGAAATGCCTCACTGCCTATGATTGGAGCTCATGAAGCTCAGCTGGATTCGGACTACGATCCGAGACCATCCCAACTGATGAGCTCATATCTCTGTCACTCTACTTTCTCTTTTTATCAACATGCTTCTTGTCAGCACATAAACTGATTGGCTTCTACTTTTTCCTTTTATACTCCAGCTCTCCTGCACAGGAACTGCAAGAGGCTGATACCAGGTCAGATCCAGGCACTTGTACTGCTTGCATTTCA
The DNA here is from genome assembly GCA_029574335.1 of Rana kukunoris. Taxonomy (NCBI): domain Eukaryota; kingdom Metazoa; phylum Chordata; class Amphibia; order Anura; family Ranidae; genus Rana; species Rana kukunoris. The sequence goes on along the minus strand of CM056050.1, from coordinate 126,606,148 downwards.
AAATACAAAGAGAATCTATCATAATAATTTTTGTTACAGTTCTGTCCCCAATGGAACAAAGTGCATATGGTGTAGTACTGTGTTTCATGATCTTAACTGCTTTCTCCACCTCCTCTCCTGCCACAGCTGAACCGACAACAGCTTTGAAGGAGATGGCTGATTCATAAGTGCAGTTTGTCTTGGCTGTGAACACTTTCCAAAGACAAACAGCAGCAAGCATGCATAGGGAGAGGCTCTACATTCCTATTGCAATAGGATCTGATCTAAACCTGATTGTCATTCTGTAAAGTCTTATGCGAATATACTTTGGAATATTGAGTGTATATATATATATAAACACTATATAACCAAAAGTATTGGGACACCGGCCTTTACATACACATGAAATTTAATGGCATTCCAATCTTAGTCCATTGGGTTCAATATTGAGTAAGGCCACCCTTTACAGCTGTAACAGCTTCAACTCTTCTGGGAATGCTATCCACAAGGTTTAGGAGTGTCTATGGGAATGTTTGATCATACATCCAGAAGCGCATATGTGAGGTCAGGCACCAATGTTGGACGAGAAGGACTAGCGTGCAGTCTCCACTCTAATTCATCCCAAAGGTGTTCTACCCGGGTTGAGGTTGGGGGTCTGTGTAGGCCAGTCAAGTTCCCCTACCCCAAACTCGCTCATCCATGTCTTTATGAATCTTGATTTGTTCAGGATTAGGATGGGTTCCCTATCACATGATCAGTAGCTGGGAGTTCAACTTCTGGCCTCTGGTGTTTCTTAGAGCAATAAAAATAAAGAAAAAAAAGCAAGGACTTCTACACACCCTGAAGAGTTAACTATCAACATATTTTATTAATAGAACACATACAATATGGATATATATATAGACACCCCCTAAATACCTATTAGATGACTCTAAGGCAGCTATGACAGGACCCCTGCAGCTCATTCCTAAGACAGGTCAGTGTATGTCTATATAGACACAAATGACATATCTCTCGCTATACTCTAATAGAAAATGTATACCAGGGGTACACCTTTGTCCTACACAGTGTGTAGGGATGAATCTGAGCTGAATAGTACAGATAACTGTGTACATTTATGATAAGAGTCTAGAAAGGCATTGGCCCAGATTCACATACAATTAGATTCGCGTAGAGTATCAGAAATACACTACGCCGCCGTATTTCACCTGGCTCTACGTGGAATCCCGGTAGATTTTGTCCAGTAAACTACGGCGACGTAGTGTATTTCTCCCGGCGCAAGCCATCTACGCGAGTAGGGGGCGTGAAGCATTTAAAATAGGCGCGTTCCCGCGGCGATTGAACTGCGCATGCTCCGTTCAGAAATTTCCCGCCGTGCATTGCGCGAAATCATGTCATTACGTCATTTGTTGTTTGAGTAGCGTCGTTTACGGACATTCCTATTCCCGAACGAGTTACGTAAAAAATAATAATAAAAATAAATTTGACGCGGGAACGACGGCCATACTTAACATGGGCTACGCACCGTTAGACCAGCAAATAGCTGGTCTAACAGTACGTAGCAAAAAAATGACATAAGTGATTGCGAAGACCACTCGTATCTTCGTGGATCGCCGTAAAAAGTCATTTGCATATCCCGACACTGAAAACGACGCGGACTCCTCCCAGCGGCCGCAAAAATATCGCAGCGTAGATCCGAAGGCTTACGAAGACGTAAGCCTCTCGGATCGAAGCCCGAAGCCGCCGTATCATGGTTTGAGGATTCAAACTAGTGATACGGCGCGCAAAATTTGAAATGACTCCTGTCTAACACCAGTTAGACAGGCGTAATTGCTCTGTGAATCTGGGCCATTGTCTATAAGCTCAGAAGATCTAATCGGCTCCCTTAGTTATGCTGAAGGGGATAGTGTCATGGCAGATAAGGATCACTTCATATCACAGCCCATGGGAATAAAAAATGCCCACATATAGTAAAACTGTATATTTTATTAGAAAGTAGTGATACTAAAAACTCAGGAATCCAGATAAAATCCAGAATGTAACAATCAAAAGTTCCCAGGAACCTATCTGCATGTAAACACTTAAATAAGTCACATATAATGACGTGCCTCCATCCCTATGCATATGGAAAGAAGAGGAGTTTTGGGACTTTAAATGAGGTGCCTAACTATAACAGTAGGTACTGTATGTTTTCAGAAGCACATAGTCTATTTTCATATTCAAGAAAAAATATACCGGTAATTAAAAACAAGTATTTTATTAGATGTCCTCATCGTGATTATGGCAACATTTATATAGTAAAATTAAATATACATCAATAATACAGTTGAACCATGGCATACCAACATAAAGATATGGAATGAAGATCTGATTACATAGAAAATACAGTGGTGTTTACATGTTGATCCATAAGGGCAGACATTGGTATAAAAAAAAAAACATATGAACATATATACAAAAGAAAAGGAAATACCGCCATGATACTGTAAGTACATTCAAAGGAGCCAGCACAGCAAAGGACAGATTTGAGCAGTGAAATTATAGTGCAGCGCTAAGGTGTAAAATATCTGAATGCCTACAAGATAATCATGTGCGTAAAACCAGCCAATGAGAGTCAGTGTACCATGAAGTCCACGTGAAAAACATATAAACACTGATATAAATAGTATAAATCATATATATAAACAGTAATCTTAGATTTATATCGTATAACAAAAAGACGAATAAAAGCAAAAAAAAAAAAGGTGGAGTAAAAAAATAACAAATATGTTCTCAAAGGTGAAAAACAAATGTTTAAAATGGATTTCAAAAGGAAGGTATGGTAAGTCCCAATGGCATTAACATGTGTAGAAGAGACAACCACCACCTACTTTGAAAAGGCTTACCGGACCATATGGACTCAATAATGCCTGTGCCCAATGAGTCGACAAAGCAGGAGGTGTATATAGTGAGTGAGTGAGTGAGTGAGAAACTTATATAGCGCTGCACATGCTAACATCCTGGCCTGGCATGGCTCAATGTTGTGATAACTGGTTAGGACCGGCAGCCTCAGATCAAAGGATGGACAGTGTCTTCCATGTGACACTTAAACGGTATAGCCACATTCACGGATGATTTCAAATGCCATTTGTGTTTCAAAAATAGTTTCTGCTTCCATCACTTCCTATTTTTTAAACACATATGAAATTTTAAAGCATCCGTGAATGAGAGAAGAAGATTGTATTTATTGTACAAATGAAATCCAAAAAACAACCAAAGCGATGCAGTCAAAATGAAGTGAACAGGAAAAAGGCAGATGACATGTTTTGGTTTAGTGGGACGGAAGCAAAGCCAAGGGATCAGCAGTTTTTAGAGTGGTATCATCTCTCACATTCGTGAATGAGGTTATACCGTTTGTGTGTCACATAGAAGACAATGTCCATCCTTTGATCTAAGGCTGCCATTCCTAACCAGTCATCACAACATTGAGCTGTGCAAGGAACGGAGGGATCATTTCCTTTTGTGGCCAGGATTAAGTGGTGGGAAAGCTCCATCTTACTGGTGTATATACACCTCATCCCACAACCGGGAAAGGGTTGTGGGGATGAGACCCTTGTCCGCATCAACATGGGGGCAAGATGCTTTGGGGTGGGGGCACTGTAGCTGGCCAGCTAGAACCTGTCCTAGGTAGCTAATATAACCTACATGTATATACAGCTAAGCCTGCTAAGAACCTAATGTAGTGCACATGATTATATGTGGGAGACAAAGATTATTCACTGTGATTTTGTGCTTGGATGTCATTTAACAGTTGTATGTTGTGTTCACAGAAGGAAAAGAAAAAATATGCCTTTAAGAGTCATTTGTTTGTATGGCAGCAGGAGGTAAGGAATAACACAGTTGAATTCATGCCAGCAAGCATAGAGTTAAGCTTTTGTGACTCATTGTCATAATCTCACACTGAGCAGAGTCTTGACCAGTCACAGCCTCCTTTGCATCCATTTCTGTCTGGGAGGTTCCTAATACTCCATGTGCTGCTAGATTATTCCACCACAGAGACAGAGAGCCACATGGAGACAGAGAGCAGACACACAAGGCCAGAGTCTTGTTTTATGGAAGCCAGGGGCTAAAAATAGGTATGTGACACAGTTATATATATATGTTCTTATTGTAAATGTGTGGTTAGAACTGTATACTGATCTGGTTGTGTGTTCACTTGTAGTTCCACCATACCATACCTTCAAACCATACCGAACCATACCATATCATACCTTCAAACCAAACCCAACTAAGCTAACCCTGCAAAAGCAACCCTGAAAACCAAGTTGCAAACCAGTTATACCTTCAGAGAAATCAGAGAATGCTTTGATAACTTACAGAGACAGAGAGAGAGAGTAAATACTGAAGAAAGAAATATATCCACCATCTTATGTTAAATGACAAGATTGAATATTTGAACCACCATTTTCTGTTATACTTATTCATCACTTGTTTTTTGTACATGGCAAAGCAGCAGTATTATATATGAAGAAAAGTGAAGTCAATAAAGAAGTTATTTTAAGCATTTGGTGTGCTCTTTAAACCTACTGCTTCCATAGAACGGCGCTAGAGGAATTTCAGAGTAATAGACAGTCTTGTTGGACTGAAAAGTCAGAGATAATTCTTCTAATGCCACAGCGCATGAGGCACTTCATAGTGCTCCGCCTGCCACAGGCACAGACCCCCCCCTGCCCCAAAGCACCCATCCCCTCCATGTTAAGTGGCCTGCTGTAGTTCAGGAGGGGGGTGCTCTCTCATCCACCCTTTTCCTGTGGCCTGCCAGGTTGCATGCTCGGATAAGGTGATGGTATGGATTTTCGGGGGGACCCTAAGCAATTAAAAAAAAAATTGGTGCAGGGTATCCCTTAATATCCATACCAGACCTAAATGGCCTGGTATGAATTTTGGGGGGGACCCCCATGCAATTTCTTGAAAATGTTTTGCTTAATATTCATTCCAGACCCAAAGGGCCTGGAAATGGACTGGGGGGGGGACCCATGCCGTTTTTATTACAGCCGCAATCATTTTTTAATGCCTTTTTTTCCTTTTAGAAATGTAATTTTGCTGTTCTAAACGTGGGAAAAATGCGCCACTTTACAGGCATTCTATAGACACCCAGGTACGAAATATAAAGAAATGTTTCACTTTTATTGTTTCACTAAGCATTATTAAAATCACTGCTCCTGAAAAAACTGCAGTTATTAAAACTTTTTTTTCTATTGATATGTTTGGGGACCCTGAGGGCCCTGTCCCCAAACATTTTTTATGACAATACCATGCATTTAAGCCTTTAAAATGAGCGCTTTTGATTTTTAATGTCCGTGTCCCATAGAAATAAAAGTGGCTGAGGCTGTCCAAAGTGTCCGCCATAATGTCGCAGTCACGAAAAAAATCGCTAATCGCCGCAATTAGTAGTAAAAAATTTTTTTATAAAATGCAATAAAACGATTCCCTATTTTGTAAATGCTATAAATTTTGCGCAAACCAATCGATAAACGCTTGTTGCGATTTTTTTTTACCAAACATAGGTAGAAGAATACGTATCGGCCTAAACTGAGGAAAAAAATATTTTTTTATATATTTTTGGGGATATTTATTATAGCAAAAAGTAAAAAATATTTTTTTTTTTTTCAAAATTGTCGTTCTATTTTTGTTTATAGCGCAAAAAAAAAACCGCAGAGGTGATCAAATACCACCAAAAGAAAGCTCTATTTATGGGAAAAAAGGACGCCAATTTTGTTTGGGAGCCACGTAGCACAACCGCGCAATCGTCATTTAAATGACGCAGTGCCCAATCGCAAAAACTGTCCGGGTCCTTTAGCTGCCTAAAGTTCCGAGTCTTAAGTGGTTAAATAAATTGTCTAATTTGGCTGTCAGATGAATCCCAAAGCCAGGAGGAAAAAAGGGAGTCCATAAGACTGCTATAAAAAATAAACCCAAGTGGCTGTATTATATAGATTCTACTGAATCCCAAAGCATAATAGAATGTGAGTATGTGTGAAAAGAATGTGATTAGGATGACAAGAGTGAAAAATATATTTTCACAGTATCAGGATTGTCTTTCACAGAATTTCTGTGTGGCATTTGCGATTTTCTATTCATTTTATTTATACATTTTTTCCTTTTTTTTCCCACTCATGTCATTCTAATCACATTCTTTTCACACATACTCACTTTCTATTATGCTTTGGGATTCACTAGAATCTATATGCTACCTATAAAGCCACTTTGTTTTGTTTTTTTCCTATACCAGTACACTTATGTCATGAACTCCCTTTGTTCCTCCTGGCTTTGGGATTCAACTAGCAGCCACACTAGACACATTATTTAGGTTACAAATATACTATGTTTAAATGTTTTTTTTTTTTTTTATAGCAATGTCTGCTCTTATGGATCAAGATATAAAAACCACTGTATTTTCTATGTAATCAGCTCTTCATTCCATATCTTTATGTTGGTACACCATGGTTCAACTGTATTATTGATGTATATTTTACTATATGAATTGACGTAACCATGATGTATACCCAAATAATCTGTTTATGAGGCCACCTAATAAAATACTTGTTTTTAATTATATTTTTTCTTGAATGAACAAATATTGAATTTCAAAAAACAAACAGCTACATTATGATTGTGCTAAGCACTCTTAAATTAGAACTATAGACAAAACTTTTTTTCGTATTGGATGGTTATAACCCCTGTCAGATTTGTTTGCCATCTATGCCCCATTGCAGATATTTTCCTTCGCTTTCTGTCCAATAGCCAAACAGAAAGTGAGAGAAAATCTCTGCAAATTAATGGAATTCCTTGGGGACCCCCAGGTCACCAGAACTAGTGTCCCCATTGGAATATTTCCCCTCTTTTGCCTTGTACACGCGATCGGAATTTCTGAATGTGATCAACTCCAAAGAAAAAAAGCTTGATGGGGCCCACACACGGTCAGAATATTTGATAAAAAAATTCCATCTGAATTTTTTCATCGAAAATTCTGATCGTGTGTACAAGGCATTATATATTTCTGGGATCAAATTTGTGATTTTGTTTTACTGTTACTTTCAATGATAATTGAATGTGACAATTTGTTAGCGTATTTTAATCTGCTAGTACATATAACACTCCCCTCCCCCCAGGCTGACAATGCTGCTGTCCAAATCTGCCCCCTGTTCTTCTTCCAGATTGGGGGCACCCATCCAGATTGGGGGCACCCATTCAGATTGGGGGCTCTCTAAAACAGCAGGTGTGTTACTGGCCAGATCACCAGGTGAAATCAGAGGGGAAAAAAAAATTAAAAAAAGAAAGCGAAAGCAGCCACCACATCTAATAATTGGTAAACTGCAATATATAACATTTGTGAGTTTAATACCGTCTTAAGGCACAGGGGTCTGGTGCGTCCTGTTTCACCATTTCAGGTCCGATGTCAGCCCGAATTTTGGGCTGAGTTCGAACCTGAGACGGACCAAAAGACGCACATCGGTTTTCTGCAAAACGCACCGGAGCTGCTGCAGAGATATGTGAACTGGCTCCATAGAGAACCGGTCAAAATCTCCTTGTGAATTGGATGCAGTGATTCCGCATCCAATCTCCACATCCAATTCGCAATGGTGTGAGTTAATTCTCATAAAAAACAAAAATGACTGTCTAGATTGTAGTTTCTTCAAAATAAAAAGTCATCATTGATCTATATGATGTTCTTTGAACTTGATTCTCATATAGCTTTGTTTATATCAATACCCCTAGGTCCATGCGTTGTTCAGTGTTCCTTGCTTATTTCATAAATTTTTTTTTATAGAAAAATGTTTTATGAAAAAAGGTTTACTTCCATTTGTATTTGCTTCCTTTCAAACTCATCAGTCTGCTAATTAACTTAAAATGTAGAATGACCTCTATACTTGCAATTGTAAGGAGCTTGCGATTTTTTTAACGAACAAAAAAAAATGTTTAAATAGAGCATCTTTGACATCTCTGGGAATTTCTTCAGGATAGCAGATGTACAAAAAAAACTTTCAGACTGCATATTTAACAGCACATTGAACTTAATAATTCTTGGTATTCACTACTGTCAATGCTTTTTTAAATAATCAGTGAAGAGCTGCTTCAGACATCCACACTAAAGTCTTAAGAGGTGTTTTCTTTCCTTTTCAGAACCTGAAATTTATAGTAGGTCACCTTGCTGTCTACAAAGAAGTACTGTATTGCTAGCATACTAGTGTAAAATGCTGTCAGACTCATTAAAAAGATAGATCTCTTCAGCCTTACAAGGACCACCATGCTCTATTAGCCTCAATAAATCTATTGACCACAGGAGCCACTTCTCTTTCCTCTCATTGCTCAAGAACATTGACTTGGCACATTTTTGTCTTGGCTCTTTCCCTACTCCAGAGCCCCATGAACCGACAGTCTACTGTTTGTAAAGAGTTCTTAAGGTGGTTTGGTTCCGCAACTTGATGGAAACGGTCACACTAAGCTTCCTATTGTTTCTTTAAAGTTTTCCTTTCATTACAGATGCAGATGCAAGGACCTGAGATAAAAGAGAGACAATCTGACAGGAGAGCATTCACTAATAATCCCTATTGAATATGGCTCGAAATTCTTTGACCATTCTAGAAAAATTGATAGTTTCAATTATTCTTGTTATTGTTAAATGATTGGGGCCCATGAATGACAATTTGTGTATGCTTCGTATTTTATGTCTTGATAATTTTTTGTATTGTGCTTTTCAAAAAGAATATAACTAGGCCTTGTAGAAATTCCACACTGTCTGTCAGAACACCATAGGACTGACAAGTTTTGAGTAATTGGTGAGTCCAAAGATAGGAGACTTTGTTGAGAGAAGGCCCTTGAGAAATCTATTGCAGAATGAAAGAAAGAGGGGATTGGGAAGACTGGGAAGATTAGACCTAGAGAAGTCCTATACAGTATTTCTTGGCGATCATGTTTTTTTTTTTTAACTGTGCTTACCAATGTCTCAATGACATTACGTAAATTTCTGTATAGCATGCATTGTTTCCATGTAATTTAAAATTAAGATGATAGATATATTCTGTAGGCAGACACAATAGAGTTGTATTGTTATAAAAACAATTAAGATATACTGTAAATGCAATAGTGATTTATTTCAGTTGTAAACAGATTGAACGTATACTACTACTTACTTTGAGGTGATTTGGCCATATAAAAGTGGTAAGCAGCAGAACACTGTTATGCCAGTCATTTGCTTGAATTAGGGTGCTCTCACATCTAACCACTTAAGGACCGCCTACTGCACATTTACGTCGGCAGAATGGCACGGCTGGGCACATCAACGTATATATACGTTGATTTTAGTACCCAGCCGTGGGGCGCACCCGCGACCCGGTCCGAAGCTCCAGGACCGGGACCGCGGGATTCGCGGACCCGATCGCCGCTGGAGTGCGGCGATCCGTCCCTGGAGCGGAAGAACGGGGAGAGCCGTGTGTACACACGGCTTCCCCGTGCTTCTCTGTGGCCATAGCATCGATCGCGTCATCCCTGTAATAGGGGGACGCGATCGATGACGTCACACCTACAGCCACACCCCCCTACAGTTGTAAACAAACACATTAGGTCACACTTCCCCTACAGCGCCACCTGTGGTTAACTCCCAAACTGCAACTGTCATTTCCACAGTAAACAATGCAATTTAAATGCATTTTTTGCTGTGAAAATGACAATTGTCCCAAAAATGTGTCAAAATTGTCCGAAGTGTCCGCCATATTGTCGCAGTCACGAAAAAAATCGCTGATCGCTGCTATTAGTAGTAAAAAAAAAATAATTAATAAAAATGCAATAAAACTATCCCTTATTTTGTAAACGCTATAAATTTTGCAAAAACCAACCGATAAACGCTTATTGCTATTTTTTTTACCAAAAATGTCGCTCTATTTTTGTTTATAGCGCAAATAATAAAAACCACAGAGGTGATCAAATACCACCAAAAGAAAGCTCTATTTGTGGGGAAAAAAGGACGCCAATTTTGTTTGGGAGCCACCTCGCACGACCGAGCAATTGTCAGTTAAAACGACGCAGTGCCAAATCGCAAAAAGGGGCAAGGTCCTTTACCTGCATTTTGGTCCGGGTCTTAAGTGGTTAACCGTACCCTCTGATCTATCGCTCTAAACCTAACCTGTACCCTAGTTATAAAGCCAAACCTAAACTTCCGCTATAACCTTAAACTGAGTTCCCAGCCTTAACTTAGAATTCGGCTTTAAAGGGGTTGTAAAGGTTTGATTATTATTATTATTTTTTTAAATAACAAACATGTTATACTTATCTTTAGTTCCGGTTCCCACTACAACGACTTGGAATCCGACTTGTGTCGCCCCAAGTCGCGCGACATGAGAAATTTCATTGAAGTGAATGAGAGGTGTCTTAATGTACACTACTGAAGTCGCTCCAACTTCAGAAAAGGTTCCTGTACTACTTCTAGGCAACTTATAGGCAACTTGTACCCGTTGATTTCGATAGAAGTTGCCTCCAAAATCAGATCACAGTCTTAACTGAAGCAACTTTACAGGAAAAGAAAATAGTTTACTCAGGCAAACCCCTCCCTACCACAGAGCTGATTATTCTGTAAATGGCCACAGCCAAAGTCGCCTGTCCTGGAGGCAACTTTTAGGCCTCATACACAAGATAGGTTAAACAGAGGACAACGGTCTGATGGACCGTTTTCATCGGTCAAAAGCGATCGTGTGTGGGCCCCATAGGTTATTTAACCAATGGTTAAAAAAAGCCAACTTGCTTTAAATGTAACCGATGTATTCCTAACCGATAGGTCAAAACCGATCGTTAGTAGGCACGACCATCGGTTATAAATCCACGCATGCTCAGAATCAAGTCGGCGCATGCTTGGAAGCATTGAACTTAATTTTTTTCAGCACGTCGTTGTGTTTTACATCACCGCGTTCTGACACGATCGGTTATTTAATCGATGGTGTGTGGGCGCGACGGACCATCAGACAGCTTCATCGGTTAACCGATGAGAACAGTCCTTCAGACCGTTATCATCGGATGGACTGATCGTGTGTACGCGGCTTAAGTCGCGTTGTAAGTTGCTCCAAGTCGCTCTGAAGTTGCCTTGCAAATTCACACTGTAAGTCGCCTTGCCACTGTGTGAACCAGCACTAACTGTGCAGTTAGTTCTTCACAGAGTGGCCCCGATCCTCCTGTTCTGGGGTCCCTCGATGTCTCTCTCACCTCCTTTCCATTTCAGATAACCCCCCTGGGAAGCGTTCTCCCAAGGGGATTACCTTGCGGACTCGCTCCCGAGTCCTGCATTCGGCGTCAATTGCCGCCAATTGCAGGACTTGGCCCCGCCCTCCCGGTCCCTGCATCATTGGATTTGATTGACAGCAGCACAAGCTAATGGCTACACTGCTATTAATCTATGCAAGAACGCATTAAGGTGAAAAAGCATGAACCTTTACAACTCCTTTAACCCTTATTTTATCTGTGACTATAGCCATAATCCTCTGCAGACTTAAACTGGCCCTATAACGACTTGTGGACCAACCACCATACATATACTGCGGCAAGACGGCCGCTCTGTGCCAGATCACATACTTAGTACAGGATCTGACACTTTCGGGTCTGGGTCTGATGCATGCCACAGGCTACTTGCTCCCACTGTGGTCACTCACAGAGGTGGGTACCACGGACAAAATGTCCGCTGGCACCTGCCGATTACACAGGACACAGATAGAGCAACAATCTTCTGATGTAAACAAGGCAGATTGTCATTCTGTCGGAACAAAAAGGCATTGATCCTGTGTTTGGCTTGATTTACACCTATGCATTTTTAGTGCTGTATCGCAAAAAAATGTCTGGTTATGAAGTGAGTAAATCTTCCAGAGCTGAATAATATATAAAGATTTCTCTTGTTCAGTGAAAGAAAAAAATCTATAGACTTCTCCATTAATGCTAAACATTTACTGTTTTGCCAAAAAAAAACTTTGCCCAATGCCCAAATCATTTCTCAATTAAAGTGTGTTGCACTGGATTTTGTTGTCAGGGCCATCCACAGTTCAACAGCTTTGCTGTTTATGAATAAGGTGATTACTGCAGGTTCATGATTTGCAATCCTGGCAAACTTATGTGCAGAATCACCTGAGAGAATTTTTGTTCACTCTTAATACACTGTATGGCCTCTGAACTATGACCAACAGGCATAGAAAGGCCAATAAGGAGGCTTTCGGATAAGCCAGCCCTTCACTATTAAAAAGTGTGTGTGGGAGGGAAGGGGGTTGACAGAGCAGCCATGTGTCAATGATTTGGAAGCTGTTGCAGAGAAAGCATAGAAAAGGCTACGCAACTGCATACAGAGATTAAAATCAGCTAAACCAATTAATTCTAATTGCTAGCATTTTCCAAAATCAACCCCATTGCTGATTTTTATGTTCTTATTATTTTTTCTAATTTTGGGGTTTTAATTTGTTTTAGCGATATTGTTTTTTTATTATTATTATTTATTTAATGGTAATAGGGCCTTTATTTTAGGTTACCGTAAACAGATTTTTCTTGTGAGGCAATTTATTTTGTGGGTTTTCATTAATTTTTATTTTTATTTTATTTTTATTTTATGTTGAGTTTTTAAGTTTGGAGTTCCCAAAAAGTGGAGCATTCACTTATTACTGCCAATTTGTGCTTTGAGTCTGCTTTTCAAAGTGAATTGCAAGAACAATGTTCACAGAAACCAGCTCACATTATATCACTCACCTACTCCCCCCCCCCCCATTCTCATAGATAAAATAAAAGTTAGGCATATGTTGTATATCAGTTAGGCCTAGTATCCCTGTCTGGCTACTGGCTACTGGCTAGTTTTAAAGTATCCAGTATCTTAACTCTTGTAGTAGAACCTCAGCCTGTGCTGTTCTTCTCTAAATTTAGGCCTACGCTTGATATTTAACGTTGTCCTGCTGCTGGCTATTGTCACCTGTGATCTCTTAATTCTTAATGAGAACCTGATAGAAACAGCAAACCAACGGTCCATTCTGTCTGCTGGTCAAATCAGGTATATTACTGTTCGATAGAAAAGCATATCTTGTTGCTAAAGCTACCTGAAAAAAAAGTAATTGAATCACATTGGGGTGCTGATGCTATATGTAAGTCAAGCTAACCATGAAAGAAAAAATGTATTGCAGCCAAATATGCACTGTTAGCATAAGCTGTCACTGAAACTGTTAATGAAAATCATACTGTTCTGTAACACCACATGTAGCTTTAACCACTTAAGGACCCCCGCACGCACATTTACGGCCACAACATGGCTCGTACAGGCACAAGGGCGTAAATTTACGTCCCCGCCTTCGTGCGGTTCGGGGGTCCCATCGGGACCCCCTCCGCGGCGTGCGGGGGTCCCCCTGGCTCTGGGAGCGATCGCCGACGAGCGGGCAGATGTCCGTGTTTTCCGCCCCCCCCGCGATCGCTCCCAGCCAATGGGAGCGCTCCCCCTTCGTTTCAGTTCCTCCTCCTGTGTTTACACAGGAAGGAGGAAATGATGTCACCTCTCATCGCAGCGGTGTTTCCCACCGCTGCTGATGAGAGAAGACATCCACAGTAAGTGTGCACCAACACAACACTGACACACACTCACATAGGCACATTAACCCCTTGTGATCGCCCCCCCCCCCCCACCCCCCTGTCACAGTGTCACTGAATGCAGTGATCTAATCACTGCATTTAGTGTCAGTGTGACAGGCAGTGTAAAATCAGTTAGTGTTAGGTCCAGGATAGCATCACTAAGCGATCATTTTTCTGATCGCTGTATTAGTGTCGCTGTTCCCGCTAGGTAGCTATTTTTTTATTGCGATTTTTTTTTTTTTACTAAAGACATGTGGCTGAATTAATTTCGGCCTAAATGTTTTACTAAAATTTAGTTTATTTGATTTTTTTTATAACAAAAAGTAAAAAAATTTTGATTTTTTTCAAAATTGTCGCTCTATTTTAGTTTATAGCGCAAAAAATAAAAATCGCAGAGGCGATCAAATACCACCGAAAGAAAGCTCTATTTGTGGGAAGAAAAGAACGCAAATTTTGTTTGGGAGCCACGTCGCACGACCGCGCAATTGTCTGTTAAAGCGACGCAGTGCCGAATTGTAAAAACACCTTGGGTCATTTAGCAGCGTATGTGTCCGGGTCTTAAGTGGTTAAAGTAGTCAAACATTTTTTTTTTTTTTTTACCTTAATGCATTCCCCCATCCCTAAACACTTACCTGATTCCTCTCACTGATCCAACTCTGTTTCGGGTGCAGCACCGCTCCCCCCCCCACTTCCTGGGTTCATAGGAGACAATGAGAGCAGCAGGATCCATAGGCTCCTACTGCTATCAGTCAAACCCTGCGAGATGGCAACGGTGACATGGCTTGCCAGTGCTTTGAATGTCCATGGACACACACAGCCTGGCTTGGGCATGCACTGCACAGGTTTCCCCTGGCAGCTAGGTTGCCAAGATGACACTCAAAGAAAGAAGTAGCAGACAGAGCCTGTGGGGGACTGTGAAAGAGGAGGTAAATATTTTTTAAAGAGTAGTTTGCCTATTAGCCCTAAAATTGGCCCCAAAGCTTTGCAGTCTAATCATTAATTCAAGTGTCATCTAATCAAGGTGGACGTGTAAACTAAAACTGAAATCTCTAAATCTATTTGCAGCCACAAACTAAGACTAACCTATCTAGCCCTGTAAAGCTAAATTTGCCATACATACATTTTCTGAAGCCGCTCTGGTCCGGTCTCCAGCGGCAGAAGCTCTGTGCAGGAGACAGCCATCAACGGCTGTAAAATGCCTGGGAAGTGACATCACCTATAGAGTTACTATGGGGATTCCGTTGTTGGCCGCCTCCACAGAGAAGCTGCCACTAACAACACAAATTTGCCTCTGTTCTGGCTATGGTACTACTTGGTAGTTTCCCTTGTTGCCTGTAGGTGGTGTTGCCATCTTGGCCCTATGTTGGAAGGCAGGTGTACCATGGTGTGTTGGGTGTCCCTTCTCGGCAACAGTGCAGTGGGAGTGGTGACCCCGCTGTGCATGCTGGGAGGGGTACTTAAGGGACAGACGCCATTGATTGGGGTTCTTCCTGCGCCTCGCGGCCCTCCTGTTTCGCTGCTGAGTAGGCCCAGCTATGCTGGCTGAGGCCTGCAATTCTAAGAGGGTATCCCAAGCTGTCTGTCCACAAGGGAGGAGGCTATCTTGATGAAGGAAACCGGGGGAGGACCTGCCCTGGAGGAGACCGGCAAAGTGCTAGCATCTCAGGTGAGACCTGGTGACCCAATCAAGGAGGGATCTACTACATTGAAAGCCTTGCAGTCTGCCAGTTCCGGCTTAAAGGCTCTTCTACTGCTCGGCTGGAGATTCAGGACTTTGAAATCTTGTGGCAGAGGATTCCTGGATGCATCCAAGTTCATTCAAAGGTCTGTGGCAGGCAGAGACCAAGCTCATTCAAAAGTCTGTGGCAGAGACCAAGCTCATTCCAAAAGGTCTGTGGCAGAGACCGTCTGGACATTAGTTCGTCAATCATCCCGGCTGCTAGACCAAGTGAGAGGGGACTATCCGGGTGAGCAATACCCACTCAATAGCTGAGAATGGAGACTGATTTATTCGGTACCGTGTGCCTGAACGTTGCCCTGCTCTTCGCCTCCCTCATACTTTCTCTATTTCAAGTTACCTTGCAGTAAAAGAAATAAAGCCTAACGGTTGGAGGTTTTACAGCTGTCTGGAAATTGCCACCCTGAAAACTAAGCTACAGAGGTAATGTGCAAACCCAAAATTTAACCAGCAGCTCCTCTGGGGGTAGTACTACATTAGTTGTAGGCTGACCTTCTAATTTAAGTCCAAAAAAAGTAGGTAAAAACAGTGCGTGTACTACAGCACTGCCAACATTTCTAAACAATTTCTAGGGACATGTTGCAGCTAAATTGACATCCAGCTACTTCCTCACTGTTTCCAAGGTGTTTTAAAGTCAGATGTATATTTTTTGCATTTTACTTTACAAGCCATATTTTTTATTAAACATTTTTGGGAACATGAGTTTATTTAGTAAATGAGTTTATATCTGAATCCAAGGCCAATTCCAGGGGCAAATCCACAAACCCAAGACTGTCCCTGGATGGGAGACCATTGGCAACTTGTATTAAACGATATTCTTTGCACTGATTGCTGAACTCTCTTAAACATGACACAGTTACAAATATTGTACGATAACTACAGTTTTACAAAGCGTTTGGGATCTTCCTGAAAGCCTTGTGCAAACATCTGTGGGATATTAGACAATACATTAACATAATATGTATTTTTTTCTGGCACACTGGCAATGAAGAGAAATCCATTTAAGTACATTCTCATTATTTTGGACAGAAAAGACTGAGATGAAATTGAACTGGTTTCAGTAGCAACAGAATGAGGTTCTGACCTTCTGCCAGAAAGACTCTCAATCAGTTTCAAATCCAACAGAAATCTAAGGAATAAATGAAGAGGAGGAACCAAAAACCCCAAAGAATCAGATGACAAGTTTATGCATTGTAAGAACAGAAAAAAAAAACTTACATAAAATGTTTTTTTGACCTCAAGCTTTACAAATCCAGTTCAGGTCCAGGTCAGGTTCAGATTTTCTACACTGATATATTGGAAGAATACCATATAAATAACTTCATGGATAAAGACTACAAATGGTCTAATTTAATTGGCAAAGCATACATTTTCTTTATTATGGAACATTTCAAATGATACAACAGTCTGTGCATGAAATAATCTAATCATGCATTTTATTAGAAATGTAACAGCTGCAAATGAAAATGTATAAGTATACTATATGTACCTCTTTGTTTAATTATAACCAAGGATGTTGAATCACTTTCAGACTTGCTGTTAACCACCAAAAGTTTATTTGTCCATTCCTAAGTCCGGAGTAAATCATTACAATATATGTCATGTAAGTAAAAGATTTAAATGTTAGGGTGGTGTTTTGGGCTCACAAATTCACTCACTAAAAACAATACAATACATAGACTGAAGACTTTTGAGTATTTTGTAAACTATTTCATTATTAGCGGGAATGCATGTGAAATCAAGTATATCCTTGTGTAGCTTTTTCTACATTCACTAAGGTATGACACGTTAGAGAAGTGTGACTTTGTGGTTGGCTGGTATAAATGGTTGATTGTCTTTGCATGTTTCTACTGTTTTTTCAATATATCTAAATATAATAGGCTGATATATAGGAGTCTCCTGAAGTCTTCTGGGACAAGCGGCAACATGCCTCTGCCCTCAGACACATTACATGACACAGTGCATGGAGGTTCAGAGGCCTCCCCAACAGGAGCATGGACCTGAGCTGTAACATTTTCAGGATACATGGTTTCTCCTGGGGGTCTTGGAGGTAATGGAGGAAGAGTAGGAGGCAGCCACCATTGACGCTCTGGTAGAGAGATGCCTGTGTCTCATGAATTTGCAAAGCTCCTTGTTTTTTTCTTGAGTACCTTCTCTGTGGTTATCATAGACTGGCAAACCTGGAATTGGAATGTTGTAGGGCAACTCCAGAGACCTCTTCCACAGTGTTTGTAGTTGTCCTTGCTAGTGTGTGCTTTTGCATTTGACTAGCACTCTGTCCTCAGGTTGAAAGTCAAAGTCTATTGCCACCAACTCCCTTTGCTTCACTTATCACTAGGCTTTAACAAACTGTTAGGCCACGTACACACGATGAGACATGTCCGCTCAAACATGTCCGACGGACCGTTTCCAGCAGACATGTCTCATCGGATTTTGGTCCGATGGCGTGTACACACCATCGGACGATCGGACGAAAATCCCCTCGGGCTGAGGACGTGGTGACGTGGCGGTGATGTTGACGCCGCCACGTCACCACTCCAGGAAGTAAAATACTTCCACGCATGCGTCGAATCCATTTGACGCATGCGGGAGATTTTTGTCCGCTGGTTAGGCGTACTAACCAGTGGACATGGCGGACAGACAGGTTTCCAGCAGACAAGTTTTTTTTTTAAAAGCATGCTTTAAAACTTGTCTGCTGGAAAAACCTGTCTGCTAGCCTGTACACACGGTCGGATATGTCCGCTGAAACTGGTCTGCGGACCAGTTTCAGCAGACAAGTTTGATCGTGTGTACACGGCCTTAGACTTTAGACAGGCATAATTAGCATTTCCGTACTGCCAGAAATGTGTGCTCTGTTTCTTCTGTGGGGACTGTGGCCCACCAAATGTCTGTGGGCCCCTGAGAGTATCTCCAAGCATAATATGGTGGGGTGAGCATCCTGTTGTGAAATGCACTGTTTAGTTGTATTTCCAGACCATTTTGAACGAGTCCATTTCTTATTGATTTTGAAACAGGGTCCCTGATCTGAATATATCTTTTGAAGACAGTCTTAAGCTAAGAAGAAGTGCTTCCACACTATCCAGGTGGTGGTCTTGGTGATCTGATCACAGGTCGATACTGCACACAACAAACTTAGTAAAGTATTTAGCCATAACTAGACCATGATGGTCTCTGTCTTCTGATATATCACGTTTAAGTGGTTGTAAAGGGAGACGTTTTTTTACCTAGGGTGTGTAATAATAGGGGGTGCTGTGAGTAGTGCTAATTTATATTCGATAGTGACAATCTTAGTGCATAGACAAAATAAAGTGCATAGTGCTAATTAAGTGCTAATTAATAAAATAATAAAAACAATTCATGAATACTTTTCCATTGTTAAATTATATTTGTTAACAGTGAATCAAATATTTCATCAAAGCAAAGTCCATTTGTTTTTTATAGTGCGACTTCAATCCTTACACCATCACCAATGGCAAAATCACCTGGTGAATGTGAGTGAAATGCCTACTCACCAGACCACCAGACCACCATGACCTCTTTAACTAAAATGAAGGTCAGATCAGGCTGTTTATGTGGGTCAATGATCCTCCTGATGTATCAATGGGGATATAGCTGGGAACCTTGTTGTTTCTCCACCACGCCCATTAAGAGATAGATAGAAACGGGACCATATTGTGACAGCTTATTTAAAAAATAATAAAAACTTAAGCCAAATGGTTGCTTACATTAGTTGGTGCCTTTTCCCAGCACTAAGGATAGCAGCATGAAACACCAGACAGATGTATTCTGCAGCTGTACAGCTTCGGCTTTAGTTTGTTGTTCATAGACACCAAGCACAACAGGTAGAGAAATCAGCTGGTTGATCAGATAGAAGATAGCTTTAACTTGAACCTTAACAGGTGCAGGGTAGGAATAGCAATGCAACCAGGGACAAAAAGGCCAAACACGGTTAAAATTGTGTGTATACTGTAGAGAACAAAATTAAACTGATGGTGAAGTTGTACAAACATAAGCTCAGAAGAGCAATGTGCCTGTGAAAATCAACAGCAATAACTGTCAGTCCAGCCAAATTTATTTAAAACTCTGTAGCCACAGATACTAGAGAATGACCATAACTTGAGTAAACAGTATAGTGCATAAACAGCTAATTGTGTTTAGGCTCTGTGACAGCATCTCTGACAGTAAAGTCCAGGTTTGAAGTTTGAGTACACCAGCGAACAGCTAGCAGGATCTCAAAGTTGCTACAAGAGGTGAGCAGCTTGAAGATTCCCAGGACTAGCACAATAGGAGGGCAACTGGAGATACAAGGCAGGCCACCCCACTTGAAGTGCAGTACTGCGGTACTGCTATTAGAACAGTGCTTTCTTCAGTGGCTGGGTCCTCAAAAGAAAGTGCATGCTATTGAGCTCGTGTTCAGCTGCCCACACATTAGGACTAGCAGTAGGTGGACTGTACATGTGGCTGCAGATCACAGTTTCTGAAGGTGGAAAACAGGGAAATGTATATCCCCTTGGCAGGTCCAGGAGTCCAGGGGATTGAGGGAGGAGGAGGTAAAGGAGCATGGGCCTGAACCTGAGCATGGTAAGTAAAGGTGCATTGCACTTTATTCCAGTATAATGATTGAGGGCATATTGGTTGTATTGTTTGTGAGGAAAAAAAGGATTTTCTGGAATTTTTATTGCAGAAATACCACAACTCAATTTCAGAGTTCATGCTTTGTAGCCTGAGTTGTGTTTCCCGTCTGGAGGTCTGTCATTGGGTATTGTATGCAGTTAGTACAGCATGGTATGTCCTCTTCCACACTCAGGAGGCTCTCTGTTTAGTGATGTAATTATTTATTTGCCCATTTCTTGTAAAAAAACGAACTTTTTTCTCATGAAAAAAAAACAACGTTTTTCAAACTTCATTTTAAAAAACGACGTTGCCTACACACCATCGTTTTCTGAAAATGCTCTTGCAAAGCGCGGTTACGTTTTTTTTTTTTTTTTTAAGTGCAGTGTGCATGGAGCCTAAAACCACGTACACACGATCGGTTCATCCGATGAAAATGGACCAATGGATTTTTTCATCAGATATCTGATGAAGCTGACTTTCATCAGTCTTGCCTACACACCATCAGTTAAAAATCTGATTGTGTCCAACGCAGTGACGTAAAACACAACGACGTGCAGAGAAAAATGAAGTTCAATGCTTCTGAGCATGCGTTGACTTGATTCTGAGCATGCATGGATTTTTGACCAATGTAATTCCCCACAGACGATCGTTTTTTTCTATCAGTTTTTTAACCATCAGAAAATTGTATTTTATTTTAATTTATTTCTATTTTTTTTTCACAGATGGGGAAAAAAACGACGGGCCCACACACGATCGGTTCGTCTGTAGAAAACGATCCATCGGACTGTTTTCATCAGATGAACCGATCGTGTGTACAGGGCATTAGAGATCCTGTCCTGATTACACAGATTCTAAAGAATATGCTCCTAAATACTATACAGGTGAGAAGAATAGCTCTACATTTGAAGGGCACTGCTGAGATAAATATCTTGGATCAAGACATTAAGGAACGACCATGTCACTGTTCTCAACAGAAGCTGTGAGGCAGTGGGCCCTGGAAGAGGGACTGCCACCTAAAAGGACATTTGCTATTTTGTATGTACCTATCGCTGTGAGCACCCATAGACTGCAGAAGGTGCTAAAAGCAAATGAAACCTTGCAGTCTGTCTCTCTTGATGATAAAAGAGAGGAGAATGAGAGTTATGAACTCTATACCCATTATCTCTGTCTCAGTGAGGTGGATTTAAATCCAGTTAAAGGACCCTTTTGCATATATCAAAAAGGAGCTGAAGTAATTGGTTGTGCTGTAGTATGTTCAGTTATTCAACCTCCAGTAAGGCGAAAGTTACCAGCCCTGCCTGTGACGTGTGAACCATTGAATACAACTGCTTCATCAGGAGAAACTGTAATGTTGAATGCTACAGTCGCTAAGCAGGAAACAAATATGCTGCTAAAAGTAGACATGTGCATGACGAAAAAAATTGTTTTGTTTTGATTTGTTAGTCTAGTTATTTTGTTTAGTTAAAATCGGTTGATTCGTTCAATTCATTTTCAAAATTTGTTTTTGGAATTCGTATTATGAATTTGTGTTTGGAATTGTTACATTTTCTTCGAATTTACATTTTTTTTTTCAATTTGAAACAATGAAATTGATAAATTTTCGTATCGGTCAAAATTAAAATGTTATATTTTTTTTTCGATTCAAATGTAGCAAAAGGAACAAACAAAAGAAAAATCTTCATTAAATGATTATAATGACTCTTTAAATCACCTTTAGCTTAACAAAAACAGCATTAATTTGAAATGGTACTCTAATAACACACACAGTCTTTGATTTCAAGAATATGTTTAGTGAGAATTCGACTGGAGTTCAATGTAAAATTAGATTCGAATTTCAGTATGAAATTCTGAAATTTGAAAGAATTTCATTACATTATTCGGAGCATTCAGTAAAATTTGTTTATATTGTAATTTGGGTATTCGAATATATCTGAATCTCCGAATAATGAAACATTTGTCTGAATATTAATTCGGAATAAAACAAACCGCACATGTCTAGCTTAAAGTCACTGAATTAATTGTTTAGAACTTACATGCCGATTCTTATTGCAAATTACATTTTTTTTAGGAGTGCTACCTGTCCCCGCTGGTGAAGAAAACTTTGAGGTGTGGAAAGATCATGGAAAGTTTAAGACTACCAGCATCCATTATCATTAGAGCTTACAAGCACACTCATGTGAGTACCAGTACTCAAGAATATATTGAGCACTATAAGACATGGGCACCGTCAATAAATTACCGTAGTTTCGTTCCGTTCCGTTTTGTGGTTTAACTGGATGGACTTGTGTCTTTTTTCAACCTGACTAACTATGTATTAGCCGAAGATTTTCGTTAGATTCGCAAAATTTTCCTAAGTATGCGTCCAATTCGTTATGATGAATTTAAAAAGCAAACCCAGGAAGTCAGCAGTGCTGCTGACTTCCTGGGTTTGCTTTTTAAATTCATCATAATCATCACCTAATCACATAATCACATAATTCATCACCTTCTCAATATGGCAGTTGTCACCTTATTATGCTCGTCATTTTGAGGGTCCCCCACCATCCCTGTGCTGTGTTGACTTCCTCCTGGGGCTGTACTCCTGCTGTGCTCATTATGAGGAGCCCCCACAATCCCTGTGCTGTGCTGACTTCCTCCTGGGGCTGTTTCCCTGCTGTGCTCATTATGAGGGGCTCCCACCATCCCTGTGCTGTGCTGTGCTGACTTCCTTCTGGGGCTGTACCCCTGCTGTGCTCATTATGAGGGGCTCCCACCATCCCTGTGCTGTGCTGACTTCCTCCTGGGGCTGTGCCCCTGCTGTGCTCATTATGAGGGGCTCCCACCATCCCTGTGCTGTGCTGACTTCCTGGGTTTGCTTATTCATCATAATGAATGTTTATAATCAGGGGCGGACTGACCATCGAGAAACTTGGGCACTGCCCGAGGGCCCCATGCCACTAGGGGGCCCCATCAGGGTTGCCAGGCTCATTAAAACCAGGGACAGTATGTAAAAATCTGTATTTTTTTTTACATCTGTCCCAGATATATCCAAAACCTACATGCTTTTGATGTGAAAATCCTGAGATTTTAGCTGCCCCGCCTCTGTACTGCCACCTGGCTTGGTGGCCATCTGTAAGCCCGGGGGCCCCATAATCTTCTATTGCCCGGGGGCCCCATGAGTTGTCAGTCCGCCCCTGTTCATAATTGTTGCGAAAAGTTAACAAACATTCGACCCGTTCTGTTAAGAAATTCGGATCTGAAATTTGTCAACGAAATTTTGTATTTCGGAAAATTCGGAAGCATAGCAATTCGGATTTCAAATGCTTCCAAATGTACGAATCTTCGGAAATTTGTAAGAATTCTCGCTTCATACGAAATTAACTGCACATGTCTAAGCACTATTCAGCAATATATTTTGACAGATGCTTATGGACTACATCATGACTCTAATAAGATGCTTGATGACTTTAAACAGACAAAGCATAAAAAGGGAGAGGATGTTTCTGTGTTTGTTAGAAGGCTAGAATTGCTTCTAGGGAGATTGCTCACTGAAAAGGTAATTTCTCCCACAGATGTTGACAAATTTCGGTAAGGACTGCTAGAACAATAAAGGGGCTACAGCCACATTACCCAATGTCACCAGTCTTAAGTGTTGTTTTGAGAGAGAGAAATTTTATTTTCACTGAAACTATGACTGAAGTAAAAAAACAAGAGTCTGATATCCTTTTTAGTACCCCTTCTAAGAGCAAAGTTAAAGAGAGGACTTTGGTTGAGCATAAAAACTAGAGTATTGCTAAAAACAAAGTGGATAGACTCCCCCAGCCTAAAGCTCTATCTGCTAAAAAATAAATCTCCAGTATTACGCCTCTGTTCCACAGTAATGGCGTGTACACACAATCATTTTTCGGGTTTTCGGGTTGTAAAAAATTATGTTTTCTTTTTAATGTCATTAAAACGATCGTGTGTGGGCTTCAGAGCATTTTTCGGGTTCTGAAAAATGGGCAAAAAAAATTTGAACATGCTCTATTTTCTCACAACGTTTTTAACGTTATCATTTTTCGGATTGTAAAAAATGGTCATGTGTGTGCTTTAACCACATAACAACCCGCCCATAGACAAAATATGTCTACAGGGCAGTTTGTTAACTCTGGGAGGACGTCCATGGGAGTGTAAACAAACCGGCATCATTTGATGACGCCGGTTCCTCCCACCTCTCTCTGTAGCGATCGGTACAGTGTGAGAGGAGAGAGTGGGTTTCAGCAGCGCTGTGGGCTGGATCTGTGACTATTGCAGTCACAAATTCAGCCATCCCTGCAATACCCTGCAATACCCCTGCCAATACTCTGCAATACCCCTGCGCAATACTCTGCAATACCCCCTGTGCAATACTCTGTAATACCCCCTGCGCAGTACACTGCAATACCCCCTGCGAAGTACTCTGCAATACCCCCGCACAATACTCTGCAGTACCCCCGCACAATACTCTGCAATACCCCAGCACAATACTCTGCAATGCCCCCGCGCAATATTCTGTAATACCACCTGCGCAATTCTCTGCAATACCACTGCCAATAATCTGCGATACCTCTGCACAATACTCTGCAATACTCCTGCACAATACTCTGCAATACCCCCGCACAATACTCTGCAATACCCGACCAATACTCTGCAATACTCGGAAAATACTCTGAAAAAAGAGTATTGGCCACCCGCCCGCCGTTATATGATGTCCTTGACTTTGTGCAGGGATATCTGAATGATGCCTGCAGCTACAGGCATCATACAGATATTATCATTTTCAGCCAGCGATTCTCTACACCATAAGAATGATCATGGCAGCTGTTCCGCCTCTTGATCGTTCTTATGAAAGGCGAAAGCCGACATCCCCCCTCCCGTCGCCCTCCGGTGCTTCTCCGACTCACCGCTACGATCGTAGCCAGGATCGTTTTTTTTATTTTTATTTCAGGCTTCCCAGCCTAGAGGTGAGATGTGAGGTCTTATTGACCCCATAGCTCACTGTAAAGAGGACTTATCATGCTATATAGCTATTACAAGGGATGTTTACATTCCTTCCTTGTAATAGGAATAAAAGTGATCAAAACATTTATTTTTGGGGAAAACTAAAATAAATAAAGTAAAATGAACAATAAAAAAAAATGTTTAAAGTGCCCCTGTTCCCGTGTGCTCGTATACAGAAGTGAACGCACGCGTTAGTCCCGCCCACATAAGAAAACGGTGTTCAAACCACACATGTGAGGTATCGCTGTGAACGTTAGAGTGAGGCTGCGTACAGACGAGGAGACATGTCCGCTCAAACATGTCCGACCGACCAATTCCAGCGGACATGTCTCCTCGGATTTTGGTCCGATGGCGTGTACACACCATTGGACAAAAATCCCCTCAGACTGAGGACCCGGTGACGTGGCGGTGACGTTGACGTTGGCCAATAATTTGGGCCCTAGACCTCTCCTCCAACTAAAAAGATGTATCCAGTAAAAATATTTAAAGCGTCACCTATGGGGATCTTTAAGTAGCGAAGTTTGTCGCCATTATACGAGCGTGTGCAATTTTGAAGGGTGACATGTTGGGTATCTAAAACATTGGGCTAACTATAATGTTTTAAAAAAAAAAAAAGCACAAAACAGTTTTATTTCCAAATAAAAAACACATTTGAAAATTTGCTCTGCAAATCCCGTGCGTGATAAAAACGACCGCCATTGTATTCTATAGGGTCTTTGCTTTAAAACCATATATAATATTTGGGGGTTCTATGTGATTTTCTAGCAAATAAATGATGATTTTTACATGTAGGAGAGGAATGTCAGAATTGGCCTGGGTGCTCCAGAACGCCTGAAGGTGCTCCCTGCATGTTAGACCTCTGTATGTGGCCACGCTGTGTAAAAGTCTCACACATGTGGTATCGCCATACTCGGGAGGAATAGCAGAATGTGTTTTGGGGTGTATTTTGTGGTATGCATATGCTGTGTGTGAGAAATAACCTGCTAATATGAAAATGTTGTGAAAAAAAAATGACAACTTCAAAAAACTCACCATGCCTCTTTCTAAATACCTTGGAATGTCTTCTTTCCAAAAAGGGGTCATTTGGGGGGGTATTTGTACTTTTCTGGCATGTTAGGGTCTCAAGAAATGAGATAGGCCGTCAGTACTTCAGGTGTGTACAATTTTCAGATATTGGCACCATAGCTTGTGGACGCTATAACTTTCACAAAGACCAAATAATATACACCAATTTCTACTTATTTTTACCAAAGATATGTAGCAGTATACATTGTGGCCAAAATTTAAGAAGAACAATTACAAATTTGCTAAATTGTATAACAGAAACAAAAAAAAATTCATTTTTTTACAGAATTTTCTTTCTTTCTTTTTTTATAGCGCAAAAAATAAAAAACCCAACGGTGATTAAATACCATCAAAAGGAAGCTACATTTGTGGGAAAAAAAGGACACACATTTCATTTGGGTACAGTGTTGTATGACTGAGTAATTGTCATTCAAAATGACGACGTGAAAAATCCACGCATGCTCAGAAGCAAGTTATGAGACGGGATCGCTCGTTCTGGTAAAACTACCGTTTGTAATGGAGATAGCACATTCATCACACTGTAACAGACAGAAAAGCGCGAATCGTCTTTTACTAACATGAAATCAGCTAAAGCAGCCCCAAGGGTGGCGCCATCTGAATGGAACTCCCCCTTTATAGTGCCGTCGTACATGTTGTACATCACGACGCTTTGATAGAGCATTTTTTTTTTCACGATCGTGTGTAGGCAAGGCCGTTTTAATGATAAAGTTGAAAAAAACATAGTTTTTTCTACAACCCGAAAAATTATCGTGTGTACACGGCATAAAGCTCCATGCATACCGGACCTAAAAAAAAACCATTTGTTCTCTTGGGAGTAAAAAACGCTCATATAGACAAATTTAGAAGAATCTTTCTTTTCTGCCAGTAAGCGCCAATCAGAAACGCAAACCAGAAGATTTTTTTTGCCCTGCCTCTAAACATTAAGCTAAGAATATCCCATTAATTGTCCTAATGTGCATGGTCACATAGGATAACATTGAGCAGCTTCTACAGGCAAAACACAAAACTCCTGTAGAAGCAATGTTTTTTTTAAGCCAATGTGCATTGAGCCTAAAACTGGACATATGTACAAAAGAAAACAGGGAAAATCAAGAAAACAAATGTTTACCAAGCTGCCTGTGTTAGGCTGCAGATGTACTTTATCCTCTGTTTGGTAATGATATACCCACTACTGCTCTGTTTGATACTGGTTCTCAGCTGACTATCATATACAGGCCCTTCTATCAGTAACATTTAAACCACCTCCCGGACATTATGCCTGTTTATAGTGTGGGAGAAAATCCTGGCCCAGATTCACGTACATCTGCGCATTATTGGACCGGTGTAGCGCACCGCCTTTACGTTAGACTTGCGCAATTTTGCCGCGTAATCACCCTATTCTCGTAGCTTTTGCGCAGGAAATTGCGCATACGTAACATTTTTCCAGAGGCGTAAGGAGGAGTAATACAAATTGGGAAGGACGTGGGCGTGTTACATTAAAATGAGCCGTGACCCCATGCAAATGAAGGGCCGGCCGGCTCGCGCATGCGCGCTTGAACGAGACCATGTCAGCTCCGATGTGCGCATGCTCACAACTCGGGAGCGGCGCAATCAGTGAAATTGGAAATGGACTAGGGCAACGTTGTGAACTACGCAAACAGCATAAATAGACACACACAAACGCACTTCCTTTGCAAAAGTACATCCCTTTGTCCCTTCCCATTTAACAAAGTGCTTTTGTTCTTGTTGTTCGTTGCGGTGTGTTTTGTAGTTGTCAGATTAGTGTTCTGTGTGATCAAGTGGTTGTTAGTAGATTTTTGAAAGTGGTTTTTGATAAGTGTTTGAGAGACTGTTTGTTTGATTGATATATTTATTTTTGTTTCTTTTTCTGCTGTATTTTTGTTTTGTTTTTTGGGGACTGTTTCTTGCTGAGTTGTTTTCTCTCTGTGTGTGTTTTTTTTTGATTGGTTGTGCTTGTTTGTGTGCGTGAATTTTGTTGACTGGGCCTTTTTTTTTGGAAGGGTGACTGAGAGAAAACGCAAGCTGAATTTTACAGTTGTGGAAAAACAGATTCTTGCCCGGGCCATTAGCGAGTATGGGCATTACCTCCACGGCCCAGAGAGTGCCAACACCACCCCGGCCAGGAGGAGGGAGATATTGGATAGGATCACTGACCAGGTGAATTCTGCAGGGCAGGGAGAGACACGGACCAGGTCTGGGATTGACAAAAAAATCAATGACCTCCGGCGTCTGGTCAAAAAGAAGTTGGCCAGAATGCATGCCCATGCCAGGGGCACAGGAGGGGGCCCACCATGCTGTATTAGCCTGACAGCGGAGGAGCGTGTGGTGGCCCTGACCTTTCA
The DNA here is from genome assembly GCA_029574335.1 of Rana kukunoris. Lineage (NCBI taxonomy): Eukaryota > Metazoa > Chordata > Amphibia > Anura > Ranidae > Rana > Rana kukunoris. The sequence goes on along the minus strand of CM056050.1, from coordinate 126,577,777 downwards.
TCGGCATGAAGTTGAGGGCCTGCCCGGCTTTGACTCCAGTCCCCAGCCCGTGGTGCCAGGTAAGTTGTTTTCTTTTTTAATATCAGGTGTGTAGCATGTGTGGGGGAGGGGGTGAAAGGGAATATGTGGCAAGTGTGTGGATCCTCCAACCTGTGAATGTTTTGTGTCATCCACAGATGTGCAGGAGGGTGCAGGGCCATCTGGCCTGACCGCACCAACCCCAGGACAGCAGCCTAATGAGGCCCCCCCCAACAAGGCCGGAGTCCGCGGAGGAGGTTCAAGAGGAGGAGGACAATCATGAGGAGCAGGACAATCATGAGGAGGAGGAGAATCATGAGGAGGAGGAGTCCATGTCAGGCACTGGACGTTTGGGTTTTGAGGACTCCTCCCCTCTGGCTGCCAGCAGGCAGGCCTCCCTAAGGGGGAGCCCCCCCCTCCTCCCCCAACATGGCTCCCCTCACAAGGGCCTCCCCTTCTCCCCGGCCACAAGCATCAGCTGGAGGCAGGATGTTATCCCAGACCACCAGGGGGTTGGCCGATCTCCTGCCCGCCACCCTGAGAAGGGACCAGTTCCTCCAGACCCGCCATCTGGGACAGGTCAGTCAGACATTGGTGCGGATGGAGGAGAGACTGTCCTCCATCAAGGATACGCTGGGGAACCTGGACTCCCACTCCCGGGCTTTCACAACCTGCCTAAATGAACTGCAGACGACATCAGCAGGCGTTGGGCAGGATGTGAGGGCCCTTACCCTGGCTATTCAGGCCAACACGGCAACAGTTGGTGCTGCCCTGGACAGAATTGCCGTGGCCTTGGAGGGGCAGGCCACCAGGTGGGCAGAGATCAGGGGCTGATCCTCCTTCCCTGGTTTTACCCCTTCCCCATGAGTCTCCCCTGAGAAGCCGGGGCCGTGGCCGGGGGCGCCCCAGGCATGGCTCACGCAGAGGGCAGTAATTTGTTTTTCCCCCAAATTTATTTTTGTTTCCAATTTTTTTTTTTTTGCTGGAATTTTTTTGATTTTGCAGGTCATTTTTTTTTTTTGGGTTGTGAATGCTGTGTGAATGTGGGGGTGACATTCCTGCCGGAAAAGGGGTGTCACCCTCTATTTTGGTGGAGAAGGGTTCCCCAGGACCAGGGAGAAGTGATCCCCAGGTCCGTGTGAATGGTGTATGAATGTACAGTGACATAATTGGAGCCTTGGCGTGGCGTTGCTGCTCACAAGTCCTGCATGGTGGACTGGTGCCAATCCAATTTGATGTGAATGTGGGGTGTGTGTGCTAGGGACCACAGTGTTGTGCATGCATGCATTCTCATTGTGCCATGATTAATGTGTATGTTTAACGTGCAAAGATGCCCAATGTGATCTGTCTCCTGGCTGCTCTTCCCTCAGAAGACGGGTTAACCTCGGTTAGGGGGGGATTGTCTGGTTCAGGGGTCAGGTCATCACGTAGGTCAATCTGCAGGCCCTTTCTTTCTGCAAAGTTGTGCAGCATGCAACATGCACCGATGATCTGGCACACAAAGTTTGGGGAGTACAAGAGGGTACCCCCAGACTTATCCAGGCATCGGAAACGTGACTTTAGGATGCCAAAGGTGCGCTCCACCACTGATCGTGTTTGAGCATGTGCTTGATTGTATCTTTCCTCTCCTGGAGTTTGGGGGTTCCGGATAGGAGTCATGAGATGGGGTCCCAGTGGATATGCAGAGTCACCTGTAAGGGAAAAGACAGGAGGATGTTAGTCATGCATGTGCCCCTTGTGATGTGCATCATGGGAGGGGAAAGTCATGCCTGCCACCCATGTCACTCACCAACCAGCCAGCTGTCCCCATACACGTTCTGATCGAATTCCAATCGGATGTGGCATTGATTGTATATGTAGCTGTCATGGCTGGACCCTGGGTGTTTGGCACGGACGTGCCATATGAGGCCTTGGGCATCGACTATCACCTGTACATTGATGGAATGCCAATGCTTCCGATTGCGGTACATGTGCTCTGTCTCCTGGGGGGGCTGGAGTGCCACATGTGTGCAATCAATGGCCCCCACAGTGCGTGGGAATCTGGCAATTCTGTAGAAATCTGTCATTGCCTTCAGCCGCAGGTCCTCAGTGGTGGGTTTGATGATTTGGTTGGCCATGCGTCTGAGTATTGCAGGGACAACCTGGTGCACACATCTGCTCATGGAGGACTGTGACATCCCAGCCACCACTCCACTTGTACGCTGAAAAGAGCCACTGGCAAGGAAATGGAGTGTTGCCAGGACCTTGACCAGTGGCTGCACTGCATGTGAGCGTTGTGTTGGACTGGTGATGTCCTCCTGCAGGGTTGTGGTTAATTCCAGGATGACATGAGGGGTGAATCTGAAGATGCGATACACCTCAGAATCACTCATGCCAAACAGGTCTATGCGGGTACGGTATATCCTCTCCCGTGCCATCCTCCGTGCCATTCTCCGTGCCCTCCTCCTTCTTTGTTCATCTAAAGTCAGTAGTATAGCTATGCGCGACAATGCCCCTGGCATGTTGGCATACAGATTGTTGAGCAACACGTGTGACTGCTGAGCTGCTCACTAACAGTGTTGCTTTATCTAACAAGTAGACTTTTTTTCTTTTTTTAGACCAGCTTTTATCAGCTCTAGTTTTAGACAGGACATTTTGCTGTTGCGCACACTGCGTCGCCTGCGCTGCCCCAACGTTGTTTTGTGGATCCCCGTAAGTCCCTCATTAGCATATTTGACTAGCAAATCAATGGTGTGTCTAGTGCACTTTTGCGCGGACGGATGCGCCAGTCTAACGAAATTACGCGATTTTTTGCGTATCTCGTTCTGGGGATGCCGCGCAACGAAACGCACGTGCACATTTAGACTTACGCACGCGCATCTCCTGTTGCGCAGGCGTAATCGCTCTGTGAATCTGGGCCCCTGTTTTTATGGCTGGTTGTCTAGAAATTGAGCTTTGCATTCCTGGTGTGATAGCTGATGAGGATCCCCCACCTAAAGTCATTGCTTATGTGAGCCCTCCACCTGGGGATAACGCGTATGCTCCTATGATTGTGGGTTTCAATATTTAAGCTGTGAGGGCTGCTTTCATACAGTTTCTTCAGCCCCAACAGGGAACTTCCCTACCTTCACTGCCTGCTGCTCCAGAACTTTAAAATATCTGCCAAACCTTTGCTCCTGATCTTCCTGGAGGGTGTGTGGGAAATCCATGGTATCCCATTGAGCTTACATTAGGGGGAGTGAGAGCATTGCGGGTTTATGTGGAAATTTCATTAAGCCCTGGTTCACACTGGTGCGTTTTAAAATGCGATTTGGCATGTCAAATCGCATTTCAAAACGGCAGATTTTGCCACAAATTGCCGGAAATGGCACTGTCCTAATCGGTGCGACGCTGCATCTGCGGCATTGCACTGATTTCAAAAAGTAGTCTCTGTACTACTTTTTCGTTCAATAATTTTTATTGAATTTTTCAATAGAGAACAAACATCACAAAGAATAACATGTCAACTGACAGTCAGTCAATCTCTATACAGTATCTTCCGTGTCCTAGGACAAAAGTTACAACACTAGTGCAAAAGAGAAAAAAAGAAAAAAAAGAAGAACAAACGGAAGGGAGGAGAGAAACAATCAGACAGCGGCCCTGTGTAGGCCTGGTAGCAATCAGCCCGTATAGGAATGAACTGTTAACTACTCAAGGTCCCCCAAGAGACAACTCCCCGGTGGGGGAGGGGCTCAGTGCCCCAGTTCCCGATAGGCCCCAAAGGGATCACACTGCCCCTCGGGAACAGGGGACCCTGCGCCCCATCCCACGCGTGTCCCAAGGCCATCACCGTGTGGGAGACCCATGAAGCCGTTTACCAGAAGGGTGCACAATCGGCCTTGTTGACTGTCACTCGGGGGGGCTAGTCTCCACCCTAGAAAAACATACCAGTAACCGGAAAATCATATAACAGAATGGTAACCGGGGGGGGGGGGGGTTAGAAGAAAAAGAAGAGGTACAGATGCATAGGAAAGGAATGGGAAGTGAAAAAGAGGGAGAGAAGACGAGGGGAAGGATGCCTGCTCTGTTAGGGAATTGAACGGTCGGTCGGCCCGCTAGGCAGAACTCCCGGTATGAGGGATATGTTACAGTAGGTGGCCCAGGGTTCCCAGATGGCCAGAAATCTCTCAGATTTGTCATTAATTCTAGCAACGATCTGCTCCTGTGCCATAATCCAAGAGACTTTTCTCCTGAACCCCTGAAGGGATACCGAAGGTTTCTTCCAGGCTTTAGCTATAGACATTTTGGCTCCCAACAGTATGAAAAAGGATAAGGTTTGGCAATGTTTAGATAATCCAGGAATGCTTTGGTTCAGAAGAGCAATGCCTGGGTGGGGGGTCACCACCGAAGCTGTCACGGAGCGAATGATCCGGAACACCTTCCGCCAGAATGATCTGATGCGGGGGCAGGTCCACCAAATGTGAAGCATAGACCCTTCCAACTCACAGCCTCTGTAACAGACCGGTGATGCCCCTGGGAACATCCTAGCCAGCCTGGAAGGAACATAATACCACCTGAGTAAGACTTTTAAGCCAGCCTCTATTAGGGAGACGTTGAGAATACCTTTATACGCTCTGATAGTCGCTCTGTGCCAGACCTCAATGTCCCACGAACCGTCCAGCTCCTCCTCCCAGGCCCGAGCATACGATGGTTTTACCTCCCTAGAAACAAGCGCTGTATAGATCAAGGAGATGCCACCCTTCTGATCCGCTGCGGCAATGCACCAGTGTTCATATGGCGAGACTGTGGGGGGTACCTTTCTATTGGTCCAGATTGAGTACATGAAATGGGAGATTTGTGAGAACCTGAACAGTTCGGAGTCCGGCATGTCCAGTTTCTGTCTGCAAAAGGCTAGGGAAACAGGGCCCGTCGGGGAGAGGAAGTGGCCAATCCGGTAGAGGCCTTTGTCCGTCCACCATCGAAAGGCCTCAATACTCATTCCCGGAGGGAATTCCGCATTATGGAACAAGTGTGCTAACGGTTTTAAGGGGGACGTAAGGGAGTGCGCGCCAAATAGTTTGGAGCTTAAAGAAACCGAATGCGATAGGGTGGGAGATAGAATTGCGGGTCTGACCTTCGGGTCACAGCAAAGGAGGAAGTCAATGGTATTCTTGGGGGTGGCTTGTCTCTCCATTGAGAGCCAGTCAGGTTTAGGTCCTTGGCGGAAAGCCATCGAGATTTGTGCGAGTTGGGCTGCCCGGTAATAACCCCAGAGATTCGGGAGTCCCAGCCCACCCTGTGATTTCAACCGATAGAGGATGCCCGAAGGGCATCTATACCCCTTGTTACCCCAGACAAAACGGACTATTCGGGATTGGACAGAACTGAGAAAACGTTTTGGAATCGGGACCGGGAGGGAGCGGAATAGATATAGCAGACGGGGGAGGAGTGTCATTTTCACTGCGTGTATCCTACCCAGCCAGGATAGACCACACTTCGACCACGCATCCAAATCCTCTCTACACTTGCGTATTATAGGGGGATAGTTGGCTTCAAAGAGACTTGTTATGTCTGGTGTAAGTTTGATACCTAAGTAAGGAATCGACCCGGATGCCCATTTAAAGGCGAAATTGTTAGAGAGCTGGTAGAAAATGTCGGGGGGGACAGTAATGTTCAAGGCTGTTGACTTGGTCATATTAACTTTCAGTCCCGAAACGTCACTAAAGGCCCGTAGAGTCTTAAGTATCACGGGGGTAGAGGTCAGTGGGGAGGTGATGAAAAGGAGCAGGTCATCTGCATACAGCGCGCACTTGTGCTCACCCTGTCCGCACGTCACCCCCTTGAAGTCCGGGTTCGATCTAAGCGCAATTGCTAGTGTCTCTATGGCCAACGCGAATAAGAGGGGGGAGAGTGGACACCCTTGTCTGGTTCCCCGACCAATAGTAAACGATTCCGAATATCTGCCCAACAGGAATAAAGAGCACGGATTAGATTCAAAAATAATGGGCCGAAACCCCACTTCCCCAATATGTCGGTTAGGTAATTCCAGTCAATCGAGTCAAAGGCCTTGTGAAGGTCTATAGAAAGGATAAAGCCTTTCTGCGGGGTTCCCCCATCCCATTGGGATCTAAGAAGCGAAATGATGTCAATGGCCCTCCTGACCTGATCCGGACCCTGTCTCCCAGGAATGAACCCCACCTGGTCCCCATGTATGTATGTAGCGATAAAACTCGCCACCCTATTGGCCATGATCTTGGTCATAATTTTGATGTCGTTATTGATAAGCGAGATTGGGCGGTAATTGCTAACCTCACTAGCGTCCTTGTCCGGCTTGGGAATCACAGAAATGTATGCAGAGTTTAGGTCTGCACCCAGGAGGTTTCCCTCCCGTAGGGAGTTAAATAACCGAGCCATATGTGGAGCCAGGCAAGGGCCAAATTTCTTGTAGTAGCTATTTGAAAATCCATCGGGACCAGGCGACGAGCCAAGTTTGAGGGATTTTATGGTGTCCAAAATCTCGGCAGAGGTAAACGGTTCCTCCAGGAGAGTCCTATGCTCAGGAGAGAGGGTGGGAAGAGGGAGAGTGTCCAAGAATGTCTCGCTCAGGGAGGCCTGAGCCGGGCCAACAGGTTTGTATAAGTCAGAGTAGAACTGTAGAAAAGTGTCCATAATTTTTGTTGGGTTTTGCGTCAGGTCCCCTGAGGTCGTCTTAATTTTAGGGAAGGCTAGGGCGCGTGGCCTAGGGTTCAACTTCACTGCCAGCTTAGATCCAATCCTATCCTTCTGAGAGTAGAATTTAGCCCCAGTCCATCTAAGGTGCCTTTCTGCGTCAGTGGTCAGTTTCAGATTGAGAAGGGCCCTAGCTCCTTCCAACTGTCTAAGGGAATCCGCCGTAGGGTGTCGCTTGTGTGCTTTCGCTAGAGCACGGAATTCCTCAGTGAGCTTCAGCATGTCCGCCCTGTGTTCTGCCCTACGTATCGAGATCATTTGTATGATCTTCCCCCGGATCACCGATTTGTGTGCTGCCCAAACGGTAGCCTCCGAGACCTCGCCCGTCGCATTGAGAAGGAAGTATTCCTTGATCGCTGCTTCCAAAAGGGTGCACTGTATGGGGTCACTCAATAATGACTCCTGCAGGCACCAGCGAGGGGCCGTTCGCACTCCCGAAGGTCTCAGCGTGGTCAACACGACCATCGAGTGGTCCGAAAGGGAAGATTCAATAATCTTGGAGCCTCTAATTAAGGGGATCGACGAGGAACGCGTGAAAATGTGGTCTATCCTGGCAAATGAGTTGTGTGGGGCAGAGAAGTGCGTATAGTCCTTCGTGTGAGGATTAACCTCTCTCCAGACGTCACTCAACCCCGCCGAGTGTAATAGTTCGGCAATTTTAACACTTTGTTTGGAGGGTCGTTTTGGTATCGGCTTCCCAGACCTGGACTTATCCAGCGAGAAATCGAAAGCGATGTTAGAGTCCCCACAAATGTAAACCGTTCCCTTGAGATGTTCGCTCAGAGTGTGCAGTAGAGAGTCAAAAAAGGGCTTCTGACCCTTATTTGGGGAGTAATAGGAGACAAAGGTGTAGGTTTCTCCATCAATTTGACCAGAGACCAAGATGTAGCGTCCCTGCGGGTCGGCTTTGACAAACGGTTGGGATAAATGAATGTGTTTAGCGAGACAAATGGCCACTCCCTTAGTTTTATTGTCTGCGGATGCCAGAAAAAATTGAGGATAATGCTGGTGAAGGAGAGTAGGCTTAAAAGTGACCGGGAAATGAGTCTCCTGTAACAATAACACGTCCGCATGCATAGAGTGGTATAGCTGATACAGCTTCCTACGCTTAATTGGAGAGTTAAGGCCCTGGACGTTATGAGAAACTATCTTGAGGGATGGAGGTGGGGAATGTGTATTAGGCATGGGTCAGAATGGTTAGAACTAATGTGATGTATCGGTGCACTCCTTGATCTAAAAAGCGGTACTCACCACATAGCCTGAGGAACAGACACAGCGAGAGCTCGGGTCCTGGGAGGCGAGGTCCCCGACGATCAAAGGCACCGAAGAGACTCAGATAGGAGGTAGCATGTGGAGCAGGCAGGACAGGAGGGAAAGAAGAAGGGAAGAAAAAGAGACCGGTTACAAATTGATAAACTGAACAAAAGGACTGAAACAATAATAAAAAAACAATAAGACATAAACAAAGGACCCTGAGGTCCACTAACCCCACCCCACCCCTGGGTCGAGATGGGCTATCCATCCCTACCCTCAATCCTGAGAGGATCGGAGTTCCCTAGAGACAGGGACTCCGTGACAGAGCCGAAGAGCACGATAAGCGCTCCTGGCCCTAGTATGAGGTGCACTGGGTCCACCACAACCCAACCACCCAAAATAGATCATCCGTTGTACCAAAGGCCCACACTGGGACCTAACGTATTCTAAAGGAACAAGCAGAACGCCCCCATGTATGTCACTGGCTAGTAAACTGTGATAACCAGGAACCCCCCCAGTCCCCGATCCCCACCCCGCGGGGCCCAGGTTCCTGGAAGGGAGGGAAGAAAAATAAATAAATAAATAAATAAATTACATTAAGACTTAAAACTGCATTGCCGTTAACCATAAATTGCACCAGGAACTGATCGGCACACAAAAGGGGAAAGGCCACCTTAGTCGGTCCGCCACCCCCTCAAGCTCCCCAGCCCCAAGTCGTGTAGAGCCCACCCGCCCCAGTCCCAGTCAGGAAGTAAGGCCCAGCCGGGCAACCTGCAACAAAAGGAGAACATTAAAGGAGACAATATTATAAGTGCTGTCCGCTGGAAGTCTTCAGCAACAGGTACCCCCAGTAAGGGGCGGCGGGTGGAGTACCCCCAAATCCGGACATCATGGGAAGTGAGAAGTCACCGAGCCCAAAGAGGGACAGAAGGGGGAGAGTCTTCAGGTCTGCAGATTGTCCTTGGACCGCTTGTAGCCTTGCTTGAGCCAGGTGTGCTGCAAAGGGCTTGCAGGCGAGGGTCTCTTTGTAGAAGCCGGGTTGCTCCTGCCGGTCTGCATAGGAGGGGAGTCTTGGGGCAGGATCCCTAGATGCGCCAACAGTCGCTCCCCTTCAGACAAGGATGAGAAGCCATAGTGTTTGTTCTTGAAGGAGAAGTTCAGCCGTAGGGGAAAAGACCATCTGTATGTGATTTCCCTCTCCATCAATAGATGTAGCAGTGGTTTAAGCGATCGCCGTCTCTGCACTGTGTAGGGGGAGAGATCAGCAAAAATTTGGATTTTATGACCGTTTAGCGTAAGATTTTCAGAGTACCTGGATTTCCTCATCACCTCCTCCTTCACCGAATAAAAGTGTGGTTTCACTATAATATCTCTGGGGAGTCCGTCCGCGTGAGGGGGTTGCAGGGCCCTGTGAGCCCTGTCCAGCTCCAGGCGGTGTTCCGCTATATCAGGAATGAGACTTTTAATAAAGGATTTCACAGCCGCCTGCACCTCCTTTTCGGATTCGGGGAGCCCCCTTATCCTAAAATTATAGCGTCTGGTTCTATTATCGAGGTCATCGATCTTGGCAAAGGCAGTCTCTAATTGATCCTGGACATCTTGTAGCCTGGCCGTGTTTTGGTTAATGCGTGCTACGGCCTGGTCAGCCTTTTTCTCTATAGTGTCCATTCTCAATCCAATCTGCTGCAGGTCTGCATGAATGGATGAAGTGATTTGGGCTGCATTGAGGGCCAAGCTCTTGGAAAGCATCTGTGCAAAGGCCTCCATCATGGAAGGAAAGTCAGTGGGGATAGGAGTGGACTCTGCTGTTTCACTCACAGTCAGCAGCATGCCTGTATGGGGATCCAGCAGGGGGGTGGAGGGGGGCCCCGCGCTCATTCGTCCCAACAGGAATTCTGTGGAGGCTGGGGAGGCAGCCTGAGGCAGGGAGGGGAAGTCAGTACCTGGTGATGGCGGTAGGACCAGATCCTGGTCAGCAATAGAGTCCCCTGCGTCTCCCGCGGCATGTAGGCCTTGCTGCGCCGCCGCCGCCATCTTGGCATAACTGAGGGGTCCGGGAGAAGCCGCCATCTGCCGCGATAGATTCCTCCTCACCGGCGCCGATAACATCCGCCTGTTCCCGGGGTCTTCCCCTACTCGTGGGACCCGATGAGAGCGCTGGGGGGGCGTCCTGAGAGCTCCGGTGGTTATTACAGGGCCGTGGTGGAGCGGAGCTCTAGAAGCCGGCGGCCATCTTAGGAGCTGCCGCGCATGCGCCTCCTCTGTACTACTTTTTGCGATTTCAGCCCGCGATTTACATTGACATCTGTGCAGAAACTTGGGACTGCCGGGCAGGAGTGAAATCGTGCGAGTTCAGATGAACTCGCACGGCTTCACTCCCGCAGCCCAGTGTGAACCTGGGCTAAGTACAAAGGTAGCCTTTTCCGGCTAGAGACTCATACAAAAGAGGCTGCAAAGAATGGCTGGGAAATAGTACCAGAAAGATTATAATTTTAAATGTCCAAAAATGAATGTTGTTACTGTCCGGAACATTACCACATACCCAGTTATAATACCAGCCTGGCAAGAGGTAACCCAGTTATAATACCTACCCTGCCAAGGTCGAGGAGAAAGAAACCAAATTAGACTTTCACCTGAATGATGCTGATAGTCCTGGAGAGCCTAAACAAGCACTAGGAGAGCAGCTAATGGAATACAATTATGGGCCAGATTCAGGTACAGTTAGGCTGGCGGATCCAGTGATCCGCCAGCCTAACTGTGACTTTGAGCCGGCGTTTCTGTTTTCTGTAACCAGAAAACAAGAAACGCCGGGTTGAAGCTCCGATGCGAGCAGCGTAACTGAGTTTCGCCATCACATCGTTACTTCAACTTAAAAATGGCGCCGGGGGCGTTCCCGCCGATTTACGCTCAAAAAATATGTTAATGAGCGGAAATCGGCAATTCACGATCGAATTCCGGCGCGACGCAATGACAGTACGACGTTTCCGGACGGGATACGCGGCGCATAGATATACCTACATGGGGTTGGAGTATCCTATGTTAGGTATAGGCGTCGTCATCGCGTCGGGAAAAAAAAAAATCACGTTGCTTGCGTAAAAAGTTCATGAATGGGAATGTGACGTCATTGACGTTCATTCACAGAATTTGGAGCATGCGCACGGGGATGTTTGGACACTCGACGCATGCGCAGTACGTTGGCGGCGGGATCGCGCTTAGTTAGAATACTACACGCCCCGTACCCGCCCAATTTGAATTCCGCCGGCTCATTTGCGATGCGCTGCCGCAACTTTAGGAGCAAGTGCTTCCTGAATAACAGCACTTGCTCCTAAAATTTCAGCAGCGTAACGCAAATGAGATGCGTTACTCCAGAGCAAAGATGCTCTGCTCTACCTGAATCTGGCCCTATGTGTTCTCTACTGATGACATGGATGTTGGGTGTGTTAAAAGTATTCAGAACAGTATTCGCCTAATACTAGATAGCCCCCCATTCAAAGAAAGATCCAGGAGCATACCTCTTAAAGATCTGGATGATGTTCGAGAGTGCTTGCACAAAATGAAAGATCATTGTTGAGTCTAAAAGCCGTATGCATCTCCAATAGTGGTGGTCAGAAAACAAAATGAGTGAGGAAGATAAAGAAAAGACAGTTTTTATTTGCCCCCTGGAGTTTTTCCAGTTTGCTTGCATGCCTCTGGGTATTCGTGGTGCACCTGCAACCTTCCAGTGTCTATTGGATCGGACACTGAGAGACCTTTGTCCCACTCAATGTATTGTCTACCTAGATGACATAATTGTTTTTGGCTCCACTCTTAAGGAGCATGACCAGAGACTGTTTAAAGTGCTAGATCATTTGAGAAAAGGTCTGAAACTCTCCCTGAACAAATGTAAGTTTGCTTGCTCTTCAATAAACTTTGTGGGTCACATCGTATCTGCAGAAAGGGTAGCAACTGATCCTGCTAAAGTGGAGGCTGTGGTAACCTGACCCCCGTCCCACAAATCTGAAAGAACTGAGGTCCTTCTTGGGGTTTTGTAGCTATTATCGCTGCTTCGTTAGAAGCTATTCCAAGAATGCTCAGCCTCTTAATGACTTGTTCAAAGAAACCCCTGGCATTGACACACTCCTTTCAGTTAGAGGTGGACTTCTGCTTAAGAGGAAGCTTTTCTACACCTTAAGAAAAGTCTTACAGAAGCACCAGTGTTTGACCAGGGGCGGGACTTTGAAAGTCGCCTAATTAAAGAGCTGTTAACATTGCTTAACATCGACATACTCCCTGAACATTTCATTCGCACCTTGTTGAACATGTTGAACATGTTGGGTACCCTTCCTAATGGTGCTAAGCAAACCTGGAGCCAACGTGTTGGAGCTATGGTACATGCCTACAGTTGTACCAGACATGAATCAACTGTTTCTCTCCTTATTTTCTCATGTTTGGGAGAGAATCCTGTCTCCCTATTGACATTCAGTTTAGTGTGTCTACTGATGGAGTGGAACAAAGAAATCACTACCAGTATGTGGCACGATTTAAACAGAGGTTAAAAAAGGCCTATTGAATGGCTGAGTAAAATTCTGCAAAAATAAATGCTGCCAATAAAAGGCATTTTATGCCAAAGTTCGTTACAAAGGCTGGTGATAAAGTGCTTCTCCGCAATTTGGGACCCTCAGCCAAAAATAAGTTAGCCGCCCGCTGGAGGAATGAGTTGTTTGATGTTATAGAAAAACTACCTAGTATTCGAGTCTACGGGATTCGAGAACCTGGGGTCGCATAAAAGCCTGGCATAGGAATCTCTTTATTAAAAACAGGAGTCTTTTATCACAATTATTTTATTAATTTAAGATTTTTTTAAGATGGTTACACAAGGACTTGTGCAGTTCATCTCTGTAATTGAGGATTGTATATTTGTTTTTGTTTTTTTATATAATGGTATAAATGGTATAATGATACACAGCACTACACTATTAATAGCAAATTATAGTTTTTATTAAGTGTGGTGATTCACTGTGAGTGTTATAGCAGCTGTGGACATATTTATTTTATACTCTCATTTTGTTTTAGGTTAGCAGTTTGGCACTGATTGCTTTTTTCACAGTTTATAGGAATCACTTACTTCTAGTACCACAATTTGCTACTACTGATGAGGAGCCACAATCTGATTTTGTCACAGATTCTAATGATTTGCTCTGTGCAGGCAGTAAAGACCAGAGTGATGACACTGACTGGTATACACCTCCACCAGAGTCTCCTGTACAGGTTCCTTCACCTATTAATGATGGGGGCCTCCCTCAGAGGGGAGGTCTAAAGCCAGCTACCCCTGTTTTTAAACAAACAGCACAAAACGTTGTGCCTACAGTTCCCAGCATGTTTGGAGCACAAAGTATTAATGCTGTCCCAGAGTTATCTTTATTAATTCCTGAGGGCTTGAGGAGAGGAGATTGTGTTTGACGACCTCCACCAATGTTTTCTTATGAAACCTTGGGAGGATCGTGCTATGCTGTAAAAAACTATGTACAACCTCATGTTCTGATGGACTTGATTGCAGCCCGTTCTAGACTGCTTAGCGTGATGTTACTAACCATATGCAGCTTTGCAGTTAATCTATGTAATAGTTTGCTTCTGGAGACGTGGTTTGCAGAAGGCGACAACAATGTTAACTTTTGCTATGTTTTGTTGCTATTTTATGTATATATCCTTGCCCGGTTGGAAGGATTTTCAGCAGGGGGAGAATGTAGTGATGTGATAATGTCTTTGAGCCATTTGCCAAGTGTATACTCCTGTTATGCATCATTTGTTTTGCCCTTTTCCAATATGGCTGCATGCTCTCTCTTTCTGCACCAAGGATGAGGTCATCAAAAAGAGCAGAGGTATGGCAAGAATTCTTGGGTAGATGTTGGGGAGGAGAGAGCACATGTGGTAGAAACAGAACAGTGGATTCCTGAAGAGAGAGCACAGATTGTGAGTGGCTGCAGTTTCCCCTCACTAAGACATGCATAGAGACTGTTAGCCTGGGTTCACACTATAGTGATGCGGGAACTAGCGCAATTCCAGTGCCATTTCCCACATCGCATCTCTCCCGCAGGTAGTTCACACTTCCCTCTGCGAACCGCTGCGGGTGTTAATACAATGTTAAAGACACCCCCAGATCCGTTCACAGATTGCTGTGCGAACTGTAGATTCGGACAGGAATCAGATGGCATGGGTGTGAACACCCATGCCATCCGATTCCAGTGCAGGAAAAAAAGTCCCTGCTCCTTTTTTAAGGCGAATCCAATGCAAGTTCAGCCATACAACTGTATGACTGAACTCGCATTGCAAAAATATTGCATGTGATCGGCATAGCAGTGCAGGTGCGAATCACAAGATACCTCTGTTGGATGGTTCACTGAATGTTATTTCTTCAATACATGAACTTTCAAATGCAATTCTGTGTGGATTACTGCCTATGTGGATGATACATTTCTCAATTGGGATATCACTTGCCCTCCACAAGCCCCAATTGAGTGGAGGCACTAGCGCTTGTTAAAGATCCTTGTTAGAGATCCTCTTGACGAATTTCAGATCCGAATTTCATTACAACGGATACGTGACTGCTGTTAGTCGATGTGAGATTCAGAATCAGACAAAATAAGAATGTTTGTTAATATCTTTTTATTATTGTCATAATAATTACGATTATTCATTATGATGAAGTTTAAAACCCAGGAAGTCAGCACAGCACAGGGATGGTGGGAGCCCCTCATAATGAGCACAGCACAGGGATGGTGGGAGCCCCTCATAATGAGCACAGCAGGGGTACAGCCACAGGAGGTAGTCAGAACAGCACAGGGATGGTGGGAGCCCCTCATAATGAGCACATCAGGGGTACAGCCCCAGGAGGAAGTCAGCATAGCATAGGGATGGTGGAAGCCCCTCATAATGAGCATAATGAGTCAACGACTGCCATATTGTAGCCAGTGTTGTAAGTAACGGAGTTACAATAAACGCAGTTACCTAACGCAGCCCCTTTTGAGGGTAACGAGTAATCTACCTGATTACTCTTCCCCTCATGGTAACGCAGTTCCCATTACTTGAGTGGCATTACCGCAATTACATCTACCGCCACTAGATGGCAGCAGAGTAATTGCTTCTGCTGGCGCTGTGAACATAAATATGGGTGGAACTCCGCTTTAGAATCATGTGACCGCTGTGATGGCCTGTCACAGCGGTCTGAAAACTCCCAATCGCAAGGAGCCCTGGATACAATGAGCCCCACCCGCCTCACACTGACCTATCACCGGGGAACAACTCACATCGATCACACACACTGTGTGCGCAACCTGATCAATGATCCGGGGAACACATGGCCGGAACAAAATGTTCCACAGAACAAACGTTCCCTATACAACACAGTGTACACAGCGACATCTAGTGGTCAACATGGTAAGTGCAGGACACCTATACAGACCAATGATCAGCAGGTTATTTTTGGTCAGTGATTTCATCTCTTCATCAGACAACAAAGAAAAATCTGACATTCCCATTCCAGATCCCTTGCATCTAATAAACCTTATATAAGATAAATAAATTAATAAACAATAAACTATAGAAAATTATAATAAAGCCTAATATAAGATTTTAAATTACAGACTCTGTAAACGTCAAGGGAATGTATATTATAAACATACATTTTAATCCAGCTTATAATTTGGATGTAATATGTAGCAGATGGATAAGGGTTTTAAGTCCTATTAGCTGCACATACATGGTGGGACGGATGCACCTAGGCTGGGATATACATGAGATCACCATTTGTTTCCGGTTTTCTTCTCTCAAGGATCTGGCATTCTTTTGTCTTGGAGTATTAACTCAATGCTCCCTGGCAAGCGACCGTCATCTGCTTCTCAACAAAGCATTGTAGAATATTAAAAGAAAATTCAGTTACTTTGCTGAGTAACTAATTACTTTTTCAATGTAGTAACTGAGTCACTAACGCAATTACTTTTTCGGAGAAGTAATTTGTAACTGTAACTAATTACTTTTTTAAAGTAAGATGAGCAACACTGATTGTAGCCCAGGCCGTTAGTTTGTATTTCGTAATTCGTGTTCGAAAATTCAATTTGGATTGAATACGAATTTTCATTAGGTTCGTTAACTTTTCTGACAGCATGCAGCAACTGGTTCTTTTGGCAGGATTGATGCAGGAAAGGCCAGTGGGAAGGAGGGCAAAGTGGCATATGTGAAGGGGCTCCTGTTTGCCTGGCCACAGCCTTAGGTCCACACAGACACAAAAAGCAGAGGGAAAGAAAAAGCAAAGTCTCCCCACTACTAGCTGTTGCTCAGGTATTTAAACCTGAAACAGAGAACATTCCCATAGCCAGGTAGCCCAATGCTTAGCATTAGCTGCCGTAGTGGCAGGTTTCATCCAGGTATGTGTGGCCAGGATTTGAGTTTTTTGACTACGGCAAACACTTCCATAGTGAGGGTAAAAGAGGGCGCTGTGCCCATCAGGTTACAGCAGGAGTGTGGACTGCCCATTGAATAGCACACAGGTGGTGAGGAGGGGTGGGAGCACAGGTGGTGAAGTGGTGGTATGTGTGATTACACCTTACACAAACTCCCTAGAGACTGTCCCCCCCGTCCCCCCCATTAAAAGACAAACAAAATACAAATAACATGGTAGCTTGAAAAGGTCTGGAAAGGGTGCCTAATATTCTAAAGAAACTATATCAATGCTCCATATATCATATACTATATAAATCAGTATACCTCTGTAAATATCAGTGTACCTCCAGAGACACCGCGTATTTCCAAATATATACATACTTCTCAATTAAGGGTATAATAGCAAAAACAATTCCATATACACTTTAGATTTGATTTACACATTGTATACGTTCCACTGTAAGTAATATATGGATAGCCATCACTCCTCCTTAGATGAGCTATGTTGGCTAATGGTAGTAATGGAGTAATAAGAGGATACAATATTTGAGAACAGAAATAAATTCTCCAGAAGGAGGGAAATTCCTCTTAAATTGTTGTCTTTTAGAAAAAGTGTGTCTGCTGAAATTTTTTTATCTCAATTACTTTTCTTGTAACAACTAAACAATTCAGTTTTTTCTTTCAAATTTTTCTAATTTCAGCCATCTTTGGAAAGGGTCATCAGGATAAGCGTCACCGGGAAGAGTGCTTCTCCCAAATAGGACAGCAAAAAAAAAAAAGTATATCCAAAAAGAACTTTAAACGTATTCATTCCAAAAAATGAAGAGACCATAATTAGTGGACAAGCTGACTCACTCTTCTAGACTGCTTATGTGAAACAAGGCTGCTCTCCAGTGGGTACCAGGGGTGTGACTCAAAGCATAAACACATAGGGGGAACTGTCCCTCTCTTCAAACAAGATCTCTCTATCCCTCTTTCCTCCTTATTGTTCCTCTTTTTGTTCTAGTGGTAAAGGCCATGTTAAAAACAATCTATTATTTAACTCCCAAAACTAGTATACTATGCTGAACCTTTCATCCAGCTAGAACAAAGAAGAATTAGTGGTAAAAAATACTTCTAAACATACGGTACATAATCATTTTCTGCATATTCATTCTTTTTGATCTACATAGCTGGGGTGGGAGGTTTCAGAGATGTATCCTTTGCCTACATACCTTGCACCAAAAGTTGCCCCTCTTTCCCATATCAGAAAGTTGGGAGGTATTTAAGCATATACCTGAAGGACAAACCAAATTGTTCAGATAATGATCACATAAAAGCCAATACCTTTCAGGTGGCAAACAAATGTCATTAAGGCTCAATAACCTTGTCAAGGCTTAAGAATTTGTTAAGGCAGAGTGTATCAATGCATTTTACACTGCTACAATTTGTCTTACTGCATTTTCAAAATTCAGCTACAGATCTATTTGGTCATCTACTTGGATTAGTTTGTTTAAGCTTACTTATCCCTAGTGATGGGGAATGTGTTAGGCCCTCAAAACAGTTTTGGCTATTTTTGACTATTTTACTGTATATGATCAGTTAAAGAACAATTAAATAATTTTGGACTCTGGTCCACCTGGTTTTTATAATCTGTAATTATAACCCCCCCACTGCTCTATAGAAAAAAAAAGTTTAGGCTTTCGATATACTGTAACAATTTTAACAATAAAAATGTCTGATTAAATTTTAAGCAGACATAAAGGGCCAGATCCACAAAGATCTGCCCCGGCGCATCATATCTGAGATACGCTACGCCGCCGTACCTTACCTGGCTTTAGTTTGAATCCATAAAGATTTTGCGCCGTAAGTTATGGCGGCGTAGTGTATCTCAAGCGGCATAACGGCGCAGAATTCAAGTTGGGCAGGTAGGGGGCGCGTTTCATTTAAATGAAGCGCGTCCCCACGCCGATTGAACTGCGCATGCTCCATTCAGAAATTTCCCGCCGTGCATTGCACTAAATTACGTCGCAACGACGTTGTTATTTTTTTTTTTTACTAGTGTGAATTACGTACATTCCTATTCACGGACGACTTACGCAACAATAAAAAAAAAACAAATTTAGACACGGGAACGACGGCCATAATTTATATGGCAAGTCTAACTATAAGCTGCAAAAAAGCAGCTTTAACTATACGCCGGAAAAAGCCGACTAGAGACGCGGTAAGAGAATGCGACGGCCGTGCGTACGTTCGTGGACTGTCGGAAATGGCTCATTTGCATACTTGACGCGGAAAACGACGAGAACTTTACCCAGCGGATGCCAAAGTATTGCATCTACGATCCGAAGGCGTACAAAGGCGTACGTCTGTCGGATCGAACCCAGATGCCGTCATATCTTGGTTTGAGGATTCAAACTAAAGATACGACGCGGGTAATTTGAAAGTACGCCGGCATATCAGTAGATACACCGGCGTACTCTCTCTATGAATCTGGCCCAAAGTATTTATTAAAGATAGACTCCAGGAAAAAGATAATTTGGACATTTGCAATAAAAGATTAAGTTACCACTAATGATGTGTGCACCATGTATGGCTGCTGCTGATTTGACTATAATTGTTAGTTTCATGAATTCCATATAATACAGTAAGCACCAAACATTTGGCACTGAAACTCACAGTTCCTGCTAGAGTACAGCTCTGATAGCAGGTCATTTGCGTTCCATCCCTTCCATTCATAGAACGTCTTACATACTTTAAATTTCATGGAATGCCTTGTATTAAAAAGTTCAATAATATATTTTTCCTGGAGTTTAGCTTTATAACTACTTATTATATAGAATATAGAAAAGGATTTATATGATTAGCTAAAAGAAATCAAACAATAAAAAGAAGCTAACAGAGGGAGTCTAAGTTTTAAAGTGGTTGTAAACCCTTTGCAATCTAGATTAAGGCTTACCTGTAGGTGCTTGAAATATCTCCCAGACCTGCACGGTCTAGGAGATATTTTCAAATCACTGTATGGCGATTTCTTGTACACATGCGCCATAGTTAGAAAGGGCACGCTGTGCCGTTTCTAGCTCAGATCATGCCATTAAAGGTGGCTCCCGTGCGCATTTGCAGAAGTGACGACACGCGACCGGAGTTTGCGGCCCTGGAAGGAAGAGGGGTGAAGAATGGACGCTCGCTACTAGCGAGGGAGATAGGGATATCGGCTTCTCTTGCAGGTAAGTGTCACATAATGGGCTACTATGCGATGCATAGTAGCCCATTATGCTTTACCTTTGCAGAAAAAAAAAGGAAGTAATATTCATTAGGGTTTACTTCCTCTTTAATTTTTTAAGGTGGTGAGTGTGTATTTATGACTTTTTAATGTGTTTTATACTAAAAGGTGTTGTAAAGGCTAAAGTATTTTTTTTTTACCTTAATGCATTAAGGTAAAAAAAAAAACGTTTAATACTACTTGCCCCCCAACCCCTCCAAAATACTTAAAGAGGAAGTAAACTTCCATCTCTACATTTTACCTTTAGGTAAGCCTATAATAATGTTTACCTATAGGTAGTGTAAATATCTCCTAAACATGCACCATTTAGGAGATATTTACTGTAAAACCAGCCAGTGACATCACTGGCGCAAGCGTACTGAAAGAATGACCACCTGTGCCATTCCTTCAGAGCCCTGTGCCATGACCGGTGGCTCCCACGTGCATTCACGGGAGTGACGTCATCACGGCTCCGTACAGTCACCGAACTGGAGTCCGCAAACCTAGAAGCAAGACAGGTGAAGATGGAAGCTGTCTGCAGCGATGACATTGCAAGCGCTGGAAGCCTTCGTTTTCAGGTAAGTTTGTCATAATGCACTAGTATGCGATGCTAGCACATTACAGTATGTCTTTGCCTTGCAGGTAAGAAAAAAAAAACCTGCAGCAGTTTACAACCACTTTAACTGATGTTGATCTCGATTCATCGCTGTGCCCATCTGCAGCAGCTCTTGTCTCCTCTCCCTCTATGTCACAGGCTTGGCTGAGAGCAGCCGGAGACACTGGCTTCTGCTGCTGTCAGTTAAAATATGTGAGCAGAGAGGGTGTGTGGGCTGAGTCGCACTGTGTGTCTTAATATAAGCACATAGACCGGCTTGGGATCAAGCCTGCATGAGTGCCTCCTTAGCAAGCAGCTTGCTATGGAAGCACTTAGAAGCGAGGCGGAGCCAAGATCACTGGCTGGGGGCCCCAGAAGAGAAGATTCGGGAGTCGCACGGCACTGTACAAAACCATTGTACAGAGTAGGTAATGAATTTGGGAGTTGGGCAGTGAAGGGGAAAAAAAGACACGGAACTTTTAAGGTGCCAAAGAATTACATTATCACACAATATAAAATATATCAAAATGTTATTCTATAACCATTTTAAAAACATTGCAGCCACTTTGGCTCCTTTTATATTAGGTAAGTATACATTGTTTGTTATTTCCCCCAAAAAATCTTTTACAATCTTGTATTCTATTAAGCCATGTACACACGATCGGACCAAACCGATGAAAATGGTCCGACGGACCGTTTTCATCGGTTCACAGACTGATGGTCTGATGGTCTGATGTGTGTACACAGTCTCGGTTCAAAATCCGATCGGGCCAGAACGCGGTGACGTAGAACACAACGACGTGCTGAAAAAACGAAGTTCAATGATTCCAAGCGTGCGTTGACTTGATTCTGAGCATGCGCAGGTTTTTGGCCTGATGCTTTTGTGTACTAACCATCGGTTTGGCCCGATGGTCAGGCGTCTATCGGTCAGATTTTAAAGCAAGTTTTAAAACTTTGGCCCGACTGTTGACGGTCCGATGGGCCGTACACACGATCGGTTTGGACCGATGAAACTGGACCGATGAAAATGGCCCGATCGTGTGCACGCAGCCTTACAAGACCACTATTTTGCTGAGGAATGTGCAGAGCACTACGTTACCTGCTATGGGCAATACACATGCTCACCCTAAACTGTGTACATAAAAGGTAACCTTTGTTAGCATACTCATCAGTGTAAAGTTTGTCCAATTCCCTGTCACTTCATTGGACAACTTGATCTGCATAAATATGCAATGGAAAATCGAAATAAAGTCATGTGAAATTATAAATGCAATCCACATATTGAATACTATTATTGCATGTAAAAACACATCCTGCTATAAAAAATAATAATTGACCGTTAACCATAAATGAAACACATACATATAATTGGATTTAACAACTAATGGTTAAAGATATTCATTGTTATATTATCAAGATCATGTCAGGGATCACATTTGAAATTACAGTATATACAATGTAAAAATGATAAGTCACAACAGAACTTGAATAAGTCATGAAAAATGATGGCATGGCAATGAAACAAGCCAATTAAGGGAGATTTTCCCCCATAAATACATATCACGTATTCACTGGTTCAGTCGTGTTATTTGTAAAGTGGGAATGAATACAGGCAATCTCTGAGCTGTCAATCACAGGACATTTTCAGTGAGAGGATGATGAGTAACTGTCAGTCACGCTCAGCTGAAGAATTAGACTATGTTCCACAACACTGCCCATCTTTACAATGGGTATTATCTCTTACCCGTGAATCGCACAATCTCCCTTTTAGTTCCACTTTCCCATGCAAAGTCAATTTACCTGTGCTCATTACTGCTTTCTGCTGCAGGGAGGAAAAGTGTAAAGTAACACTATGAAGCAATTGTATTCACATCAAACTGCCCTCCTGAAAAAACAGCCTTGTGTGCGGTCACAGCGAGAGCTTCTAATCATTACTAAATACTTTCTGTTTCTAAGTAAGTATGTGCAATTTGAGTTTAGAGGTTTAGAAACTATTTTTATGGACATTGACCTGCCTAACTGCTTCGCTGCTAATTCCGTCATACAATAGGTTTCTCCTCTGGCATCACACTTTCAAAGATGTCGAGAAAAATCACAGTGTTGTAAAGCAGACTGAGACATTGTAGAGGTCACTTTTACTTCTTAATGTCATACTCCTATTTCTCAATAATCAGCAGTGTAGATGCAAAGATTTTAGTGATTGATCGTGTTCCAGAATTTCCTGCCATTTATATACAACATTGATATAATCAGGGGCGGACTGACAACTCATGGGGCCCCCGGGCAATAGAAGATTATGGGCCCCTCTAAGTTTACAGATGGCCGTCACGCCAGGAGTAAGTAACAAACAAAACAACATATATAGTACAACAGTCAGGATAAGCTCCACGCTCACATCAGAGTCCTCCCTTACAACAAAGTCCCAACATTCTCCATATACATCACAGTCCCCCCAGTGTGCCACCCATTGGCAGAGCCCCCCCAGTGTTCCACCCTACTGAAGAGACCCCCAGTGTGTCACCCTACGGCACAGCCCCCCCTATGGGAGAGGCCCCCAGGGTGCCACCCTACAGCAGAGCCCCCCAGTGTTCCACACTACGGTAGTGCCTCCCAGTGTGCCACCTTCCATCAGTGTCCCCTTACACACACATTTGCACCTTAGTGCTTGGTGTGGCAGGCAGCTGTCAGGAAAAGGCTTTAAATTAGAAAAAATCCACTTGTTGCCACCTCTGAACTGCACAAGTGAGTCGTAGATCCAGCAGAATAGTGAACTGCTGTGGTTGGCCTCAGATTGGGCAGCGGGGCATGTGAATAAAGGCCATGCTTGATGTGTGTCATGTCACTGCACAGGTGTGCACCCAGCCCTGCCCTGCTGCCTGATCTGAGGTCGAGCTCTGCAGTTCACCAATCAGATGGCTCCAAATGGCAACAAGTGCATTTTTCACGGGCATGGGATTGTTAGATCTGTTGAGCAGAAGTGGGCACACATGAAACATACAGTATACACACACATGCACGATATACATACACATAGAGACACACATTATACATACTATATATATATATATATATATATATATATATATATATATATATATATATATACACACACACACACACTATACATACAATATATACACACAAAGAATATACACACACACTATACATACAGTATATATATACACACACACACTATGCATACAATATATACACACAAAGAATATACACACACACTATACATACAGTATATACACACACACACTATGCATACAATATATACACACAAAGAATATACACACACACACACACACACACTATGCATACAATATATACACAGAATATACACACACACTATACATACAGTATACATACACACACACACACACACATTATATACACATGCACACTATACAGTATATATACACACAGTATATACACATACACTATACAGTATATACACACACACAAACACACACTATACATAGACTATACCGTATATACACACACACTATACATACACTATACAGTATATACACACACACACACACACTATACAGTATATACACACACTATACATAGACTATACAGTATATACACACACACAGTATAAACACACATACACTATACAGTATATACACACACACACACACAGTATAAACACACATACACTATACAGTATATACACACACACAGTATAAACACACATACACTATACAGTATATACACACAAACACACACACTATACAGTATATACACACACTATACATAGACTATACAGTATATACACACACACAGTATAAACACACATACACTATACAGTATATACACACACACACACACAGTATAAACACACACATACACTATACAGTATATACACACACACAGTATAAACACACATACACTATACAGTATATACACACTATACAGTATATACACACACTATACATAGACTATACAGTATATACACACACACAGTATAAACACACATACACTATACAGTATATACACACACACTATACAGTATATACACACACTATACATAGACTATACAGTATATACACACACACAGTATAAACACACATACACTATACAGTATATACACACACACACACTATACAGTATATACACACACTATACATAGACTATACAGTATATACACACACACACAGTATAAACACACATACACTATACAGTATATACACACACAGTATAAACACACATACACTATACAGTATATACACACACACAGTATAAACACACATACACTATACAGTATATACACACACACACACACTATACAGTATATACACACACTATACATAGACTATACAGTATATACACACACACAGTATAAACACACATACACTATACAGTATATACACACACACAGTATAAACACACACTATACCCTATATACACACACACACTATACAGTTTATACACATCAGCATTTTTCACCCAAAACTCAGCCTGATTGAACACACTACTGCTGCCCCTATCTCCTGACATGCTTGGACTTGTAGTGCCCCAGCAGCTGACAGACACAAGAGTTGGTAATAGAGGAGAGGAGAGGAGAGGAGAGGAGGACTGTGCCTGTATAGTGGTGGGCAGGTAATGAGTAGGGAGATGTAGTTAGTAGAGATTGGGGGAGACATTCAGGACATGTCTTTCCTCCAGCAGCAGTGCACTTATCACACACATCGATCGAATAGCCTCAGAGACAGGAGGAGGTAACACATCCTCTCCCTCTCTGCTCTCCAGGGGAATCCACCAATAAGAATCCATTGTGTAAAGCTGAGCCAGCTTACCTTATCAGGCAGCAGTCCGTCCCACACTGCAGGCTGTGTCCCCACCTCCCTCTTCTCTCCTCCAGCAGTTTCTCCTGCTTCTGTGTCAAAAAAGCCGCGCTGTGGAAGGGGGCGTGTACAGCTTGTTCCTATTGGCTGAGAGGGCAGTGAAGAGGCGGGGCAGCTATAAACTCCCGATTTTTACATCAAAATAATGTCGGTCTCAGACATTTTGAGAACAGATGTAAAAATACACAGATTTTTGACATACTGTCCCTAGTTTTACTGAGGCTGGGCACCCTGATGGGGCCCCCTAGTGGCACAGGCCCTCGGTCACTGCCCGAATGACCGAATAGTCAGTCCGCCCCTGGATATAATAGTACAACATCGGTACAAAACCTCCTGCCATTTTATCATAGACTATCGAACCAATTTTGTATTTCAAAGGCAAATATTTTAGTTACTTATTTAAAGTGTATGTACACCCTAGCAAAGAACTTCTCTTGTTTGCTCCATTTCGGTCTATTAACCACTTGCAGACTGCTTCACGCCGATATATGTTGGCACAATGGCAGCAGTGGACAAATGGGGGTACCTGTATGTCCCCATTTAATTTGCTGTGCAGCGCAGACACGCCGTGATCTCTGTTAGTGTGCCCGCGGGCCCCCCGAACACGATGTTTACTGGCGGCCCACGATCCTGACACGGAGAGGCAGAATGGGGAGATGCCTATGTAAACAAGGCATTTCCCAGTTCTGCCTAGTGACATGACAGGAATCTAATGCAGCGTACACACGATCATTTTTCAGCATGAAAAAAAAACGTAGTTTTTCAGCATGTCCAAAAAACAACGTTTTTCCAACTTCATTATTAAAAACGACTGTTGCCCACACATCATGGTTTTTAAAATTGATGAACAAAGTGGGGTGACGTACAACACGTACAACGGCACTCTAAAGGGGAAGTTCCATTCGCCTTTGGGCTGCTTTAGCTGATTCCTTGTTAGTAAAAGACGAATTACGCTTTTCTGTTGGTTATAGTGTGATGAATGTGCTTACTCCATTATGAGCGGTAGTTTTACCAGAACGAGCGCTCCCGTCTCATAACTTGCTTCTGAGCATGCGTGGGTTTAAAACGTTGTTTTAGCCCATACACGATCATTTTTTACAACCCGAAAAACGACATAGTTTAAAACGACGTTAAGAATGCAGAATGTTCGAAAAAAAATTGTCGTTTTTCAGAACCTGAGAAACGATGTGTAGCCCACACACCATCATTTTAAATGACGTTTTTAAAAAATAGGATTTTTTATGACAGCTTACCTGTAAAATCCTTTTCTTGGAGTACATCACGGGACACAGAGCGGCAATCCATTACTATGTGGGTTATAGAGTCTACCTTCAGGTGTGGACACTGGTGTAATTAACTACACAGGAAGTTCCCTCCCTATATAACCCCTCCCATACTGGGAGCTCCTCAGTTTTTGTAGCAAAGCAATAAGTGTCCCAATATCCCCAAACAAGAGGGGCGGGAGCTCTGTGTCCCGTGATGTACTCCAAGAAAAGGATTTTACAGGTAAGCTGTCATAAAAAATCCTATTTTCTTTATCGTACATCACGGGACACAGAGCGGCAATCCATTACTATGTGGGATGTCCGAAAGCAATGCTTACTGAGGGGAGGGAGACACAAACAACGCAGGCCGCCATCAGATGTGAGGATCTATAATGCTGCATGCTGCATACTGCGCCAAAAAGCTGCATCCTTTTGCCCTCCTATGTACATCTGACAAGAATCAGTGAACCTAAGCACAGACGCCAAGTTGCGGCCCTGAAAATCTGCGTCATAAAGGCTCGGTAAAGCATCGCGCATAAAGCGCTTACTATCCTGGTACGGAGCACCCCCCCAAGAAACAGGGGGAGTCCCACTCTCCGAACCACAAGCCTGAATAATACCCTGATGAATCAATCTTGAAAACAGTTGATTTTAGGCGCTGCCTGCCCCTTCCTGGGGCCTCCTGGTAGCGCAACAACAACATCAGCTTTCCGTATCCGAGCAGCCGCTTCAGATAGGCCTTGACCCTTCTACTCCAAAGGAGAGAGAGAGTGTAACCATTTTAATAGCTGAACTGAACACTGCCTGCCCACATCTAGGGTCTTCAGGCAGCACAAAAAAACTTCAGCTTTCTATATCTGAACCTTCAGATAGATATTTAACTGCTCTCATCTCTACTGAGAGAAAGCAATAACCTTTCCTTCCGAAAACAAGGTTTTGAAAAAGGGGAAGGTAAGAATATCTAGATTCAAATGAACACTAGATCCTTCTAGTAAATAAGGCTGGGTGAGGATTAACATCACCCTACTTGTAAGAATAAGTATGGTTTTATACCAAGAGGTTGCCAATACTGAAACTCTCTTGGAGGCTACCACAACCAAGAACACCAATTCCCTTGTTAAAGGCTGAAGGGAAATATGGTGCATCGGCCCACGGAGCTGACCCTGTAAGCCAACAAAACTAGAGCCAATCCTCCAAGCACAAGGGCGACTAAACTGGTGGACTTATGCGCGTCACCCCTTGTATAATGGCTCGGAACAAAGAGTGTGAAGCAAGCGACCTTTGGAGGCAAGGCCGAGATCGGATGCTTGATGTAACTTAAGGCTAGCTCCGTCTCCTTTCCAAATGCAGGAAGGAAGGAATTTTATCTTTGACAAACTTCCAAGGATGCCACCATCTGTTTCATACCAGGAACATGGGCTCTCCCGATCCTGGGATATCTGGTCCTGGAGGCCAGCCTTCCTGTATGAATCAAGGAAGTGCCGTCGATTCTAAAAACCCTGATCCTAAAGAATGTGGGCTAAAATAGCCAGACCATTAATTCACCTGTTGCACCACAGGATGTAATACCCCCTTTCGAAGTAGGCCTGGACAAGATGTAAGGGACCGTGGGTTCTCTACTACCACCCCTATTGTCCCTGCACAGAAAAGGTCGTCAGGGCTATGCCGGAGTAATCAGGCCAGCTTCCGCCATCCTCTAATGTTGCATAGAAGCCACAAACGCCGCGGCACTGGGGTGAGAGACATAACCAGTGACCACTGGTCCCACCAGATTACTAACACATCTGCCCCGCATGCGGGTGGATCCCTTGTCCTTGACCTCAAGCTGTTCAATTTCTTGTTGAGCCTGGACACCAATACATCTTATGTACAGGGTACTATTTCTGTGGCCCTTGGTCAGGAAAACAGTCGGGGTGTAGAGGTCATTCTCCCGGAGACACTTGTTGACGGCTACAGTGAATCGCCTGCCAATTCTGCATTTCATGAACTGACGAATGTCAATAGGCAAGGCACAAGCTCCTCCTTGGTAAATTAAGTAAATCACTTAATATGGTTTAGTCTGATTGAACTCTGACCGAACCAACCAGCCACCTGAACGTTCAGGCCCCTAAGCCAGATGCTCCATCGGTAGCTCTAGCTGACCGATAAGGCTCGCTTGGAGCTCGACTACTTCCCCTGGGCCAAGGTCTCTTCCTGACCTGGCAAACCCTTTAGTTAAGAACCACCAAGAGGAATTCCAGCATATCTCTGGGACCGGGTTCTTTGGATAATGCTAGGTCAAGATCCACTCCTTCTAGGCCAACACAATACTGTTTATAACAGTCCTGAATAAAAGTATAGGGAACTGTCTTGAATGAAGCCAGCATCTTCCCTAGTGCCTTAAGCAGAAGGCAAAAAGTAAGGAACTGTTCCTTGCCGTAACCACCTAGACCAGCTTTCTCATAGCGATGGTCTTGTCTTAGGCCAAAAGGACTCTCCTGGTGCAAAACATACCCAGCTTCTTGTCAATGAAGAATGTATCTTTAGACTGGAATCCTAACCCAGGAGATCCATATACCTGACCATGCTGGACACCCTTAGGTCCAGCCATGCTGCTGACTGATCCATCAGCAGGAGTCTGCTTCGGTATGCCATTACTGCTATACCCTGGGCCTACAGACCTGCTAGAGGCGGGCCCTAGCACCCTGACAACCCAGACACGGAGGCTAACCCAAAAGGGCAAGACCACCAACTGGAGACAGTGATGTTCCCCTGCGAAACGCAGACAACCTCTGCAGTCCCAAGTAAATAAACACATATGCAACTGGCTCCCCATATGTGTATGTGGCAAGTGTTAAAGCCATATGCCTCAATGGAAGCGCGTGTACATGGCAGCGTGTGTTCATGGAAGCATGAAATCATATAAATATGTCTCACGCCAAACATGCATATAGCATGTGTGTTCTGGAACGAGCATCTTTGCAAGCAAGCAAGCATGTGCTATAAACGTGTTATGCAACAATGTGCAACATGAACCCATGCAGACACGTATCTCTATGCAAACACAAGGCATCCTGTATTGCTTAATTAAGCCGCCATGTGCAACTTTAAAGTAACCATGCATGCGATTCAGCATCTTCTATGCGATCAACATCTTATGCATTTTAAGCACTACTGTGCGGACAAGAACCCTTGTGTGACCCAGCACCCCTGTGCGTTCCAGCATCCTTATGCACCCAAGCATCTTAATGCGACTTTAGGCATTTCTGTGAAACAAGCCACTCTATGTGATCAAGTATCCCTGGGTAATCCAGGACTCTGTTGATCCAACAACCATGTGTGATCCAGCTTCTTTTTGCATTCAAGCATCTTTAAGCGATCCCTTTAGGCCTTGAGTAATCCAGGACTTGGGTGATCGGGTAATCCTGTGTGATTCAGCCTTTTTATGCCTTCAGGCCTCTTTATGCGATTCTAGGCATTTCCGTGGGAACAAGCCTCTTTGCATGACCAAATATCCTTGGGGAATCAAGGACTTGGGTGATCATGTAATCCTGTGTGATTCAGCATTTTTATGCCTTCAGGCCTCTTTATGCGATTCTAGGCATTTCTGTGGGAACAAGCCTCTTTGCGTGACCAAATATCCTTGGGGAATCAAGGACTTGGGTGATCATGTAATCCTGTGTGATTCAACCCTTTTATGCATACAAGCATCCTTTATGCGATTCAGCATTTTTGTGCATACAAGCATCTTTATGCGACTTTAGGTACTTTTGTGGAAACAAGCCTATTTGTGTGACCAAACATCCTTGGGTAATCCAGGACGCTGATGATCAGGTAACCATGTGTGATCCAGCATCTTTTTTGCATCCAAGCAACTTTATGCGATTTTAGGCCTTCCTGTGGAAACAAACCTCTTCTGTGTAACCAAACATCCTTGGGGGAAACAAGGACTTGGGTGATCAGGTAATCATGTGTGATTCAGCATTTTTATGCATACAAGCATCTTTATGCGACTTTACGTACCTTTGTGGAAACAAGCCTATTTGTGTGACCAAACATCCTTGGGTAATCCAGGACGCTGATGATCAGTTAACCATGTGTGATCCAGCATCTTTTTTGCATCCAAGCAACTTTATGCGATTTTAGGCCTTTCTGTGGAAACAAACCTCTTCTGTGTAACCAAACATCCTTGGGGGAAACAAGGACTTGGGTGATTAGGTAATCATGTGTGATTCAGCATGTTTATGCCTACAAACGTCTTTATGCGATTCAGCATTTTTATGCATACAAGCATCTTTTATGCAACCTCTTTTGTGGAAACATGCAGCACCATACAGACAGAAACATGTATGCTTATGCGATCCACAATAGAATCTGCTCTGTTACTTGTTTTTATCCCACATGCATTCCAAACTCATGTATGTTATGCAACATGCGGACTGGTAAAGAGGAAATTATCCTCTGCAGATGTGTGTTTCCTCAATTAAGAGACATTAGCAATGTGTGCCCGCAACTGTGCATCCCTCCGATGCATTTGGTTAGCCTGAAGCCGACACCAGGCTGAGGATTATATGGAGGTCTTACTAGCCACCTATAGGAAAACCTCTCTTTACACTCCAAGGAGAAGATAGAGGTGTAATCAGAACCTGTAGGGCTTTTGATAGCTTCTCCTTGTTAGGCTG
This sequence comes from Rana kukunoris, assembly GCA_029574335.1. Lineage (NCBI taxonomy): Eukaryota > Metazoa > Chordata > Amphibia > Anura > Ranidae > Rana > Rana kukunoris. Next base: position 126,546,785 of record CM056050.1, on the reverse strand, counting down.
CAGCTCTGTCTCCTGTCCTCTGACAGTGAAGCTTTTATCCCCAAGCCTTCTAATCCCTTTGTTTCAGGATTAAAGCAGGAAAAGGGGGACACCCCCTTTTTTTTTTTTTTCTTGCAAAACACAAAACACATGCAGAGTGATTGCAATGTTGGGGGAAGGCTGCATTGCCTGATAGGTCTGATGGCTCAATCTATGAGCTGTTTAAGTCTCTACAGAGGAGAATAAGGGTCCACCAGGTTCAGGTGGCGATCCCTCTTTATATTCCTACCCCTGACCTTATTCAATGGGGAGACCAAGTCCTAAGCTATAAGCAGAGGCACTTAACCCAGGTGCATCAAATAGCTGAATTTAGTCTGACACAATGCCTGCTCATCTGCACAGCTAGATGCGAGTAGGCGTCTTAGATGAATCTGTATCCAACTCACACAAGGTGCTTACGTTTGTGTCCCCCTAGCTTTACAGAGCTCTGACGTCCGGGCCCTTTGAAGAGCCTTCTCTGCGACTGCACTGAGCCGGTGAGCACGTGCAACATGGTAGAGCCTGAAGCGGAGGAAGTGGGACACAATAGATCAGCTAACACTTAAGCTTCCGTTTTCTGGAAAGCATGGTAAGCAAAAACATCAGGCATGTCTTCTACTGCCCATAGTAGTGGAAACACAGATAAAACTTGCAGCTACTCACGGAAGACAATCCTTTGTATAGGATTAAGGGCATATTTTTTTTTTTTTTTTTACGTACCGGCCCCTTCAAGGGGAGATATATAGGTACTGCAGCCATCCTGTCTAACAGACATGGTGGGCCAGGCTGCATGCCGGCTAGGGGAGATATATGGGTGCCCTGAGCCATCCTGTCTCAGAAGACATAGTGGTTTACATTGCCCATGCATAGAAGCATAATATAGGCTAGACCCAAGTACCCCACGGAGGACCTACTGTCAAACCAAGTCCCGTAGGCCCTCCTCTTACCTTCTCCACGCTGCAGGGTATTGCCAAGCAAGAGGCCCAATCTTCCCCCTTCACCGTGGGTATTGTCCTAGACCTTCAGGGACCAGGGTCCATGGCAGGAACACCAACTCCCCTGGACCTATATAGCATCCTGGCAGCAGAAAAAACATTTGGTCCTTGGAAGGCACAAAGTTCTGGAACCCAGGATCCAGCCCTCCGCAGAGAGGCATTATAGGCTAAACCTCGTTCTTCGTACCGAGGCCCGGGTACCGTCCACTTTGGCTATGAAGCACCTTGGACGGATCCGGATTTATGGAGGTTTTTTACATCCAGCATGGATCCCTCCAGTGGAGCTCCTAAGAGCACATGTTCATTCGTGACCAACACCTTAGACACTGATGAAAAACTGAGGAGCTCCCAGTATGGGAGGGGTTATATAGGGAGGGAACTTCCTGTGTAGTTAATTACACCAGTGTCCACACCTGAAGGTAGACTCTATAACCCACATAGTAATGGATTGCCGCTCTGTGTCCCGTGATGTACGATAAAGAAACTACGGCCAGATTCAGGTACATCTGCGCATTATTGGACCGACGTAGCGCACCGCCTTTACGTTAGACTGGCGCAATGTAGCGGCGCAATCACCCTATTCTCGTCGGTTTTACGCAGAAATTTGCGCCTGCGCAACGTTATTTCAGAGGCGCAAGGCGGAGTAATACAAATTGGGAAGGACGTGGGCGTATTACATAGATGAATTTTGTAATTTTAGACCACCTTTTATATGGTCTAATTTTAGACAGGACATTTAGCTGTTGCGCACAGCGCGTAGCCTGCGCTGCACCAACGTTCTTTTGTGGATCCCCGTAACTCCCTCATTAGCATATTTGAATAGCAAATCAATGGTGTGCCTAGCGCAGTTTTGCGCGGACAGATGCGCCTGTCTAACGAAATTACGCTGGACAAAAAAAAGTAGATTTCTTGCGTATCTCGTTTTGGGGATGCCCTGCATCGAAACGCACGCGCACAATTAGACTTACGCCGCGCATCTCCTGTTACGCCGGCGTAATCGCTCTCTGAATCTGGCCCTAGGTTTTTTTCAATTACCCGAAAAAAGATTGTGTGTACGTGGCATAATGCTCCCTGTCATTGGGAGCAGTGATTGCTGTCTTGGAAGTGGTTGCCCACCCCCCCCCACAGTTAGAACACATCCCTAGGACACACTTAATCCCTTGATCGCCCCCTAGTGTTTAACCCCTTCCCTACCATTCTAATTTATACAGTAATCAATGGCTATTTGTAGCTCTGATAGCTGTATAAATGACAATGGTCCCAAAATAGTGTCAAAAGTGTCCGATGTGCCTGCCATAATGTCAAAGTCCCAATAAAAATCGCAGATCACCGCCATTACTAGTAAAAAAATTAAACAAATAATACAAATGCCATAAATCTATTCCCTATTTTGTAGAAGCTATATTTGCGCAAACCAATGAATATAAACTTCTTGCAGGGTTTTTTGCCAAGAATATGTAGAAGAAAACATATCGGCCAAAACTGAGGACATTATTATATATATATATATATATATATATATATATATTTTTTTTTTTTTTTGGATATTTATTATAGCAAAAAGTAAAAAATATAGCTTTTTTCCCAAATTGACGCTCATTTTTTCTTTATAGCGCAAAAAATAAAAACTGCAGAGGTGATTAAATACCACAAGAAGAAAGCTCTATTTCTGGGGAAAAAAAGGACATAAATTTTGTTTGGGTGCAATGTTGCAGGACCGCGCAATTGTCAGTTAAAGCGGCACAGTGCCATATCCCAAAAAGTGCTCTGGTCAGGTAGGGGGTAAATCCTTCCGAGGCTGAAGTGGTTAAATACACCACTGACAGAGTTTTATTACAACCCCTGGCAAAAAAACTCTTGAAAAATGTTGATTCAATTGTTTTAATTGTGCAGATTTTTTTTTTTTTTTAATCAGACATGCCTCAAAACTATTTTCATTTAACATTTCAACCTTCTGGCTTTAGGAAACAGTTAAACAATAAAGAAAACTGTAGTCAGTTGCAACTGTTTTTGCAGATCAAGCAGAGGAATAAAATCACTAATTTCTGAGGAAAATTTTATGGAATCACCACGTACTTTGCAGTTCTAAAACAAACATTTGCATCAGATTACATCCTGAAAAATGATGTCATCATCACCAAACATCCTTTCAATTGATGGAATAAGAAAAAGTGTCCAAAATCCCAATATAAACTTGTGCATTTATTGAAGATTTAATGACTGTCATCTCCCCCGTACCTTTACCTGACATGCAACCCCATAGCAGTCACATTCAGGGGCGGACTGACCATTGAGTCACTCGGGCACTGCCCGAGGGCCCCATGTCACTAGGGGGCCCCATCAGGGTTGTCAGGCTCAGTAAAACCAGGGACAGTGTGTAAAAATCTATTTTTTTTTACATCTGTCCCTGATATGTCCAAAACCTACATGCTTTTGATGTGAAAATCCTGAGATTTTAGCTGCCCCGTCTCTGCACTGCCTCCTGCCGTGGTGGCCATCAGTAAGCCCAGGAGCCCCAATCTTCTATTGCCCGGGGCCCAATGAGTTGTCAGTCCGCCCCTGGTCACATTTCATTGGAATGGCACCAAACAAAAGTTCCAGCATCATCACCCTGCCCAATGCAGATTCGTAATTCATGGCTGAATATCACTTTCACCCAGTTATAGCTGTCTCTGTAATCTGTTCTCACTGGACATGAAGCTTGACTTTTAATGTAATTTGCAGGCCTTATTTAAAAGCAGTCCTAGAGAAGGCACTAGCATTGCCTGATCAATACTATGTAGATTCTGATAGTAACATCTGTTCCCCAGTACATTACAACGTGTATCATATTGCTTGTACATCAGATTGGGTCTCCAGATGCTATGAAAATATATCTGCTGTTTTTCTTGTTTTCCTGGTAGAACTACTATCAGTAAAGACATTCTAACAACTAAAGGACACTTGATCCGAAGTTTAATTGATCAGAAGGACAGATGGCATACAATATATAATCAATCAAAACATATTAAGCTCATATTAGTAATGTGATATACCCTACAGAGTCATTTGTATGCTGTCTGCTTCTTCCTAATCACTGTACCATCAAGTGTGTCATGTTGACATGCTGTGTCTATCTGAGACTATCTGAAACAAGTAAAATATATCTAACAGTAGTTCAATAAAAAAAAGCTAAAATGTCAAATAAGTGGCATTGTTCTATGAACTATACGAACACTTCAATTATACAGAATGTGTTAAAGTGGGTGTACAGCCTTCTTTTAAAAAATAAGAAACATGTTATACTTACCTTGCTTTGTGCAGTGCGGCCACAATCCTCTTCTGGGGTCCCTCATCGGTGCTCCAGGTCCCTCCTCTTCATCTGGTGCCCCCACGCAAAGCGGATTTTCCTGGGGGCACCTGTGCGGGCTCGCTCCTAAAGTCCCGCTGCTGCATCCATTGACACAGACAGCACGATTCAGCCTTGCTCCCGTGTCACAGTATTTAATTGACAGCAACCGGAGCCAATAGCTCCTGCTGCTATCAATCTGTCTAAGGAGAGAGACAGCAGCTGGAGCTGCTGCACTTGGGCACATCGGATCGTGCTCAGGTTAGAAAAGGGGGGGGGGGGGTCTGGGGGACAACTGCAGCACAGAAGGTTTTTAACCTTAATGCACACAGCCTCTGGCAAAAAGTTTGGAATAGCCACTCTTGGAAAATGTTCATTCAATTGTTTAATTATGTAAATAACAGACATGCCTTAAAACAATTTTCATTTAACATTCCAACCTTCTGGCTTTAAGAAACACTTAAAAAAAAAAAAGAGGGGGGGCGTGGTTTGCCTTGGAGAGAGATGGCCTCATAGCTCTAGAGCTCCGACTGACCACAGCCATAACTTAGCTTATACTGGAGACCAATGCCGATTTCTGATCTCAAAGTTATGGGGAACCCTTCCCGACACTCCTCGGCATCCAGATCGCGCTCACCGAGTGATATCGGAGGCAGGCAAAACCCACAAATCCCGGACATGTTCCGGTCACAGAGGCCCAACATGGCGGCGCGAGTCTCTACCTCAGACCCCTCACGCGCCTCAGAAGGGATTCTCCTCACACCTACAAGCCCAGCTCCGCCACCGCAGACCATCGCGGCTCCGATGGCCTCCCAACAACCCAGCCTGACAGATCTTCACGCGGTGGCGGCAGATATCAAGAACACCCTGTTCGCGGCCATCACTGATCTCCGCCACGAGATCCGCGGCATCACTAACAGGGTGCAAGAAGTGAAACTCACCACGGAGCGTCATCACACAGTCCTGAAAAAGGCTACCTGTAAACTGGATACCCAGGCCTGTTCAAGCCTTACCGCCCGGTCACCATCCCTCCAGCCCGCAGGCGGCTCCACAACCCAGAAGAGCTTGCCGCGACTACTGAGACGGTACCGCTATCCGGCTCCCGGGACTTCCAGCTACAGTTCAGCTAAGTTTCCCTTCAATTACCTCTCCTAATCCTTACCCCCCTGTCTGGCCACCTACCTCCCGTCCCTCCTTAGTCTAAACTCCTTGCCGCTTATCACCCTTTGCTCAACCGATCCTTCGGATCCACATAGCTGCTGACCATGCTACTGCGTATGACTTCCACTATGGATTGTCCCCCCCTGCTTCTATGGTGACTATCCGCAATGTTCCCCCCACCCCCCCTCTTCTCATGTACGCCAGTTCTGATGCTTCATGACAATGGCGGAGTGCACTAGATTCTAAGGCAAGAGTCCCCACCGCCTGTTGCCGCTGCTGAGACCCTGCTTCTTCCCCCCCCTCACCCCCTCCCGGGATCAAAACGGCCATTTTTGCCCGATCTGCAATACCTACAGGACTATGCTTGCCCCCTTACTCCGCAACTGCTACCCCCAGACCGCTATTTTCTAAGCCCAACGGAGACACTGCATGCACTGTACGCCCTAATGGTCTGTGTTTCCCCTTGTTTATTTTTTCTTTCCTTTTTCCCTTTTCCCGGTTTCTGTTCCCTTTTTTTTTCCCATCTACCTTGTAATACGCCTGCAAAAGACACCCTGTGCCTGAGCCAACGATCGCCACGGACTTCAGTCGAAATCACTCTGCTTAACCGATCCTTGCTGAAAGTCGTGATATCCGAGATGCTCCCCACCGCAACGACAACACTCATCGACACCAGGCGACCAAGGATCGTTCCTACGACAGGCTTCTACTGATCGCTCAGGACAGGGTAGAGTTCACCAATGCTTTCATACAATATTTTCTTTTTTGCCTGGCTAGGATGTATGCTCTTCTAAATTGTGCCTGCTCCCACTATCCTCATGTCTCTCCCCACTCCCGTCCCCCCCTCCCTACCCATCCTTCCCTACCCATCCTATCTACCCTTGTTTCTTCACTGCTCCCCGACTCTAGTTCCTGGGCCAGAGCTATCCAGCATAGGGGTGTATCCCGTCCTGTCAAAGCACGTGTAATGGATTGGATTGTTGAGGGATGGCCTTGTCTCCTTTAACACTATAGGCTACGGAGCAGATGCCGGGTGGCCATTGTAGCCACTGTCCCGCTAGGCATTTTCTTACATTGGCAACGGCAGCCTACTGCCTCTGTACCACCCTCACCCTCCCCCTTAATCTCTTCTCCTCCCAACGCAATTCTACCCCTCCCACCCCCCTGACCACCTTTTTTCTCCCCCTACCCACCCTCCCCTCCCTCCCCGTCCCCCTCCCTCCTTAGTCTCCGCATCTCCGCATAAACTGCCTGCGAGCCAGGTTCCGGGTTACATATTGTACGTTCTACGAGGCTTACACATCCTTAGGTGTGTTGGTAATGTTACTGCCAGATTGACATTGAAATGTTTCTGAAAATGTTTTTACTTGTTTATTCTCGAAGTCATGAAAGTTTTGTCGCATTTTTCTCATTCATGACAGTTGTCACTTGTTGTGGACAGACACACGTCACTCACTACCTCACTACCCCCCTACATGTACGACCCTATAGCACACTCTGTCTTACCTGTAAACCTGTACCCACCAGACGGGGTTTGCACGCTCTCACTCCACCTCCTGACACATAGTCACCCATCATCAGAGATCTCTCGGTCCCCGCGCAATACACCTGTCTTACCTCTCTTATTATGGCTGTTGGTCGGTCACTCTGACTCCGTTTCCTCTTCTCCCGAGACTAGTCAACCTCCACACGGTGGCCCTTCTCCTGTTTTTACCCGTTGCACACACTACTGCTCTTCACGCCACTGACACTTTCCGGTAACCCCGCCTACGCGGGACTCCTACTACTAGACCGGTGAGGGGCCCCTCACCGATCCCCGGTTTTTCTTGATCACTTTCTGCTAGACACCAACGACCGAGTGAACGGTTGCCCGCGCCCAGTCCCCAGGGTACCCTCTCTTCTCCTACCGTTTTTCTTTTCACACATCTCACCACACGCGCCCCCCCCCCAAACCTAACCCCCCCACAGCTCTCGGACCCTTTAACTAAGTACGCTCAGGATCCCCCGGTTCTCTGTGACAATGCCCCCTGCTCTGGAAGCGAAAGCTAAAAACTCACTGAAAATTGTCTCCCTCAACGCACGAGGCCTGAATGTTCCTGAACGTCGCTCTCAACTCCTCCATGTTATGCACCGTGACAAAGCAGATGTAGTTTTTGTACAGGAGACCCACTTTCGCACTGACTCGACACCGAAACTCCGCAATTGCTACTACCCAACAGCATATCATGCCACCACCCCGACTTCCAAATCCAAGGGAGTCTCTATACTTATAGCGAAGCACTGCCCCTTTCAACTTGTAGACACTCTGACTGACGACGAAGGACGATACATCTTTCTCAAGGGAACGATATTGGACCGCAAGATAACCTTGGCCAATATTTATGCCCCGAATGCCCACCAGGTCTCCTTCTTTCGATGCCTCACCACCTCCCTCTCTGCTTTTAAGGAAGGCATGCTTATTTTAGGTGGAGACTTCAACGTCCCCCTTGATCCACTACATGACACATCCACGGGTACGACATCCCTCACCTACAATGCCCTTAAATCAATTAAATCACAATTGCAAACGCTATTGCTCCATGACACTTGGCGCACGATCAACCCCACGGGAAGAGATTACACATTTTTCTCAGCGCCGCACAACAAGTATTCCCGGATAGACTATATTTTCCTGTCACAACACGACCTACCGAACCTGACTCACACCTCAATTGACCCCATGTTCTTCTCTGATCACCACCCAGTCTCCATGACACTGACGCTACCAATACACCGCACCACTTCCCACTCGTGGAGGTTGGACCCCTCTTTGCTTACTGACCCCGTAATTGCCGCCGAAGTTGAAGTAAGCATTAAGCAATACTTTGACGAAAATAAGTCGATAGACACTTCCGCCCTTAACACGTGGGAAGCCCACAAATGTGTTATCCGGGCATCTTGATGGCGGCGGCGGCAAAACGCAAGCGGGAATACCGTAAAATCTTCTTAGATCTTACCACTCGCATCCATCGGTTGGAGAGAACGCACAAACGCTCCCTAGCCCTGACCGCCTTGCGTCCCCTTCAAGAAGCCAGGTCCGAACTTCTAGAACTCTTAGGTAAACAAATTAAACGTAAATATGTCCTCTCCCAGAGAGTCTTTTACGAATCCGGCAACAAGGCAGGCCGACTATTAGCTCGGGCACTGCAATCCAAGAAGGCTTCCATGACAGTACACTCTTTAACGGACCCCAGGGGTCGAAAAGTTTCTTCCCCTCCTGACATTGCTGACCAATTTGTGACCTACTATTCAAAACTATACAACCTCCACCCATCAGACTCAGCCTCCGACTCGCTCGCTAGGAAAAAGCCCATCAAAGACTTTCTGACAGAATACAGTCCGAAACCAATATCGGATGCTGTAGCTACCGACTTGGATTCCCCTCTTACTGAAAAAAATGAAACCGGGTAAGAGCCCAGGCCCCGATGGCTTGACGGTCGGATATTATAAGACGTACACTCACCTCCTTATCCACTTCTTCCTCGAAGCTTTCAACTCCTTTGCCTCTCCTACCGCTCCCCCGCGAGATCTTCTGACAGCCCATAGAACCGTAATCCCAAAGCCGGGTAAAGACCCGTCTTTGGTGATGAATTATAGGCCCATATCGCTCTTAAACGTGGACCTGAAATGGTACGCAAAGATGCTTGCTAATCGGCTTCTCCCCCTCTTACCCCGACAGATTGACCTTGACCAAGTGGGCTTTGTCCCTGGCAGGGAGGCGAGGGATAATACCCTTAGAGCGATCTCCATCCATCACTGGCTGACATTGACTAGACAAACCGGATTCCTTCTTTCTCTTGACGCGGAGAAGGCATTCGACAGGGTGGCATGGGACTATATGACTTAGACGTTGAAGTTTATGGGCCTCCCTCAGCGCATGCTTCATTACATCCTTGCACTCTATACTAATCCCACAGCCAAGGTCCGTGTGAACGGCCACCTGTCGAGTGCCTTCTCCATTACTAACGGAACCCGCCAGGGCTGTCCTCTTTCACCACTTATCTTTGTCCTCACACTAGAACCCCTCTTGCGACGCCTTCGGTCCAACCCGGACATCAAGGGAATTAATATTGACGGCCACGAACACAAGGTGGCGGCCTTTGCGGGTGACATCCTCCTTTTCCTGACAACGCCTATAACGACTCTACCCAACCTATTAGCAGACCTCACGACTTTTAACTACTTAACAAATCTAAAAATAAACTTCTCAAAGTCCAACGCGCTCAATATCAGTCTCCCCCCTGACGTTTGTGCGCAATGTGAAGCTAACTTTCCACTTAAATGGAATAAGAACTCGATTACCTACCTGGGTATCCAACTTCCATCTTCCCTCTCGGATTTATACTCTGCCAACTATCTCCCCTTGCTACAAAACGTCCAAAAAGATCTTAAATCCTGGTCTGCTGGCATATTCTCATGGTTTGGCAGAGCAGCTGTTATTAAGATGAACATCCTACCCCGTCTTCTCTATTTGTTTCAAGCGGTCCCGATCAAACTTCCTCCGGCCTTTTTCTCAACTTACCGGCGAGCATGTACAGATTTTATTTGGAATGGGCTCAGACCCCGAATAAGCTTCGACAAACTCACCACCCCCAAGTTGAAAGGCGGCCTGGGTCTCCCTGACTTATTTAAATACCATCAGGCATGCCACCTGTCGAGAATTATCGACTGGAATGTCCACCTCAACTCCAAAAAATGGGTGCAGCTAGAACACACATTCTCGCCTGCTCCTTTGGCCAACACTCCGTGGCTCTCGACGAACAACACTCCCCCTTCCTGTCAGAATCACCCCCTCATTGCCCCGACACTGGCTACCTTCAGAGTAGCCTGCTCCAAACACCAGATTTCCTCTGTGCGGCGCCCTATGACCCCGCTTAGATGCAACCCAGATTTCACTCCAGGACTCTCCCACACCTTTCTAACAGAGATTTGGCCCCACGCCCAAATGCGTGCGCAACACTTCTTTGAACACGATCATCTACTCTCCTACGAAACCCTTGTGTCCAGAATGAGGAATCAATCATTCCCATTCTGGACTTATGTTCAACTCAGACACTTTTTTGACAACCCACGCCCAAAACCAGACTGGTCTCGCAAACTGACTCCCTTTGAAACGTTGTGCGCGAGCACCGAACCTTTGACCCACCTTGTCTCCCTTACTCACACCCTACTGTTCCCTGTCTGCAAACCTAAAGATAACTGGGCCAGCCAAAAATGGGAAGCGGAACTCTCCATTGATCTAACAGACCAGAATTGGGAGGCTATGTTCTCCTGCATTCACAAAGGGACGGTCAACGTACATGCTCAAGAAAATGCCTTTAAGGTGTTCTCGAGATGGTACAAAACTCCCACACGCCTACATGCCATCTACCCCTCTGTTTCCCCAATGTGTTGGAGATGTGGTGCCAAACCGGGCTCCTTACTGCACATATGGTGGTCATGCTCTAAAATACAGCCGTTTTGGACTGAAGTCCATCGCAACGTCAAATCAGTAACGACCTATGACTTGGATCTTTCACCGGCACAATTTCTGCTCCACCACTCCAACATACCCCCAAGGACCTATTTCCGTTCCCTGGCAATGCATTTAGTCAATGCTGCAAGACTTTGCATTCCCATGAGATGGCGGTCTCCAGACCCTCCAACTATAGCAGACTGGTTCAGACGTATAAACCTGACTTCAGAAATGGAAAATCTAATACATCAGGCTCATGACACACCCTCTAAATACACTGATTCCTGGGCTAGCTGGATTCACTTCACCTCAACTGATGTCTACAAACAGTTAATCTCTTGAGAGCTGTCAGAGAGCTGTGGGGAAACCCTCACTTTCCCCAACCACATTCCCAACCACAGAATACCGATCCACTTCTGGACCCTCCCCCCCCCCCCCTACATAGGGCGACCTTTCTACACTCCCTCATGGGTTTCCCTCCGTGGTCCCTGCACTACAATCGTGCCTCGGACCCTCGGGGTCCTATGCTCCGGGACTTATGTATAGCTCACCCCAGTACACGCCTTCGCCCCCTCCATCCTCCTGATAGGCACTAGCGCCGCATCTTCTGCCGCTAGACAACACCAATATTTGATCTCGCATACCCAGGTCATAGGAGATGGGCCTCACGCCCTTCTGGTCGTTCACCTTGGTCTTATTCCATATGCTCTTTCCGTGACCCATCGTCACGTACGTAAATGGCCGGTCTGAAACGTTATTTACGAATGTTATATTGTACAGGCTTCATGTGTTATATACTCGACTCCCTTGTTGTAGCGGCTGCGTCCGCATTTACACTTCTCCTTTATCTGTTTTAAATGCACGGTTTGCTATGTATGTATCATTATCTTTTGACACAATAAAAATTTATTGTAATAAAAAAAAAAAGAAAAAAAAGAGAAGAAAGAAAACTATTGTCAGTTCCAACTGTTTTTGTAGATCAAGCAGAGTCAGTCAATTCTGAGGAAAATATTATGGAATCACCATGTACTTTGCAGTTCTAAAACAAACATCTGCATCAAATTACATACTGAAAAATGATGTCACCATCAGCAAACATCCTTTCATTTGATAGAATAAGAAAAGTGTCCAAAAGCTCAATATAAACTTGTGCATTTATTGAAAATGTAATAACTGCCATCTCCCCTGTACCTTTACCTGACATGCAACCCCATATCATCAATGATTGTGGACATGTGCCTATTTTCTTCAGGCAGTCGTCTTTTTTTATTATTATTATACAGGATTTATATAGCGCCAACAGTTTGCGCAGTGTTTTACAACATGAGGGCAGACAGTACAGTTACAATACAATTCAATACATGAGGAATCAGAGGGCCCTGCTCGTTAGAGCTTACAATCTTGAAGTGAGGGTCAAGTGAAACAAAAGGGAAATAACTGTGGGGAATGAACTGATGTTGAAAATGAAAGTACAGTTGTTAGGTGTGGGTAGGATAGGCTTCTCTGAAAAGAAGGGTTTTCATGGATCGTTTAAAAGCTAATAGAGTAAGAGATAATCGGACAGGTTGGGTTAAGGAGTTCCATAGGATTGGACAGGCTCTGGAAAAGTCCTGGAGGCGAGCAAAGGAGGAGGTGATGAGGGAGCTAGAGAGTCGGAGGTCTTGAGAGGAAAGAAGAGAATGATTAAGTTGGTATTTTGAGACTAGGCTAGTGATGTAGCTGGGGGCTGAATTGTGGATGGTTTTGTAAGTTATTGATAGTATTTTTAATTTGTTGGGTGAGCGGAAGCCAGTGGAGGGATTGACAGAGAGGAGTATCAGACACAGCGCTATTGGTAAGGTGAATGAGTCTGGCAGCAGCATTCATGATGGATTGAGGTGGGGGATAGCCTATGTAGAGGTAAGCCATTGAGTAGGGAGTTGCAGTAGTCGAGGCGAGAGATGACTAGGGAGTAAATTTAGAGCTTTGCGGTGTCATTGGTTAGAAAGGGGAATATTTTGGAGATGTTGCAGAGGTTGAGACGGCAAGATTTGGACAGTGATTAGACTTGAGGCTTAAAGGGGTGTTCAGAGTCCAGGACTACACCTAGGACCTTGGCATGTGGGGATGGGCTCATAGTTGTGCCATCGATTTTGACAGAGAGATCAGGGGAAGGGGCACACAGTGGAGGAAAACGTATATGTTCGGTTTTGGATAGATTGAGTTTGAGGAAGTGGTGTGACATCCAGAAGGTGATATTTAAGGATACTGAGGGAGTGAGTTGAGGGGTAGAGAAATAGATTTGGGTGTTGTCAGCATAGAGATGGTATTTGAAGCCATGGGAGGCTGACCCAGGGAGGAGGTGTAGAATGAAAATAGGAGACATAACCTTGGGGGACCCCAACACAGAAATAAAGAGGAGTGGGGGAAGTTGCGTTGTAAATAACGCTAAAGGTGCAGTTGGATAAGTAGGAAGAGAACCAGAGAAGAGTGCATTCATGGAGACCAATGGCATGGAGTTTTTGGAGGTGGAAGGGGTGGTCACTTGTATCAAAGGCAGCAGAAAGATCCAAGAGTAGGAATACAGAATAGTGTCCATTGGATTTGGCTGTTAGTAGATCGCTTGTTAGTTTTAGGAGAGCAGTTTATGTGGAGTGTTGAGGACGAAATCCAGACTGAAGGGGATCAAGAAGGCTGACAGAAGCTCTTTTTGGGGTAAAAAAGACCTGAGATCTCATAATTGCAATAAAATTCAATAGTAATAAAAAAAGAATGAAATGTCATTTGAAATAAAAAAAATATGTTGCTTTAAGAGCTATGGGCGGAAGTGACATTTTGACGTTACTTCCACCCTGCAATGGTATGGAGACGGGTGGGGGCCATCTACCCCTCATGCATCACCATACCTCAAGCCCCATACACATTATCAGTTTTCCTGCAGGTTTTTCTCTTTGGGTTTACCAAAACCATCTAATATGAGGTCAAACCTTAGGAGTTTGAATTTGTATGCAATCAGGCAGGCCCTTGCACTACTTGGTTTTGGTAAACCTGAAGAGAAAAACCTGCAGGAAAACTGATAGTGTGCATGGGGCTTAAGAGGGAGAAGGACATGATCGCCGCCGCTGCTGCTGGTGGTTTCAGTAAGGGGCGGAGGGCACCGAAACACGGCAGAAGAGGGGCCCCTTTGCCTCCGATAAAAGTGATCTTGTGGCGAATCTACTGCAGAGACCACTTTTATCCGAAAGCGGATCGCTTGTCCATAAGTGGTTAATAAAAAAAATGAATTACAGACATGCCTCAAAACTATTTTCATTTAACTTTCTAACTTTCTGGCTTTAACCACTTCCCATCCCACCCATAGTCATATGACGTCCGCAAGGTGGCTCTCCCTTCCCAGGCGGGCGTTATATGATGTCCTTAGCTTCCCGACTGCATGCTCGCCTCATCACCAAGGAGCCGATGTGCGTGTCGGTGACCGCGATGTCCGCCGAGCACACGCGATAGTTATTGACAGAGCAGGAACGTGGATTCTTCCAGCCCAGAATTTTTTATTGAACGATAGAGGGCGCTGATATAGCTATATGTGGTAGCTAGCTAGCATATCATGATGTGGGTATGCGTGAATGGACAGTGAAATCTCTGGAAACAAACAGTAGCTAGTGAAATATTGGTGAATGCAACAACAACAAACACAAATGAAATATATGATTAACCTAGGTGAAGTGATGCAGAAATTAATTCTAGTGTATTAATTGACAAACATAAATTAGTCCAACTGGTAAACAAAAAATGCAGGGATCTTCTTTGTGTAGAGTGCAATCTTGGTTATGCAAAGTCTGTGAACAGATCTGTGACAAGATTGTAGTAGGTTGGTTCTTGAGTGTGAGAGAATCCTTCACCAATATAATCAGTGCTCCACCCAAAGTGCTGAAGAGATACTAGATTCTTACCAGATAGCAAGACCTCTTTGTTACAAGTAGGTCAGATGAGCAGGAGAAGGAGAAGGAGAAGGTCATCAATGACACTCCCACTAGAGAGGTTCATCTTTTCTGCCTACCCAACCCTGACTTTCTGCCACTCCGCAAACTATCGGTGAGACACCCTAGTGGAGAGCATTGACACGCTACAGTCCCAGTGCCAGGCAGGCACCAGCCAGAGTAAGAGGCCATTTGGCTGTTTATGTGCAAATTTTATTTATTTTAATAAACGGTATTGCACCATGATTTTTTCCATATATTTTTCTGTCCATATATGAGCGTACTTATTGCTACTGTGGTCCCAGCATGATCCAGCATGCCCCAAGTGTAACAGGCACTCATCCTGTCCTGCTCATCTGACCTACTTGTAACAAAGAGGTCTTGCTATCTGGTAAGAATCTAGTATCTCTTCAGCACTTTGGGTGGAGCACTGATTATATTGGTGAAGGATTCTCTAACACTCAAGAACCAACCTACTACAATCTTGTCACATATCTGTTCACAGACTTTGCATAACCAAGATTGCACTCTACACAAAGAAGATCCCTGCATTTTTTGTTTACCAGTTGGACTAATTTATGTTTGTCAATTAATACACAAGAATTAATTTCTGCATCACTTCACCTAGGTTAATCATATATTTCATTTGTGTTTGTTGTTGTTGTTGCATTCACCAATATTTCACTAGCTACTGTTTGTTTCCAGAGATTTCACTGTCCATTCACGCATACCCACATCATGATATGCTAGCTAGCTACCACATATAGCTATATCAGCGCCCTCTATCGTTCTTTATTTTCACATTCTATAGTCACCCACTATACAACTGAGGAGCAGCTTACCACTAGATTATATATAGAATTTATTTTCACTGAATAAGGTGTAGCCCACCTTATATAGTATTTGGCGCGGATTTATTTCTTTTCCAGAATTTTTTATTGATTCAACCCAGCCTAAAATCGGTCATTGAACAAGCCTCTGCTTCATGCCCTAAATCTGAACAGGCATCGTTAAGGAAACAAGACAGATTACTCTGGCATCAGGATAAGGTCTTCATACCTCAGGAGGCAAGGCTTCAGGTTTTTTAACCACTTAAGCCCCGAGCCTGTTTTTCAGATTCGGTGTTTACGAGACTAAAACCAAAAAAAAATATTTTTTGCTATAAAATTACTTAAAACCCCCCAAACATTATATATATATATATATATATAAAAATATATATATATATATATATATATATATTTTTTTTTCTAACACCCTAGAGAATAAAATGTCAGTCATTGCAATACTTTTTGTCACACCGTATTTGCACAGCGGTCTTACAATCGCACTTTTTTTGGAAAAAAATCACTTTTTTAAATGAAAAAATAAGACAACAATAAATTTGGCCCAATTTTTTTACATATTGTGAAAGATAATGTTATGCCGAGTAAAATGATACCCAACATGTCACGCTTAAAAATTGTGCCCTCTCGTGGCATGGCGTCAAACTTTAACCCTTAAAAATCTTGATAGGCGACGTTGAAAAAATTCTATAGGTGCCATTTTTGAAGTTACAGAGGAGGTCTAGGGCTAGAATTATTGCTCTTGCTCTAACGATCGCGACGATACCTCACTTCTGTGGTTTGAACACCGTTTTCATATGCGGGCGCTACTAAGTCTCTTTAAGACGCTGGGCGGGACTGACGTTTTGACGTCACTTCCGCCCAGCAGAGCTATGGGGACGGGTGGGTGCCATGTTGGCCTCACTTGCATCCCCACACAGCAGCCGAGTGGACCCGATCGCCTCCGCCGCTACCGAAGGCTACGGTAAGCGGCGGAGGGCACGGGAGAGCGGCGGGAGGGGGGGCCCTCTTCTGCCACCGATAACGGCAATCTCACGGCGAATCCGCTGCAGAGACTGCCGTTATCGTTGACAGGACCGCCCACTGAAGAGATGGATATCTCAGTTGTGGCAGCAGCTGCTGCCGTTACCAAGATATCCATCTTTAAAGTACCGACGTATATTTACAGTGGGCGGTCGGTAAGTGGTTAAGACGTACTTTGACCACCAGTTAGCCGGCCATTTTGGAGCTCGTAAAACAAGTGAGCTTATTCAATGGTTCTTCTGGTGTCTCAACCTTAGTCGGAACAGTAGGGCCTATGTCAGATCCTGCTGAGTGTGCCTACATAGCAAGGGCAACAAGACAAGGACCTGGGGACTTTTGAGACCCTTATCCCTTCCTAACCATCTGTGGTAAATGATCTCCATGGACTTTATTGTGGAGCTTCCGCCTTTAAAAGATTTTTTGGAGAACGCCCGTCGAAGAAAGATAGCCCATTTCCACGTTCATGAAGGAAATTGTGAGACTCCACTGCTTACCCAGTAGCATTGTTTTAGATCAGGTTGGTACAACTTACCTCCAAGTTTTGCAAAGCTCTCTGTAAGGCCCTAAAATTAGAACTTTGCCTCTCATGAGCCTATCATCCTCAAAGCAACACACACACACACAGAGTGCAAAAAGCAAACCTTGGAACAGTACCTGCAAAACTACCAAACCCTCCAAAAATGCATACAGAAGGCCCAAACTAACTACAAAAAGTGTTTTGGCAAAAAATTAGGGGGAATCTCTATGTTAAAGTTGGGGATGAGGTATAATGGTCAATGGCCAATCTGAAACTGCCATGTCCATCAAAGAAGCTGGGGCCAAGATACATTGGGCAATTTCCAGTCAAATGTGAGGTAAACCCAGTGGTGTTGGAATTATCCCTGCCTGATTCTTATAGGATTCACCCAGTTATTTTGAACCTCTCTCCTTAAATCGGTCATTCCGGATCCATTTCCAGGGAGGGTGGGACCACCTCCCCACCAGTAACTGTTGGAGAAGAAACAGAATACGAGGTGGAATCAGTATTAGATTTCAGAAAGAAAGGCAGGCAAATCCAATATCTGATCAAGTGGAAGAGGTATCCACCACAAGAATGCTCCTGGGAACCGAAGATCAACATCCATGACCCTAGACTTTTTTACAAATTCCATGCCAGATATTGGAGAAAGATAGCCCAGTTGGGCATCCGGAGGCTGCCCGTCAAGGGGGTGGGGCACTGTCAGGGCACCAATAGCAGGAGGACTCTGTCAGGGCAGGAGAAGGGCTCTAGGACCCTGCACCTGCACCAGCAAATCACATGGGCCTACATAAGGAAGCTATTTCTTGGTTGAAGTGCTGTTTGATCTTCAGCTGTTACCGATGTTCCTGTGTTTTCTGTGATTCTTGATTACCGACCCGGCTTGTTCCAGACCTGTCTCCTGCCTGCCTCCTGAACTACCCACCTGGCCCCGAACCTTGGTTTGAACAAACTACCCTCTGTCTCAGTGACCCAAGTTACCTGCTATATCTCACAGGCACAACCTGCCTGCAGCAGCTCCGCAGCACATCAGCAGTGTTCCTGAGCCTTTTCTGGAAGCAACTCTGCAGACGACCTGTACTACTTGGGGCCTGACACACCTCCAGGGGAGTCTGGAACTTACCTGCAAGAGAAGCCCTCTCTCCATTGGCCTTCATCACTTTGATAACAGAAAAGAGATGTAAATAATGGTTTGAAGTCATTTTACAATGGAAGGCTCAAGAACGCATTTTGTTTTTTAATTCAAATCTGCTTAATGCTATCATTATGAAAAAATACCACAAACCAAATTACTTATTTTGTTCTGTTTTGTGCTATCCTTTATTTGTTTTAGTGGTATACTTTACTTATAAGAGTTTTGGCGTTGCATATGCAAATAAGCACATTACAATAAGTCTTTCCCTTTAAAACAATACTCACCTTACAACATACCCATCACTAATGCCCTGTACACACAATCAGATTTTCCGATGGAAAAGTCAGATGGGAGCTTTTCATCGGATTATCCGACCGTGTGTATGCCCATTCTGACTTTTTCCATCCGAAATTCCGACCGACTTAGATAGAGAACATGTCCTCTATTTTTTCAACGGAAAAAAATCCTATCGGAAAATCTGTTTGTCTGTATGGAATTCCGACACACTAAAAACCATGCATGCTCAGAATCAAGTCGACGCTTGAGCGGAATTCCGTCGGAAAAAACATCCAAGTTTATTCCAATGGAAAAAACGGTCGTGTGTACAGGGCATTACTACATTGCTGCAGCACTCTTTCCTTTGTTTAGTCCACAAGAAACCATCCCTACTATGAAAAGGCGCAGGGCATAAGTTTTATTCCCATACCAAAAGTTCCGAGTCCTTCCACGATAATTGGCCTTCTTCTTGTCACTGGATCAATGGTGGGGTAATGGAGAGTCATTCACTGTAAAAGTTGCTTAAAATGATTTACCACATACTATTGGTAGATTAAAGCAGCATCCATAGGCATTCCACAGGATAAAGGACTGTTGTCTTTCTGGATATGCTGGGTCCTCCTACCCAGAGGCATACAGTATCTAGTGAAAATGGCGCCTATGACAAGCACTGAAACTGCACCCCTATCAAAACATTTGAAACCCATGTTTCAGATAACATTAACATAAAAAACAGCTAAAAAAACTACAAGTCAAGCGCTTTAATCTTTTAATTAACAAATTATGAATTGGCACTGGCGAGCTGCCCTAATGGGCACTGTATTGGGCCTATAATTCAGCTGTCTGGCGAGACTGCAAGGCAATGTGGCAGCTGGCCGATAATTGTGTGTAGAATCTCTGTATTGGGCCAATATTATGGAAGAAGAGACCATGGTAACTCAGTGCCTTGCTGCTCAGTCACTCACGAGCGCCCCCTTCATATGGTGCCCATGGCACTTTCCCACCCTCCACAACATCAGCAGTAAATCCCACACATGCCTACAAATTTTTTGTTTCATGAATTAAAAAATAACAAAACAGTGAAGTTAGCCCAATTTTTTTGTACAATGTGAAAGATGATGTTACGCCGAGTTAATAGATACCTAACTTGTCACGCTTTAAAATTGCGTACACTCATGGAATGGCGCCAAACTTCGGGACTTAAAAATCTCCATAGGCGACTCTTTACATTCTTTACAGGTTACCAGTTTAGAGTTCTAGCGCTAGAATTATTGCTCTCGCTCTAATGCACGCTGCGATACATCACGTGTGGTTTGAACAGCGTTTACATATGTGGGCGTGTGTTACGTGTGCCTTCGCTTCTGGGCGTGAGCTACTGGGGACAGGGGCATTTGAAAAAAAATGTTTTACTTCATTTTTTTTTTTGCATCACTTTCATTCCTATTACAAGGAATGTAAACATCCCCTGTAATAGGAATAGTGTGTGACAGGTCATCTCTATGGAGAGATGCAGGGTCAATAAGACCCCACATCTCTCCTCCAGGCTAGAAAGCATGAGATCGTAAAAATATTTCACCAATCTCGTGCTTTCAGCCGCGATTGTGGCTTTGTTTACTGGTTCCTGGGCGAGATGTCACCCCCCCTTAAATTCCAGGACGTCATATGATGTCCTACGGTAGGGAAGTAGTTAAATACAAGTTTAATTCCACTTTAAATCATGTTAATAACCACTTCAGCCCTGGACCATTTGGCTGACAAATGACCAGGCCACTTTTTTTGCGATTCGGCACTGCATCGCTTTAACTGACAATTGCGCGGTCGTGCGACTTTGCTCCCAAACAAAATCAATGTCCTTTTTCCCCACAAATAGGGCTTTATTTTGGTCGTATTTGATCACCTCTGCGGGTGATCATCTCTGTTTACAAAGGCATCCCCCCGTTCTGTCGTTCCGTGACCGGATCGTGGGACACCTTTGGACATCGAGTCTGCGGGTCCCGCAGGCACGGTCACAGAGACTGCGGCAAGTGCGCTAAGGGGCAGGTTCAAAGCAATGTATATATACGTTGCTTTGCCTGCCTTTGCAATTCTGCCAACGTAAATGTGCGTGAGGCAGTCGGCAAGCGGATAAAAGGTAAGTGTTGTGAGTTCTATTTACTACTTTAAATTTGTGATTATTGCCCTATAGGTCTTATAAAGTACGTAGATGCATTTGTTTTCATGAGTACCAATACCCCTTACACAGGCAAAACTGCTCAGGATTTATGTGTGTTCAGTGGTATTTTGACACTCATGATTTTACGCACTGAATAAATATCACAGTTTAGGATCACTGGAATTAGCCTGGTACATGAATTTAAATTACAGCCAGGCAAAAGTACAGCATTTTATCCTCTAAAAACTGGTGTTTTAGTTACATTTGTATCTCCCACAGGAACCATTATTATTTAGAGAACTGTTTGTATTTAATACATATATACTGCAACAATAGGCTCAGAAATCAAAGCAGATTTTTTCATACAAACACTAGACATTAAGGCTGTAGTGCCCCCTGCTGTCAATAAGACGTAATACAAGCTTTACTTCATATGTGAATATTTTACTTTGCATCAGAGCAAAATAAGTCACTGCCTTCTTTATGCATCTATGACAGTAACAGTAGTCATTTTAACACAATAGGAAAGCTGAGAAGTGCAGGGGGTATATGATGACAGATCTTTGTTATCCACCTCAAATGTAGGGTGCATTTTAACTCTTTAAAGGAAATATATACAATTGAAACATATTTTTCTCCTTTTTTTGCAACATATGATTTTTCAGGACAAGCTTTTGGTGTATATCCCCTTCTTCAAGGTCCAAGCAGTTAACCTCAAGCAAGGAAATATATACTAAGAGAAATATGTAATCAGCTATTACTTCTGAAAATCCTAGATAGCTAGCTGCCTATGGATCCAACATTTTCAGTGGCACTAGTCACAGTGGCGCGTCGATAGTGAGCGCAGGAGCGCTGCCACCACCCTGCACCACCACTGACTAATACATAGATGCATTGCATGAATCTACTGTATGTATTGTCGCTGGCGCCGCGGCCATCTGAATAACAGCAGTTGGTTGGCTTTGGAAGTGTCTATCAGAGCCAGTGGCCGGGCGGGGGGGGGGCAATCTGGCAGTATTTTACAGGGCAAACTGGAGGTTTTTGAGGGGGCAAACTGGCGGAAATTGATAGGCACAGTGGTGACAATTCATGGCATGGCACAGTGACAACAATTCATGGGCACAGTGGTGACAAGTCATGGCACAGTGGCTGCGTTTGATGGCATGGCACAGTGGGACAATTGATGGACACAGTGGCAACATCTGATGGGCACAGTGGCTGCGTTTTAATGGCATGGCACAGTGGCGACAATTAATGTACACAGTGGCGACAATTGATGGCATGAATCAGTGGAGACAATTGATGGGCACAGTGGTGACAATTGATGGCATGGCACAGTGGCGACAATCGATGGGCACAGTGGCTGCATTTGATGGAATTGCACAGTGGCTGCGTTTGTGGGCATGGCACAGTGGCAACAATTGATGGCACAGTGGCAACAATTGATGGCATGGCAAAGTGGTGATAATTGATGGCACAGTGGCGACAATTGATGGCATGGCACAGTGGTGACAATTGATGGCACAGTGGTGACAATTTATGGGCACAGTGGTGACAATTGATGGGCACAGTGGCGAAAATTGATGAGCACAGTGGCTGAATTTGATGTTACAGTGGCAACAATTGATGGGCACAGTCGCTGCATTTGATGGGCACAGTGGCTGTGTTTGATGGGCACAGTGGCAGCAATTGATGGGCATAGTGGTGGCAATTGATGGGCACAGCGTGGCTGCAATTGTTTTTTTTTTTTTTTCGTTTGTTTGCACCTCCAAAAAAATTTAAGCACCAGCCACCAGTGACTGGTCAATACCAAATATGCAAATCAGGAAAGTGTAAAGTCAGAACTTTTAATCTGCATACTTGTCCTAGGTCAGGGCCTTAAAGTCCCTTGATCATTTTGGTAGCAATGATATCCTTCTGTTTCCGATTCAGACTCTCCTTTTACTAAATCACAATGGTCAGAAATAAACAAGCACTAACAGTAGAGTTATAAAAAGTTTTCAATGTTTCTTGTAGCGATGTACTCCAGAAGAAGTCCAGGCATGGATTTATCATAACTTTGTACATACCATACCTGGCCGATGCCCATGGAAGCTAGAAATCACTGAAGTAGACAACTGCATCCGGGGGAAGTTAAAGCAGAGTTCCATCCAAAAGTGGAACTTACACTCATCATATTGCTTATTCAATGACCGTACACCGTACTTAATTGTCCATAAGGCCAGATGCTGGTACAAAAAAGTGTTTGTATACTTACTCCAATTGTCTCTGCTGAACGCTTATGTGCTAAACAAGGTGTCACCACAAACAAGATCCTTTCTTAAATTCCAGGAAGAGATCATAACAGCCCTTCTGTTTCCTGATGGTCCTGTGGCCCAACTTCCCAATCTAAATGCAGTGAGCCAGCTGCATGAGAGGCATTTTCCGTATGCCATCCCTGGTACCCCTACCCAACGATCACCCCAAAGAATATGTTGTGTCTGTAGCAAGAGCGGATATAGGCGTGAAACCTGCTATTATTGTCCCTCCTGTCCTTGCCAACCTGATATTTGCATTGGTGAATGTTTTGAATGCTACCACACACTAGTGGAGTATTAGCGTAGGGTACAGCACCACACAGTCTAGGGTACACTTTCACAGGGTCTCCAAAGATGCCATCGCATTTTGAGAGACCCGATGTCTATGGTATAAAAATGGTGTAAAAATAATAATAATGCTGTAGAAATAAAGAAAAAAACCTCCATAGTTCGCTCTCTATTGTTCTGCTCTTTTTACTGTATTTTTTAACCTTAATGTTTTATTGTTACTATGTTTTATTGTGTTTTCTTTTCAGGTATGTAATTATTTTATACTTTTCTGTTTATTGTGTTTTATTGTGATTATTTTCTTTTCAGGCACGCCATTTAGCTGCAGCACTGATTCATTTATCTTGACAGCAACAGAATTTGCTCTCACGGTATGTAATCCAGCGCAGTAGGAGGTGATTTTACCACCACAGTTAAAAAAAGTGCATATATGCTGAAGCATGGGGGCAGGGGTGGAGGGACAATTTGCCCTTAACATTAGGGGTGGATTGCCCCTGCGCTTCGCCATATATATTTTACTCTTTTTCTGGCACAGATTGTTGTTGTTTTTTTAGTTAATGTTTTATTGTTACCAGTGTTTGCTTTTCAAGTGCACCATTCAGCACTTATTTATCCATCTTGACAGCAACAGCGTTTGCTCTCATGATACGTAAATCAGCAACTCCAGTGCTGTAGAAAGTGATTTCACCACCACAGTTAAAGAAAAAATGGTGCACGTATGCCCATCATTAAAAGTGGGTGGATGCAGGGCGGTATTCTAATGATGGGAATACCCACCGATAAATCTCTTTTTTTGTTGAGCCCACAGGCTGCATGAAAAAAAGAACATTACAATATATGCTCAACAAGGACAGCAAGCCCACCCCCTCCTGAAAAATACCAGGCCACATGTCTTTAACATGGGGGGTTGGGTGCTCTGGGGCAGGGGGGCTAACATGACATCAGAAGGGTGGTGCCTCCGGGTGACATAGCCGGGTGGCCCCGTCCATTGCGACATATAAGAACTGTCAAAGCGCAGAGTAGGCAGTCAGCGGGAAGCCTTCAAGGAAGCGGATCCTTTTTATTTATTTTTATTTTGTGGGTCTGGTTGACGATTGATTTACTTTGAGGGACACTATTTTTTTTATTTTCTAGCAAAGGTCTTGTCAAAAACTGTTTCTTGTGGTTATTACCTTTTGACATTATTTTCTTTATTTTTTCAATAGCCCCGGCTATTGTAACCGTGAGTCATTTAAATGTGATTTGACTTGTTTTGTTTGTTTTAGAATTTTTGCTATAGCATGGTTTATGCATGTTACAGATTCACCACTTTACAGCCAAATTAAGGGAACCCCCCAGGCACTATATTTAACCACTTAAGGACCCCCGCACGCACATATACGGCCACAGAATGGCTCGTACAGGCACAAGGGCGTAAATTTACGTCCCCGCCTTCGTGCGGTTCGGGGGTCCCATCGGGACCCCCTCCGCGGCGTGCGGGAGTCCCCCTGCCTCTGGGAGCGATCGCCGACGAGCGGGCGGATGTCCGTGATTTCCGCCCCCCCCCCGCGATCGCTCCCAGCCAATGGGAGCGCGCTCCCATCGTGTCAGTTCCTCCTCCTGTGTTTACACAGGAAGGAGGAAATTATGTAATCTCTCATCGCAGCGCTGTTTCCCAGCGCTGCTGATGAGAGAAGACATCACAAGTAAGTGTGCACCAACACAACACTGACACACACTCACATAGGCAAATTAACCCCTTGTGATCGCCCCCCCACCCCCCTGTCACAGTGTCACTGAATGCAGTGATCTAATCACTGCATTTAGTGTCAGTGTGACAGGCAGTGTAAAAAACAGTTAGTGTTAGGTTCAGGATAGCCCCCCCACCCCCCCTAATAAAGTTTTAACCCCCTGATCACCGCCCTAGTTAACCCTTTCACTCCCTATTGCCAGCATCACTAAGCGATCATTTTTCTGATCGCTGTATTAGTGTCGCTGTTCCCGCTAGGTAGCTATTTTTTTTTATTGCGATTTTTTTTTTACTAAAGACATGTGGCTGAATTAATTTTGGCCTAAATGTTTTACTAAAATTTAGTTTATTTGATTTTTTTTATAACAAAAAGTAAAAAAATTGTGTTTTTTTTTCAAAATTGTGGCTCTATTTTAGTTTATAGCGCAAAAAATAAAAATCGCAGAGACGATCAAATACCACCGAAAGAAAGCTCTATTTGTGGGAAGAAAAGGACGCAAATTTTGTTTGGGAGCCACGTCGCACGACCGCGCAATTGTCTGTTAAAGCGACGCAGTGCCGAATCGCAAAAACACCTTGGGTCATTTACCAGCGTATTGGTCCGGGTCTTAAGTGGTTAAAGAAATTTTTCATTTTTTATTGTTACACTTCCCACATAAAATCACTGCTCCTGAAACAATGATTGTTTTTTAAAAAACAATTCTTATTGATACATGTCCCCAGGGCAGTACCCAGACCTCCAATGGCAAATCACTTGCATATAAGCCTTCAAAATGGGAACTTAGATTTTTCCTGTTTTGCTCCCATAGACTTTAATGGGGTTCGCCGGTCCCCCAGTTCAGGACTTCTGGTGCGAACCAAACAGGGGAGTCAGGACCATGTGCTGAATCTTGATAGCTAATTAACCACTTGTCGATCAGCCGTTGTCATTATACTGCAGCAGCTCAGCACGATCCCATGAACTGTCATTGCTGTATGTCGGTCCCTTTAAGTGGGATATCAAGGGATAGCACCCCCACTGAGGGGGTGCCGATGCGCATGGCCGGTGGTCACGATGACCGCCTACCACACGCAATCTCAGGCGCAAGAGGCAGAACAGGGACGTGTGTGTGTGTAAACACACAAATCTCTGTTCTGTGACGAGAGGAGAGGCAGATCGTGAGTTTTATACTAGGTAGGAACCACAATCTGTAATTTCCTCCAGTCAGTCCCATTCCCCTTACAGTTAGAACACACACTAGGGAACACAGTTAACCCCTTGATCTTGATCACCCCTAGTGTTAACCCCTTCCCTGCCAGTGACATTTACACAGTAATCAGTGCATTTTTATTGCACTGATCGCTATATAATTGTCAATGGTCCCAAACATATGTCAAAAGTGTCCGATCTGTCTGCCATAATGTTGCAGTCCCGATAAAAATCGCAGATTGCCGCCATTACTAGTAAAATAAATAAATAATAAAAATCCCATAAATCTTTCTCCTATTTTGTAGACGCTATAACTTTCGCGCAAACCAATCAATATACGCTTATTGCGATTTTTATTTCCAAAAATATGTAGAATACATATTGGCCTAAACTGAGAAAAAAAAAGTTTTTTTGTTTTGTTTTGTTTTTAAATTGGGGATATTTATTATAGCAAAAAGTAAATATTGTGGTTTTTTTTCAAATTTGTCTCTCTAAGTTTGTTTATAGCGCAACAAAAGAAAGCTCTATTTATGGAGGGAAAAGGACATCAATTTTGTTTGGGTACAACATCACACAACTGCCCAATTGTCAGTTAAAGCAAAACAGTGCCGTATCGCAAAAAATGGCCTTGTCATTGAGCAGCCAAATCTTCCGGGGCTGAAGTGGTTAAAGTTTTGTCCGTGAAGACACACTCTGTGTACAGCCTTTATTTGGGATTTTACAAAACTAAAGGCAGCTCGCAATTCAAAAAAATACCAGAAGGTCCTCATGTCCAAAGTCGACATCAAATGAGACTTAAGTATCTGTCAGGGTCCCAGCGCTCACAGCGCTCAATCCGTGCACAGGCACGTTAGAATCGCATCACGGCGCGTGCCCGCGCATCTGGGGCGCGCGCGCGTGCGTAGCGCAGCGGCGCGGCGCGTGCACGAGCGCGCGGTCGTGCGCGCCTCCTCCCGGGACCAATCACAGACCTGACAGGCCTATTTAAACCAGCCCCTGTCTTTGCACAGGTTGCTGGTTTATCGTCAGCTCTGAGTAAAGTTTTGACACTTTGACTTGTGCCCTTTGACTTCCCGACTCAGCTCTCACCTGGAAACCTGACCTCGGCCTGTTTGTGAACTCTGCTGCCTTCTTGAACCCCTTTGACCTCGGACCGTGACCTGGATTTGCTTCTGTCTCCTGCCCTTGAACTTCGGCTTACATACCTGGACTTGTCTTAGCGCTACCCGGAACCCGGACTTTTTACCTGTACCCGGATCTGCTTCCATTCGTCTGCTGGCTTTTGAACTGTGCCCTGGGACTTTACCACTTCCACCTGCCTTGGTGACCCTCCAGCACCTGCTGCACATCTCAGCCTCTGACCTCCAGTGCCTGCATCCCATCTACCTACCCCCCCCCCGGTACCGGTATATCCTTGTGCCTCTGCCTCCTGTCTCAAATTCCAGGGGGCAGGTGCGCTTGGTCGTAAAGGTGAGCCGTCCTCAGCATCTCGGCCTCGGTAAGTACTTGTGTTCCTGACAGTATCCACCTGGTAAAATTGAGAGAACGTTTAAACAGAGTACCAGTCGGCAGCCTTGCAAATCTGGGGAGTTGCTTGAGGCCTAAAAGACAAAAGGTAGTGACTGACCTAGTAGAATGCAGCTCGACAGGAAAAAGTGACACTTTGTCCTTAGAACTGAACTATAGGCAGACTTAAAAGTTACAAATTGATGTAGCTCTGTAATCAATAAAGTGGTAATAAACTATTTTTTCTTATTTTTGCCTACAGATGAGCCTATAATAAAGCACCGTTTAGGAGATAAACTTACGAGTAGGCATGTACTGGCCATTGTGACTACCTGGAGTTTCCCGGTGGGTCAATGGCTCGGTGGGCTGGTTTCAGTGACAGCCAGTGGCCCGAATCTGGGGCCCATAGCCCCGAGTCCCAGGGGTCCCCAACCACAGGGCCGCTGCCCGCCCTGAATTACCACCATTCCGCCCTCACTGTGCAGCCACGGGCAGAAGAGAGATTACATCATCTTACTGCCCGCCCTCTCTCTGGTGACCATGATGTAATGAGTGGCTCTCTGGGGGCTCTGAGTTAAGGAGGGGGCTCTCTGGGCACCCTGATTCAAGAGTGGGAGGCTCTCTGAGGGCCTAGATGTAAGGGGGGTCTCTCTGGGGGACCCTGATGTAAGGAGGAGTTCTCTGGGGACCCTGATGCAAGAGGGAGGCTCTCTGAGGACTCTGATATAAGGAGGCTTTCTGGGGACCCTGATGTATGGGGGAGGCTCTCTGGGGACCCTGATGTAATTACGGTGCTCTGGGGACCCTGATGTAAGAGGAGGCTCCGGCCAGGGGGGGTTTGTCAGGCCAGCCGGTATGAGAGAGACCTAACATCCGCACTGCCCATTACCTGACTTTATAGTGCGCAACCTGGCTCAGCCCTAGTGCTGCTGCATTGCTGAAAGGCAGCCAATGGCTGTTCAGCAATGTCGGTTTCTGGAATTTCAGTCAATGAGGCTGTAGCAATGTTCCTGCATGACGTTTCCTCTTCTTACTTCACGCGCAGATGTGAGAACGAGGAGAAAAATACAGAGGAGAATCAGTGAAATAATAAATGACACCTGCCATTGAACATGTAACTTACATATGTCATTCTAAAGGCGTCTGTAATTTTGGAATGCATATTTTTCTCGAAGTAAAGGGCTAAAAAAAGAAAAAAGGTTTATACTTACAGTCAAATGTTTAACTTTTTTTTTCAGTGTAGGTACCTGAATTTGACCTGCTATTGGCCTCTTGCAGTTCCTGTAAGGCAGGGCTGGAGTGTGAGAATGGAAAAAAGTAATACAAGGAGCCAATCAGCTTATGTGCTGACAAGGAGCATGGTTATAGCAAGAAAAAGTAGAGTGAGAGGAGAGAGATGAGCTGTGCCACTTCTCCTTTTACTGTCCAACAGAGGCTGGAGTAAGCCCAGAATGACCTTGGCTCAGAGGAAGTAGAACAAGTAATACCAACTATCAAACTGAAGACATCTAGCAACAGAAAAAAGTACTGCAGGCAAAATCTCTAGATTAAAGGTGAATATTGAAAGTGATATATTTTTATCTTTTGATACAGCAGTCCCCAACCTTTTTGGCACCAGGGTCTGGTTTTATGGAAGATAATTTTTCCGGGGATCGGGGGTATAGGGCTTGGGGGCAGGATTGTTGTGGTTAGGTTAGGGGATGGGATATTCTGAGTGTCGTCAGTTTCCCTTCACATCACAGCCCCCCTTTTTTTTAGCAAATTCAGCTCTGAGCCTGACCACCAACATTCCCCATAGCCCGTCCACTGGAGTCCCACCATGTCCACCCACTAGCCATCCCACCAAGTCCTTCAGTGCCTTAGCCCCCCTTACCTGTATGCTGTATGCTCTCAGCCCCTCTCACACCGTACGCTCTCAGGCCCCCTCATACCTGTACACTCTCAGCCCCCTCACACTCCCCTTTACACCTTTACGCTCTCAGCCCCCCTCACACATGTACGCTCTCAGTCGCCCCTCACACCTGTATGCTCTCAGCCACCCTCACTCCTGTATGCTCTCAGGCCCCTCACACCTGTATGATCTCAGCCCCCTCACACCTGTATGCTTTCAGCCCCCCTCACACCTGTACACTATCAGCCCCCCTCACACCTGTATGCTACCAGCCCCCTTACACCCCCTCACATCTGTATGCTCTCAGGCACCTCACACACCCCCTCACACCTGTACACTCTCAGCCCCCCTTACACCAGTACACTCTCAGCCCCCTTTACACCTTTACGCTTTCAGCCCCCCTCACACCTGTATGCTCTCAGACCCATCACACCCCCTCACACCTGTACGCTCTCAGGCACCTCACACACCCCCCCACACCTGTACACTCTCAGCCCCCACTTACACCTGTACACTCTCAGCCCCCTTCACACCTGTACGCTTTCAGCCCCCCTCACACCTGTATGCTCTCAGACCCATCACACCCCCTCACACCTGTATGCTCTCAGGCACCTCACACACCCCCTCACACCTGTACACTCTCAGCCCCCCCCTTACACCTGTACACTCTCAGCCCCTTTCACACCTGTACGCTGTTAGCCCCCCTCACACCTGTATGCTCTCAGACCCATCACACCCCCTCACACCTGTACGCTCTCAGCCCCCCCTTACACCTGTACACTCTCAGCCCCCCTCACACCTATACGCTTTCAGGCCCCTTCACACCTGTACGCTTTCAGGCCCCCTCACACCTGTATGCTCTCAGACCCATCACTCCCCTTCACACCTGTACACTCTCAGGCACCTTACACACCCCCTCACACCTGTACACTCTCAGCCCCCCCTTACACCTGTATGCTCTCAGCCCCTCCCAACATACACACACATCCACCCCCCCTCACTTGTACAACAGTCCTTACTTGTAAGGTGGTCCTCCTAGTCCCAGCTCGTGTTTCCACATATGGCTGAGACAGAGAAAGGTGCTGCAGTCCAGCATACAGTACACTGAGTACAGGCAGCTCACACAAGGGGTGCACATGCAGGAAATTACCCGAGGTGGCAGCAAAGATCCCAATGTGAGCTCAATGACACAGACCAGCAGCTTTCGACTCACACATACAGCAACATTCGTGGTGCTCCTCTGCACCCGCCCTTGCCTTCACCCATCTCTGTCCAGACGCTCGGGCTCATTACAAGTATATGGGCTGTACCCCCCCCCCCCTGATGGCGGCCCATATAATTAAAACCATATTAAATCCTGTGTTTATCTACGTTATTCATTTATATACTGCTGACAAGTTTTTTATTGGCCCTTACAGAATATGTAAGAAAAAACAAAACACAAGGGGCAATACTTTCCTTCAATGTGTTCCTTGTGCTGCTGTGGCCTGATATACCCCTGACAATGTAATCAGTGTGCCATTTCTGCCCAGATTCTCTATTTATTAAAGCAGTAACTCCAGCTTCAACAGTATGACTGAAAATGTATTTCTGAATGGAAGACAAGCAGATTATTGAAAATGTCCAGCCTCTCCAATAATAGATGATGTTTATTGTTTCATTCATAGAAGTTGTTGTGCAGCTTCTATGAATGGAGGAACTGCGTGGAAAAGGCAGGATACATTTGTGCCCTCTTGATGAGTTTATGCCACAGCTCTTCTGGTTCTATCAACTCCTGCAAAACCAGTAATGATTAAGCACAAGATGTTTGTGTGAAACGCGTCTACGTGACCTCTTGTTGGTGTCTTTGATGTCATCACTTTGAACAATAAAAGGCAATCGGAAATTCCTGGATGTGCAGCCAATTTTTTTCTTACAAGTTTCCCACAGAGGCAGGTCGGGGCTGGCACTCTAGGAGATATTCCACCTCAGGTTAACATCATACAGCGGCTCTTTTTTTCTTTGTATATTGTGGTGGCAAGGGTGGAGGGGACATCAGAGGAGGAATATTTCTGGAAAACCAGGACAAAGGCCAAGGGACACATCACACTAATGGTAGATGTCCCTTGTGCAAATTTTTATTTTGTAAAGGGAAATTTTTGCTCTAGAAGTAAAAACAGTCCCAGAGTAGGGAACATTCTTTAGTTCTGAAAAGGAGCCTCAGCTGAGATGGTACTGTGGAACCTCAAATCCCACTGTTGCCACCAGAGTGTGACAACTGCGCTCCCAGCCACTCCCTGTGCAAAGTCTTTCCAGCTTGTGGGACAACCATTAAAGTACCAGAAGACTGGTGATTACTGACGTTGGTTTATTTCTCAGCTAACCTTTTACACACACAGTAGCTACCACTACATGATTTAAAGGAAACATACTATTCACAGCATCTGCTGTAGAGATTCCAACCTTTAAGAAATGTCTGTGACACTCACTGTCATGCCAGATAGAGAGGTAACAGATATTAAAAATTGTTAGCTTTCCTCAAAGAGGCTTCTTCTTAATAAAGAGTATTTATGCATATTTTTCTTTGGCAGATGTCATAGGTCTCATTTGTCTTCTGGACATAGACATGTTTGGTACCTACTTGATGTCATATTAGAATTCATGGAATATGAAGAGATTTTGATTCTGGTAGTAGACTAGTGATGATGATGATAATATTTCGAAGAATATTCGCAAATATTCGTTAATATCGAATATTCGTGATATTTTATATAAAAAAAAAAATTGCGAAAATTGCGCATTGGCGAAATTTCGCATTTTTTTTTTTTTTTATAAAATATCACGAATATTCGATATTTACGAATATTCGCTATATTTTATAAAAAAAAAAAATTGCGAAATTTCGCTAGTGCGAATGCGAAATTGATTGCGAAATTGATTGCGAAATTTGAAAAAATACGAATATTCGAAATAGCGAATATTCGCCGCGATATTCGAGTTATTCGCGAATACTCGAATATGCAATATTCGTAGCGAATATTCGCAATGCGAATATTCGTGAGCAACACTATAGTAGACTATTTAATTGACTATTTTATGAAAGCTATTAACTGTCTCTGGCCTAATGGTGGTTTACAAAACCCAATTACGAGCAAGATGCATTAGAAGCTGTTAAGAGCTCAAATCATTTATGACATTGCAGTTTTATAACAGGACTTAATTTGAAGTCTTTTGAGGCTTTGCAGTCCCTGGCAACTTAAAGCGGAGTTCCACCCAAAAATGGATCTTCCGCTTTTCAAAACCCTCCCCCCCTCCGATGTCATATTTGGAGACAGCGGGGACCACTAGGAATGCACCGCACTATTCGCTTATGCGCAGTAGGGAATCGGGCAGTGAAGCCGCAAGGCTTCACTTCCTGATTCCCTCACCGAGGATGAAGGTGGGGGCAGCAGAGTGACGAGCGATTGCTCGTCTTCTGTTGCCGACCTCTCTGGTGTGTTGGACAGGTAAGTGTCCATTTATTTGAAGTCAGTAGCTGCAGTATTTGTAGTTGCTGGCTTTTAGAATTTTTTTTTTCCGCGGGACCTCTGCTTTAATCTGCTTGAACTGGTTGGTTTTTGAAGGCAAATTATATGAAATTAATATGTGATAGGGGTAGTGGCGCTGCCTGTTTGGCTGTGAAATCATCAAACCTTGGCTGTGCACCAAGTGACGTGACGTCTAATGCCTTCCGTGCCGTGTGATATGTGTGCGGCCCCTAGGCTGTGTTTCAGCCCACACTTCCCACACCCTGAAAAAAAGGGGGTGCCGTGTGTAAGTCAGGAGATGAGTAAGTGATCTGATGTTTAAACGCTGATGTAAGAGGCTACTGAAGAGTGATCCACACACGGGTCACCCTTCACAGGCTAATGCCCCAATTCTCCAACGCCAGTCTCCTGGACCGTTTAATAGTGTTAAAGTGCCAAGTGCAGCTAGGTGCAACTCTTCCTACGTTAATATCCTTATGTGCAATGTTGAACGTGAAATATGGAAACCAAAACTTATATTATATAATGAATATCCACAAAAACAACCCTTCTTCCTAATGTAATATCACTAGAGCCATAGAGTATGTGATGAAAAAATGTAAAAAAAAAAAAAAAATTAAATAATGAATATAGTTCATCAAAATCCTCAGTACATTGTCCCACTGTGTCTCCAGGGCAGTGAAAGCAAGTCAGCGCTATCAGCAAAAAGCTGTAAAGGAGACAAGTCAATACAGTAAATGATCCCAGCAGGTAATAATTAAAGTGACTTCTGTGATGAAAGAATCCTAGCTGTACGGTCTTCAGTATCGAAATCAGGTGACTTGGAGTGCTCCCCCCTCATGAGTCCCTACTCACCGAACGTAGATACCCCTGCAGGGGCAATGGGCACTTGAGGGGGATGAATGGACTGCTCCACTGCCTTTCGATCTCGTCCTTTGACTAGCACATCTTCAAGGCTTCCAATCCTCACTCAAGACAGTTAAGGTTGCAGCTCCTCAATTTCTTGTTCATAATCCACAGATCCAATCATGCATTTAAGA
Organism: Rana kukunoris; assembly: GCA_029574335.1. Classification (NCBI taxonomy): domain Eukaryota; kingdom Metazoa; phylum Chordata; class Amphibia; order Anura; family Ranidae; genus Rana; species Rana kukunoris. The sequence goes on along the minus strand of CM056050.1, from coordinate 126,512,439 downwards.
AACTGGATGAAACAGGCATCTAGCAGGTAAGTGCGTCCAGGAGATGTTCCAGTGGCAGGGCAGTCCCAGTCTGTGATGGTAAAGCTTCCAGAGAAGTCCACGAGATAACAACCAATTTGCGCTGTGAATATTCAGAGGACACAATCATGCTGGAGCCTGTGGATGATGTCAGAGGAAACGGGACAGAAACCAGCATTGAACACAAACAGTAAGTGGACAGGAAGTGTGTCATAGAGGCGGGACGCGTTTCGGAACAGCTCATTGGTTCCTTCTTCAGCCAGTGACGTCACAGCCAAACAGGAAGCGGCACTACCCCTACCACATATTCACTTCATCACTGTGAAAAAATAAGTGTAGCGCCAAAAAAACAACAACTCTACTATTGAAGTGGAATGTTAATAGAGGCAAGGGCCTGTGCTCCTTTTCCCCAAAAACTAAGAGTAAAACGAGTACCTCACATTTAAGTTTTTTCTCTCCTTTCTTCATTTTTTGTTGCTGCGACTGATTGATCGGCAACACCACGGTTCACTTTTGCCTACTGGACCACTTTTGAACCCTTGGTCGTGAGCACAATCTACAGCCATTGGATGCCCTTTGAATTCTGGATGACCTCCTTGATGACATCGCACAGAGGATAACTAAAGACGGCTACTGGCCTGTTCAAGCTCTCTAGACCCCCCACTGTACGGTGAGTCACGGGTCCACCGGATCTGGTAAGAGTACCTTGCTTTATTTACATTTCCAAGCCATTGGATTGTATTTTCTGGAGTGTACGGATTTATCCATACTTACTGGGAGGAGTGGTTTGATTCATACGACCTTCAGGGCGGATGGACTCTTATTTTCCATTTCTGTGACTCTCTTTGGATCAAGTTGGAGTGTCCTGGGTGTACTTTTCTAGAGCACATGGTTCATACTAGTGTACTGTATTTATGTGTGCTGTTTGACTCTAATAGGGTTATTTTGTGCTCATTACCCATTAATACCAACCTTAGAGTTGTGGGCCAGACACGTTTGGGGTGTTCTCATGATCACTTAAAGTTCATCACTTGTTCACTAGCCCAGGTATCTTCCCTTGTGGCTTCTTTTCTCAACAATTTTGGGATACGTTCCAACAGATTGTAATTAATTTTCACTATTGTCATTTTCATGATAAGGTTGATAACCATTGCATATTGTGGACACGCATGTTTTATTGTATTCATCTGTCTTTACTTTTATGATACACAGACCACTTAAATGTGAGGTACTCGTTTTACTCTTAGTTTTTGGGGAAAAGGAGCACAGGCCCCTGCCTCTATTAACATTCAACTTCAATAGTGGAGTTGTTGTTTTTTTGGCGCTACACTTATTTTTTCACATCACTTTTGCAATTTTCTTTGTTGTGTTGGCTGCCTACATACACATGGCTTTAGGCTTTGCACAATATTTACACACACACACACACTTTATCACTATTGCCCTATCTTAGGACATTTGAAGGGGGGAGCAGCCATTACTCCATTTAGGGTGGAAATTATTATTTTAAGGTTATATGAAATGTGTCAGCTCTCTGCCTAGCCCTAGAGACACAAGATGTAAATCTAATTATTTAGTCACAAATTGACAAATGAACATGGTATTGGGTTCAATCTCCATTAATCCCCAAGGAACCTTGCATGGAAGGAATTGAAAGTTCCTTTCCAACATGAGTGACTTCTGTTGGCTTTGCTTGCTGGACATTCCAGTCTAGTTGTCATGGGTACTTCACTTCTTGTGTTGTCTGGTGTAATGGTATTGTTGGAGAATTAAACTCCAGCAGAGTAGATCTCTGTGAAGCTGCGCTATAAAGATAGCAAGTTCCTGCTTCTGCAGCACACAAGACATTCTTTGTTGATAGTGGCTTATGCTGATTCTCAGGAGAGTAACTTCCTAGTCATGTAAAAAGAATGGGATGTTTCTCTTTTGACAGATCCACCTGGCTGAGGACTACACCTAAGCCACAAAAAGGGGCATATTTTTTGCAAAAGTTGAAATCTAGAGCCTGTAGCATAAAAGCATTAACCAGTGCCTCTTTCAAGGACTAGAAGGCCTTCTCACGCTCGGATATTCACGACACCAGCTTAGGTATTTCCCTCCTGATTAGGTCCATCAAGGTTTTAGCTAAGGTACTGTAGTTACACACAAGTTTGTAAAGTAGCCAGCTGTCCCCAAGAATGACATAACCTGCTTCTTAGTTTGAAGGGTAGGCAATTATTACCTGGACCGTATCTGTCTCATTGTGCCTCCTCCTACCCGCTGTCTCATTGGCCCCAGGCCTGGGGTAAGTAAGGCATTAGTGATGGCATTCAGCTTTTTGGGAACCAGGTGGGACTCCTGAATGCAGCATTTCATCAAAAAAATGTCATGTCTGCCTTTATCTCCAGTGAGACTCAGTAGGTTCACTGTTAGATGGGAGGGTGTGCCTCTTTGTCCACCTTGTGGATTGCAAGATACGTCTTCCATGATTTCCTTCATATATGGACACAGTGTGCCACAAGCACCTCCAGTAGTTGGGGTTCATGTGCTGAAGAGAGGTGTAAATTAATGCTGAGGCTTGTTCCTACATCCTTAGTATAAGCTAACAAGTCCAACAGTCTCTTTCTGTTCAGACCAGCTACATTACATATTCTGTTCTTTCATGATGTGCCTTTAGTATGTTTACATTGAAAGTTTTGTCTTTTGCCTTCTTCTCCCAAATTTACCACATAAATAATACAATTCAGGTGTTCTGTTAGATATGGCCACTTCCATGCTGCTTAATTTATTTTAATCTTCTACATAAGGAGTAAACCTATACCTTCTGACCCACGTTGTACATCTTGAAAAGAGCCTGCATCAGGATGGATACAAGCTGTAGTTCATGATGGCTGAGGAGCTCTGCAGGAAATCCTACTCTCACAAAGATTTCCAGGAAAGCAGCTTTGTCCACCCTAAAGGACGTACAGTGCCACAGCCTCTGGTTACTGGGTGGCATTGTTCATGATATAATCTTTCCCTAAACTTCTGAGGATGTCTTTTAGCCCAAACATTTCTACTGACACTTTTTAAAAAGTTTTTAGTGGAGCCCTGTGGTGAGCATCTTCTGCCAGGAATTTCATGGTGTTCCTTGATTGGCTGTGTACAGTGAACAGCCTTTTAACCATTTCTGTCTCACTGCCTTTTGGTCGATAGTTCTTCCTTGTAAAGATTTCCATTGTCCCAGTAAACCTTTAGTTTGCCTTTCTCAGAGAGAGGACTGGAGGCTAGCCTTTGGTCAGTCTGCAGTGCTTGATCAATCGTGGCACTACAAGCCCCATCTAACTGTCCTGTGGAAAACAAGGTTAGCATAGCAAGCAAGGCTCATCAAAGGCTAAGCCCACTGGGCCCCAGCAAGGAAACAGGCCACGAGTACCATATTCTTGCTCTGCAACCAGAGACTGCATGGATTGGCAACCGTGATTACTAATGCATCAGATCCAGCAGTTACATTTTCAGCATCAGACATACATTATTGGATAACTGTGCATGCAAGGCGGACTCCTCTCTTTCCATGAAGAACTATACATTTCCACACACATTCCTCCTTCCTCTGCCCATTCCCAAGTTGGCCAGATGTCACAACCACATCTTTTCACAGTACCTTTGTACATCCAGGGGGCCTAGTTAGCAGATTCTGGTTGTCATCAAGACCAACATTCCCCAGATCTGTGCCTAGCCGAACCCATGTGGGGATCTTGTCTGAGGCCCTAACCTCTCTCATCCCACTCCTCACAGCCAACAGTGCTTCCCTGTGCCAAAGGGAACAGAAAGTCTCATTTGGCTGCTGTTGCTGGAGCTAAGCCATCTCAAAGTCTCTGTGCAGCTGCTCTCTCAGCCTGATGCTTGAAAAACTGTAGGTACCCCAAAGAAACCATAGCTACTATGCATTGCAGTGCTTCCTTCAGCTGATGAGGATTGGGTACAGACAGCCCAATAAATGCAAGCTTACACTGTGGACCAGAGGACACATTTGTTGCTACATTAGGTTCAGTCCCTGTACTCTCGCCCAGCTGGGCTGTGCCAAAACCACTCGTACCTGTAACAGGCCGAACCTGGAGGGTTCTCCAGGGTCTGGTGTGCCTGGACAGCTGCCTCGTGTAACTCACAAATGATGTCCTCCTTTGTTTGCCATATGTTTCAGTCAACCTTAAGTGGCACACATTTCACAGATGGTTTTTGACAATTATTTTGTACTTTACTAGACCATGCATGCTTGCAAATAAAATATAGAAAGAAAAACAAAGGATAAGGAGGCAACTGTTGCTGTATGTCTCTCTGTATATAAATAATATTGACTACCCAGCCTATTAGAACTGTTTCAAATGAGGTTGAAGGGATTGTTAAAGCCGATATTAATGTCTGCCAGACCCTCTGCAATAAAATATACTATACAGTGTGTGTGTTTTTTTTTTAAATTCAGCAGCTAAATACCCTTTTTCATATAGCCGATGTGCAGATTACAGTGGGAGGGGCTGAGTTTTCCCTCTGACATCAGCCAGGGGGGCAATGTGAACAAAGACATTTAGCTACAAAATTAAAAAAAAAACACACAGTTTCTAGTACATATTTTTATTGCAGAGGGGCTAGAAGGAATTGTCAGTAACTTTTACAGGCAAAATAGCAGCAGGAGGGGTGGGAGAGGAGAGAAGAGGGAAAGAGGGGAGAGATCAGCTCAGAGAGTTCAAATCAGGACCAGGCAGGATCAACTAGGTACTGTAGAAGTTAGAAAGGGGCAATTGAAAAGGCAAAAGCACTATGCTACAGCTTGTACTTCAAAAGACAGAAGCAGGATTTTTTTTTTGGGGGGGGTGTTACAATCGCTTTAAAGACAATAACTGCCATCACAAGTTTTAATGGAAATTCACTGTTCATTTGCTGTAGTGATTCTGACCTTTTAGAAATGTCTGTGACACTAACTGCAAAGCATTAGCCACTGCAAAGCCAAGATAATAGAGTGTAAAATGTTGGCTTTTTTCAAAAAGGCAAAGATTCTTTAATTTCTGATTAGAACATTTAGAGAATAAGTATAGCAATTTTCAAATATTGCTCTAATTTAAAGAATAACATTGCAAGATAGTGTTTACAAAATGGACAACAGTAAATCCAATTTGGATTAATAATTGATCCATAGCAATCCTTCATGATTTTATTGGAGAATGCGACCTACAGCTGCCAAATTTAAGCAGCTTTTTGTAGACCATCTAGTAGGTGTCATTTTGCCAACCCCCTCCTAAGGAGAGCTGATGGGTCTAAAGTAGGAGTGCCGGAGTCTTTTATCATTGCAGTGTTTACTCTCTCAATGCCAGTGTTCCAACTATATTATTATTTCCAGATGACCATGTTTGACATTTTAGCGACCAATGTATTTTTGAATAGGATTCAATTACAATTTAATAGACAGAAAATATGACATTGATATTCGCATATTCGCCTTAGGAGACGTAACGTTTTTAGAAGAATCAGTTCCAATGAAGGTGATAAAAGTATAAATAAAGTGCTCTACTCGTGCGCTTCGTAAAAGGTTATTTCATAAGGTGCAGCTAGACCTTGTAAAGAGGTCTTAGTATCTGGTAAGAGGCGATATTACTTCTCCTGGTGGAGCACAATTGGATGGTCACCTGAAGCATGGGATTTCTATGAAGCGCAGGAGTGGAGCACTTTATTTTTATATATATACTGTATATTTTTTCACCTTCATTGGGACTGATTCTTTCTTTCTTTGTGTATTTCTATATTGATTTCATGAATTGTGGGACTATTGTTTTGTATTTCAATATATTAATTTCATATTTGTCATTTTAATTCACTTGTGAAATATGTATTTAATTTGTTTATGAATTATATAAAGCCCGGATCAGTAAGCGGATTCTCTGTTGATTGGGATGGAATCTGCCCCATGTACAGGGGCCTTACAGTGTTCATACTGTTTGTTCAGAATATGTAAATACTTCAGTGTGCATATTCTAGACACAGGTTAAAATTTACTATAAGCAAATCTGAAAATAAATGCACACAAACTATAAAAATAACACCTTCATTAGTGTTTTTTTTTTTTTTAAACACCTCAACTTGTCTCCCCAACCAGGCATTATTCATGTTATGAACTACATTGTAAAAAAAAACATTATTTCACAGCTTGATACAGTGTGTAATTCATAAATAAGTTACAATTATAGTTCTTTTGGGGCTTATCCTGGTTCAGTAGAGCTTGTAACTCTGTTGACATGTCAGTTCTTGGGGTGAACCACACAGTATCCATTAGACAATATATTGTCTTCTTGCAAAGTTCTTTGTCAAGGGTGCTACAAGCACATCAATCATGTTTTGGTAACTATTGTGAATTAGTTATTAAATACGAGAAGACACGGTGTAACACACTGCATGCATTGTTACTGACTGCAGATTATAAAATGGCCACAAGATGGCAATACTTTGCAGTTTAGTGGACACAGAAACTAATACAGCCATGCTAAGGATGCTGGAACTTGTATGTTGCAGCAGGACCTTTCCATTCAGATAAACTGGAAGAGAACCACAAAACCCATGTGAGAAAGCAACAGAGGTGGGAACCCATAGTCTGGGACAGATTGAACCAGAGAGCAGAGAACAGGATTGCCAAATTTCTGATCATACTGAGAGGCGGGATAGTGGATCCTGCAGGAAGATAGATCAGTCATCGCCATCGGTGCCACTACATCTGCAGGAGAACATCGAATATATATGGTGAATATATCCTAAGCAGTGCAAGTTTAGGAGAAATTCACTGTACCTACAGGTAAGCCTTATTATTAGGGATGAGTTTCGTGTTCGAGTCGAACCCATGTTCGACTAGAACAATGTATGTTCGTCGAATAACGAACGTTATGGAACGTTCGCGCCAAATTCGAGTGGCATGTCACGGCCCATAATTCACTGCGGCTTTGCAGTGCATTGCTGGCTGATGATTGGCCAAGCATGCACTATGACCTAAAGCTATGTGCACCTAAAGCTATGTGGTGTGTACTGCCTGTGTCCTCTGCAGTTTGCACCTAAAGCTACGTGGGGTGTACTGCCTGTGTCCTCTGCAGTGTGGACTGCCCGTGTCCTCTGCAGTGTGCACCTAAAGCTACGTGGTGTGTACTGCCTGTGTCCACTGCAGTGTGCACCTAAAGCTACGTGGTGTGTACTGTCCATGTCCGCTGCAGTGTGCACCTAAAGCTATGTGGTCCTCTGCAGTGTGCAGGCCATTAGTATGTCTGGAAGGACAAGGAGAGGCAGAGAGCCACAAGCCGATAAAAGAGGGCAAGCAGGTTCTGCGTCTAGAGGCAACAGTGCTGGTCGTGGACATGGTGCATTCTCATCAGCACGTGGCCGTGGGACACACTCGTCCTTTTTTTCGGCAGCTGGCCGAGTTGAGCCGCAACATGCCGAAAACTTGGTAGAGTAAATGACCAAGCCGTCTTCATCCTCTCTCACCCAGGCTCAGGCTACTTTGTCTGGCAAAGCAGCTGCCAAGGCGGCCTCTTCCCTCTGTTCAATTGCATCAGTCACTCCTTCCCTAGTCCCACCATGTCCTCCTGAGGAGTCCCCCGAACTGTTTGACCACAGTGTTGGGTACATGCTGCATGAGAATGCGCAGCATTTTGAAGGCTCTGATGATGGTGCCCAAGGACAGCAATCTGGCAGTCATGTTTCCCCAGCTGCAGCATACTGCCAGGTTTTCTACAGTGATGAGGAGGGAGGGGATGATGAGGTCACTAACTCTACATGGGTGCCTGATAGGAGAGAGGAGGATGAGGAGGAGGAGGCACAGGCACATCTCCAACAAGGCAGGGTGTCCTCCAGAGGCCAGCTTAAGGGCAGCACACCAACTGCATCACAATGCAAAGCTACGCATGTGCAGGGCGCTGCTGTCTCTCAGCGTTATTCCAAAAGTTCTTTAGTGTGGGCCTTTTTTGACACAAGTGCATCAGATCGCACCACTGCTATTTGCAACATATGTCTCAAGCGTATCTCACGTGGCCAAAACATCACCCGCTTGGGCACCACATGCTTGACCAGACATATGTCGACCTGCCGTGCAGTTCGTTAGCAAGCGTACCTTAAAGACCCACACCAAAGAACAAAGCGGACCTCCCCTTGCTCCTCATCAGCTGGGATCTCCAACCCCCGCTGAGGAAGTTGCAAAACGTAACGCGTACGGGGATTCAGGAGTCTGAAGACACGTCGCTTGCTGCCGTTCTTTTGGAACATTTAGTTATACATACATATCCTGTATGTTTACTGCCGTTTTTTACTGGCTAAAATGTGAGTAGCCTGTGCTTTTACTACCTTTTAAATAAATGCTTGAGTCAAGCGGAGAGCTCTTAGATCTGTGATTCCTCTTTTCATGTTTGGGTCTGTATGCACCGCTGATCTTTGAGGATCCGAATTGCTACCCTGCTTCCTGGTCTCCTATGCTGAGATACCTGCTCATTTGACCATCTAGTAAAATAGTGGTCTACATGCGAAGGTGAGAGTATCCATCCTTACTGGTGGAGGGATCACTTTAAGTTTTTGGCTTTTCATCATCACGTGGTGGAGAATTTTAAGATTTGGCTATTTGGATTTCTCTTGCATATTTCTGTGGACTTTATTTCATCAATTTAGTATAATTATTCTTCCTATATATTGTTTGTTTCACACATATATAAATATATATAAATATATATATATATATATATATATATATATATATATATATATATATATATATATATATATATATATATATATTCATTTGAATATATTTCTATGGGTTTTGTGCTGCACTGTTTTTTCTTTTATATTTGTCATTTTTGGATTTTGTGAATATCCTGTTTAGTGTTCAGCTGGCATTACCGGTGAATTTAAGATTTTTCCCATTTTCACTTTATTGCGGATTTTTGCTTTATTTATATTAATTGCTCATATTTCTGCGCTGATTGCACCCTCCTTTTTTTGTATTTGGGATCTCCAACCCCACTATACCCTCAGTCCTCTCTGAAGCCTGCACTGATAGGACTGAAAGTGTAGAATTAGGTCTGTCGCAGCCAAGTACTTGCGGACAATTTACTATTGATACACCGATGGCAGATTGTACCAGGCAAATTTCCCTGCCCCAGCTGCTGCAGCGCCAAAAGAAGTTCTCTCCCAGCCATCCCCATGCCCAGTGGTTGAATGCTAGATTAGCTAAATTGCTAGCACTTCAACTGCTGCCTTTTCATTTGGTAGATTATGTCCCTTACCGTGAGTTTGTGGAATGTGCAGTACCTCAGTGGCAAGTTCTCAAACGCCACTTTTTCTCACGGTAGGCGATTCCGGCTCTCTACCGCCATGTGGAAGGCAATGTCCATTCCTCGCTGGACAGTGGTAAGATGCATATTACCGCTGACTCATGGTCCAGCAGGCATGGACAGGGACGTTACCTATCTTTTGTATTGGGAAGGACGCAGGCACCACGCCTCCAACTACTGGTTGTGACACACCTCTCTCCTCCACCCCCTCCTCTTCTTCCTCTGTGGCCTTTTCCTGTGCTGATGTGTCCTCGGAACCACTGGTGCTCCGTAGGCGTTCAAGGGGCTACGCAGGAATGCAGGCAAAGAGATGCCATGCAGTGCTTGAGCTGGTGTGCTTGGGGGACAGGAGCCACACTGGGCCAGAGGTTCTGTCAGCTCTGCAGGGGCAGGCTCAGAGGTGGTTGACGCCACACCAGCTTAAGCCAGGAATGGTGGTTTGCGACAATGGCACCAACCTCCTTTATGCCCTGCGACAGGGACAACTGACCCATGTGCCCTGTTTTGCTTGTGTCCTTAACTTGGTGGTGCAGCGGTTCTTGGGCAGGTACCCAGGCTTACAGGATGTCCTGAAGCAGGCCAGAAAAGTCTGTGTGCATTTCCGATGGTCATATAATGGCAGTGCTCAGCTGGCAGACCTCCAAAAGGAATACAACCTGCCCAAGATCCGCCTAATCTGTGACATGCCCACCAGGTGGAACTCTACGCAGCAGAGGGCCATCAATGAGTATCTGTGCCAATATGGCAGCAGGACAGGGTCAGGGGAGCTTGGTTTTTTTTTCCCCACGCCAGTGGGCCATGATCAGAGATGCATGCACTGTCCTGTCACCATTTGAGGAGGCCACGAGGATGGTGAGCAGTGACAGTGCATGCACCAGTGAGACTGTCCCTCTTATTCACCTGTTGGAGCACATGCTGCGTAGAATAATGGACAGGGACCTTGAGGCAGAACAGAGGGAGGAAGAGGAGGACTTCCTTACCTCTCAAGGCCTTTATCCAGACAGTGTTCCTGCTTGCCCGCCTATCACACAGGAAGAGGAGGAGGATTTTGTCAGCATGGAGGTGGAGCCAAGCACTCAGCATCAGCAGCAGTCTTCAAGGGATCAATTACAGACCCAAGGAACCCATGGACTTGTACGTGGCTGGGACGAGGTGGCTGCGGATCATGACGTCCGCAGTGACCCAGAGGACCCCGCACCGAATGCCTCAGCAAACCTACATTGTATGGCCTCCCTGATCCTGCAAAGCCTGCAGGGATGGACTGGCCATTGGGACTACAGGGAGTTTCCCGGTGGGCCGATGGCTCAGTGGGCCAGCTTCAGTGACAGCAGACCGCCGCCCCCCTCCGCTCCTCTTTCTCTCCCTCCCTGCAGCGCTCACTTGGGGGGAACAGAAGCAGGGGGGGACCAGAGGAGCATGGGAAGTGACAAAAGAGCATGGGGGAGGGGACAGACAGCTGACTCTACAGCCATGGCCTGGGAGTTTCTCACTTCTGCCTAATCTTGTCCCATAAGGGGGGGCACCAAACTAATTCTTTGCCTTAGGTGAAATAATGTCTAGCTTCCCCACTGGTACTGACTATAAGAGTATCAGTATCTAATAAAGTAGAATGGCTAGTGAAGGGGAAGAGGGGGCTTGGGTTAGCCAGGGGGGAGTGCGGGGGTTGTCCGGCCGCCATGGGAGAAACCTGTTAAAGTGGGCCAGTCTGGATGAAGTCCAGGGCCAAATTTTTGTCCCAGTCCAGCCCTAAAAGCCTGCGGAAGGATTCTCGTATCTGTGCTATCAAGGAGAGGGATCATTACTGGCTGGCAACCCTCCTTGATCCACGTTATAAGATTAAGGTTGCGGACCTTATCTTGCCGGCACAGAGGGAGCAGAAGATGAAACATCTTCGGAAGACCTTGCAGAAAGGCCTGTGCAACGTGTTGCTAAGGCTTCGGTCAGTCACAGAAGGAGCGGTGGAGAAGGTGGCCATCTGAGCGATGCGTTAGACAATTTTTTAGGCCGCAGCCCCAAGGTATGTCCGGTTCCAGCAACCATCACCAGCGTCTGTTTTACATGGTGCAGGAATACCTAGGGGCAAGATCAGACTTGGACACCTTTCCAACCGAAAATCCTCTGGCTTACTGGGTCTTGAGGATGAGTCACAGCCAGAGCTTGCACAGTACGCAATTGAGCTACTGGCTTTAATTTTTTTAAATTTTAGATCCCTTCAAGACTGCCTATGCTGATGCTGAGTGGATATCCTGTTATGCTGAGTGACTATCCTTTTCCTCCTCAATGATCATGCTGATAGCTTGTAAGAACATTTTTGGTTCGGGGCACCAGCACCAGTGCCTAAGGCCCAATTTTCTGCCCCTGTTTAAAAGGGGCATGTAATTACAATTTTTGATGCAATACTTTGCAGCGGGCTCATTCCTATGCTCCAACTAGAGTATTTGTGAGGGTTTGCAGTGTTGTGGCACCAGCACCAATGCCCAAGGCTCAATTTTTATGTCCCTGTTTAACATGGGCGTGTAATTACAATTTTTGATGCATTACTTTGCAGCGGGCTCATTCCTGCGCTCCAACTAGAGTATCTGTGAGGGTTGCAGTGTTGTGGCACCAGCACCAGTGCCCAAGGCCCAATTTTTCTGTCCCTGTTTAACAAGGGCGTGTAATTACAATTTTTGATGCATTACTTTGCAGCGGGCTCATTCCTGTGCTCCAACTAGAGTATCTGTGAGGGGTTGCAGTGTTGTGGCACCAGCACCAGTGCCTAAGGCCCAATTTTTCTGCCCCTGTTCAACAGGGGCGCGTAATTACAATTTTTGATGCAATACTTTGCAGCAGGCTCATTCCTGTGCTCATTCCTGTGCTCCAAATAGAGTATCTGTGAGGGGTTGCAGTGTTGTGGCACTATCACCACCACCAACAAAGGCCCAATTATGTAATTACAATTCTTGATCTAATATTTCACAGCAGGGCCCATTCCTGCACCCACCAAGAGTAACTGTGAGGACTTACAGTGTTGTGGCACCAGCACCAAAGGCCCAATTTTTCTACCACTGTTCAACAATGGCATGTAATTACAGTTCTTGATATAATAGTTCACACAGCAGGGCGTTCCAGTGCTCACCAAGACAAAATATGAGGGCTTACAGTGTTGTGGCAACACCAACACCTAAGGGCCCAAATGTATGCAGAGTATATATGGCAGGCACCTACTTTCAAAATCAAACATCCAACTTACTGTACAAACGACTCCTACTTGCAAACGGAAGAAGACAACAGGAAGTGAGAGGAAATCTACCCCTAGGAAGGGAAATTCTCTTCTATAAGAGGTGTCTACTGTCCACTGATGCTTTATCACCAATTTTTGTTTCACAAAAAAAAAAAAACATTTGTCATTGGGACAGAAATTAAATTGCAATCTTCTGAACAGATGCACACAGACAGAAAAACAAATGTTACAGGGGTGATAACCCTTCTCTATGTTTTCAGAACAGTTTAAAAGTAGATTTTATGGCTGGAGCTACACTTTAAAAAAGTACCAGTTCACAATTACAAACAGATTCTACTTAACAACAAACCTACAGTCCCCTATGTACTGCTGTTCAAAGTATATAGGGCCAAAGGGGCTTGTAATGACTTGGGGGGAGTTAAGGGAAACTCATGCTATTTTTCACAATGATTTTCATCCATATTGCACACATTACATTTAAGCCGCAAGCAGTTTTAAATTACTTTTTTCTTATAGTTATCTCATTTTGTGAAGGGACAGTTCTAAACACGTGTCACTTCACAGGTATACTATAGACACCCAGCAGGGACTGATATTTAAAGGAATTTTTCATTTTTTCCCCACTTTAAGCATTATTAAAATCACTGCTCCAGAAAAACAGACCGTTTTTTTTTCCATTGATACATGTTCCCTGGGGCAAGACTCGTGTTCTCAAACCCGTTTCCGACAATAACTTGCATATTATGCTTTAAAATTAGCACTTTTGAATTCGAACGTTCGAGTCCCATAGACGTCAATGGGGTTCTAAATGTTCGCGCGAACTTTCGGTCTGTTCGAAGGTTCTGGTGCGAACCGAATGGGGGTGTTCGGCTCATCCCTACTTATTATCGGCTTACCTGTAGGTAAAAGTGGTTATACAGAGTTTACAATCCCAGTATAGCTTTTCATCTAAACATGATGGCTATGGAACCTGAAGCTTGAGCAGCGCCACCTTAAAGTGACAAGACATTGTGAAGCTGTTGCTAAACCTGCATTTTAACCTAACTGCATTATTTGTTGGGAACCATACCCTTACTGCTAAGCATTGGCAAGGGTTACATAAAGATACCTTTTCATGATCCCTGTGGTTCAAAGGTCACACAGAATTCCCATCATATGTAGGTACTAGTACCAAAGTCTGAAGTTATTTTTTTTTTTACTTCAGAGAGGGGAAGTTAGCATCAGCCACAATACATTTTCCAAATACATGATCAGTCTTTATTAACTCTTTTTTTAACAGAGTCCTTTTACATGGCTTAGCACATTATTTACATTATTTCAACTATATAAAAATAAAGAAAAAAAGGAAACAGATAATGACAAAAACAGTTTGAAGACCAGCTTTTGTTTTTGGAGCCAAATGTAATTAACTGAGCTTTACACTATGTGAGAAAATGTTGTTACATGATGTTTATATCTCTAAAATAGTTTGTGAGATCCAAATATGTGTAGTGACATTGCGTTCTACATGCTGAATGTCTGTCTCATCATTGGATAAATGGAAAGTTTTGTTGAGGCGGTTGTGAGGCATGATACACAAGTAGATGGCCAATGACTCCATAACCTTACCAATCATAGGCAACTATTATAAGAAGCTACACAAAAAGCAGCAGTAGTTCTAAAATGTTCCACCTGCATTGACAAAGAGGGTATAGTAATTAGAAGTGGTAGAACATTAAGAGGTGCAGGTAGTGAAACCAAATCTAAGGCCAAAGGCTAATTTGTTGTAAAACTTCTGCTCCTCCAAGCTGACTAAGGATAAGCAGAAATAATATTCAGGACTGCGTAGTATAGTCCTTTTGTGCACCAGTTATATCAATGTGGCACTGATTGAAAACTCATTGCACCTACGTAACAAAACATATACTGTCCCAAAGACCAGTTGTCATTTCTCTTTCCCACTGTGCTTTTATTTCGGTAAATATTATGAAATTACAAATTTTACCCAAAGCTAGTATTTCAGATTTTGACATGCATTAGTAAGTTAAACTATCTGTTTATTGGTCTCTGAGAACCCAGTAGAGAGATTTCTCCAGTAGCCAATTGGTTTTACTCCTTACCATATTGATTTCTCTCTTGCAGCAAGATTCCAGTATTTTAATTTTTTTTTGCTTCTACATTATGAAGAATCTTATAATGGTCATCATAATATAAATCAGACATTGTAACAATCATGCTATCCACGTAGAAGTGGCAATCCTCATATATGAAAATCTTGTCTTTGAAGTGCCAAAGAAAACTACGCCCTTTGACATTCCACTAACTATGTACAACTGACAGAGTATTGAGTGGGGATGTCTATTAGGTTTATTCAGTTTTTACACCCAAGTTGATTTATTTTATTTTGGATAGTGGAGAAAGAGTGCATGACAAACTACACAATGCATTGGTACTTTTTTATTTAGTGAAGCTTAATTTTTCATCATCCCTTCCCTTGCCCAAATTAAAGACATACAAAAAAAGTAAGACAAAAAATGTATCAGTGCCTGTTTACTGCCACATTACTGCTGGTGATGGCGTCACTCTGCTACCTACAGTTTAAACAAAGCTAGCAGCCAGCATTTGCTTACATTATTCTGAAATTTAGATGGGATACTTCAGTTCATTTACTTACTACATTGTATGGACTATATATTTTAGATAAAGGTGTACTTAAAGGGTCAGTCAACCCAACAATGAAGTGTATAGCAGCTTGCATCATGTAATGGCTTTTCATAAGACTCCAGAAATGAGATCTCTGTGCACCAAAGTCCACCAACTTGATGCTGCCTTTATTTTGGGGTTTCGCTTTTTCTGATGCTACATTTCTGAATACTGAAGAAGCATTAAGTTTGAATTTAAACCCATACATAAAATGTTTTTTGGCACATGGACCTTCATTTTTTTTGCTTTCAATTAAATAATACTTGGTGCAAGATGTATCCACAAGCCCTTTCTTTTCTGGGGTGACAATGCTTTCTCAGTTTAGCAGCTTCATTGTCACCCCTTTTCTGTGTGCTTCAAAGTTAGACTAGAGACAGCTGTGCCAATACACAGTGTGTTGGCATGTTCTGCCACTGCCGTAAAACTGATATTCTGCTGCTACCAAAGTGGGTATATGTCCACAGAAATATCATGCAAGAAAAATCTACAGGAATTGCACAGTGCAGGGAGACAAACATGAACATAGTAGAGAAAAGTTTTTTTTTTTTTTTTTAAATAATGTTATACAGCTTTACTTACAGCACAATTTTGGATTAATTTTGTTTTACATTAAGTCCCATTCTGCAGTAAAAAATGGCATGGCTTGAGAGCAGAATCAGGATTTATAGGGAATGTAGCAGGAATTAAATGATATTGTTTGCCTTTATTATGATTGCAGCCTAAATGCCACTGCATTTAACGGAGAGTAGAAAGTGTTTCTCTTGGCACAGAGGTATGGCTGGAAGTGGTAAAGACCTCTGGTTAGCAGCTTGCATAGCAGCAGACCCTTAGTGACCTAAGAAACCAGTGTTTGATCCAGCGCCAACTTTAACTGAAAAATCTGTTTTTGGGTAGACTGACCCTATCATTTAAAAATAAAGTAAGAAACCCTACAAAAATGTAGCTTAGTGATATCACCAGCCTCAGCAATTTGTTGCAAGTGGCTATATAAAAACAACTTGGCGTATCACAGCTTAAATATATTTATATGAAGATTAGCCAAATGTTGCATAGAAGTGGTCAATATTTATTGCACACTGGAATGAGAATAGATGACTATTATTAGTGTATTATCTGAGATATACAGTTCACACTAAAGCGTTCTGGCATTTTTTTTAATAAATAAAAAATAAATGATAAAGATGACAATGGCGTACGCCAGAAGCTATTTTGTTTAATTTGTCATATTTTCCGTATATTTACAAAAAAAGTCGATAAAATAAAATGATATTTTACAGCATTTATAATATCCTCTTAAAAAGTTGAACCACACTTTTCAGCTTTTTGTGCTGTTTACAATGTAGCCTGTACACATGTATGGAGTTGATATATAATACATCCTATTTCAGCTGGAAATGGAGAGCAATAAATAGAAACACACTATGAAGTTAGAAACTGTTCCTTCTTCAGATTTTCCTTCGTTTAATGCTCACCTATGCCACTGCATTTGAAGTAGACTAGGAAGTGTTTCTCTTGGCACAGAGGTATGGCTGAAAGTGTTCAAGTGGGTTTCAACAGAAAATTGAGTCATGAACTAGTAAACAAATGAGTGTACAGTATGGTATTACATGCATTCTGTGTGTTGGTTAGATATCAGGTGATAATTTGGTCCACACCAAAAACAGCTTTCTTCTTCGACCCCATTTACACCACACAATTCCATAGCATTTTTAGCAGCATCAGCTAATAAAATACAGAACACAGCAAGCTTTCATTTTTTTTTTTTTTGCATAATGTTACTGCAGCACCAGCCAGGTCTCAAACAATATTTAAAAAATGAATATAAAAAAAATAAAAATAGAAACACATTCTTAATTTTCTGGTCTCTAACATTCTCAGTCATCGTTAACACAAAAAACACAAAAATGTAATGAAATGAAGAAGTATATGTAAAACAAAATTTTCTTGCTATGAAATGTGTTGGAACTCATTACATTTCACAATGCATTGTTACACCTCAAGACCTTAAAACTTGTCATTTGAACTAAACCTTTTATTCTGATCATTGTCAAATTTGCTACTATAAACATGGTGGCAAATGCATTTTTGTAGAAAAAAAAACATAAAAAATAAAGGAAAAAAATACAACTCAAAGTTGAGGACAAAGTGAAACATGCCATTTAAAGTGCTAAGCTGTGAATTGTCCCAAGCGAAACAAAACGATCTTTTCTTAAAACAACGCCTATACAAATGTATAAGCAAATTGCAAAAAACACATCCCAGTGCCACGATCTTTACTCAATTAAAGGCTTTTCTAAATATTGCAGCTTTGCTTCTGCTAAATATATGCCCTCTGTAGAATGAAGACTAAAAACATTGTAAAATACAAAAAGCAGAATTTCATAAGCCCTAGATTTTGGTTTACAGTGACATAGTATATTAGAAGCTATTTTCTTGTTTTTTTATTACTATTTTTTATAGTACCCCAGTAAAGGAAACCTTAAGCAGCAACTAGTTTCTTTTTTTTTCTCATTTTGTTTGTAATATGTGCAAAAGTGATGTTATTTAAAGTATTTATATTAAACATACACAAATCTTTCTGTCTTGCTTTAATCCCTAACCATGACGTGTAAAAGTTTGAAGATTTGGTAAATATTGGTGAAGGGTATATATTAAGTTGCCTCCAGATATAGTGTTCAGTATTCAGTGGAGTGCCTCAAACTTATGGCTATCCCACTGCAGTGGAAAGAGAACTGATGTTTTGTGTTTTATGAGTCTTCATGCATGATTCCTGATCACAGCATGCCATCATGCAAGTCATTTCTATGCATTGAACGAGCACAATTTATTTAATTTTTTTTTCTTTTTGGAATTGGCCTGAGCAAATGCTCTTTAGCCAGAAAAATAACCCAATTTTCCCATCTCCCGAATCACATGAAGCCCATGTAGAAAAATTATGTAGATATATCAAATAAATTGTGACATGTGGCATGGGCTTAATGTTAAGTTGTTTTTTTTGTTGTTGTTGTTTTTTTATTTTCCCAGGTTTTTTGTGTTTTTTTTATTTTTTTATTTTGCCTTGTTTTGCTGCTTGACTAAGGTAACATTGCAAATATAGTTTTGCATGAATAATTACATCCCTAAGTGGTGCTTTTTCTGATTTTTTTTTTCAGAATAATATGAGAAAATAAACTCCATCTGGCTGCCCTGGAACTGGACTATTCCTTGCAGCTCTGGTCATTTCTTCTAAGTTGCATTGGTTGATGGGAGACATGCAGTACAACTTCCTCGTCTTTGTCCTTTAACCAGGTGGTGATTCACTGCCTTAAAATGCAACAATGTCATAATAAGCAGATTGTTTGGTATTGATCTTCAGATAAGTGTCTCCATAGCTGTTCCGCATTGATATAATTATTAAATTTGTAAACAATCTTTGCTTGCAAATGATAAATGTTAACATTTTTTTCAACACTTGGATTCCCTGACAGATTTTTGTCTTTTTGCTCTTTCTCTCATTGCTTCTTGTATTCTTTCTTGTTTTTCTTTTTCAGGTTTAGTTACACTGTCATATGATGGCAGCGATGCTGTAGAAGGGGTGCCTTCTTTTCTGTCCGTATTTGTTCCTCCATTTTCCATTTTAGTTGAGGAAGGTTTTCTACAAACAAAACCTCGTTTTGTTAAACGGCGTCTGTAGGCCTGCTGTATAACCACAGCTGATACATCCTCCTGTTTGCGCCTGAGCGTAGTGGTGATGGGCTCATAAGACACTTTTGAAGGGTTGGAAGCTACAAAGCGCTCTTCCATTTGCTGCCGCAACATATCTAGCTCCCCACTCTCTCCAAGCACACGTTTGGTAAAGGCAAAGAGGATATCTAAACAATGAATTCTGTCACCACTCACCATAGGCAAATCCATGGCAATAAGTTCAATAGTGTTTGGCTTAGGAACTCTCAATGGATGCTCCAAGGCATCAGCAAAATCTGTGAGTTTACCGAACTGGATAAATTGGGTGGCATCGGGATCAAATTTCTCCCATATTTCATAAAATGTTTCAAAGTCATCCTCACTTAGAGGATCTGCGCTCTCTTCTGTGGCAACGCTAAAATTTTCTAGGATTATAGCAATATACATGTTTACCACTATGAGAAAGGAGATGATGATATAGCTGACAAAGAAAAAGATTCCTACAGAGGGGTTTCCACAATCACCTTGCATGGGATTTCCTGGATTCTCCTTCTTAGGATCACAGTCTGGGGGGCGGTTTAAGATGGGTAATAATAAGCCATCCCAGCCAGCAGAGGTAGTGACCTGAAATAAACAAATCATGCTATTGCCAAAAGTCTCAAAGTTGAACATATCATCTATTCCTGCTTCCTTCTTTACGTAGCCAAAGTTCGACATTCCAAATATTGAAAATATAAACATAACGAGAAATAGTAGCAGGCCGATATTAAACAAGGCCGGCAAGGACATCATTAAGGCAAAAAGCAGGGTTCGAATTCCTTTGGCCGATTTGATTAAGCGAAGTATACGACCAATACGAGCCAAGCGTATGACTCTGAAGAGCGTCGGGGACACAAAGTACTTTTCAATCAAATCTGCCAGAAACATACCTAGGGAAGAAAATGGGCCACTTAGTACACAATATAAATTGCATAACATTAATATTTTCAATTCAATTCAATTTTTGAAAACACATATAAAGGTGAAATTGTAGAACAAAGGAACTGAACAAACCTTTTTTAAACATGGTCTTTAAATGTTAAAATTACACTAAACAATTATTTATTCTGCAAAGTAATCCAAACACATCCACTACTTAATGACCCTGTAATCTATTTCACTTAAAATTGTTTGTTACTGTGTTTTTCTGCCTCCTTGTAACATCCTCTGAGAGCTCCCAAACTTCTTTTCACCTCTTCCATTTGGACTATATGACTTGTTAGCTACAGGCATATGCACTGCTCTATGTGCACCACAAGTCATATAGTCCATCTCGTTAGCAAGCAAGAGAGGATGGCTACATTCCTACATACAGTAGGGCCATGGAGAAATCATGAGAATGCTAAAAAAACAAAATAATTAGGAGCTTATGGACGAGGCTGAGAGCAATAGAAGGTCTATTTTTTTTAGTTAAGAATTTACCAATACTTATACTGGAATATAATTTTTATTTTTAAACCAGAGTTTAGTGTCATTTTAGAGCTCACTTGAAGAACATTCTGATCCATTAGCATTTCCATCAGTCCATATGGAAAAGCAATACCAGGGGACATTTTTTCTACAGGTCTAAAGTTTAATATTTTATTTTGGCCAGTTTATTTAACCAAAAGCAAAATTTTGTGGGGCTTGTCCCAAATGTTTTTAACATTGTATAGTTTTGTATGCTAATAAATATTTTTTATACGATTATATGTCTCTGTTATCAGTGCCTAGAAAAATCCTAGTCAACACCCCTTGACCTGTGATTATTGATGGGTTAGTTGGCATCAATCAGCCCCTACCCTATATTCACTTGGTCCCATTTCCTGTATTTAAATCTATATCTTCAGTAAAAATGAATGAATTTTATTGTACACAAACACAATATAACTGTAATTTTTTGTAAAAAAACAAAACAAAAGACTAACTTATAAATGAATACCAAATATGTCAAGTACAAATACTGTGCGCACACATGAAACATTTTGGTACCCAAAATTATCAGTAGGCGAAGCTGCCTTTACAGTTCACCAGTTTAGAGTTAACCATAAATGAGGGACCTGGAATTATTTCCCGCACTCTGGCATGCACAGCTATACCCAATGGAGTAGATTCATGTACCTCGGCGCATCTTTATGTGGGTGTAGCGTATTTTCTTTACGCTACGCCGGCACAACGTTGAGAGGCAAGCATGGAATTCACAAAGCAAATGCTCCCAACGCTGTGCCGGCGTAGCGTTAATTCGTCGGCGTAAGCCGACGTAAGTCAAAGTAGGTGGAAGTGGGCTGGAAGTGGGCGTGTAACATTTATATTAAGCGTGACCCCATGCAAATCATGGGCTGAGCTTCAAACAAGTACTAAAAACGAACGGCGCATGCGTCGTATCTTGAACGCATCCCAGTGCGCATGCTCACAGTCACGTCAAAATAACTGTCTAAGATACGTCAAAACACTGCCTACGACGTGAATGTAACCTACGCACACTCCTATTCACGTACTACGTAAACGACGTAAAAATCGACAGCGTTCGCTCCCTGCTCCATACCTTTGCATGGGTTGCGCCTCCTATTTGAGGAATAACTTTACGCTGGATATAACCCTTACGCAAATCGCTTAAAACATGCGCCGGGCGCAAATACATTTGTGAATCGGCATATCTTACTCATTTGCAAATTTAAAATGGGAACGCCAGATGCGTCCAGCGTAACTATGCGCCCACGATACGCCGGCGTAGGCAAGTTACGTCGGGCGGCTGATGCCTTATTTTTCGATGCATCTAGCTTTGGGAATCGGCGCAAAGATACGATGGCGTACATTTGTACTTACGAAAGCTTATCTCGAGATACGCCGGCGTAAGTGCTACATGAATCCGGGCCAATATGTGCTGTGCAGACACTGTTTTCAAACATGCATGGGAAAACAGAGATACTTTTACTTTTTTATTTATGTTTTATTATATTTTAACATTAACACTTTTAAATTGTATTTTTTCACTTAATTGTATTGTTATTACAAGGGGGCTAACAAACCCCCTATGTAATAGCACTGGGCAGATGACCGGTACTCTTTATAGAGACCTCAGAGGTCTAATGTCCTGACCTCAGCTTCAGCTGATTGAGTACAGACTGTGACACCAGAAATCGTTAGGGGGAGGGAGGGAATGGAGGAATCCTGTAAAAGAGATTGGGTATCCTGTAAAAGTGATTTGGGGGAAGGGTATGCCCAAGGTCTTGAAATGATTAATGTTGAATAATAAATACTATGTTTTGTCTCAAGTTCCTAATAGTGTTGGGTGAACAGTTCGGCCTGAGCATGAGTTAAGGACAAACATTGGCTGCACAGTGCGTTCTGCACTCTGATTGGGCAAAGCTTTAGGAACAGTAAAAGCTAGTTGTTAAGAAGTGGGGCCGGAGAGCCGGCAGTGGTATCCTTAACAACTAATGAGTCATCAGCTATGAATGAGCTTCTCCGCTGACAGCTGAAAAAATTTAAAATAAATACAAAATTTATGGTAAACAAAGATAGTAAAAAAAGTGCAACAATAAAACTGAAAAATTATTTTAAATATAGCGTCTGGGGGGTCCCCTTGGTCTGTCTGTAAAGTGGTAAATCTATAGCATGCACAGCAGAAAAAATAACAGAGCCCCCAGCCCCAAAGTACCCCCCCATGTTTAGGGCATGTGGCCTGATATATTTCGGGGAGGGGGCTCACCTGTCCCCCCTTTCCTGACCTGCCAGGATGCATGCTCGGATAAGGGTCTGGTATGGATTTAGGGGGAGACCCCACGCCATTTCTTTTTTTTTAAATTTTGGTGCAAGGTTCATCTTAAAATCTATACCAGACCCAAAGGGTCTAACTGGGGTGAATCCACGCCATTTTTTCTTTATTGTTTTTTTCAATATTATTATTATTTAGGTACTTATATAGCGCCGTCAATTTATGCAGAGCTTTACATATACAATGTACATTCACATCAGTCCCTACCCTCAAAAAGCTTACAATCTAAGGTCGATAACTCACATTCATATACTAGGGCCAGTTTTAGGCAGAAGCCAATTAACTTACCAGCATGTCTTTGGAGTGTGAGAGGAAATCCAAGCAGGCACAGAGAGAACATGCAAACTCCAGGCAGGCAGTGTCATGATCAGGATTCGAACCAGCAACCCTTTTTACTGCTAGGTCGAGAGTGCTTCTCACTACACCACTGTGCTGTCAATAGCCTTGTGCCAGCAATTGCAAGCGCGAGTCAATTTAAATATGATTTGACTTGTTTTCTTTCTTTAGAGATGTCATTTTTGCTGCATTCTACAGATGTGCCACTTTACAACCAGACTAAGGAGACCCCCCCCAGGCCCTTTATTTAAATACAATTTTCATTTTTCTTGTTGCACTTAAAGCATCATTAAACTCACTGCTCCAAAAAAAAAAAAAGATTGTTTTAAAAAAAAAATCCATTGATATGTACCCAGACCCCCATACCCCTTTTTATGGCCAATTACTTGCATATAAGCCTTCAAAATGGCCACTTCTGATTTTCCCTGTTCGGCTCCTATAGACTTCAATGGGGTTCGCCATTCGTTATAATTTCTCCCCTACTCCTAAAGTGAATTTGTCTTCTGTTATGCTGCTGTTGTTATGCATAAACAGTAAATATGTCTATAATTATCAAAAATACCACACTTACCAACAATAGAAAGGATTACTACAACAAAGTCAAAAATATTCCATCCGATGGTAAAGTAGTAATGTCTCAGTGCAAACAGCTTCAACACACACTCCGAGGTAAAAAAGGCAATAAAAACCACATTAACCCAATACAAGACATTTTCAGTATGTTCAGTCTGATCATCAGTTTCTACCATCATGGTGACCATGTTCAGACAGATGAGAATCATGATGATTATATCAAATGCTTGTTGGGTGATCAAATCAAAGATGGCACCTTGGCATCTATTCTGTTAAAAAAAAAGAAAATGTAAACATTAATAAAAGCCAGATGAACGAGTAGATAAATGCTTCAAACACTACTTTTTCAACACATGGGATTAAGAACCCAGCACAAAAGGCAGTGGTTAATGGAATTCGGTGCTTAAAATATGAAACATAGGTTGTCTATAATAAGTTTAGCTTGGGTTCTACATTGACAATAAAGGTCTTTAACTTATAGAGCTTTCTTCACACAATCATATTGTTATTTGTATGCACAAGTTGAAGATTCTACATAAATCAACAACACTGGAGGATTTGGCTGGGAAGTCAGGCGTCGGCCTGGAGGACGGCACACGGTCACCTGTGGGGGGCCCTCCTTCAGGCTTAGGTCAGACATTTACCTGGTAATCTCCAGGGGAAAGTTTTAGACCAGTTAAAGAAAATGATTGAGAAGGAGCTAACTAGGTTGGAATGTTGCACCGTAAATAAGGGGTTTGCAATAAATTGAAGGGAAACGCATGGCTCTGAAAACCCTCAGTGATGATCCCTCTATCAGAGTGTCTCTTATTAAAAAATTATGATATATAACTTCTCTAAATTTGAACTATGAAAAAGTGTAAAAAGGAAATTAGTTTAAATTTAAGGTTGGCCAAAATACAAGGCCGCGTTGATGTTTCTGAGTATCAGAGTTACATACCAGGGAAACTGGTTATGCAACTTGAAATGTTTGTTCTGCAAGCAAGTTGTGTACAAGTCAATTAAAGTCATTGGGCCAGATTCAGACACATCTGCCTATTATTAGGCAGGTGTAGCGTATCCCAGATACACTACGCCGCCGTAACTATCAGCGTCAGGTTCCTTATTCAAAAACTACTTACGCCGTAAGTTAAAGCGGTGTAGTGTATCTGTGGGGGCAAAAGGCCGCGCAATTCAAATTTGGAAGATGGGGGCGTGATTCATGTAAATAAATCATGACCCCACGTAAGTGACTTTTTTTTGGACGGCGCATGCGCCGTCCGTGAACGTTACCAGTGCGCATGCGCGAAATCACGTCGCTTTTTCTCAATGTAAATGACGTGAACGTAACTAACGTCGAGCCCCATTCCCAAACGATTTACGCAAACGACGTAACCAACGTACAATTTGATGCCGACGTCCATACTTAACATTGGCTACGCCTCCTATAGCAGGGGGAACCTTACGCCGCTATAACGCAAACAACGTAAACTACGCCGCGCCGCCGCAAGTACTTTCGGGAATCGAATATTTTACGCGAAAACCGCCGTAAGCGCCACCTAGCGGCCAGCGTAAATATGCAACTAAAATACGATGGTGTAAGCAACTTACGCCGCTCGTACCTTAGAAGAAAGCCGGCGGATCTTCTTTTCTGAATAGCAAAAAAAAATATCCCGCAATCCACACAGACCTTTTTAACTACATGTTTTTAGTGGCAAAAATAGCAATCGCTAATGCTTGGAATAGATCAGTGATTGACCTAGCTTTAATGAAGCAAAAGCTAACCTGGATCATGCTCCACTAAAAAATGGTTAGTGCCCCCCTGGGACAAACAACCAGTGTTTGAAAAGGTATTGTCCCTTTCTTACCTACAGGTATTGGATACTCGGGGTTGACATTGGATTGGTGGTAGGGTGGATTACTGGATTGGTAAGGTCTCACTTCTCTACTCTTTTCTCTGGTCTTCTTCTTTCTTCTCTTTACTTGCCCTGTCAATCTCTCTCCTCAGGCACAGTATTGGTCCTCTAGTAGGACCCTCTGTCCCTTTGTCACTTCCTAAGGATTTTACTCAAGGTTTTTTTACATGACAAGTTATATTACAGGATACTATATTAATATATTTGACCATTCTAATTATTTGTTGCTACCAGAGTAAGATAAATAAGTCATTATGGTCATAGCCTGCTCAGGATGAAGGGTGAGCGGGTGTAGCCCTGCTTGACCCCCTTCGCCGAGCCTACAATGTTGGCCTGAAGGCCCATCGGATGTTAGCCCTTATCCTGGCATATAGCTGAACCTGTATTTTTATATGAGAATCTTTACCGTTAACCACATTGGCGAAGTTCCTGGTACCTAACAATGTACTTTTCATGGTCTTTTGCCTAAACTTCTTATCCATTTAATATGCTAATATCACTATTTTATTGTCAATTGATTTTAATGACAGTGTCATTATGCAATTTCTTTTGTTACATTGTAAAAAAAAAATTATTGTCATTTAAAAAAACGGAATAAAAAAATTGAAACATAAAAGATTTACTCGACAAACAAGGTAAACCACTAGTTTACTACTGGTTGTACACAACGTCAGCTGGGATTGCATTGTTTTGGCAATGAGAAATCAACAAATGTTGTTTGACCAGCAGAATGAAACAGGACTTCTTGTATTGTGTAAACTCCATGCATTGTTTCACTTGTGGACAAAACTATTAACAAGCCGAGAAGAAACACAAGAGACAACTCAACTAACAAAATAAAATACTGAAATATTCTACAGATGAGAAGGGAATCATATATTTTAATATTGTTAAAACAAGATACAGTAATTGAATCTCATGGACTCTAGTGTAAGTCACAAGGTAAAGATGACACAGTTTTAATATATGTACTGTATATACAAGGCATAATGACCTTCAAACAAATGCAATCATGATTAAGATCAAAAAAATGTTTTTCCCTGTGATCATCGTAATAAGAAACATGTGTATTTACTAATCTGCAGATCAATACACATATTTACAAAGCACACCATGGATATGCAGTGCAAAGCTTTTATGGCAGATCACATCGCATTACATGCCATGCCAAAACATTGCACTTGTTCTTTTACAATATGATCTCTCTGCAATAAAAGCTTTGGACTATATATGAAGATCCACAGTGTGCTGGTGAATATGTGCATCAGTCTGTGATAAATCCAGTGTCCAGCTGGTAATCATTAAAGCACCCGCTACAGATGAGCCCTGTGATCCAGGAATGTGTGTGATGGGAATATAGACAAGAATATTTAATAATCTACGCATTCTCAAGGGTAAGATAGCAATAACTTGGGTGTGGGGTGTGTACAAAATATTTTAGGAAGTACAATTAACATTTTAGTGTGGATCACAGAAATGAAAAATGCCACCAAATGCCTACTAATGCCACCAAACCCTTGGAGCATTTTATTCCCTCTGTATAAAATGACATTTAAAGCAATCTAAGGATACATTTGGGTCTATCTCTTATAAACATGAAATCCATTGAAATCCCTTTTATTCACAAAAACATAATATAGGTATTTCTAGTCTTAGAATGCCATCTAGTGGTCAAGTAAGTGATTTATTATGCAAGCAAATGGTTAATTGATAGTATGATCCTCCATTTAGAAGTAAGTAAACATTTACAACTACACTTTTTAAGTAAAAGAACTCCCCAGCTATCTAATGGCGTGTACACACGATCAGAAATTCCGTCAAGAAAACCGTGGATTTTTTTCCGAGGGAATATTGGCTCAAACTTGTGTTGCATACACACGGTCACACAAATCTTGTCCAAAGACGGTGGCGTACAAGACGTACGACGAGCCGAGATCAATGAAGTTCAATAGGCAGTTCGGCTCTTCTGCTTGATTCTGAGCATGCATGGTTTTTGCGAATTGCATACAGACGATCGGAATTTCCGACAAGAACTCTTTCCGTTGGAAATATACAGAACCTGCTCTCAATCTTTTGTTGCTGCAAATTCCGACAGAAAAAAATCAAATGGAGCATACACACTGTCGTAATTTCCGTCCAAAAGCTCACATCGGACTTTTCTTGTCGGAATTTCCGATCGTGTGTACGCGGCATAAGGGATACAAGGCAACTGTTAAATATATGTCAGGAATTGGCCTGGGAGGAGGGAGATATGTGGAACACTTGTGATGTGTCCAGCTTATACTCTTCAATACCCCATTATTTGGGCTTGAGGGCTGTATCTTTTTTTCAGGACCATCACAGTGATTACACCTTGATCCCGTAGAGAGTACACCTTGGAGTGCTTAGAGTATTTGTTAAAGCTAAAAATGTTTTCTTTTGATGGGGCCTCTTACCTCCAGAGATGTAGGGCACCTATGGGTGCTAATTTTTCACCCTCTCTCGACAATATTTGTATGGGTTGATGGGAGAGGACCTGCATCTTTGGGGGTATGAACCTTTTTAGGATGCACATCAAATGTTATCGTCACTATTTTGACGACTTGATACCGTTGTATGCTGGTGGTCTGAGGAGTTTTGCAGATTTCCTAAACTATCTAAATGATAACCTTATAAATCTTAGGTTCACTGGACATTTGAGTTATGATTTAAGACCTTTCCTTGATGTGGTTCTTTGCAGAGAAAGGGGTGGATCTCTTCTGGCCTCTAAAGAAAGGCTCTCTTTGGCAACACAGTCCTACGAGCTGACTCTGGACACCCTGACCATACTATTAGTGGCATACCAGTTGGTCAATTTCTCAGGCTTCGTAGAATTTGTTGCAATGAGAAAGATGTTGGTAGTGAAACTGCATGCATGTACAAACGGTTTAGTCAAACTTTGTCAAACTTTGAGCCCAAATTGAAAGTAAAGAAATCGTGGAACTTTGCAAATCTAAAAAATTGAGAGGGGACTCCTTTAGAGTCTTGTGCAAACGAGAGGTCTTCTGGATTTTCTCCCTTCAAACTAGAATTCTAGCATGTCTGATATACAGAACTGTTAGTTCATTAAAGTGGTTCTAAAGCTTATGCATTCTGTGCATTACGGTAAAAAATCTTCTGTGCTGCAGGAGCCCCCAGCCCCCCTTTATTCTGACCTGAACCCAATCCGATCCAGTAATGTGCAGTGGCTCTCACTGCTGTTTCCCTCCTCACTGGGCAGAGAGCAGCGACCAGCCATTGGCTCCCGCTGCTGTCAATCAAATGCTGTGACGAGGGAGCGGTGGGGGGGAGTCGCCCGGTCTGTGTCAATGTTACATGTTTTTAGGTTTGCCAATACTGTAGTCATTTTTCTTCAATATGTTTTTATTGGGTTTTTACATTTAACATATGCATACATACACAGTGTACGAACAAAAGAAAAAGAAAACATTGGTTGTTGTATGGCAGTAGAACAACGCCATGTGTGATTTTGTATAAAGCAACAGTACAGTGTCTACAATAGGTATCCATAACAGTATATGTATTACCTTAACTTGGTAAAGTAGTGGAGGGAGGAGCTGGCTCCAATCCCGGGCACCCCCTACGGGTTCAAGACTCCAGTACTCAAGCCAGCCCTCCCCTCCTTAAATAAGTTCCATTCAATCGTATTGGTTAATGTATAGTATTAGAAAACATAATACAAGAACAAAAAGACAACTGAGTGTCAGGAATAGACTTGGGGAGGTAGGTGTGCACCTTGACATCTCTACCTAGGCATTGTAGCTTAGGGTACTGGTAGGGATATCAAAGAGTTATTATTGTACCATGCCAACCATGGATGCCACTGTTGGGAGACGTGTTCTCTGCTTCTATTTCTTAATGCCAGTGTCTGCTCGTATATAAAGTGTAGGTGGGTTGTTTGGACCACTTCCCCTAGGGTGGGTGGTGTGGGGTTTTTCCACTTTCTGGTGATGCTCAGTCTAGCTGAGAGTAGGATATGAGATATGGTATGTTTCAGCTGTTTCGGGTAGTGGTCCAATTCAAGAAAGAGGAGTGCTGGGTCGTGGAGTTATTGTCATATGGGAGATGTCACATAATAATACTGTAGAAATTTTGATAATTTGGTTATAGTGTTTGTTTTTCTTTTGCTTTGCCTTTTTAACTTTGTGTTATGAAACAGATTATGTATCTGGTTAGTATTTTAGCATAAACATGGTTAGAGAGGAGCTGCCAACTGGGGCCTTAATGTGCTTCTTCACACCTGAGCTGCCCTCTGATTAATGCACCTGTTATCCACAGGCAATCCATACAGGTGCAAATAACTACCGTACAGTAGGTGACTGGGATATTGTGTCAATCTCGCTCCCTTTCTCGGCGAGATTGAGCACTTGCGAGCCCCATCGCGAGAGCCAGCGCCGAGCTGGCTTGTCGCGATGGAGACAAAGCCGTCATAGAAGCGACGGGGATCCGACGCGGATTCCCGCCAATTCTACACGTGGGCGGAGTTTGTTATGAATCCTGAAGGAGAAATCCCCGCCGGCATGGGTTCCCCCCTCAGGAGCATAACGGGCCCTTAGGTCTGTTATGGGTTGTAAGGAGACCCCCTACGCCAAAAAAACGGCATGGGGGTCCCCCCACAATCCATAACAGACCCGTATCCAAAGCACGCCGGCCGGCCGGTCAGGAAGGGAGTGGGAGCGAGCGCCCCCCCCCCTCCTGAGCCGTACCGGGCAGCATGCCCTCAACATGGGGGGGTCAGGTGCTCTGGGGCAGGGGGTGCACTGCGGCCCCCCACCCCAGAGCACCCTGTCCCCATGTTGATGAGGACAGGGCCCCTTCCCGACAACCCTGGCCGTTGGTTGTCGGGGTATGCGGGCGGGAGGCTTATCGGAATCTGGAAGCCCCCTTTAATAAGGGGGCCCCCAGATACCGGCCCCCCACCCTAAGTGAATGAGTATGGGGTACATTGTACCCCTACCCATTCACCTGCAAATAAAAAGTGTAAACACAAATAAACCACACAGGGTATTGAAATATTTTATTAGTTGGCCGCCGGGGGGGGGGGGTGTGTATGATCGCTTTTATAAAAGCGCCCCCCTCCGGCGGGCTTCTGTGGGGGGTGGGTGCCGCCGTCTGGTTCTCTTCCGCCGCCGGGGGGGGCGCTTTGGTAAAAGCGCCCACCACCCGGCGGGCTTCTTTCGACGTCTTCGGCGGCTGGGGGGTCTTCTCCCACTCTCCGGGGTCTTCTCCTGCTCTCCGGGGGTCTTCTTCTTCTTCAGGACTCGCCGCTGCTAACTTTGTGTGTTAGCTCAATTACTAGCGGCGGCGAGCCCCCTCTTCTGTGACGTCGTCGTCTTCTTCTTCTTCCTCTTCTGTTCTCCAGATGTTGACGCAACGCTTCCTTCCGCTGTTATGCCGGGCCCGCGGCTCGCAGCGAATTATATAGGCCTGTCTTGTGACGTCGCAGTCCCATCATGCTCCGGTAGGTACCACGTGGTAGGTAGCACGTGGTACCTACCGGAGCATGATGGGACTGCGACGTCACAAGACAGGCCTATATAATTCGCTGCGAGCCGCGCGCCCGGCATAACAGCGGAAGGAAGCGTCGCGTCAACATCTGGAGAACAGAAGAGGAAGAAGAAGAAGAAGACGACGTCACAGAAGAGGGGGCTCGCCGCCGCTAGTAATTGAGCTAACACACAAAGTTAGCGGCGGCGAGTCCTGAAGAAGAAGAAGACCCCCGGAGAGCGGAGAAGACCCCCGGAGAGTGGAGAAGACCCCCGGAGAGCAGGAGAAGACCCCGGAGAGTGGGAGAAGACCCCCCAGCCGCCGAAGACGTCGAAAGAAGCCCGCCGGGTGGTGGGCGCTTTTATCAAAGCGCCCCCCCGGCGGCGGAAGAGAACCAGACGGCGGCACCCACCCCCCACAGAAGCCCGCCGGAGGGGGGTGCTTTTATAAAAGCGATCATACACACCCCCCCCCCGGCGGCCAACTAATAAAATATTTCAATACCCTGTGTGGTTTATTTGTGTTTACACTTTTTATTTGCAGGTGAATGGGTAGGGGTACAATGTACCCCATACTCATTCACTTAGGGTGGGGGGCCGGTATCTGGGGGCCCCCTTATTAAAGGGGGCTTCCAGATTCCGATAAGCCTCCCGCCCGCATACCCCGACAACCAACGGCCAGGGTTGTCGGGAAGGGGCCCTGTCCTCATCAACATGGGGACAGGGTGCTCTGGGGTGGGGGGCCGCAGTGCGCCCCCTGCCCCAGAGCACCTGACCCCCCCATGTTGAGGGCATGCTGCCCGGTACGGCTCAGGAGGGGGGGCGCTCGCTCGCCCCCACTCCCTTCCTGACCGGCCGGCCGGCGTGCTTTGGATACGGGTCTGTTATGGATTGTGGGGGGACCCCCACGCCGTTTTTTCGGCGTAGGGGGTCTCCTTACAACCCATAACAGACCTAAGGGCCCGTTATGCTCCTGAGGGGGGAACCCATGCCAGGATTCATAACAAAACTCCGCCCACGTGTAGAATTGGCGGGAATCCGTGTCGGATCCCCGTCGCTTCTATGACGCACTCGCTGGAATGTGCTTTTACTATTCCAGCGAGTGCGAGATATCGGCAGCCTGTCGCCGAGATTCAGCGCGATGCTGTCGTGCTAAAAACACATTCTCGGCGGCAGGCACTGTATTTATCTTTTTCAGGGTATCTACTTTTTCAGGGTAAAAAAGTGAGTGTTATACGCCAATAAATAAACTGGGCTCAAAGTAATCTCACCATAGCCCTGAAAACTGGCAATGAGGAGATTATTTGATCACACAATCACTGACTTGCTGCAGGAAGATGATCTTGGTCATGTACAGGCATTCCTACTTTTAGATACTGAAGATGAAGGAAATATCGCTGTGACCATTGAGGGAGGGTACATAAGGCACAGTGCAGCGAATAGCAAATATATTGTAGCAACTAAAGCGTTTACTGCAAAGTGCGCTCTAGCCATGAGGAGGGGTAGGCCGATGAGGTGGCAGACTGTTGGAGCCAGTGTTTGGAGAGGAGAATAGCACCAATAGAGGATTTTGTCTAAGGCCAGGGGAAGCTTGCAAAGTACCTGGAGGGAACAATATGCAGGTAGCACATTATTATATTTCTTCAGCACAACAGGGTTGCCAGCCCAGCCTGTTTGCTGTCCACCTATAAGAGAAAAAAATCCGGACGGCTGCACTCACTTAAGGCCGCGTACACACGATCAAATTTATCTGCTGAAACTGGTCCGACGGACCCTTTCACGCCCGCTAGCGGGGGTTAATATCGCACCGCTAGTGGCCGCAACTCGCGGCAAATCCGACGGTATATCTCCGCTATTTTTAGCGGCGCTATACCGCCAGGGCGGCTCCCGCCACAATGTGAGAGGGGCGTTAGTGTGAAACGTGTTACCTTTCTCCTGTGTGTACTTTGCACCATTGCTGCTTTTATGAACTGTACTGTATATGATTTAAGAAAAAGATGCCTGAGGCCGCGTACACACGATGCTGGGAAAACATGTCCGCTAGCCCATACACACGATCGGAGATGTCTGCTGAAATGGTCCGTCGGACCAGTTTCAGCAGATAAATTCGATCGTGTGTACGCGGCCTTAAGTTAGTGCAGCCGTCTGTTTTTTTTTCTTTTATAGGTGGACAGCAAACAGGCTGGGCTGGCAACCCTGTTGTGCTGAAGAAATATAATAATGTGCTACCTGCATATTGTTCCCTCCAGGTACTTTGCAAGCTTCCCCTGGCCTTAGACAAAATCCTCTATTGGTGCTGTTCTCCTCTCCAAACACTGGCTCCCACAGTCTACCACCCCATCGGCCAACCCTTCCTCGTGGCTAGAGCGCACTTTGCAGTAAACGCTTTAGTTGCTACAATATATTTGCTATTTGCTAGACTGTGCCTTATGTACCCTCCCTCAATGGTCACAGCGATATTTCCTTCATCTTCAGTATTTAAAAGTAGGAATGCCTGTACATGACCAAGATCATCTTCCTGCAGCAAGTCAGTGATTGTGTGATCAAATAATCTCCTAATTGCCAGTTTTCAGGGCTATGGTGAGATTACCAGAGGAAGCGGAAGAGGATGCATTTGCAGCAGTGTGAAACAACTGGCTGCTCTGCACCTAGGAGGGTAAAGAAGAGGAAGGCACTTTGTCAGTCACTCAACTACCTTGTGCATGTATATTTAGTCCGTAGGAATACCTAGTCCACATGGTTATGCATAACCTGCTCATCCCCTATTACCTCCACAACACCACCAAAAAAACTACAAGGAGGAGGGGGGAATTTTTTTTTTTTTTTTTTTAAGAATGCCAGAATATAGGGACTAATGCTATCTGTGAAATATGTACTGTTCCACTTACACACATATTGCTTAAAGGCATTTCCAAACATGTATTTTTAATACATTTTTGATCCTTTAAAGCTGCGATAAAAGGAGCCTCACATCGCTGTATGATATTTTAGAAAAAAATGTTTTTTATTTGCTATATATTGACAGGAGAAGAGAGCAGAGTAACAGAGAGAGCTCGTCAGTCTGTTGCTTCTCCAGCACCCATTTATTCACAGCCTAGGGAAAGGAAAAGACATGGCTGTATGCTTAACTACAATCACTTTCAAATCTGCTTGATGATCCGAATCATTTAAGCGTGACAAATATGTATAAAATAAATAAAAAATCAGGAAGGGGCAAATACTTGTTTACAGTACTGTTTGCAGAACTATAGCACACCTAATCTGATCAGGTGACATCACTTTCTTTACTCCTATTTATGGCCCATAAAATATACCATAGTTAACATTAAATTAAAGCAGTGCTCCAATATTGTTCATAATTTAAAAAAATATATATATTTCCATCACATCTTGAACATGTTTACCTGAAGCAGACCCCACATAAAGGCACCCTCCCATATAACATAACATATAAAACAACACATGGGCCTTACCAATGGCCTTGGGATGGGTTTCTGAGGTTTCTTTGAGCCCAGTTTCTTCATAGCATTGTAGTATTTTTTCTGCTCTTCTGTCATAAAGATATCCTGACCTCCAAAGTGGAGAGGAAAACACAAAACTGGTTACAACCTATATGACAACTTGGGAAATAGTCCATTGCTGATTTCCCACCAGTACCTTAGTACCCCAATCTAACCCAACTACCTGCCAAACAAAACAAATTGAGCCCAATAAATTATCAGGCCTTGTACACACGATCAGTCCAAACTGGTGAAAACGGACTGAAGTTCAGTTTCATCGGTTCACAGACTGATGGTCTGATGGTTCGTTACACACCATCAGTTCAAAAACCGATCGTGTCAGAACGCGGTGATGTAAAACACAACGACATGCAGAAAAAAATTAAGTTCAATGCTTCCAAGCATGCGTCGACTTGATTCTGAGAATGCGCGGTTTTGAACAGATGCTTTTGCGTACTAACCATCGGTTTTGACTGATCGGTAGGCGTCCATCAGTCCGATTTAAAAGCAAGTTTTAAAACTTTGGACTGAAGGACAAAAGACTGATGGGCCATACACACGGTCGGTTTGGACTGATAAAACTGAACTTCAGTCCGTTTTCATC
This sequence comes from Rana kukunoris, assembly GCA_029574335.1. NCBI lineage: Eukaryota > Metazoa > Chordata > Amphibia > Anura > Ranidae > Rana > Rana kukunoris. The sequence continues at coordinate 126,477,331 of CM056050.1, read as the reverse complement.
AGTTTGGACTGATCGTGGTCTGACATTAAAATAGTGCAGATTGAGACATTTGTACTTGTGCAAAAAATAAACAACGATTCTCAATGCATGTTCCTGTGGAATTTGACATAAATAGGTGTCAGAAATTGCGAAAACCCCATTAGGACATTTGGCATAAATTTTGCCTTTTGTACACCATATAATTAAAATGATTGTATATATGTAATGTGCATAGAATAAGCACATTGGTGTGCCAAGCAGTAGGTGGTACATGAGTACTAGTTATTAGGAATGATCTTTGGATTTGCAGGAACAAACTGGCAATATTTGCTAGTTTTCCCTACCCGAACCCTGGCCGACGTTTGAAAATAGCCAGGAATCTGTCATTTTGCGCATATGCAACTTCACCATTTCGCTTCGTATAAACTATGGTCACTGTGACATTATAAATAATTTGCGGCAATTTACCTTGTAATTTTTCTGACACAATTTTTTACTCTGTACCACTGATAGTTATTTAAGTCAATTGTGTAGAACTTTACCCCAGTTTATGGTATCATATCAGACATGCGCGCAAAAGGAATTTGGGAATGTACTGTTGGCCTAAAATGTGTGTAGGCCAACAAGAAAAAACATACTCAACACATCTTGGCAATACATGCACAACTTCTCTTGTTTTATCCCCTTTCAAAAGGTTGCAAGTACAGAAGAATACCTGTTGTTCTGCCAGAAATCCTGTAAGCTTCTAACTTCCTTTAGTAAGTTGCTACACTACAATTCCAATCAGTGTTGTCCGCTCTAAGTTCTCCCATATGGACTACAGAATTCCCCCTTCCCTCCCACTTCATAATGGGGAGGTATTCTGTAATCCAGCAGGAGAGAACGTAGCACAAAAAGGACGTAAGGGGCTCTGGCAGAATCAATGGGTGTTTTTCTGTACTTGCCGCATTTTTAAAGAGACAAAACATGGGAAAATGTGTATGTTTTGCATATATGTACAAAAAATGTTTTCATTTTTTTTGCCTGTATTGTCCTGTATTGTTCCTTTTGATGAGGCTGTCTATCAACATTTTTAATTATGGTTAGATTCTCCTTAATACAGGAAGCCAGATTTGCTCAGTTAGTACATCAAACCATTCTTAAGCTCTGTACACACGGTCGGTTTGTCCGATGAAAACAGACCGATGGACTGTTTTCATCAGATGAACCGATCGTTTGTGGGCCCCATCTTTTTTTTTTTTTTTTTCCATGGGTGAAAAAAAAAAATAGAACCTGTTTTAAAAAAAAAAATTGGGGGGGGGGGGGGTGTCCTTGCAGCTTTTTTAACAACCTCTCTGTCACTTTTTAACCACTTCCGCCACGGAAGATTTGGCTGCCCAATGACCGGGCCATTTTTTGCGATACGGCACTGCGTCGCTTTAACTGACATCGTGTGACCCTGTACCCAAACAAAATTGACAACCTTTTTTCCCACAAATAGAGCTTTTTTTGATGGTATTTGATCACCTCTCTGGTTATTTTTTGCGCTATAAACAAAAGAAGAGCGACAATTTTGAAAAAAACACAATATCTTTTACTTTTTGCTATAATAGATATCCCATATTTTTTTTATCCCCAAAATAATTTTTCCTCAGTTTAGGCTGATATATATTCTTCTACATATTTTTGGTAAACAAAATTGCAATAAGTGTATATTGATTGGTTTGCGCAAAAGTTATAGCTTATCGACAATATAGGGGATAGTTTTATGGCATTTTTATTATTAATATTTTTTTACTAGTAATGGCAGTGATCTGCCATTGTCATTTATACAGGGATCAGTGCTATAAAATGCACCGATTACTGTGTACATGACACTGGCAGGGAAGGGGTTAAACACTAAGGGGCGATCAAGGGGTTAAGTGTGTCCTAGGGAGTGATTCTAACTGTGGGGGGGTGGGTTACCACTGACATGACAGCGGTCACTGCTCCCGATGACAGGGAGCAGTAGATCCCTGACATGTCACTAGGCAGAACAGGCAAATGGCTTATTTACATAGGCATCTCCCTGTTCTGCCTCGTCACACCGCAATCGCGGGCCGTAGGTGAACATCGAGTTTGTGGGGACTGCAAGCACACTCCCACTAGGAGGCAGATTCAAAGGGACGTACAGGTACGCCCATTTGCCTGCCCATGCCATTCTGCCGACATATGGGGCAGCACAGTGGTGCAGTGAGTAGCACTTTCACCTAGCAGAAAAAGGGTCGCTGGTTCGAATCCCGACCATGACACCATCTGCCTGGAGTTTGCATGTTCTCCCTGTGTCTGCATGGGTTTCCTCCGGGTACTCTGGTTTCCTCCCACACTCCAAAGACATGCTGGTAGTAAAAAATTGGCCCAGTATATATGTGTATGACTGTGTGTCCCTAGCCTGTCAAGATCCTACGGGGTAAAAATAACCGCACCAGACACTGGCTGAAAAAAGCGCCCAGAGGCGATTCAGTTTGCATGTGTTGCGCTATACAAGTCATTCATTCATATCAGTGTGCGGCAGTCGGGAATTGGTTAAACAAACTTTTGCTTTCTTTAGCCTACTTATTAAGGGGAGTGGTTAATTGGTCACAGGCGCTTGAGGTCTATATAACTTTCTATAGAACTCATTTTGAGGCAGCTCATCTTTGAGCTTGCTGGAACTTAGATCAAGTGGAACTGGAAATAGGAGGTTATAATAGGGTTCAAAGTACCTGTGCAGTGTGAGTACCTGAGTGTTGTCTGAATAGTGTGTGGATCATTAGTACCCGTGAGTGTACATGGGTCTGCCGATGCACGTGGGTCTGCCGGTGCGTGTGGGTCTGCCGGTGTGTGTGGGTCTGCCGGTGCGCGTGGGTCTGCTGGTGCGCGTGGGTCTGCGGGTACCTATGTATTGTGTTGTTGAGTACCTGTGTATTGTTGAGTAGTAGCGCCAGGAAGCTAGTTGTTAGGTAATTTGGACAGGGTATAATCACAATCCTCATTAAATTGGTAGGTACGATGCTCAGCGGGTGTGGAGATGCAAATCGGTGTACATAATGCGGCATGTATGTGTTACTTGGTTATCTGATTGAGGGTGAATACTGCTGTGCAATATGTAAGCACATTGTTTCTCTGGAAACCCAGGTTCTGAATCTAGGGAAACTGTCAGCACTGAGAAGACCCTACTAAAGGAGAGCCGGGAACGTACCTGGCAGGGGCCAGCACAGAGGCGGGTGGAGATAAAGAGATGCAGGCACCAGAAAAGAGTAGATGGGTGACAGTCAGAAAGGATAGAGGGGGAAGTGCCAGGGAGGCCGATCCTGGGCTGGAGTATCCCAATAAGTACGCTCCATTGAGTGACATTGGTGAAACCAGTCATGGACCAGCACTGCTGGAGCTGAGGGACTCTCCTAGCTGCCAGGGGAAGAACTCCCCCAGTGAGAATGGGGGGGAAGCAAAGGGAAAGGATAGACTGTTTCTGGTGGTAGGGGACTCTGTTCTTAGAAGGACAGAGAGAGCAATCTGTGACAAAGACCTGAAGAGCTGAGCTTGTGTTCGGCACATCATGGATCTGGTGGACAGATTACTGGGAGGGGCTGGGGAAGACCCAGCTGTCATGGTGCATGTTGGCACCAATGACAAAGTCAGAGGCAAAGTGTCCTAAAGAACAATTTTAAAAACTTGGGAGCTAAATTAAGGAAAGGGACCTCCAAGGTAGAATACTACCGATACATTGAGCCACACCAGAAAGGGAAATTAGGGATGTAAACAAGTGGCTGAGGAGCTGGTGGGGTAAGGAGGAGTTTGGTTTCCTGGAGGACTCGGCCGACTTCTCAGTCGGTCACCAGTACTATATTAGGGACGGACTGCACCCAAATGAGGAGGGTGCAGATCTGCTGGGAGTAAAGATGGCCAAAAAGATAGAGGGGTTTTCAAACTAGGCAACGGGGGGGGGGGGTACAAAGATGAAGATAGTCTGGGCAGAAAAGAGTCCAGAGGGTAGAATTGGGAGCATTAGTGGTAGGTTGACTAAAGTACATAAACTCAAGGTAAGTATAGTAACAAGTCGTATTTGCAATCTCGGAACACCCAATACGAGTATAGTATGTGACCGGTCTAAACTATGTGGCATGTAAGGTTGCAATTAGGGCGGCTAAGATAAAACACGAAAGACACATAGCAGGGGAGAGCAAAAAATTCCCAAGAAATTGGCCCCATAAAGAATGAGGAAGGACATCTGGTTACAAAGGATGGGGAGATGGCGAAGGTATTGAATTTATTCTTCTCCTCAGTCTTTATGAGGAAATGGGGGGGGGCTTCAGTAACCAAAACTGCAGTGTTTATCCTTGTGACATCACAGGAAGCACCCTCATGGCTAACAGAGGACAGAATTAGAATTAGGCTTGGGAAACTTTAATAAATCACCGGGACGGGATGGCTTGCACCCGAGGGTACTTAAGGAACTCAGTCAAGTAATTGCCAGACCATTGTTCCTAATTTTTACTGACAGTCTACTGACTGAAATGGCACCAGCGGATTGGAGAAAATCCAATGTAGTACCAATATTTAAAAGGGCCCAAAATACATCCCTGGGAATTACAGACCAGTTAGCCTAACATCAATAGTATGTAAGCTCTTGGAGGGGATGATAAGGGACTATATACAAAATTTTAGTAATGAACACGGTATCCTTAGCAGTAATCAGCATGAATTTATGAAGAATTGTTCTTGCAAACCAATCTATTAACCTTCTGTGAGGAAGTGAGTTGCCATCTAGATAAACGAAGGCCCGTAGTGGTGTATCTGGATTTTGCAAAAGCATTTGACACAGTTCCCCATAAACATTTACTGTACATGGATTGAAAACTGGCTGCAAGGGCGAGTACAGAGGGTGGTTATAAATAGGGAGTACTCGGAATGGTCAGGGGTGGGTAGTGGGGTCCCGCAGGGTTCTGTGCTGGGACCAATCCTATTTAATTTTTTCACAAACGACCTGGAGGATGGGGTAAACAATTCAATCTCTGTATTTTCAGACGATACTAAGGTAAGCAGGGTAATAACTTTTTGGTAAGATGCAGAAACCTTGCAAGAAGATTTGAACAAATTAATGGGGTTGGCAACTACATGGCAAATGATATTTAATGTGAAAAAAATTTAAATAATGCATTTGGGTGGCAAAAATATTATATGCAATCTACTCACTGGGGGGGGGGACCTCTGGGGGAATTTAGGATGGAAAAGGACCTGGGGGTTCTTGTAGATGATAAGCCTAGCAATGGAATGCAATGCCAAGCTGCTACTAACAAAGCAAACAGAATATTGGCATGTATTAAAGGGGATTAATGCAAGAGATAAAGCGCTAATTCTCCACTCTACAAAACTCTGGTTCGGCCTCACCTGGAGCATGCTGTCCAGTTCTGGGCACCATTTCTCAGGAAGGATGTACTAAAAAAAAAGGGAGTATAGGGAAGGGCAACAAAACTATGAAAGGGACTGGAGGATTTTAATTATGAAGAAAGGTTTCGGGTACTGAACTTATCTCCTCTGGAGAAGATACGCTTGAGAGGGGATATGATTTTAATTTATAAATACCATATTGATGACCCCACGATAAGGATAAAACTTTTCCATGGAAGGGAGTCGTGTCGCCACTCGTTAAGATTTGAAGAAAAGAGGTTTAACCTTAGACTACGTAGAGGGTTCTTTACTGTAATAGCAGCAAGGATGTGGATTTCCCTTCCACAGGTGGTGGTCTCAGTGGGGGGAATCGATAGTTTAAAAAAAACTATTAGATAAGTACCTGAACAACCACAACATACAGGGATATACAATGCAATGTTGACATATAATCACACACATATGTTGGACTTGACGGACTTGTGTCTTTTTTAAACCTCATCTACTATGTAACTATGTAATGCCCCCTGTGTTCAGTGTATTTTTTTTAACAAGATATAAAATGCATATGATGTTATGTATCATGCATAGTATACTTATCTTTTTCTTCTGTTGGTTAAAGTTATCAATGATGACACCAATGAATAAATTTAGGGTGAAAAAAGACCCAAAGATTATAAAAATGACAAAGTAAATATACATATAGATGTTGTCCTCATATTTTGGCTGTTCTGTGACCTAAAACATATTTAAATGATATGTTAATATACAGACGAAAATAGAAATGCAAACTACATAAAAGCTTAACATGCCAGGGGACATTTATTAATTCTTTTGCAAAGCATGACGGTGTTAAACACCAGCAGTAGACATGGTTAGGACAGGTTTACAATAATTAGGCAGCCTCATTTATGAATTCACCCCTCAGCTTCTCTAAAAATAGCACTGCGATAAAATAAATCCTTCTCCTGACCACTTCTTCATTGTTTCTCTGTTTTGAGTGAAAATTGGTCTCATCTCCGATGGTTAATACATTGCAGACCTGTGTAAAGCTGTTGCAGTTAGCTGCCCAAGATTTCAGGTATGTAAAAAAAATGTTGTACTATACATTTTGCTTATTGACAGGCAGCCTGATATGCATCTAAATTTGTTGCTACTTTACTTAATGAATATTACTTTTAGTATTTTATGCTAGATATGCTACAAAAATCTATATGTATACAAAGAGATATGTAGCCAGGTGCTTGGCTAAGAATGGAGAGTGAGAGAAACATTGGCTGCAGCTGCTCTCTGTAGATGCTGCCCATCGATGCTGAACTGGTTAACAGCTGTATCAGCAAGAGTAGGGAGATGCTGAGCAGAAATAGTTCAATAGACTGAGTCAGGCAATACTGCACTGTGGGAACTGCAGTTCAGAGGAGAGAGACTATACTGTAATTAAGAGATTTTGAACTGCATTTCCTAGAGAGAGATTTCCAGGAGGATGAGGAAAAGCTGTATTTTCTCAGGCTGCACAGGACATGCTTTCTCTTGCCATGAGGGAGCCCAGAGAGTGCACATTGCTGTCCAGAGTCCACCACCACTGCTTCATAACGGCGGCCTAAGCAAGATTCAGAGTGCTGAGGCAAGGTGTACTAACAGTCAGAGTCACCTATGTGCAGGACAAAGAGTAAACTTGCTGTGGGGTAACCAGATGGTGAGATGCAATATCACTGGGACTGGTGAGGTGCTGTTATGGGGACTTACTATCTGCTGCTAGAGAGAGAGAGAGAGAGACTGAACCCTTTAGATATGGACCATACATCCATCTAGAAGCTTTATTGCTGCCTGTAGGCTTGACTGGGATTATTCTCATGTGCACCAATGGTACAACTGGGTCCTAACACTAGCCAGCTGAGAATTTAGGACTAAAAATTGCCCTTTTGCAGCTGAAACACAGAGACCTTTAACTATTGCTTATGTTAAGAGGTATCTTTGATGGGACATTGGATTATATTCTAGTTATTCTCCTAGAGTGCACTCTAGGCTAGTCAAAGTATTACTATTCACATTGCAATTAATGTTTATATGCACTGTTTACAGCTGTCTCTATTCTGTATTTATTCAACTCTATTCTAATTTACTTTGATGGTGATTACATTGGCTAGCAGACTGTGGGCCAGATTCTCATAGAATTTCGCTTGCGTATCGTAAGCCATTTACACTACGCCGCCGCATCGTACTAGAGCAAGTGCCGTATTCTCTAACCATTTGCTCTGCAGTTTGCGTTGGCGTAGCGAAAATGGCCCAGCGTAAGCCCCCGTAATTCAAATGAGGCAGCTTGTATTTAAATTAATCGCGCCCCCGCGTCGAATGAACTGCGCATGCGCCGGCCGGGGAAAAAGCCCAGTGCGCATGCTCCAGCTCACGTCGGAAAACGTTGTTGAAACCGACGTCAAAACGACGTGATCGTCACTACGCAATGACCCCGAGTTAGTAAAACGACGTAAGCGACGGAAAAAGCCGACGCTGACCCGACGCCATACTTAACATGGCATCCGACGGCACCCGACGGCATCCGACGGTACTTCGTAAGGTTACTCCACATAGAAGCTGGGGTAAACTTACGCGGACGAAAACGACATACGCGACGACGGGGCGGCGTAAAAGCGATCGGGAATCGGCGTACTAGCCTCATTTGCATATGCAAATGAGAAAAACAACATAAAGGCCACCTAGTGGCCGGAGTTGTCATTACAACTACGATCCGCAAGTGTAATGGTTTTACACTTGTCGGATGTTGAAGCGTATCTATGCAAAAGTGATGCTAAGCATCACGCGCATAGATACGAGGCAAAAAAAACGGCGATACGACGGGGTATCTGAGATACTCCGTCGTATCGCCGCTGAGAATCTGGCCCTGTATCTGTATCTACCTACTGTATGCTCATTTATGCTCAGACCATCATTTAACTCTAATCTGTACCAATATATTGATTTAATTCACCACTAAACAGTCTTGTGTCAATTTTCTGGTACTAAATATGAGCCAAGTTAAAGGGGCTGAAGTTGTTCTTGGAGTCGTGACACAGAACCCAAATGATCAAGCGGCTCCTTCGGGGGAAGTGCTACAGATAATGTAAAATATGAATTATTAAGTTGATAGAAATGTGTATTACAGAAGAAGCCTGCTGCTTATTTCTCTACTGTTCATTCCTAGTGTGAAAGCACCAAAATATCCAAATGTTTCCTTATGTATTGAATTGTCTAAAAAAAAAAAAGAGTCCTGATTTCCCAAAATGTGCAATGTCTGGACATGAACACATTCCAATGGTGTGAAACCATAACACCCCTATATCTGTCACACAACTATAAAAATTACTGAGTATATGAAGAAACCATCAATAACTTAAGATTAAAAGGCAAATAATATTTTTGTTTTTAGCCACATCCATGTGAGGCCACACATCGCATTAAAGAACTAACAGTTAGGCTCAGGAGGTAGGAAGACCACTTTTTAAAAATTGACATATACATTTAGCTGCTGATACCTCTGGATAAATTAACTGTTTTGTGTTTTTACTTAAAGGCAACGTCTGCTTATGTTTTTTCTAACATGGGTAAGCCAGGTTTACGACAGGGCTACTTTTAATATTGCAATACGCGATGGCAGTGAAAATCTACTCATTTGATATAGGGGACCCCAAGTTCAGCCCCTGAAATGCCCAAGGGGCCACACATAGTATTCAGTGAATGTGATTCTATGGACAGCTGTCTTAGACTGCAAACATGTTATGGAGGTTGTTGGAGATTGGGGGCATTCTTTATGAGACTGTAATTGACTGGAGACTTATTAAATGACACTACTAGAGATTACTGCCATTACAAATCAATGTTCCCACATCTGTGCTCCATGCAGGCTCCTTTAAAAAAGTCATGTAGGTAAGATTTTTTGAAAGAAATAAACCAAAACAATTACTTCTTGGAAGAATTTCTAAAGAATAGTTTCCCTCACTGGATTGAATAAACACCTAGTTAAGGAAAACACAGGCTTCTATCTCCAGGAGCTCGGATGGCTGCACAGTAAGTGGCAAAATGCTACAGGTTGGGCACCAGGGTTCTATGGTTCAATCACACTTGTGTGCTAAGAAAACATTATTCTAAAATATCTAGCAGCCCCCCAGTGTATTTTGTGCATTGAAATGTGGCACATTAGGATCAGCAGTTTCTACAGCTAAGCATACCACACAGATGTGTAAAAAGAACCAATATCCATTATAATTATTCACGTGCTTACCCTCCTAGAGTCTACTGCTGCATACATAATATCCATCCATCCTTTAAATGTAGCCTGAAAAATTAAAATAAAACAAAAGATATATAAAAATCATTAAATGTATGTTTCAAGGATCACTTATACAGACAAGACCAAAATGCTATATGTAAAATAGGTGTCAATGTTAGTGATGCAATAAGGGAAATAAGGTATAGCAACAGAAAATCACAAGCAGATACTGTAATCAAAAGTACTATTTTCTTGTCTCTCAGATATATAAAAACAAAAGCACTTAACAAATACAGTCTTTACGAGTACTATAAACATAAAATATATCTTACTACTTGAAGCAATGCAAGGTATCCAGCTCCAACGTTGTCAAAGTTAATCTTTACATTTCTCCATCTAACTTCAGTAAAGTTCTGATTTATGAGATTTTCACACTCTGTCAGATTGTTTACATCTTCTATTAGAAATCTGTCTTCAGCTGTCTCATTGTAACAGTAGTAGTATTTGCCAGCAAATAAGTTGACACCCATGATGCTGAAAATCAGCCAAAATATAAGGCAGACCAGCAATACATTCATAATGGAAGGGATAGCTCCAACCAAAGCGTTGACTACAACCTGTGTTAGAAGAAAAGAACACTGTAGTAAAGTACATACTGTAACCTACTAGTTGAACAAAGACTTGATAATATAGGAGATAGGGGTAGGGTTGGGGGTTGGGTTTGGAATTAAAGGCCACCGACAGGTATGTTCTGCTTAAGCATGTGAAAGACGAGAAGGCTGTTAAACATTAACAGATCCTCTAAACAGTATAATTCCAAGTCAATGTATTATAAGCATGATTTTGGAATACATATAATTCAATAAATTAGTGTCACATAGAATGTTTATGAATGTTTGTTGGTACACAGCATTAAAAGGAACAGGCTTCCCTTCTCATGTTGGCACAGCTCATACACAGCTCAGATTTTCTGGAACTCTGTGCTTTTCAAACTTTCAAAATACATTTTTAAAGATTGCCTTAAAGTGGGTTCCCATTTTGTTTTATCATTGCCCCCTCCCTATCCTGTATTAAAATAAATGTGCCCAAGTTTTACTTACCCTCTCCACACGTCAGTGCTGTTCACAGCTTCTTCCTTCATGATCGACAGCCAGCACATGGCTCTAACCTTTCCTTTGAGCTTGGCCCTTCTGTGACACACCCCCATGTGTGTGTCACAGCCTGGGCTCACAGTACTCCAGGAGTTACTGCTGGAAAAATTCCATGGGGGCTTTAAGGTAGCTGGGATAAAGAGTGTATATGCAGCAATTTGTAAGCAAAGTTCTACTTTGATATCATTTTTGCATTAAGGGTCTCTGTAATCCATGTCCATCATTTTTATGGGGTAACACAAATAAATGCTAATAACCTTTATGCTGTGATTCTGAATTTCAGATGTTGTCATATCAATAAACGTATTATCAATGGTTGATAATCCCTTGTTTCAGGTGTGGTTGAGCTTTGATGGCTTTGATGAGTAAAGGCAAAAGATAACATGATACAAAATGATAGAGAGAGCTGAGGGCTACACAATACAAAGGTCCTATGCATAATGCCTTAACAAGGTTGTTACTGTGTTGAAAAACACTATGTGACAATAATTTACCTTCAGGATGTGATAATTTTATATATATATATATATATATATATATATATATATATATATATATATATATATATATATATATATTCATATCGGCAAGTGGCCTTTAGAGGGATATTCAAGGGTTAGCAAAGATAACCTTCGCTGAGCATTAGAAGTGGGTAGTGTTAAAAGGCCATACTGGTGGATACACAGGTCATATAAATATATATCAGGCAGCCAGCTGAGCATGCATGTTATGCAAGCTCAAATTGTAAAAAGCCATATTCCCTCCTTTTAACACTAAAGAGACACGTTTTGGTTCATATTTTGAGTCATTGCTAAGAATATTTAACCATCCCTTTTTGCATACAAGGGAAAATATACAGCCCGCTGCTTTCTTTTAAGACAAGCAAGCTACAATCTGCACAGGATGATGCTACTCATGAATGTTAAACAAATATTGAATTATTCTTTTTTTAAGCTCTCAGGGTCCAGAGTTTCATGCAACATATCAAGTCCTGATGAAGGAAGATTTTTCTTAACCCCCAACATGAGTTGCTCTTTTATTCCATGTCATGATGTTTTGACTTTTACTTTGCTTTCTAAGGACCAGAGGTATGAATCTGACTGGTGACAGTGAGCATTGCAGTTATTTCAAACTTTCATATTCCAACAATCAGTTGGCAGAGAAAAGGCTACTTTACATTTTTTAAAGAAACAATCGTATCTTATTGCAGGCACTTTTCAGAAAAAGAATAATAAATAAGGCTGATTTCTAGTGTTGGAGACTCTTGTGGCAACGTCTCATAACGTCCTCCCTTTCTTGGCCATAATTATGACCCTTTAATGCAGATAGAGCATATGAACATTACTGTTCATTCTAAACAGAATTTAGCAATAAGGTCTTTGGGTTGGTTGGAGGATGCTTTGGGATCTCCAGCTGAAATTGAGAATTAGCTAAACACCCTTTAAAAAAAAGCTCAACTACACCCATTTTTTTTTTAAAGTTTTATAGTGTGGGAAAGGGTTAGAACTTTTGTCAGGATTTTTATTGTACAAGTGTTGCTCATGGTTTAGTAATAGAAAACCAAGACAAGAAGTGAGGAGAACTATTATCACAGGTCAGTAAACACAATCATCAACCATCCTTTGCAGGAGAGACCCCCCTTTTTTTTCTGTCCCTCTGTCACTAGGATAGAAACTGTGGAAAAATACCCCCAACTAAGACACAGATGAAACTGAATTTTTTAAGCATTTTTTAGTACTACGTTAAATTGTCTTTAGCATTTAAAAGTTTTTATAGTAATTCTAACTCTACAGCTTTGAAAAATAAATGTGTCACGTATGTACCAGCAGTTTAATTTTACACAATTTTGTACCTTTGCTAGTGAAGAGTTGTTTAATATCTATTATTACATTAGGATGCAATCATAATATGAAATGTAATAAAAGGTGTGCATGTCTATATTAATATTAATAATAATAACAAAATCAAATAAGAATATTGCTGTAGTCTATAGCTACATTGCTGAATCATAAACCATACGTTGAAAAGATCTTTCCCCATCCCTGAAACCCTAAGAGGGAACATGGCTTTTATGTGATTTTGTGCATTGGCAGTTAATATATTGCATGCATGTTTCACTGCATTAATACCACTTACAAAACAAAGAGAAGAGACATGGTAGTTCTTTCCAAGAGCAAGTTAACATGAAGCTGAGAATGCAAAGAACTACAGTACATGTAATGATTCAAAGCTTGCACTATACATGCTTTCTATCATTCGCTCATGGGTTTTAAACTACCTAGCAATATTGTATGAGGTAATATGGAGGACAGAGAATATAAATAGTAATGAAACTTAATTTCAAGCTGTGATAAAATATCTAAAGTCTACCCATCTTTCTTTAGAGAGGACCTCCAGGAAAATGGAAAATACCCACTTTGCTAAGAATCTGTCTATATAGAGGCCTATAACCTCCTAAACACTCCACAGTTGTTTTAGGGAAATACAGCTGTAGTTATAGATTATACTTGTTGCTGGTTAAATATGGTATTGTAACAATACAACACAATGGCTATTTAATGAAACCACTATTTACTAATAGAATTTCCAGTCTAAGAAATAATGCAGCGTTTGTCCTGTTTTTTTCATAAGTTATGTGACAGATGAAGACCCTTCAATTTTTTTTCTTGGAATATGCCTCATCTCTTTCATCATTTTTTTGAATGCATAATTTAAACTCTTTAAATAAATTGGTAGCACTGATCAGAACAACATTTACAATTTTCTACCTTCCACCTTTTATTGGCTACCTGACTACCTTTTCATTACTTTTTGTAATTCTTGAAGCAAAAATTAAGTTTGAAGCTTTAGAAGCTACCAAGAGAGATTACAAGACTGTGTATGATTAAAGGGACAAACAGCAGTCTAGTCCTGTTATCTTGTATTTTGTTCCTTCTCCTGACTGGTAGACTGTACATTCCAACAGTAACTCTGCATGTGAACCATATACTGTAGCATGGTGCCTTTAATAGAGCATTCTGGTTTAAATTAATTTGAACACAAAATTCTAACATTACATGGAGCCGACCTAGGAGAGCGACAGTATGCTGTTGGTCTTTTTTTTCTTTTTCGTACATACCACTTTAGGTCCATTTTCACCCCGGCTTCCGGGTAGGTAATCCCGCGGGACTGGGCATTCCTAATCACAGGCTGTGATTGACGTTCTTCCGACCAGCGCATACAGCGCATCAAGACTTGACGAAAGAAGCCGAACGTCGGTACGCAGGCGCCGTATAGAGCCGCACCAATGTTCGGCTTCTTTCAGCAACTCGTGACATGCAGTATGCGCCGGTCGGAAGAACGTCAATCACAGCCTGTGATTAGGAACGCCCAGTCCCGCATGATTACCTACCCGGAAGGCGGGGGTGAAAATGGACCTAAAATGGTATGTACAAAAAAAAAACCAACAGCATACTGTCACTCTCCTAGGTCGGCTCCATGTAATGTTATAAATTTTTTTTAGGGTGAACCCCCGCTTTAAAGTGATGATAAAAGGCTTAAAGCAGAATTGAATGCTCAAGGATGCTGGCACTGTCATTCTAATATGTGATAGTGAACTAAGCAATCAGTCAAAAAATATTAGAGATATGTTGGGCCACATAGATTATGCTGAGTATAGCTATTTCCCCCTCCATATAGTAAAGTACTTTCAATTACATCTATTGAATCCAATAGCATCCACTCAACACGTACTAACATGCTGTATTCTAAATACTGACATTCTATCATGATGTGCCTCCTCTGAATTTGAGGAAATTATCTTACACAAGTTTTTCTAATTCAACTTTTCACAGACAATTTCATATAGCTAGTTCATCACTTACTGTAATTAATTTTAATTGATAAACTGATTAAAAAATAAATAAAGATTTGTGTAGAACTGTGTAGAAATCCAAATAATTATTTCTACACAACGGAAAAATAATTGTAGTTTCCAAATTAAGATGTAATGTATTTACCGCACTGAATCCTTTTCATTTGTCTTAAGATGTTTTAGGAATTTAAGTACATTAAAAAACTGTTTCCTAGGATAATAAACCATCTCTATGTAAAGTCCTTCACTACTTACCAGAACAAAGTATAACTATAGGAAATTATGAACATAATTAATTCATAAGTCCTCCCGTATATTGTGATGATTACATAGAACCTGTTGTCCCTGCTATGGTTTTTAAATTGTATGTATTTTTTATTATAGAGGATAAAGCAAATATTTAACCAATAAAGCCCTGTACACACGGCCGGTATTCTCGGCGGTATAAAGTCTCCCGGGAATCCCGACGGGTACACTGCAGGGAGAGCTTTGGCCATGTGTACAGGGTTTATGCTCCCTTTTCCATTGGCAAGTGTAGTAAATCTGGTGAAAAAAAAATTCTGGGAATCCCGGCGGGAAAATAGAGAGCATTTTTCCCGCCGGGATTCCTGGCAGTTTTCCCAGCGAGGGCGCATACACAAGCCCAGTTTTCACAGCAAAAAGCTCTCCCAGCAGTTTTCTTCCCAGGGAAAACCAGTCATGTGTATGAGGCTTTACTGTATCAGGGGACAGGTGAACCAGCTCATCAACCTATTAGTTTGGATGGAGTGATCCTATTTAATGGCACTCAGACTAAATATTTAAAGAAACTTTCTGACTGACGGAATGAAGGGAGAATGTTTTTGGAGAACTCTGACTGGACCTTATAAAAAGGGTTGGAAATAGAAATGTGAAGCTGCCAGCATTGCATCTTTTACTTGTGGGATACTATTTCAGTCTACATATAGGGGAATTGCAATAAACAATGCTTCAACAGGATCTATTTAAATTATTTGACTCTATTTACACAATGAGGCTCTATTTAAATAGCGACTCATCTGCTTATATATATACACACACACACACAAAACTGACTTTTGCACTAATTAGTATGCTTATATAATTTTCCTAAATATATGAGTTTCAACTTCTAGTTTAGTTCCAGTTCTACTTCTAAGTTTGGTCTGTTCTTTAGCCTGAAATTTTTATATGTACATTTGTCAAAGTTTACAGTTTTATGGCCATGCTAATATATTATAGTTTAGTACTGCTGTAGATTTTTCTAAACATTAGACTAAGAAGACACTGTTTCAATGATCTGATATTGTTCCTTCAGCCACAGTGATGGGACAGGGCGCCATAAAGCATAGAAAGAAGTGGGAAAAAAGTGAAAAAGCTTCGCCGTCAGACAAGCTCTCCAGTCTTTGTAAGACTGGACTGAGAACAACAAGGTGCAGCAAGATGAATTAAACCAAGAATTTCATGTTATTTATTTAATAAACGGGAACGTGATACTGTCTCTCTTGGACACAAACTAGGTTAGTCAAATTTCTTCTATGAATACCCACTTACCAGGAAATATATGAAAAGTTTTAAACATCACTTGGTAAAGGGTTCAAATTCTTCTTTTTTGCACCTGGTGATTCTCCCTATAGATATATAGCAGGGAAACCCTCTGGGTGCTGGAGACAAGCCAGGCCAGATGAGAACAGTGAATGCTACAATGTACTACAAATGATATGTCATTTTGGGCCAGTATTAATGTGATGAGGCAGCTGAATGTGTCTCCCTTGTTTGAGCAGAGGGTGCAGGGATAAGGAGGTCAGCAGCTGCATCATGAATTTTGAATCTCAATCCGGTTTGATCAGTTCTAGCATGCTTTAAACTGTTCCGTATGCATGCAGAAGGATCAGCTGCTTTCAGCATCTTACCCTCATCCCTTCAAATCGTGACAAGGCTCTTAGGGGTCTCAAAGCTCTTAAGGTCCTAAGGGACTTAATGGCACCTAGTTCCGAGTAGCCCAGGGCATTAGCTACAAGGCTTACTAAAGAGACCTACACAGAAACAGAAAAGCAAAGAGAGGTTCCAGACTGTTAGAGTCAAAGCCTAACACTGATTAAACAGCCTGGATTCATGGCTGGGACCTCAGCTGTCTAAATCACTTGACAGAACCGACCTGGAAGGAAACATGGTTGAAAAGGTATTAGAACGAGAAGGAGAAATACATGAAAGTGAAGCAGAACCACACAGATAGACAGTGGGGGTCTATTCAAGGTGGGGCTGACAAAATTCTTACCCTTGCCCTTCACCATCTGCTGGATACAGCTGCTTCCACTAAATGAAGCCAGACAAATTAAAAAGGTACCTGTGAGAAAGAATACAAATAAACATATACAGCACATTCCTTCAACAAATATGTAATCTGGAAGCTCAAGTCATGTATTGGCGTGGCTAAGACTGTGCCGTGATTGGTCTTACTCTTTGTGTCCTGGTGTATTTTTATAATTATTTTATAGACAATAGGGCGGTGGTTTTCACGCAGGGTCTCAAACATGCAGCTGTCCTTGAAAAATACAATATAAATGTTAATGAGTTACCAATACATACCAAAATTCATGGGGAAGGAACAATGTAGTTAATCTGTTAAGGAGCAACATCTAATATTTTTATTGAATTTAAGTATGAAAGGAAATGTTCAGGTTAATGAAAATTTCAGCCCTTCTTGCCCCTTTATGAAGTAAATAGAAAGAATACACCTAACACGCTCAAATTTCACAATTGGAATTGATTTGATCTACAGCTCCATCTACAGGGTATACATGGTATTGTGGCCCATAAATTCAGATGTTAGCGCTTTATTGTTTTAAGCTTGTAAGAGGCATGTTTGCATGTGGGAATAGTCCAAATTAGCACATGGAGGAGTCAGATACATAGGTAAAACTATTCCATATATATATATACACAACTCTAAGGTTGTACCCAAGTAGAGGTCTTCTAAATAAGTACACTAGGTGTAAAAAAAAGTAATTTAAAACTACTCGCGGCTATAATGAATTGTCGGGTCCCGGAAATACAGATAAAAGTCATTGAAAAAAAACGACATGGGTCCCCCCCCCCCCCCCCCCCCGTCCATTACGAAGCCCTTTGGGTCTGATATGAGTATTAAGGGGAACTCCGAACCAAAAAAAAAAACTTGTCCCAAGCTGTGTGTGTGTCTTTTACCTTTTTTGTCACTTTTTGGGTGGAATGGTAGGGGTACAATTCACATAGGGGGGGCCGGGATCTGGGGGTCCCCTTCCAGATTCCAATAAGCCCCCTGTCGGCAGACCCCCATAACCACCGGGAAAGGGTTGTAGGGATGAGGCCCTTGTCCCCATCAACATGGAGACATCCTCCCCATGTTGAGGGCATATGGCCTGGTAAGGTTCAAGAAGGGGGGCACTCGCTCATCCCCCCTCTTTTCTTGCAGTCAGCCAGGTTGCGTGCTCGGAAAATGGTCTGTATGGAATTTTGGGGGGAACCCCATGCCATTTTTTTTTATTTTGGCGTTGGGTTCCCCTTAAAATCCATACCAGACCTGAAGGGCCTGGTAATGGAATTTGGGGGGACCCCCACACATTTTTTTTTATTTTGGTTAGGGTTTCCCCTTAATATTTCTACCAGACCAAATGGGTCTGGTAATGGACTGGGGGGGCATGCGTTTTTTTCAATGACTTATCTGTATTGCCAGGACCCGACAATTAATTATAGCCGCGAGTAGTTTTAAATGACTTTTTTTCCCTTTAAAAATATCAGTTTGTGCAGGGACTTTTCTAAGCACGGGAAACATGCGCTACTTTACAGGCATAATATAGACACCCCCCAGGTACGAAATTTAAAGGAATATTTCACTTTTATTGTTTCACTTTAAGCATTATTAAAATCACTGCTCCCGAAAAACAGAAGTTTTTAAAACTTTTTTTTTGCATTGATACATGTCCCCAAACACTTTTTATGACAATAACTTGCAAATTAACCTTTAAAATTAGCACTTTTGATTTCTCCCATAGACTTTTAAAGGGTGTTCCGCGGCTTTTGAATTTGCCGCAAACACCCCAAATTGTTTGATAATCGGCGAACAGCCAATGTTCGAGTCAAACTCATGTTCGACCTGACCATAAAGCTTATCCCTAGTCATATTTATATTGTCATAGCTTTAATATCCATATATATGGGGTTGTATTCTAAATCTGGAACACCTTGTGTACCTTTTCACACACCTACAGTCTGTTAGAGGAGTTGCTGTCCAGATAATTCACTGGCTTCCTTGTGGTGCTGCCAATAAATAACTAATCTTTAAACAATCAAGGAGCTCTTTGCAACTGAAATGAAATGAGAAATGCCTTTGATTGCTCTTAGACAGAGATCGTCATGGAAACAAGGAAACCGGATCTTCTTTCAGCACTGACACAATCTTACTGGGCAATGCCACTAAAAGCATCCAAGCATTTACAGTGCAGGCTTCCAATGAAAGATAAGAAGCCACAATGGAGGACTGTAGTTAGGTGAATGGGTACACAGAGGAGTGTTTTCACAATATATTAAAGAAGACAAAGATTATAGTAAACCTGGAAAGACATTAATGTTAGTCTCAGTAAAAACATAATTTAATACATACATCAACAATGAGGAAGTCCAGCCAGCACCAGGCATTTGTGAAAAACTTGACAAATCCATAAGCCAACCACTTCAGTAACATTTCCAAGATGAAAATATAAGTAAAAACTTTGTCCGCATACTCGAGAATTGTTCTGACGGTTTTGCGTTGTTCTATGTAGATGTCTTCAAATGCCTACCAAACAATGGGAAATTCCAATATACTTGACTATTTATTGAAAGACATTTACATTTATAGAATAGGTACACGTGCACATGCATAAATGATAGTTCCCCAGCACATGGCTGGTCACTCAACAGGGCTCATGCAAAAAAACGGTTGTGCAAGATATCAAACAAGTTGGTAAATTTTGTCCGATTTTTTTTCATCTCTGCTGATAAATAAAGCCAGAGGTAGGAGGCATATTAACATTTTCAGAAGGCATGTTCAGCAATGGCAGCCCATATATTCTTCTAGGCACGGACACCCTTAGATAGGACAATATTGTTTTAAAAACAAGAACCGTTACTAAACATAGTCTACTAACAATTTCCCATATTTCTTTCGCATTCATTGTTGGGGCATTCCTAGACTGCCAACTTCAGGGAAACTGGACACTGGTAACAAAAACACATTGTCCAATGCTAAATCTCAGAAGTTCCTGGAGTTATTGGTCGAGAGCAGAGGCAGTGTTCTCATCCCCATCTCTGCAACTCATTGTTGTGAGAAACTAGCAAGCTTATGTTGTGTTTAGGATTCCTCTGTTTAGGGACTGAGACTACGTATGTGGTATTTTGTACAGAAGCAACTGTAGCTGACTGGTAAAAATTATCCTGTTACTTTATATCCTTGCTTATGCTGTATGTACTTTGCTGGTCGGCCACATATAAGCTCTTTATTTCTGCTAGGGTTATATAAGGGGAACTGTTATGCCGTGTACACACGATCGGTTTATCCAATGAAAACAGTCCGATGGACTTTTCCATCTTTTTTCCATTGGTGTAAAAAAATAGAACATGTTTTAAATTTTTCCGATGGATAAAAAAACGATAGTAAATTCCGATCGTATGTGTGAAACTCCATCGGAGAAAAATCCACGCATGCTCAAAATCAAGTCGACGCATGCTCGGAAGCATTGAACTTAATTTTTTTCGGCTCTTCGTAGTGTTGTACGCCACCACGTTTTGGCACGGTCGGAATTTAGTCTGATAGTGTATATGCAAGACTGATGAAAGTCAGCTTCATCGCATATCCAACGGAAAAATTCATCCGATTCTATTCCATCAGAAATCTGATCTTGTGTACACGGCATTACAGTTTTAGGTCTTGAGAGAGAGCAGACTGCGCAAAAACACTCAAAACAATAATAAAAGCAGCTGAACACTGAAGTTTTAGGTCTTCCCTTGTTATTTTCAGCTGCACTCAATGAAGCAGCTCTAATGCAGTAGGGAGCGTACTAGTGCATGGGGGAGTGCGCCCAAACTCTATGCTTGATTTCTTAGTAAGAAAATGAAGGTACATCTGGAGAATGACAGAAATGAGCTGTGATAAACAGTAAATTTGCTTCACACTTGATGTATCTTTCATCAGAACAGACCACAATCATAGCTTACTCTGTGCTGATACAGATAAAAATAATGAAGGAAAATACTGCGCCCCCACACTCAATAAATGAGCTACTGACACTGCAATTGGACAAATTGTGTAAAGAGAGTGGTAAGGATTTAAGTGCAGCGCTAAGTAACATGTGTAATCAGTGAGATGTGTAATAATACAAACATATTGTCGTGACAGTGCACAAAACATCCACGAGTGGAATTGCCTGTAAGGCAAGACTAGTATGCAAACATATATATAAACATATTGAGAACTATAATTTCCATTAAACTGCGTCAAAAGACACTTGGATGAGTCCAAAGTTAAAAAAAAATTTTTTCAAACGGTGCAAGATAAGTAAATATTCAGACTTCCAGCCAAAGACGACCAACAGAGGTAAGTGCTCGGTTTAGCAGAGAAACAAATTCACCATCAAATGTGCTATCGCCATCCTGTATGACTCCTGTTGATTGGTGGTGTTGATTGGTGGAGCCAATGAGTCTCTATATTCTGAGCTTGGAACATTATACTTTCTTGATGCTGGTCCCGGAAAGTTTGATTGACGAATCTGCGCTGCTGTACAACCCACATGCTGGTTCCTGTGATGCTAAAGACCCCATCAGTTTTGCTTGTTCAGCTCTCTGCTGCTGTCAGGTAGCCCACACCATTTGGTAAGAGTATCCTATTACCTTCACCGATGGCGGTAGCACATTTGATGGTGAACAAACCTTTTGTTTCTCTGCTGAATCCACAACATACCTCTGTTGGTCATCTTTGGCTGGAAGTCTTAATATTTACTTATCTTGCACCATTTGAAAAAAAAAAATAAGTTTTTCACTTTGGACTCACCCAAGTGTCTTTTGACACAGTTTAATGGACATTATGGTTCTCAATATGTTTATACATGTATGCTGTCTCACTCTTTTACATACTAGTCTTGCTTTACAGGCAATGAAGTCATCCCAAAGTCATACAGGAACCTTTTTCTAAGTCGGAGCGACTTGAGTCCCTCTTAGTAGAATGGTTCCATTGTACAGAATGGAGCACGACTTGTCAGGCGGCTAAGTCGGCTGAAGAGTCGCCCCTGTATGTACGGGGTCTTAGAAACCAGCGGATTCCCTTCCAGCATTTCACTGTGGCCGCTATGTATTAGTGGGCATGGTATGGTACTGGCAAAAGCCCTGCTACAATCCTCCTCATTGCTTTTGGTATTGTAGTAAATCTGGTCAGTTGGGGGATTCATTTCAGTCTTAATCTTTAGTTTGTTTTGTTTGGTCCTCTGCAATCTCTGGTGAAAAGAAATAGGACTCTATGCCCTTTTTAAAGAGAGGATCGTTTGGACTAATTTTGGTCTACATAAATTACGGCCAGATTCTAAGAATTAGTTTTCTCCTTATTGCAGTGGTCCGCTTTATCCTTTAAATTGGTACTGACTTATGTGGGCATTAAGAACATGTACCTGCTGCATGTTCTTTTCTTTCCACCGAATTCATATTTCTCACCTTTTGATGTGGGGCCCTTTACTACCAATTCTTGGTCCTGGGCACCACGCTGAAGCAAGCGACTTTGTCATTGAAGGAGGTTCATCTCCTGATCTGTATCCAGGAACTTAGGGTGATTTGGCTGTCCATGCATCTTGCTGGAAGGTCATCTGATTTGGATTCAGTCAGACAACACTGTGGCCATCACATACATCAACAAACATGGAGGAAATTTCACTGTGGCAGCACAAGTAGTTCAGACTCTGTTTGGGCAAAACTTCCTGTTCTTAATTTTTCAGCCCCAGTGCAGATAATTGTCAGTCTAGACCCGAGATAGGGAGATGTTCCAGATGTTGTGCAAGTGGGGGACTCTAAATGGGGATTTTCTGTCCCACAGGTTCAACAACAAACTTGACAAGTTTGTCTTTAGGTACAGCGATCCCCTAGTGGACTAAGTGCTGTATGAACTGAAGGCCTTATCCTGCATTCTGCAAGACATTTTTTCTCGCTTTGATGTTGAGGCCCATGACAACCTTTATTTCTTAAATTAGTTCTGAATTTCACGTCAACCTTTCTTTCAAGGTGTTCTCCTGTGTCTTTATCTGACTACAGTTCACCATTAGCAAAATCTTTGTATGTGTTCTGAGCTGTGAATATCTCTTAGCCACTGCTTCTTCAGAAAACCTTATTCCTTTAGTATTCTGGATGGCTTCCGTAAGGGTACACCCGCTTCTCATTCCACCTATGATTTAAGGCTGGGTTCACACTTATGTAAATCTTGTGGTTTTTGGCATCAAGCAACTTTTTCCAGTTTGCATAGCTTCCCCTTGGTCTTCAGTTATCTGTTTATTAGGTTCCACGAGGTGGACTTTCAGAACCCATTTCATTCCAGCTTCGAGAGGTCCTTCAGGTGGCTCTTAAAGCTGCAGACAGTCCTAATTTTGGCTGTTTTTTTCTTGGGACTTCTAATCTTTTTTGCTATTTAGTACTACTTTTCTACAAAACTGAGGCATGATGATTGTGAGTGGGGTTATCCAGTGCAGACCAACTTTTTTTGTTGCCAGTGTCCATTTCTCCAGTAGGTTATAGTATAACTCTTATAATTTAAGAATTTGTGTGTCCCTCAATAGACTAAAAGGATTGTAGGCCGAGTATGAAAAATCATATTTTTCCATGAAAAGACACGTATGGCCATTTGTAACAAGAAATGCTGGAATTCACTGCATTGTTATCTTTTTTCAGACTTGATCGTGCTAAAACACCAACGCATATACCTATCACCTATCATATACCATATACTTAAACCAGTTATGTTATAAATGAATAAAAAAAAACTGTCCATATATGCAAATCAATGGTAAATACATTATATGTTGGATTGAGATGAAAAATAGTGGGGGACATTTATCAAGTAAATTAGCAATATATTTAGTCACAAATCAGGCTGTTTCCTTCAGCAAAGTCTTCAGCAGCCAAAAGAGGAATTTATGACTTTCAATAAATCTGTCTCACAATGCGTCTAACAGCTCCTCTTTAGACTGTTTAGCAGTTGCTTTGCCATGTGACAGGATTGATAAATGTCACTCAGTATTTTTTACTACCATAGTTCTTCATCAGCATTAGCTAGCACAATGTTATTGAGTAGATAATCAAGGCTAGGCAGCTTTGTACACATGCACCGTATATGTTCAACTACAAAGAAATACTACAAAATACAACGCATGCAACAAAATGCTCTCTAGCACTACAGCCTCTTGCATATAAGTGTATACAAGAAAAACACTTTTTTTTTTGGTCAAGCATCCAATCATAATCTTTCTTTATTTCCATAGCAGTTTAGGATAAAGAAAAGGAAGAAGCTAGTTGGTCATCATTTATAACAAGACATTTAAAGGGCTAATTCAACTTTAGAGACATTTGCACACACAAAAACAAACCTATGCATTACAGCTTCCTCAGTACATTAACATGCAGTCCCTCTGTTTTGTGAAATAATGCTTCTTTTTCAAGTTGCTTCTATTGGGCTCCCCTCTTTGTCCTTCCTAGATACCAGGATGTACCGACTGTAGGATGCATGTCTATGCGCAGTCCACTCTCTCTTACAGCAGCTAAGCTCAGCATTCTTCGAGAGTGAAAGGGGGCAGACTATGTATGCATGAGTTCTTGATCATGACAATAATTGGTACATCTTGACATCTATGTAGGACAGAGAGCAGAGCCAGATGGGAACACAGCTTGAAAAAGTAAGCATTATTTTACAAAACTGAGGACAGTGTATTCATTTACATAGGAAACTGTAATGTATATGATTTTTTTTTTTTTTTGCGTCATTAAAGGTGAACTAACCATTTAAACCCTTTAATACACAAGGGCCTTTAGTTTCTTCATGTTTTTCTAAAAGTAGGAAGAGGGTATAATTGAGATGAATACTTGCCAGAGCACCAGAGCTTAATAAAATCATGAAGATGATAAAGGTTTCAAACCAGTTATGCTCCACTATTAGAAAACAGGTTTTCCGAAGGGTCCACCATGACTTTCCAATCCCCTCTTCTACGCTAACTTGAAGACACTTGTAACGTGCCACACAACCTGTGTAGAATACAAATTGCTAGTCTTACCCAAGGAAAAATTCACACATATAAGGAAGCACAAGTACAAACTTTAAATGAAAAAACATACATTTTTGTTTCCAATCTCTCTCTGATGTATATATTTCTAAATATGTCCCTGTGAGGCTTTGCACTATGGTTTGCTGTACGTAGAAACATATGGACATTAAAGCATTTATACATACGGCACTTAACAAGCAGTAATACAACTTTTAAACAAGCTATCATTGACCTCTATATGTGCTTGTGCTGTAAAGTAATTAATTCTCAAAGATTCATAAAAATTATCAGGACTCTATAGTGGGTTTCAGTTGATTTCTAACAGCTTAGAAACAACTGCTTTGTGCTTACATTAGAGATTGGCAGGCTAACATTATCTGCTCTCGATTGAATATAGGCTTTTGAACTTTTTTGAGCTCTAATTTTTTTTTGAAAACTCCCCTCCATGTTAGCCAATGTGTCCATGCACACTATGGCTTTTTCAGGAGTTTACAGGCATATGCTCTTACAGGCAGAAACCCCCCCACCAAACTCACCTTTTTAAAAGGAGCTTCCGAGCATAAAAAATACGCCTAAGTGCCGAAAAACGTGCGGAAAAAGCCCCAAAAAATCTCAAAAAAGCGAGGAAAGTCACAAAAAATAGAGAAACATTATCTAAAGGGGGGGGGGGGGTTTGTGAAAAAAAATGCTCATGGTCAAAAAAAGGCTCAAAAGGAGCTCAATAAAAAGCACAAGCTTCTTCAAGCATTTAGGCAAAGAGCTCAAATGCCTGTAGAAGCAGCTTTTTGTTTTGCAGTGTGCATGAGCCCTTATAGAAATATACCCTCTCTGTATGTCCAAAGATGATTAGTATATATCATCTTTGGATGGGCAAAAAAAAAAACTGTCAGGGGTTAATGCCCACCCTTACGCTATCTAAAATGTAAAACATGTCCTAGCCAGCACTAGGACCCAATTATATGTGCATAAACTGTTAAGGAACATTCTGACCAATAGAAGAGTAACATATGTATGATTTATCACTGTGCTGTTAATGTGCCTTTACTGACCAATCACAGGCTGGTGGCAGGAAGGTGACCAGTCTGTTTTGCTTAACTGCAGTGGTAATCTATTCAGGTCACTTTATGTTGTCTGGTAGGGCTGTTTATACCTCGGGACTAAATAGATATAGATAGAAATTCATTACATTTTAGCTTTAAGGGGATTCTTGACTAACTTTAGGGTGGACTTTTGGTTAGCTAAGCCAAAGTTAGCCATGGATGTAAAGAACTGTGTTGAATTTGAATATATACTTATCTTCAAATGAGACTTGGGAGGGACATACTGAAATGATTGTCTAAGCAAACATTTGCCTATAGTTTGTAATGAAATGTGTTATAGAACTCTACATATTCACATGCTTATTACTCATAAAATTATAAAAACCCTATAAACAGTAACGCCGACATGGGCTTTCAATACAGGGGTACCTTGTATCTTCAGAATATAAAACCAGTTGATTCATCAGGTGGCAAAAAACCCTTACGAAGTGTGGTCTAATTTTCTCCCACAGGGATAAACATTCCTTCCTATCCCCAAAAACTGAATCAACATTTTACATGATTACTTTTTTTGAATGTTATTAGTTGCTAATATACTTTTTATTTCTTTATACGCTAAACTGGCACATACTGCTATGAATTATTTAAGGACAGAAGATAGAAAAAAATCTAGGAATGAGGCAACATGATTTTTTTTTTAAATGAAGGGGCACCCTTGCTGTTAAAGCAGTATTAAACCCAAAAGCAAACACTTATTATATTGCAACTTATCACTTCTTAGATGTGGTGGCTGTATCTTTTATTTTTACCTGGTGATAAGTCTGTTTTTCAAAATAACAAGCCTTCCTACAGATGTAGCAGTTGGAGGGTTGAGACAAACCATTTAAAGTGGTTGTAAACCCTTATGCCCTGTACACACGATCGGTTCGTCTGATGAAAACGGACCGATGGACCGCTTTCATCAGATGAACCGATCGACCGCTTTCATCAGATGAACCGATCATGTGTACAGGGAATTACATATACCAATTGAAGTGACTAGCCTCAGGTGCAGAGAGTTTAAACAAATAATCATATATAAGTTGTACCTGTTTATCTGTAGCGCTCTCTGTTCTACAGCCTTGTAAAACACACAGATCAAAAAAAAATCTTAGCAGTAGAAAGCAGGCTGGGGATCTGATGTCACGCACACTGGACAGCTCCAGTGAAAGCAAGTAAGGGAAGGGACTCATTATGTTGCACTTACCTGTAAACGAAGCCTGCGATGTCCCCGAGGTCCCCGCTGGTGGCCGCATCCATCTTCACACCTATTCCTTCCTGGGCCATGAACTCCGGCTCTGTGGCATGCACGCAGGAGCCAACGGTCATGGCATCGGCTCTATAGAAACAGCACCCTATAGATCATGCCCTTTCTACAGAGCGCATGCCCCGCTAACGTCGGCGCAAACATATATGGTAAATATCTCCTAAACCGTGAAGGTTTAGGAGATATTTCCAGTACCTACAGGTAAGCCTTATTATAGGTTTATTTGTAGGTAAAAGTCAACCTAGAACAAAAAGGGTCCCCTCTGTAGGTTAAAGCCTTGGGCATGGCACACAGCGGCACAGGTATGCCATTCCTTCAGAGCTAGCAGAGAGAGCGAGAGAGAGAAGAGCAGAGAGAAATTACACTCGGTTCTTTGGATTCAGATGTGTTTTATACATTTTTCATGTTAGAGGTTTACAACCACTTTAACACTGATAGGGTTGCTTACAATGGTCAGCTTTTCCTTACTTTTGTAAAACCTTTATCCCAAAAGGAAAACAAGCTGTTTGCTGTAACTGCTTATAAAGGGTTACCTGGAGTTGGGCTTTAGTTTATTAGTAGAGATAATAAAGAAGAACTCCAAACAGGGGAAAAGTTCTCCCCCGAACCACAAACTCCATTGAAGTCTATGGTAGCCAAACATGAGAAATCAAAAGTGCCCATTTTGAAAGCTTATAAGCAAGCAATTGGCCATAAAAGGGGTATTGGGGGTCCGGGTACTGCCCTGGGGGACATGTATCAATGCAAAATTGTTTTAAAAGAAGCAGTGATTTAAATTATGCTTAAAGTACAACAATAAAAATTGAAATATATTTCCTAGTCTGCCTGTATAGTGGTGCATCTGTAGCATGTAGAGAACATGCTTCAGCAAAAATTAATGAGTCAAATTACAATTAAATTGACTCACGGTTAAAATTGCTGGCACCCGGCTATTTAAAAAAAAAAAAAAAAGAAAAAAATGGGGTGGGGTGGTCCCCCCCAGTCCATACTATATGAGTTTTAAGGGGATCCCACACCAAAGTATAAAAAAAACAGCGTAGGGTCCCCCCCAAATCCATACCAGACCCTTATTGGAGTACGCAGCCTGGCAAATCAGGAAAGGGGGGGCGACAACGAGCGAGCATCCCCCCTGAACCATACCAGACATGCCCTTAACATGGGGGGGTGCTTTGGGGTAAGGGTCTATTCATCACAACCCTGGGCTGTGGTTTGGGGGTCTGCGGGCAGGGGGCTTATTGGAATCTGAAAGCCCCCTTGTTAAAGATCCCGCCCCCCCTCCATGTGAATGAGTATGGGGTACACAGTACCCCTACCCATTCACCAAAATAAAATAAAAAACAGTACAAATGTACAAATTGATAAATCCTTTATTAAAAATAAAAAACAGTGTCCCCCTCTTTCCTGGCCTGTCAGGCTGCAGGCTTGTATAAGGGTCTGGTGTGGATTTTTGGAGGGACCCCACGCCATTTTTTGTTAAATTTTAGTGTGAGGTTCCCCTTAAAATCCATACCAGACCCAAAAGGGACCCACGCTGTTTTTTTCTTTATTTTTGAATTGCCGTCAATGGCTTGCAGCCGCGATAATCAGTTTAAATCTCAGTTTTGCTGCAGAAGGTTCTATACATGATTTAGATGCGTCACTTTACAGGCAGACTAAGGGGACCCCCCAGGCATAATATTTAAATACATTTTTCATTTTTATTGTTTCACTTTAAGCATCATTAAAATCACTGCTCCTTTAAAAACGATCTTTTAAAAAAAAAAAATGTTTTGCAGTGATACATGTACCCCAGGGCAGTACCCAGGTCCCTATACCCTTTTTATGGACAATAAGTTGCATATAAGCCTTTAAAATGGGGACTTTGTTTATGGTTGTGTCCTAAAAACATTTATAGAGTTTGCGGCTTGGGTTTGAACTCTTTCTCTGTTCGGGAGTTCTAGAGCAAATTAAACTGGGCGTTGTTCGGCCCATCAATAATGGCCAAAACACCAGGTGAAAACAGAGTGAAACAAACTAAAAAAATAAACAAATGTAGCCACAACATCTAATGATTTGCTAGCTGCAAAATATTACATTTTTGGCTCTGGGTTTAATACCGCTTTATACAGTAGGTTTAGGATTAACTGTGTCCGGTGGGGGGGGGGGAACAATTCTAATGCACATAATTACAATAGGAGCATAGCACTGAAAAATAGCATTTCTTTGGTCATGTAATGACTACCAATCGCCATTTCAATAACATCATTATCTGGGTGTTTAAAGCAAAAGCATACCATCTGTAAAACAATTATCTGGGTCTAGGTATTCTTCTGGCTGTTCTACTGGAACTTCCTCTGCTTCTGGTTTTATATCAATGGTACTTCCTTCTGAAGAACTTGTGTAATCCAGTTTCTGTGAAACAGTAAGATGAGATAAAATCACCAGCAATATTTAATAAAATACTCACACACTAATTTCTAATTTCACTTTCATTACGTTTTTTATTTACTTTTTTTCATAGTACAGATTATGCCACAAAAATGTATCTGGATAAAAGAAATACACTATTAATTTCCAAAACAAAAGTCATCAATAGCACAAGTTTATGCTTAACTGAACAAGAATACTGAAATTGCTATATTCTGCCGCGTTACATTTTATGAAATAGTTCTGATCCAAAGACAGATCCAAAGACACTTTTGTATAGGTCAAAAACACTCCTCTACAGTCTTCCCACAGGTAACTATTTGCCCAAATCAGTTTAGTGTTCCAAACTCTTACCAGATTTTTTGATCCAAGTAAATAATACAGGTCCAATAAAGCTTTTTTATCCACCACATATCTGCATATTTTTTAGTAACTCTCCTTAAAGGGGTTGTAAAGGTATTTTTTTTCCTAAATAGCTTCCTTTACCTTAGTGCAGTCCTCCTTCACTTACCTCATCCTTCAATTCTGCATTTAAATGTCCTTATTTCTACTGAGAAATCCTCACTTCCTGTTCTTCTGTCTGTAACTCCACACAGTAATGCAAGGCTTTATCCCTGGTGTGGACTGTCATGCTCGCCCCCTCCCCTGGAATACAGGAGAGCCAGGATGCCCACTAACACACAGCTCCTTTCTCTATCTGCAACGTAGAGAGTGTCCTGACTCTCCCGTAGTCCAAGGGAGGGGGCGAGAACGACACTCCACACCAGGGAGAAAGCCTTGCATTACTGTGTGGAGTTACAGACAGAAGAACAGGATTGAGGATTTCTCAGAAGAAATAAGGACATTTAAAAGCAAAATCGAAGGATGAGGTAAGTGAAGGAGCACGGCACTAAGGTAAAGGAAGCTATTTATGAAAAAAATTTACCTTTACAACTCCTTTCATTCAATCTCATATGTGTCCCGAAAAAAAAACCGCATAATACCTTCTGGTTATCAGAATAATTCTATAATAATTGTGCTCACTTGTGTGTAAAACAGCAGGCTCTTCAAACCACCAAATGTGTAAGGCCTCGTACACACAATAGGTTAAACAGAGGACAACGGTCTGATGGACCGTTTTCATCAGTCAAAAACGATCGTTTGTGTGGGCCCCATAGGTTATTTAACCATCGGTTAAAAAAAAAAAAGCCAACTTGCTTTAAATTTAACCGATGGATTCCTAACCGATAGGTCAAAACCAATCATTAGTAGGCATGACCATCGGTTAAAAATCACGCATGCTCAGAATCAAGTCGACGCATACTTGGAAGCATTGAACTTCATTTTTTTCAGCACGTTATTATTTAACTGATGGTGTGTGGGCGCGACGGACCATCAGTCAGCTTCATCAGTTAACCGATGACAACGGTCCTTTGTGTGTACGCGGCTTTAGTGCCATCTTCACTCTCCCTTATGCCTATATTTTTACCCAAAGAATTCACCTAGCCTTCACGAATTCTGGGTGTATTTTGCTTTATTTGTTTATTTCCTCTGATTGGCAGCTTCATCTAGTGGCCATACTATACCAGGCTGTCTCAGGCTTTAATACTTTATAAGTTGCTGAACTAGCATGCATATAGCATTGCCAAAACGAAAGTCAGACAGTTCTGGTACAGCAACTTAAAATATATTCAAAGATTTCCTCTGTGTTGAATTACCGCACACGCATTAACCTGCATTAAGGTAAGGCAGCCCATTAATTTTCAATGAGCAGCCAATGTACAATACCACAATTCAGATTTTAATTGAAGGAAGGCTTATTTGCTAAAATAGGACAATGTGTAAAAGGCTGTTAAAGCAGTGCAAGGTTTTCCTCTTATTAACCCTCATGCCAGTTGACATCCACCATCTTCTTAAATCTGAAAAAGACTTCAACAATGAAATATATACTAATAAAGTCCGAAGTGAGCCTTTTGTCATAAATTCCGACCGTGTGTAGGCTCCATCTGACTTTTTCTGTCAGAATTTCTGCCAACAAAAGATTGAGAGCAGGTTTTCTATTTTTCCGGAAAACCTGCTCGACTGCATGCAATTCTGACACGCAAAAAACATACATGCTCAGAATCAAGCAGAAGAGCCGAACTGACTGAACTCCATTGATCTTGGCTCGTTGTACGTGTTGTAGGTCACCGCGTTCTTGACGGTCGGAATTTCCGACAACATTTGTGTGACCGTGTGTATGCAACACAAGTTTAAGCCAACATTCCGTCAGAAAAAAAACACAGTTTTCTTGTCGGAATTTCCGATTGTGTGTACGTGGAAAAAGGAGCTCGAGCTTATACCACTTCCTATAACCAATGTAAAGGGAATGCACTCTCATGCTGTCTCTGCCTGAATATAACATTTAAAAGAAAAACTTCATGAGAAACAGATTTTAAAATAAAAACACTCACATCTTTACTGCCTTCTTCATCTGATGCACTGCTAATATCCTCTGTGTTAAGATTCTCAAAATCGGACTCTCCTACTGCGATGGGCACTTTGACGGTGAGGTTTGGGTTGTTGATGAATGACATATGATCTTCATCGATCATATACTTTTCAACACTGCTACCAATGCCACTAGTAGTGCCATTTCCATTCTTCTGGTATTCCATATCTCGAGTGATATCAACCCCTGCATGATTTACCAAGCAGCTCTTCTTTTCATACATGTCATCTAAAGGTTTCTCATCACCAGCCTTCTTCTTAAAGTGTGTTTGTATGAAGTTGTGGACATGTAGTTTAATCCATGCAATGCCTTTTTTAATCCGAATGACAGCTATTTGGAGGTTGTTCATCTCTCCATCATCATCAGTGGCTGCCAGATTGTCAGAACTGAAAGAGCTCAGTAACAAAGCAAGGAACAAATTCAACACCTACACAAAAAAAAAAGAAAAGGAAACACATTACAGTTGATAGTGTTGCATGTGCATTAGATGTTTAACTATATGTGGGTGATAAAGTTTTCAATATTATGATTATTAATTAATAATACCATCATTTATTAATAAAAAATTAACAACTACAAGAAAAATGGACAATCAGCCAAGTCTTCACAGTCAATAATGAGCTGTAATTAACAGTGTGAGGAGCGCCAGTGTTGGTGGTCTTCTGCTCTCTTTAGAACTGCTTCTCTTTCTATACAAGTCTCAGAAGCATCTACAAATGAAGTCAAAAGTATGCTGCATTTGCCCAGAGAAGCCCATCAACACAGTCCCTATGACTAGATAAGCCATAATTACCTTACTTATTTAATTGGCAGGCATCTGATACTCTAAGGCCTCGTACACACTGCTAACCAGCAGACATGTCTTCTCGCACGCGCGCCAAATGATTTCGATGCATGCGCGGAAGTGTTTTACTTCCTGGTGCGGTGACGTGGCGGCGTCAACGTCACCGCCACGTCACCAACATGTCAGCGCGCTGTCTGCTGGCGGGGATTTTGGTTTGCTCGTGTGTACACGCGAGCAAACCAAAATGCCAGCAGACAGATTTGTTCAATTCGGTCGGACAGACCGTTTTGAACAAATATATTTAATCGTGTGTACGAGGCCTAAAACTGGCCAAAAAAATGCAGATGTTTTATTCTATGTAATCATAGCAATGCTGACAAGCTGCTTTACATAGTTTTTCGTTCAAAATTGATCACTTCCCACATACACTATATTACCAAAAGTATCGGGACACCTGCCTTTACACACACACATTAACTTTAATGGCATCCCAGTCACAGTCCATAGGGTTCGATAATGAGTTGGCCCACCCTTTGTAGCTATAACACCTTCAACTCTTCTGGGAAGGCTGTCCAAAAGGTTTAGGAGTGTGTCTATGGGAATGTCTGACCATTCTTCAAGAAGCGCATTTGTGAGGTCCGGCACTGATGTGGACCAGAAGGCCTGGCTCGCAGTCTCCACTCTAATTCATCCCAAAGGTGTTCTATCGTTGTTCTAGCGCTTTGGGATCCTATGGGGTAAATGACTGTGCTATATCAAGATGCCACTCAACTCAACTTATGGACTAAGACTGGGATGCCAGTAAAGTTCATGTGCGTTATTGTCTTTTGTCATTTAAAGGGACAGTAACCATTTATTCACTTGGATTCTTCACCGGTTATATTTATGTATTTTGACATCGTTTTTGTTGATTTTATTCATCGTTGTGATTGAGCGCAACACTGTTTTTGTTATAATTCCATAATATATGTTGCTTAGAAATTCAGTTTGACTATGAGAAGTCAAGTCTAAAATAGTTATATATAGAATGGTTTGTTGGCCCATGAAAAGTACATATTATAACTTACTAAGTCAAGCAAATAAAAATACTGACCACTAAGTTACCAATAACCATGACCATCATGAAGACACATAGACACATTGCTTGTCCTGCGACCTCCATGCAGTCCCACATGGTTTCAATCCATTCTCCACACAAAACACGGAAGACAATAAGAAAGGAATGGAAAAAATCGTTCATGTGCCATCTTGGTAGTACACAATCTGGATTTATTTTACAGACACAATCCTTGTAACTTTTGCCGAATAACTGCATTCCCACAACAGCAAAAATGAAGACGATAATGGCCAAGACAACGGTCAGGTTACCCAGGGCACCAACAGAGTTTCCAATGATTTTAATAAGCATGTTTAGAGTAGGCCAAGACTTGGCCAGCTTGAAGACTCTCAGCTGTTGATAAAACACAAAATATCCTATTAATAACCTGCACATAAATATAATGATTATTTAAAGTATTTAGGTAGTAGTGGTTGTATGCGTATACTGTAATTGCATAATTTTTCTTATTAAAACAAGAGCAAAGGTGTTTGCTAAAATATATTTATGTATTGATGCAGTTTTGAGAATGGCTAGGCACCATAGCTCTGAGGACTTATGCTGACCAAACACATGACAGTCTTCAGGCAATTTCAAAAATTTTTGTGACTTGTAAACCACCTTTGGGTCACAACAAATTATTAACTAGATAGACCAACACAACCTAACATCAACAGTGTATTGAAACCAGGAATGTTAAAATGTTTTGTATAAACTGCAAATTAACTTTAGACTGACTATCGGAAAGGTTTCTTCACAGTAAGAGCTGTGAAAATGTGGAACAGACTCCCTCCAGAGGTGGTTCTAGCCAGCTCAGTAGATTGCTTTAAGAGAGGCCTGGATTCTTTCCTAAATGCACGTAATATAACTGAGTGCTAAGATTTGTAGGTAAAGTTGATCCGGGGTAAATCCGATTGCCTCTCGGGGGATCAGGAAGGAATTTTTTCCCCTCCTGTAGCAAATTGGATCGTCGCCTTGCTGAGGTTTTTTGCCTTCCTCTGGATCAACTGTGGGTATGGAGTTGGGTGTATGGGATTGTACTGTGTTTTATTTTTTTTTGTTTATTTTTTATTTTTTTTATGGTTGAACTGGATGGACTTGTGTCTTTTTTCAACCTAGCTAACTCTGTAACTATGTAACTATGTATCTGTATACAATGAAAACTACAATAAAATAAATATTAGTAAACAACAAGCTCTAAAGCCATTTTTCCTAGCTTTGAGATTAAAACGACTCTGTCATGAAAGAATATAGGGGCTGCCGTTGCAGGCCTACTTTAAAAGATGCCCTTACCAAATAAGACAAAGAGATGTATTTGAAATTCAATTACTCAAAAACACCTTCTATCGGAATGGTTACAAAAAAACTGATTAAATATGAAGGAAACCTACATTTCATTGTATGATTTTATAAAATATAGGACTAAAGCCGCGTACACACGATCGGTCAAACCGATGAGAATGGTCTGATGGACCATTTTCATCAGACCAAACAGATCGTGTGTGGACGCCATCGATTATTTATCTATCGGTTAAAGAAAAGCAAACTTGTTTTAAATTTAACCGATGGATACCTAACCGATAGCAAAAAAAAACGATCATTTGTAGGCATAACCATCGGTTAAAAATAGACGCATGCTCAGAATCAAGTCGACGCATGCTTGGAAGCATTGAACTTTTTCAGCACGTCGTTGTGTTTTACGTCACCGCGTTCTGACACGATCGTTTTTTTAAACGATGGTGTGTAGGCACGACTGACCATCAGTCAGCTTCATTGGTTAACCGATTGAAAAATCCATCAGGGTGTGTACAAGGCATACGTTTTACATTGACATCATACTGACTTACCAATCGAAAAGATCGTAGCACCGAAAGGCCTTCAACACCCTGAAGACCCAACTCCATTAAACTGAGACTCACTATAAAGCTGTCAAATATGTTCCAGCCCTCTTGAAAATAATAGTATGGATCCATTGCAACCAGCTTCAAAAACATTTCCGCTGTAAAAATTCCAGTAAAAACCTGAAAGAAAAGGGTATAGCCCATTATATTTGCAATGTGGACATAAATTATATGCATCAGATTGTACCAGTACAATTTGATGCGCATAATTTATGAATGATAATTTAAAGTGTACCTTTTAAAGGCCACCCGTCTGCACTCCCAGTCTCATATCTAACTGCCCATAATCTACTGAGATCTCTGTGGCCCCTAATAGGGTTGTCCCGATACCGATACTAGTATCGGTATCAGGACCGATGCTGAGTATTTGCGCGAGTACTTGTACTCGCGCAAATACTCCCGATGCTTAAATAGAATACTTCCCCCCGCCGCCGCCGCCGCCGCAAAGCCGCGATAATCGCCGTGCAATACAGCGGGCATTACAAGTTTCCGTATGTATACTTGTAATGCCCGCCACGCCATCTATAGACACTCCCCTTCTCTGGATTGGACGGATCTGTCCAATCGCGAGCAAGGGGGAGTGTCTATGCACGGATCCGTGTGTATAGACACTCCCCCTTGCTCGCGATTGAACGGATCCATCCAATCCAGAGAAGGGGAGTGTCTATAGATGGCGTGGCTTGTAATGCCCGCTGTATTTTGCACGGGGATTAAGCAGCAGCAGGTATGAGGGGCATGGCTGCAATGTGTGGGGGCACAGGACATGGCTGCAATATGTGGTGGAAATGACATGGCTGCAATATGTGGGGGACATGACATGGCTGCAATATGTGGGGGACATGACATGGCTGCAATATGTGGGGGACATGACTGCAATATGTGGGGGACATGACTGCAATATGTGGGGGACATGACATGACTGCAATATGTGGGGGACATGACATGACTGCAATATGTGGGGGACATGACATGGCTGCAATATGTGGGGGACATGACGTGGCTGCAATATGTGGGGGACATGACGTGGCTGCATATATGGGGGACATGACATGGCTGCAATATGTGGGGAACATGACATGGCTGCAATATGTGGGGGACATGACATGGCTGCAATATGTGGGGGACATGACATGGCTGCAATATGTGGGGGACATGACATGGCTGCAATATGTGGGGGACATGACATGGCTGCAATATGTGGGGGACATGACATGGCTGCAATATGTGGGGGACATGACATGGCTGCAATATGTGGGGGACATGACATGACTGCAATATGTGGGGGACATGACATGGCTGCAATATGTGGGGGACATGACATGGCTGCATATATGGGGGACATGACATGGCTGCAATATGTGGGGGATATGACATGGCTGCAATATGTGGGGGACATGACATGGCTGCAATATGTGGGGGACATGAAATGGCTGCAATATGTGGGGGACATGACATGGCTGCATATATGGGGGACATGACATGGTTGCAATATGTGGGGGACATGACATGGCTGCAATATGTGGGGGACATGACATGGCTGCAATATGTGGGGGACATGACATGGCTGCAATATGTGGGGGACATGACATGGCTGCAATATGTGGGGGACATGACATGGCTGCAATATGTGGGGGAAAATGACATGGCTGCAATATGTGGGGGACATGACATGGCTGCAATATGTGGGGGACATGACATGGCTGCAATATGTGGGGGACATGACATGGCTGCATATATGGGGGACATGACATGGCTGCAATATGTGGGGGACATGACATGGCTGCAATATGTGGGGGACATGACATGGCTGCAATATGTGGGGGACATACATGGCTGCAATATGTGGGGGACATGACATGGCTGCAATATGTGGGGGACATGACATGACTGCAATATGTGGGGGACATGACATGGCTGCAATATGTGGGGGACATGACATGGCTGCAATATGTGGGGGACATGACATGACTGCAATATGTGGGGGACATGACATAGCTGCAATATGTGGGGGACATGACATGGCTGCAATATGTGGGGGACATGACATGGCTGCAATATGTGGGGGAAAATGACATAGCTGCAATATGTGGGGGACATGACATGGCTGCAATATGTGGGGGACATGACATGGCTGCAATATGTGGGGGACTTGATATGGCTGCATATATGGGGGACATGACATGGCTGCAATATGTGGGGGACATGACATGGCTGCAATATGTGGGGGACATGACATGGCTGCAATATGTGGGGGATATGACATGGCTGCAATATGTGGGGGACATGACATGGCTGCAATATGTGGGGGACATACATGGCTGCAATATGTGGGGGACATGACATGGCTGCAATATGTGGGGGACGTGACATGGCTGCAATATGTGGGGGACATGACATGGCTGCAATATGTGGGGGACATGACATGGCTGCAATATGTGGGGGACATACATGGCTGCAATATGTGGGGGACATGACATGGCTGCAATATGTGGGGGACATGACATGACTGCAATATGTGGGGGACATGACATGGCTGCAATATGTGGGGGACATGACATGGCTGCAATATGTGGGGGACATGACATGACTGCAATATGTGGGGGACATGACATAGCTGCAATATGTGGGGGACATGACATGGCTGCAATATGTGGGGGACATGACATGGCTGCAATATGTGGGGGAAAATGACATAGCTGCAATATGTGGGGGACATGACATGGCTGCAATATGTGGGGGACATGACATGGCTGCAATATGTGGGGGACTTGATATGGCTGCATATATGGGGGACATGACATGGCTGCAATATGTGGGGGACATGACATGGCTGCAATATGTGGGGGACATGACATGGCTGCAATATGTGGGGGATATGACATGGCTGCAATATGTGGGGGACATGACATGGCTGCAATATGTGGGGGACATACATGGCTGCAATATGTGGGGGACATGACATGGCTGCAATATGTGGGGGACATGACATGACTGCAATATGTGGGGGACATGACATGGCTGCAATATGTGGGGGACATGACATGGCTGCATATATGGGGGACATGACATGGCTGCAATATGTGGGGGATATGACATGGCTGCAATATGTGGGGGACATGACATGGCTGCAATATGTGGGGGACATGAAATGGCTGCAATATGTGGGGGACATGACATGGCTGCATATATGGGGGACATGACATGGTTGCAATATGTGGGGGACATGACATGGCTGCAATATGTGGGGGACATGACATGGCTGCAATATGTGGGGGACATGACATGGCTGCAATATGTGGGGGACATGACATGGCTGCAATATGTGGGGGACATGACATGGCTGCAATATGTGGGGGGACATGGCTGCATTTGGGGACACATTAAAAAAAGTATCGGTATTCGGTATCGGCGAGTACATGGAAAAAAGTATCGGTACTTGTACTCGGTCCTAAAAAAGAGGCATCGGGACAACCCTAGCCCTAAAGAGTGACGCACAAACTTACTAGACCGTCTGGCAGAAAAAGCAGCATAAAAATGCTAATAATAGCTCATATTGCATATTTTGCATATAATAGCTCATAGCTCATATTGCACAAGAGTTTAGGAGAGTTTATGGGCATTTGCTTTTACAGGGGTTTTTTCCACAACATTCCCCTCTGCCCACTTTTCATGGTACACATGAAAAATCAAACTTTCCTAAGCTATGCGTTTAGGAGCGTTTGAGCGTTAAACTTTGTTTCTGCCTGAAAGGTGCTCTCAAAAATGCGATCCAGAAGGGATTTTTTTACTGCCTCTAAACATGGCCTTATAATATGCTTCTGGACACATAAGATAACCTGGAGCTGCTTCTACAGGGAGGAGGAAAAAAACACAGCCATTAATGGGCACATTTGGCCATGAGTGTCTTCTGACATTTATAACTGGCAGCCCAGAAATATACGTTCACTTTTCCATGATTTTTATACAATATAGTGGTACAAAGATGGTTTAAACACAACTGAGGTTAATAAAGGATTAGAAACATACTATTTTGGCAAAATGTTGGGTTCAACTAAAAATCTTACCAAGTTTCCTACATATAAAACACCTTCAAACTGCTCAGTCATTGGATAGTGCTCCATTGCCATGAATAAAGTATTCAGGACAATACAGATGGTTATGGCCAAGTCCACAAAAGGATCCATTACAATCATGTTTACTATTGTCTTGATCTGTACCCACAGAGGGCAACATGTCCATATCAAATAAGTGTCTGCAAACTTGTACCAACAAGGTGGACACTTCCGCTGAGACTCTTCCAGTTCTACAAACAGAATGAATATAAAGAACATCACTACAGCACTGAAAGGAGGAGATTTAATACAATGTAATTTCACATGTTAGGCATACAACTACATCTTTCAAAAGAAGAAAAATCTGCTTTATTTTTATCTTTATGTATGTAACTATTAAAGTGATACTTTTTTTTAAAGTAACAAACATGTTATACTTACCGTCTCTGTGAAGTGGTTTTGCACAGGGCAGCCCAGACCCTCCTCTTCTTGGGTCCCTCCCTCCTGTTGAGTGCCCGTACAGCAAGCAGCTTGGGGCACCCAAGCTGAGCCACAGCTCCGTGTGCTCATTCAGACACAGAGCAGGGGCCAGGCCCTGCCCCCTCTTTCTCCTCATTGGCTCACTGACTGATTGACAGCAGCAGGTGCCAATGGCGCTTTGCTGCTGTCTCAGCCAATGAGGAGGGAGAGTACT
This sequence comes from Rana kukunoris, assembly GCA_029574335.1. Classification (NCBI taxonomy): domain Eukaryota; kingdom Metazoa; phylum Chordata; class Amphibia; order Anura; family Ranidae; genus Rana; species Rana kukunoris. Next base: position 126,436,646 of record CM056050.1, on the reverse strand, counting down.
AGACAGCTGAGTCTCTCGTGCAACATCGATCGAGATGGGACTCGGGTAAGTATTGGGGGGGCTTGGGCTGCTGCACAGAAAAGGCTTTCTCATATATTTATATGCATTAAGACAATGCCTCTAAAACCACTTTAATAAAACAAAAAGAGCCAACAAATGGATGTCCTGTGATTCTTACATTAGTATGTAAATCAAAGTAGGTTATTTATCCACTATCAATCTCACCACCAAATATCTCAAATGTTATGGTAGTTGTTTTCAAGCTAAAAATAAAGTTTCTCTTAACAGTATTCTGGGGTATCTGGGCTACATTTACTCATCTAATAATCCAAGAAAACTCCAAAAACCCTCATGTTGTCAGAATGAGGAATCAGGTAGGGAATATTATTATTATCATTATGTGGGGAAATATGGGATTACCCAAGAAGAGCATCAGTTCAGTAGGTATGTCTGTAAAAACAGAAAGATTTTCGCTTCCCACCACATGGATCTCACCAGGGTTAAGTCTGCCTTTTTTTCTTACACAAAGTCACAGGTTTTTATTGTGCAACTATAACAACCTTTGGCATTGTGCAGGCCAGACACTTGCATCTTAACATTTACAGTACCTGCCGCCGATATTGTGTCAATCTGGCCTCTGCTAGCGGCAAGACTGACACCCGTGATCCCCAACGCCGGGAGCGAGCGCCGAGCTATGTCGCTCCTCCCATTTGCCACCCCCAATGGATTCCTATTGATGCGCGGCATCTTGTGGGGGCGGTGAGCGCAAGAAACACAGCCTCGTATCGCCGGTTTCCAGCACGATCACATCACGCTGGAAACACAAAATCAGCGACACCTACTGTAATGACAGGATAAGGAGGACATTAGGTGCTTGCATAGCATCCTTGCTTGCCCCTCCCATGTCTCTTTCTATCAGCACTGTTAGCACAGAAATGGAGAGAAACTAATGGAGAATAGAAATGCTAGAATACGAGTTATGCCGCGTACACACGATCGGAAATTCCGAGCTTTTGGTCGAAAATTCCGACCATGTGTATGCTCCATCGGACATTTGCTGTCGGAATTTCCGACAACAAAAATTTGAGAGCTGGTTCTCAAAATTTTCCGACAAGAAAAGTTCTTGTCGGAAATTCCAAACGTCTGTATGCAATTCCGACGCTCAAAAAAACACGCATGCTCAGAATCAAGCAGAAGAGCCAAACTTTATTGATCTTGGCTCGTTTTACATCACCGCGTTCTTGACGGTTGGAATTTCCAACAAGATTTGTGTGACCGTGTGTATGCAACACAAGTTTGAGCCAACATTCCGTCGGAAAAAAATCCAAGGTTTTGTTGTCGGAATTTTCGATCGTGTGTACGCGGCATTAGTATCAGTTTCCAGTGGAGGAATAAACCCCTCTAATTTTGGGTGACCCACAAGTATGGACGCTGCTACAATATGTAAAACTATATGTTCCGTTTTTAAAAATTTTACAATGAGATGCCTCATAATGTGCATAATTATAAAGGGTGCCTTGACTGAAAAAAAAGTTGAGAAATACTAGTATGCAAATAGGTCAAGGACAACATACCATCCTAAGGAGTAAGTAAACAATTTTGTTGACCTGCAAGCAACGCTGTATCCTGGCCTAGACCAACAAGGCCCAGGCCTAGGGCAGCACTTTGCAGGGGGACAGCACAGAAAGTTAGCGTAGCGTCAGTCTTATGAGGCAGACTGGGCAGAGAGGCAAATTAGTCCCATAAAGGGGGGCACTGCCTTTGGTAGGCTGGCGGCCAGCATTCCGCAACTGTGGGAGGAGGGATTGCTTCGAAATTTTGACTGTCCTATCATCAGGGCTGGACTGGGACAAAAGTTTGGCCCTGGACTTCATCCAGACTGGCCCACTTTAACAGGTCTCTCCCATGGCGGCCGGACAACTCACTCAACCCCCCCCCCTGGCAACCCAAGCCTTCTCTCCCCCTTCACTAGCCACTAGCCTCTAGCAACTAGCCACGGCTGGTACTTTTATAGGCAGTACCAGTGGGGAAGCTAGACGTTATTTCACCCGGGGCAAAGAATCAGTTCGGTCCCCCCCCCCCTTATGGGACAAGATTAGGCATAAGTGAGAAACTCCAAGGCCATAGCTGTTGAGTCGGCTGTCTGTCCCCTCCCCCATGCTCCCCTGTCATCCCCCTGTTCCTCTGGTCCTCCCCCACTTCTCTGTTCCCCCCAGGTGAGCGCTGCGGGGAGGGAGAGGAGGTGAGCACTGCGGGAAGGGAGAGACAGAGGATCGGAGGGGGGCAGTGGTTCGCTGTCTCTGAAGCCAGCCTACTGAGCCATCGGCCCACTGGGAAACTCCCTGTAGTCCCAATGGCCAGTCCATCCCTGCCTATCATCCTGGACAAACCTTCCTCACTGTGCTATGTATTTTCTGCTGCACCGTTGGCACGGTTGACTTCTCCTTAGTCCTCTCCATAAAATGATCAGAAATTTGTGCCTACAGTAGAACTATAGGAACACTTTTTTTCTTAATTTTGGATAGAGTAAGGGAGGGTTTATTTTTTTACCATCCCTGTCCCATTGCAGAGATTTCCCTTCACTTCCTGGCCCACTAGCCAAACAGGAAGTGAGAGCAAATCTATGCAAATTAAGGGACTCCATTGCCCCCTCAGGCCCTCGGAACTAGTGTCCCCACTCAAAATGTTCAAGGCGGGTCTTAAACAACAAGGGGTGTGGCCTTGGCAGGAAGGGGTGGGTCATATTTAAATTAGGGGGTGCACAAGTTTAGTCAGGCCTAGGGCAGCACAAAACCTAAATACACTACTGCCTGCAAGCCCCATCTAACTACTGTGTTTCATTACTGGTTACTGAGGCCACCCATCCTATGGATAGGCCAATCAAGACATGCACAATGCCCTGGTTTTGGGGCCTCTCAGAATAGTTGGGAAGCAATTGCAAGGTATGTGCAAGCATTTGAGGATATCTGAATTTCATGCATGTTTGCCAACAAATTTACTTTAAATATGACACATCAAAAAGTAGTTTATACCTTCCACAAGAGTTTGTGTCAGGACACTAAGGACGCTATTAGCTCTGTGTTTCTTTCCAAATGATGCATTAAGCTGGTCAATTGACACGCGAAGAGAAGATCCCGAAGGTTTCTTTTTAATCTCTATCTCTGTTGAAGGCTGTAAAATAGCATAGTGAAATTAGGAAATTATAATTTACGGTAAAATGATAACTACATACCAGTTTTGTGACTATTTAGACCAAGTATGAAACTACATATTTTGTTCTCAAAATGTCCTAGAATGACACTATAATAATAGGATGGTAAATTCTAAATGAAAACTATATCACAAGATTATTAAAGCTGAGTCTGAAGACAATGTGAGACATTGTGACAAAAAACTTCTCTAAATCTTTCTTAAAGCTACCTTCTGAAAAAGATCTCTCTATTTTTTTTTATTTTTATGCAGCAATGAAATACTACTAATTATGTATCATTGTAGTCTATGTTTGCAATGATGAAGCATGCAGATCCATACTGTTTTATGTTTAAAAATGTAATTCCCACACATTCATGTATGTGGTTTACTTAGCAAGTTTAAAGCTGACCTCTAGATGAACAGTAAAATGCACAGAAGAAATACATACACTATATTACCAAAAGTATTGGGACACTTCCTTTACACGCACATGAACTTTAATGGCATCCCAATCTTAGTCTGTAGGGTTCAATATTGAGTTGGCCCACCCTTTGCAGCTATAAAAACTTTCCACTATGCTGGGAAGGCTGTCCACAAGGTTTAGGAGTGTATCTATGGGAATGTTTGACCATTCTTCCAGAAGTGCATTTTTGAGGTCAGGTAATGGTGTTGGACGAGAAGGCCTGGCTCACAGTCTCTACAAATGTGCTTCTGGAAGAATGGTTAAACATTCCCATAGACTGAAGCTCTGTACACACGGGCCAGAATCTCGTCAGGAAAAAACCCTTGTTTTTCCTGACGAGATTCTTGGCAAGAATCTCTTGCGCCCGAGTGTACAGACTCTCCTTTCAAAAGAACCGCGGTTCTATTGAAAGACAAGAACACGGTGACGCCATCGCGTATGATGAGCATGTACTCATCACATTCAATGCCGTCGCCGCCATCTTGCTGCACCCTACCTTTGCCTAGGAAGCTACTACGAATGCGTGAAAGTCATTTTGAGCATGCGTGGGGGGTTTCCACGGTGACAGGTAAGTATACACAATCTCGGGTTTCTCGGCAGGAAAACTGCAGAGAATCTCATAACGTTTTCTTGTCGGAAAGCCTCATACACACGCTCGGTATACTCGGCAAGAAAGCTCTGCCAGCAGTTTTCTTGCTGGTTCTTGCCGAGTAAACCGAGCGTGTGTACGAGGCTACACTCCTAAACCTTGTGGACAGCCTTCCCAAAAGAATTGAAGCTGTTATATCTGCAAAGGGTGGGACAACTCAATATTGAACCCTACGGACTAAGATTGGGATGACATTAAAGTTCATGTGCGTGTAAAGGCAGGTGTCCCAATACTTTTGGGAATATAGTATATACTGTGTGGAAGCTGTATTTCTGTTATAGGATTTGCATTTCTGTCCATCTAGTCCTGAGATGTACACAGCCCTGTCGGACAGTTCAGCCAGTCTCCAGATCTGATTTGTCACTATTGCAGTTTAGTTATACATCCTAGTCTTGTCTCTGCCTCAATCTGTGATTAGACAGTGAAGAAGAAGCAAGTAGACTAAGGAGCTCATCTCTATCACTCTGCTCTCTCCTACCACAGCATATGAGCAGTGCAGCACAACTGTTTGGCTTCTTGTGCTGCTACTTACTCTCCCAATCTGAGCTCTGCTGCATGAATTTATAAACACTTTATCCAAAGCTAGAGAAAAACACCTTGCTTGGGGTACTACATTAAAAGCATTACGTTAAAGCCTCAAAGTTATAATTATGATTTTTTTTAAAGCAACAATAAAATCAAATTGTATGTATGTTTATTTTTTTGTTGTTAATATCCTGGCTGCTTTTTTTCTTTTACACACAGTGGTCACATCTAAATAAATTGTGGGTATGTCCTTTCAGTTCAATTCCACAGTCAGCCACTAATGAACTGACTTTGATATACAGTAGAAGCTCAGATTACGAGCGGTAGAATGCTCGTAATCCAAAGTACTCGCATATCAAAGCGAGTTTCCCCATTGAATTTGTTCCGCATTGACTTCAATGGCATGCAATACAGGCATACTCCACTTTAAAGTACATAATGGGGTTTATTTACTAAAGCTGAGAAGTGCAAAATCAGGTTCACGTCTGTACAGAAAGCAATGAGCTTCCAGGTTTTATTACCAGGCTTAATTTAACAAGCTGGGGTTAGAAGCTGATTGATTTCTATGCAGAACTGAGCCTGATTTTGCACTTTCCATCTTTAGTAAATAAACACCATTGTGTACTTAAAAGTGGGGTATGCCTGTACTGCATGCGGCCAGAGGTGGGGAGCGCCAGAGAGCCTCGGGAACAGACGGAAAGGCCCGAGGACAGCTCAGCTGACCTCGGCAAACCTCGGAAAGGCTCGGGAACAGCGTACGGCTCCAGTGCCCCCACACCTCAGGCCAAACGCGGTACTGCACACCGAATTGGCTTGAATCCTGCTAGCTTTGCGAAACACTCGCAAACCGAGTTAGGCTTTAAAAAAATACAGTGCTCGTATTGCAAAATGCTCATTAACCGCGTTACTCGCAATCCGAAGTTCCACTGTACTTGTATTTTTTACAACAAACCTACAAAATGTATAAATATAGCTATTTTTTATGCACTGTATCCAAAGTAGTAGTGTTTACTTTGAACTTAATTTACAGGTAAATTAAACTGAATTTGTTTTGCTAATATAATTTCTTGTATATGTTTATGTTTAAGTGTTTTACCTGTAGTTCTTTATGTGTTTTGCATTATTTCTAAGAACATGCATCATGCTATTCTTTAAATACCCATGCTAGGTTAGAGAGGGAATCAGAAATGTTACAAATTAGGCTAACATGCTATCTAGATTAGGTAGATAAATAATAGCTAAGAAAGGAGATATTTCAGTCACTGGGTCTTTAAAGAAACAAAAGCAAACTGGAATTTAAAAACCTTATATAGCACTAATTAATCGAGTATTTATTGTGCTTTCATAAGCTTTCTTGTTTCTATATAGATGCAGTAAAAAAAAAAAAGGCTGCGCTGAATGTTAAAGCAACAGGTACACTTTAACCATAAATTTTAATCTCATACCGAAGCAACATTTATGAAAAAATGTATTATGTAAATTTCCAGAATGTTTTTGTCTCCAGGTTAGACACATTAATATAGGTTAACTAAGGAAACTAAATATAACAAAAAATGGCTAAATAGGATATAGTAAAAGGTTTACATAAAAGGTTAGAATAGTGTTAGGAAAATCAATACTCATTCCACCAGGGAAGGATCCAGAAGTATTTTTGAGGGCGGCATACAGGAAGCACGAGGGTTGACCGCCATGCCTAGACTAAACTACTTATTGACTTTCTTACGCTGTCATCAGTAGCTGCCTTATCTATTTTCACCTCAGGCAGAAGACGTCCACCAGGAATATTGGCGCCAGGACCACCAATTATTGACACCACGCCATTGCAATCCACTGCGCTGCTGCGCTTCACATTCCTTCGTAGGTTTGGAAAGATGCGAGAGGACCGACTGCCCTGGCTGTATCCGCTGTTGTAACTGTTGCGTCGGTTGTGACCTCGGACTGGTAAAAATAAAGAATCTCTTCGACCTTCACTTTCCTCCACCGTGCTATGTTCATCATCTGCAAACTCATTTTCAGTCTCAGGTTCTCGGAAACTTCTCCGAAAACTAAAGATGCTACTTCTGCTATTGTGCCTGGACAGGTAGGGAGAGCCTGGGATGCTTAGCAAAGACTGGAATACATAGAAAAAAAAAATATGAATTAAATTAGCAAAAATACAGTATGCATTGTGTATATAACACACACACCTATATACCGTCTATAGCTTGCCAGACAGACTAATCACATGACACTCTTAAACCGTGTACACGCGATCGGTTTGTCCGATGAAAACAGACCGATGAACTGTTTTCATCGGACAAACCGATTATGTGCGGGTCCCACCTGTCTTTTTTCCATCAGTGATAAAAAATAGAACATGTTTTAAATTTTTCCTATGGATAAAAAACCGATAGAAAAATCCGATCGTCTGTGTGGAACTCCATCGGAGAAAAATGTACGCATGCTCAGAATCAAGTCGACGCATGTTCGGAAGCATTGAACTTTATTTTTTTGGGTTTGTCATAGTGTTTTACGTCACCGCGTTTTGGCACGGTCTGAATTTAGTCTGATAGTGTGTATGCAAGACTGATGAAAGTCAGCTTCATCGGATATCAGACGAAAAAATCCATCGGATTAGATTCCATCAGATATTCGATCGTGTGTACAGGACTTAAGACACTTGAGACCCAATTACTACTATTCCTACCCTCACTGTTTCCAACGAAAATATAAATGTGCAAAAACTTTTTGAAGACCCCACATGCATACACAGTGCCTTGAATATTCATACCGCTTACATTTTTCCCCATTTTGTCATGTTACAACCAAAAACGTAAATGTATTTTATTGGAGTTTTATGTGATAGAGCATATACTGTGTATATGTATGTGTGTGTGTATATATATATATATATATATATATATATATATATATATGTATATACAGTGCATTGAAAAAGTTCTCATACCCCTAACATTTTCAACATTTTGTCATGTTACAACCAAAAAACTTAAATGTATTTTATTGAGATTTTATGTGATAGACCAACACAAAGTGGCACAGAATTGTGAAGTGATAAAAACAAATGGTTTTCCAAATTATTTACAAATAAATATCTGAAAAGTGTTACGTGCATTTGTATTCAGCCCCCTTTACTCTGATATACCTAACTAAAATCTAGTGGAACCAATTGCCTTCAGAAGTCACCTAGTTAGTAAATAGAGTCCACTTGTGTGCAATTTAATCTCAGTATAAATATAGCTGTTCTGTGAAGTCCTGTGAAGGTTTGTTAGAGAACCTTATCCAACAAACAGTATCATGAAGGCCAAGTAACCCACCAGACAGGTCAGGGATAAAGTTGTGGAGAATTTTAAAGCAGGGTTAGGTTATAAAAAAATATCCACAGGTTTTAATATCTCACAGAGCACTGTTCAATCCATCATCTGAAAATAGAATGAGTATGGCACAACTGCAAACCTACCAAGACATGGCCGTCCATCTAAATTGACAGCAAGGCAAGGAGGGCATTAATCAGAGAAGAAGCCAAGAGGCCCATGGTAACTCTGGAGGAGCTGCAGAGATCCACAGCTCAGGTGAGAGAATCTGTCCTCAGGACAACTATAAGTCATGCACCCCACAAATCTGGCCTTTATGGAAGAGTGGCAGAAAGAAAGCCATTGTTGAAAGAAAGTCATAAGATGTCCCATTTGCAGTTTGCGATAAGCCATGTGGGGAACACAGCAACTTTTTGGCCTAAAAGCAAAACGCTATGAAAACTAATGCCCTGTACACACGATCAGTTTTTCCAAAAGGAAAACAGTGGTTTTTTTTTCCTATGGAAAATTGCTCAAACGGTCACACAAATCTTGTCTGAAATCCCGAACGTCAAAAATGCGGTAACGTACAACATGTACGACGAGCCGAGATCAATGAAGTTTAATAGGCAGTTCTGCTCTTCTGCTTGATTCTGAGCATGCATGTTTTTTTTTCGCGTCGTAATTGCATGCAGACGATCGTGATTCCCAATAGGAATTATTCCTGTCACGAAAATAGTAAGCCTGCTCTCAATCTTTTTTTGGCAGGAATTCAGACAAAAAAAGTGTGGTGGAGCATACACGGTCGGAATTCCTGACAAAAAGCTCACATCGCACTTTTCTTGCCGGAAAAACTGATTGTGTGTATGAGGCATTACACTGCACATCACCCTGAACACACCATCCCCACCGTGAAACATGGTGGTAGCAATGCACGCCACACTTTTCACATATTTATTTGTAAAAGATTTTGAAAACCATTTATCATTTTCCTTCCACTTCCCAATTATGCGCCACCTTTAGTTGGTCAATCACATAAAATCCCAATAAAATACATTTAAGTTTTTTGGTTGTAACATGACAAAATGTTGAAAATGTTAAGGGGTATGAAAACTTTTTCAAGGCACAGTGTGTATATATATATATATATATATATATATATATATATATATATATATATATATATATATACACATATACATACATATAAACACACACACACACACACACATATATACACAGTATCTCACAAAAGTGAGTGAACCCCTCACATTTTTGTAAATATTTTATTATATCTTTGCATGTGACAACACTGAAGAAATGACACTTTGCTACAATGTAAAGTAGTGAGTGTACAGCTCGTATAACAGTGTACATTTTATGTCCCCTGAAAATAACTCAACACACAGCCATTAATGTCTAAACTGCTGGCAACAAAAGTGAGTACACCCCTAAGTTAAAATTTTCAAATTGGGCCCAATTAGCCATTTTCCCTCTCCGTTGTCATGTGACTCGTCAGTGTTACAAGGTCTCAGGTGTGAATGGGGAGCAGGTGTGATAAATGTGGTGTTATCACTCTCACTCTCTTATACTGGTCACTGGAAGTTCAATATGCCACCTCATTGGAAAAGAACCTCTGAAAAAAAAAAATGTTTGCTCTACATAAAGTTGAACTAGGCTATAAAAAGTTTGCCAAGACCGTGAAACTGAGCTGCAGCCTGGTGGCCAAAACCATGCATTGGTTTAACAGGACAGGTTCCTGAAGAAGTTGAGTGCACGTGGTCAGCGTCATATTCAGATGTTGTTTTTGGGAAAAAGATGTACAGTACGAGTGCTGCCAGCATTGCTGCAGAGGTTAAAGGGGTAGTGGGTCAGCCTGTCAGTGCTCAGACCATACGCCACACACATGCATCAAATTGGTCTGCTTGGCTGTCGTCCCAGAAGGAAACCTCTTCTAAAGATGATGCACAAGAAAGCCCGCAAACAGTTTGCTGAAGACAAGCAAACTAAGGACATGGATTAATGGAACCATGTCCTGTGGTCTCATGAGACCAAGAAAAACTTATTTGGTTCAGATGGTGTCAAGTATGTGTGGCGGCAACCATGTGAGGAGTACAAAGACAAGTGTGTCTTGCCTACAGTCAAGCATGGTGGTGGGAGTGTCATGTCTAGGGCTGCATGAATGCTGCCAGCACTGGGGAGCTACAGTTCATTGAGGGAACCATGAATGCCACCATGTACTGTGACACACTGAAGCAGAGCATAATCCCTCTCCCTTCGGAGACTGGGCAGTAGGGCAGTATTCCAACATGATAATGACCTCAAACACACCTCCAAGGCAACCCCTGCCTTGCTAAAGAAGCTGAGGGTAAAGGTGATGGACTGGCCAAACATGTCTCCAGACCTAAACCCTATTGAGCATCTGTGGGGCATCCTCAAATGGAAGGTGGAGGAGCGCAAGGTCTCTAACATCCACCAGCTCCGTGATGTCGTCATGGAGGAGTGGAAGAGGACTCCAATGGCAACCTGTGAAGCTCTGGTGACCTCTATGCCCAAGAGGGTTAAGGCAATGCTGGAAAATAGTGGCGGCCACACAAAATATTGACACTTTGTGCCCAATTTGCGCATTTTGACTTAGAGGTGTACTCACTTTTGTTGCCAGTGATTTATTCATTAATCGCTGTGTGTTGTTATTTTGAGAGGACAGCAAATGTACACTGTTATACAAGCTGTACACGCACTACTTTACATTGTAGCAAAGTGTCATTTCTTCAGTGTTGTCACATGAAAATATATAATAAAATATTTACAAAAATGTGAGGGGTGTACTCAGTTTTGTGAAAGATATATATTATATATACACACATACATTATCGTATGGATGATATTTGCTAAACTTTTCTCAATCTTCTTAATCTAAGACCATTCATAGGTATTCCTTATTATTATCGATAACATTTCGGTTATGCAACTGAAGCTTTTAGTTTCCATTTCTGTCATTGTGCCACATTCTTCAATAAAACTTTATTCTAATATGTGTGTGTGTGTATATATATATATATATATATATATATTTATGGTCGTGGCCCTCTGACTGCGAGTGATGTGGATCACATAAACACGCGACAAGACTTACAACATAAATAGACCTGAAGTGTGCCTTGGTGGTCTGGTCAGTATGCCAAGAAAAGGGGGCATACCCAAATGAAGTAATGGGTAGTTATTTGTAGAAGGATATGCTGAGAAGTACCCTGAAAAAGGGAAGGGCGGGAGGGTGTCGAATGCGATTGAATGCGCAGACTCACAGACATGAGGTGAGCTTGGAAGAGTCGGCCCAGTGACGTGTAGTACTGCACGTTGAACCGACAAAGAGCATGTGTGAGTGGGCTGCTTAAATACCCTCCGGGCTACTCCCATAAACTCAGGCCACCATACTAGCCTTCTTATATATATATATATATATATATGACAATAAATAAGTTCATAAACTTACAATAACTTAAAAATGGGAAAAAAATAAAAAGACTTAGGGAATAGTGTTAGTTCTGTCCACTGTCTTATGCCCTGTATACACGATCAGTTCGTCTGATGAAAACGTTGGACCGTGTTCCTCAGACGAACCGATCGTGTGTGGGCCCCATGTTTTTTTTTCCCATCGGTGAAAAAAAATAGAACCTGTTTTAAAATTTTCTGATGGTTAAAAAAACGATAGAAAAAAACAATCGTCTGTGGGGAAATCCATCGGTCAAAAATCCATGCATGCTCAGAATCAAGTCGACGCATGCTCGGAAGCATTAAACTTCATTTTTCTTTTTAACTGATGGTGTGCAGGCAAGACTGATGAAAGTCAGCATCATCGGATATATGATGAAAAAATCCATCGGTCCGTTTTCATCAGATGAACCGACCGTGTGTACGTGGCATTAGTGTACCAGGAGAATTAGTTAAACCATATAAAAAACTATCATAATTTGGTATTTTATATTGTTTATAGGTCAGAAAAAGTTTCCAGTAGCTTTTTACATGAGTCTGAATTTCTAAATTGTAATCACCAAACCCATATTGCATTCTACACATAAAAGTCAGCAATTTTTATCAACTCACAGTACCCACTACACTACCAGGGATTGGTTTCTTTTCAATATTGGAGGAAGCTTAAGGCACCATACACACTATTAGATTTTCTGCAGGTTTTTGTCTTTAGGTTTACCAAAACCATCTAATATGAGGTCAAATTATAAGGCCAGTTTTATCGGTCCAAACCGATCGTGTGTACGCCCATCGGACCGTCGTCCGTCGGACCAAAGTTTTAAAACTTCCTTTAAAATCGGAACGTTGGACGCCTGACCATCGGGCCAAACCGATAGTTAGTACGCAAAAGCATCGGTCCAAAAACCCGCTCATGCTCAGAATCAAGTCGATGCATGCTTGGAAGCATTGTACTTTTTTTTTTCAGCACGTCGTTGTGTTCTACGTCACCGCGTTCTGACCCGATCGGATTTTGGACTGATGGTGTGTACGCACATCAGACCATCAGGCCACTTCAGCGGTGAACCAATGAAAACGGTCCGTCGGACCATTCTCATCGGGTTGGACCGATCGTGTGAACGCAGCCTAAGAGTTTGAAGACTAAAAACTTGAAGGAAAACTGATAGTGTGTATGGGGCTTTAGATTTTGTTGCTATGTTTCCCACCCCTCTGTTGGACTGCTTTTGGATGTGTTGGCCAATGTATCTTCAACTAAAACAATGCTTGCAGTGTAAAGATGCAAGTGAGTCTTCCTATTTTGTATGAGAAAAATAAAAATCTGCATGCACATACTCTTAGCCATGCCAATACAATACAATTCTAAAGATAATTCAAAATGTACTTTATATTATCAAATAGGATTTTTTCACGGTACCTGATCCATTATTGAAAACTTTCGTCCCAGCCTATTGTCAGGATACCAAATACCTTTTCTTCTCATGCCATCTTCTGATTCTGATTTGTAAACCTTCTCATTGTCGCACTTTTCCTCCCCTTCAGACAATTCTTTTTGTTTTCGCTTCTTTCTACGATTCCTTCTTTCCTTTGCACTTTTAGAACTCGGTTTGGAAAATTCTGAAGAGGTCTGAGACATTCTTGCATCTCCTTCTTCTTCTTCATCCTCTGCTGGATCCTCAGTAACAGTACCAGCTGAGGTGGCCATAGCTGCTGCCTAAAGTAAATGAAGAACACAAAATAATATCTCATGTATATAGAGGTAGATCATGCGTTTCTTGCATGTGAATTTATACTACAAATTTAGGCAATGTTGTTGTTTTTTGGTTGGCTGCACTGGAATTAAACAATCAAAATTCCGTCAGTCACTAGAACCTGCATAGTGCATGTGCTTAAAGCGGAGGTTCACCCTAAATAAAGTCTCTCTCATGTGATCCAGCATACTGGTGTCAGCGCCAGTATGCTGTTTTTTTTTTTTTTAAATCCCCCACTTACTGTATTATGTTCAATTTTAATTTCTTTCCCCCGCGGTGGACGGCTCTAGTATAGCGCGTCACATCTTAAGAAAATACACGATAAGGACTCGGATATTCTCGGCGCAATGTGGCGCCTGCGCACAGACCTAGGAGCTGACTGCGCAGGCGCCGTATTTCTCTGAGTCCTATTCCGGCTTTTTCCGTAGGGCGTGACGCGCCATAGCCGTAGGACTCAGAGAAATACGGCGCCTGCACAGTCAGCTCCTAGGTCTGTGCGCAGGCGCCGCATTTCGCCGAGATTACCCGAGTCCTTATCGGGTATTTTCGTAAGATGTGACGCGCTATACTGGCGCCGTCCACCACGGGGGAAAGAAATTAAAATTGAACATAATACAGTAAGTGGGGGATTTAAAAAAAAAAAAAAAACAGCATACTGGCGCTGACGCCAGTATGCTGGATCACATGGGAGAGATTATATTTAGGGTGAACCACCTCTTTAAAAAGGGACTGACCATAAGGGCTCCTTTGTATGGCTTTATTCTCCAACATGTCAGCAACAAGTAAGGAGGGAGTTGACAGACAAAGAAGGGGAGAAATATCCACTTATTTCGTATGAAAAACTATTAGAACTGATAGATTTGTAAGACTAGCCAGACCTGTTCTTCTTGAGCTCTCTTCAGTTGCTCCAGCATTGCTTTAAATTCATTTTCCTTCTGTTCTGCCTCCTCCAAAGTTGCTTGATTTTGTTCTTCATAAGCCATGGCCACCACAGCCAGGATCAAATTGACCAGGTAAAATGAGCCAACAAAGATGACCAAAATAAAGAAGATCATGTATGTTTTCCCAGAAGCACGCAGAATCTAAATTATAAATAAGAATGTGTTAGTATTTTGTTAATTAAACAAGATGATTATACTGTAACTCAGTCAAAACTCAATAAGACATTATAATTGTATTAAAAATATACCTATTTTTCTCTTGGGAGTTGTCGAGTTTACTAGGGTAATAGCTGTAAGTCACTGATCAGCTCTTCTTTTGTAAGAAGAGATATATCTCTTTCAACTAATACTACCTGCTCAAGAAGGGAAGCTGTTCAGTGATTTATAGCCTCAACAAAATAGACCTCCCCTATGTGTAATATAGGCGTCTCACTGTTATAGTCACACACTTTGTAATTGGAAAAGAGATTCTTGAAATAAACTGAAATAAATAAAGCAAGCAAAGTCTGAAGTACAAGTACATTGCTGTGTTTTAAAAATTAGATTTGTAATATTTAGCCATAGCAGTATGGCCATGGCAAAGTTTTTAAATGTGCCCCAAAGACTTTCACCCTTTCACTGTCAGGTCCATACAGCATACGGATCTACAGCACTGCTTCCAGCTAGCACGGACCTCATTTCTCTTTCTGCTATAAACTCATGGACTTCAGTGACCATAACCTATAGCAGAATTGTTTCTCAGACTCCTATAACTCTCCTATAACTCTGATTAGGAGATTACAAGTTCGAGTTACTCAGCTCAAATGTGACCCCCCCCCCCCCATCATGCTGCAGCTTCCCATTCTCTAGCCTCTCCACCTCCCATTGCTCCGTTTCCTCTAAAAAAGCTCCCCCCCTATTATTTCCTATCTCCTTCATCCCTTTTCTCCCCCCAGCACTAATTTCCTCCCCCCACACCAATCCGACTGCCCCCCAGCAGAGGGGATTATGTCCTCCCAACCACTCCGATCACCCCCCGCATCTCCGATCCTCTGCTGCTGGGCAGCAAGCCCTCCTTTTCTTCCCGTTGCCTGCAGCTGCTGGCCATCACTCAGCTCCGGCTAGCTGACAGGCTGGAGAGCGGGGGAGGGGGAAGAGTGGTGCAGGTGAGGTTGAGACGGGGAAGTCTTGGTAAACATATGACTACCAGCCCCCTCCCTGTACTTAAATGGACACAGGCAGTTATCACAGATCACTCCTGTGCCCATTGATAACTGAGCATAGTAAACTGAGTTTATTATGTGTCAGTTTATGAATGAATCAAGAGTCTCTACACAGGCTCTTTATTCATTCATGTAATGTGCAGCTTAGGTAGCAGACATAGGGACTTTCTTCAGTCCCTATTCTCTGCCTCAAAAAAGAGATATCAGGGGTCTGTTCAAACCTCTGATATCTCACCAAAGACCCCCCCCCCAAAAAAAAAAGTACAAAATATAAATAAATATTAAAAAATATAATTGTAATAAAAGTTGAAACACATTTAAAATATTATGAAAAAACACATTTCCGTCAAGCAGATTCACCTGCTAAGCTGGGGGTCTGTCCGCTGACATTGAATTCCAATTGAAATATATGGAACTGCCTGCACGGGGTTGCACTGAACACCTGTGCATCCTGGTGCAGGAATACATGGCTCTCCAAGCGCATACACTTTAGTATGCCACAAGTGAATGATGCTTTAGTAGCAATTTAGCAGGAATTTTGAAAGTTATGTTGTGTTTATGTGCTCTAATAACAATTTTAGAGTATCTTTAGGGAAAACAGCGATTTGATGAACATTTGCACAATTATTACGGGGCTAAAAATGTCAGTAGCACTTTTTATATTTTACAGGTCATGTGATTTCATAAAACGTATGGTTTGGGGGGGAGGGGGGGTCTTCAAATTCTGAAAGCTGTAAATGAAAAATGGTAACCCTTCAGATTTTGTAGTAAATTGTTTTTATTTAGTTTTGCATTTTTCACAAAAAAAGTGAAATTTAAAATGTACAAATATTTGTTATTTATTAACTCAATATAGTTTTAACTTTTAAATTTAGTAAGAATTTAGCAAGAATTTTGTACATTTCACCATGTATGAATCTACCAATAATGGTTTTAGTGTATTTTCTGCAAAAACATTGATTTGATAAACATTTGTGCAAATATTGTAGTGCCTTAAAAATCAGTAGCACATTATTTTTATTCTACTGGCCATGTGCTTTTAGAAAATAAATAGTTTTGGGGGTCTTTTATAAACTCTAAAACATTTTTTGAGAAATTGTTGCTTACATCCAATTTTCACCATTTCTCAAAAAGGTGCAATTTAAAAAATGTACAAATATTTATTTATTAACTCAATACAGGTTTAGCATGTTTAGAAGGAATTTTATAACATTTGCTGTTCGTATCTGCTAATAATGATTTTAGTGCATTTTTAGCTCAATTAAACTGTTTTGGTAAACATTTGCGCAAATATCGTGGGGCCTTAAAAATCAATAGTGCTTTCCTTTTATTTTACAGGTCATATGCTTTTAGAAAATATATGGTTGGAGGGGTGGGTCGTTTACAGACTTTGAAAGCTTACAGGGAAATATGAAAACCTTCAGAATTTGGGAGAAATTTACATTTTTGCATATGTCTAATTTTCATAATTTTGAAAAGAAGCGTAATTTAAAATCTACAAATATTTGTTATTTATTAACTCGATACAGGTTAAGCTTTTATATTTACTAGGGTTTTTGTAAAATTTGCTGTTTATATTTGTTAATAATAATTTTTGAATATTTTTAGCAAATATATTGTTTGATAAACATATATTTTTATTCTACTGGTCATATACTTTCAGAAAATACTGTATATGGTTTGGGGGGTCTTTTACATACTCTAAAAGCTGTTTGAGAAATAAAAAAGCTATGGAAAAAATGCAAAAATGGTCTGGCCAGCTAAGTCCAAAAGTGGAGCGCAGGGCCTGGCAGCGAAAAGGTTAAAGGATTAACAAAATCACATTCATAACATTAGATATGCAGAGGATTAATCACTGACACAAAACATTGTATTAGTATTATTGAAATGTAA
The DNA here is from genome assembly GCA_029574335.1 of Rana kukunoris. NCBI lineage: Eukaryota > Metazoa > Chordata > Amphibia > Anura > Ranidae > Rana > Rana kukunoris. Next base: position 126,419,251 of record CM056050.1, on the reverse strand, counting down.
TTTTCTTATTTTCAAAATGTAACACCTGTACATGGTGGCTCTGCATGGGGAACTGATCAAAGTGCTCTGCGTTAACGAAGCCTAACAGCATACATCCCAACAGTCCCAAATTTTCACCTTTGTCCTGCAGTCCCACAGGGGCTTCGTCCCGCATTACTCCATTATATGGTAAAAGCAGAGCAGGACCTGTATCAGTGTGAAGTACATCTAGCACAGTCAGGGATTGGTGGGAAAGCCGGCTGGGGTACGGCGGGGCGCAATGAGAAAAAGCGTAGCTGTCAGATTCATCCTTTGATGTCTAACATTGTTCAGTATAATTTAGATTTTTGTTGTGTTTTGTCTATATTTATAAGGGCACAACTGTAAACATAAAATAGAAAACAAAGACATTATATTTACTTACTAACTGGTACAAGTTTTCCCAATAATCCTGAGTCATAAGGCGAAATAAGGCAAGAAAGGCCCAGCTAAAGGTATCAAAATTGGTATAACCATAGTTGGGGTTCCTGCCTGCTTTCATGCATGTGTATCCCTCTGGACATTGCCTAAAAACAAAAGATAATTCAGACAGTAGAACACATGAGTTTATATCACAAAGGGTTATCTTTCATACAATTTTCATTATTATTGTTTAAGCTTTCAGAAACATGATTTTTAGGTCTATTTATTATATACTTTTATTTTCCATATCCAGTGTTCTTCTGCTTTCCCCATCTAAGTATTGTAAGTGTGATCTTTAATACTGGTCCAGTTGTGGTAAGATTGCCAGGACTTACAATATCAGCAACATTGGCAGGCAGTGACTCGATCCAAATGACTTCTTGCTGATTGTAGAACACTTTAATCGAAAACTTTTGCATATCTTTACAGATGAACATCAGATAAGTTTAAAAAAAAGTATGTCTAGCTTCAGCAATTATATGTGCTCAGAACAGAAACTGAACACACTGAAAAGAGAGTGGGACTAGCTATATAGAGCATCTCCTAGCTACAGAGTCAGGAGGGGACAAAATTATTTGAAGGGAAATAATCAATGCATGTGTACTCTCTGACGAAATCTATCATCTCAAATACTAAACAATTAAAAATTAAGTCCAAACATTGTAAGAGAAGTATATTCCTGGAACACCTGAAAAAGAAAAGAAAGAGGAAAACCATGGAAGAATAATGCAAACGTTCACATATTGTGAAATTTATAAAGTCATTAGGAGTCATTGCTGTCGTAAGATGGCACAGAAGACAGTTTATGTGTGTATCCTAGGAGGAGAAGGCAGCAACATGCATCAGTCCTATTTGCCTCCTGTAGAACCAAGTTCTTCAGGGGAAAAGGCAGCAACATACACCACTTCTTCCTACCTCTCTTTGAATCAAATTTTTCAAAGGGGAGGGCAGCAAGATGTACCATCTTCTTACCTCCCTTTGAATCAAGTCGTTGGATTAGAAGACAAATCCTTTTCCTTTTCTACTTTCCAAACATTTTCACCATTATTTAGTGCAGTTTTTGTAATGAGACCCATAGGCCAATGGTTGTAGTGATCATTCTTTTCTTTCAAGAGGACTATTTCATTGACCTGTAGGTTGGGCTGCCATTTGCTATGACCTTGAAGGTTGCAATTGTACTCATTTTTCCATCAACTCCAAAAGACATTGGTAAGGTGCTGAACCTGTTAATACTTGAACATGTTCATATTTTGAACATTAGTGAAGGGAATCTGTCGCTGAGAGCTCTGCCATTTGCTGTTCTTGGTGCCTTCCTCTCAATTTTTCACACTTGACATGTTTGTGAAGGATGGAGGATATGCTTCTTTTCATCCTGACAAACCAAAACCCTGCAGATCCTACTACTCCTTTTGTAAAGTGCTGTACTTGGTGTTGAACTTGCTCATGGTGATGAGGAACCAGCAGTGCAGTGAGACGATGTGGAACAATTTTGGCATGTTTTGGATTGTTGCTATGCCTGAAGTAGAGCAGTACTGATCTTTCCTTAATTATCTTCACTTCTACTTTGCGAACCTTTCAATCATTATTTGTCGCAGACTTTGTAATGAGACCCATAGACCAATGGGTACCATGGGAACCTGAGGAAGTTTCTGTTGTCTTCTCGAATGATGAACCTGTGGAATATTTGATGAATGTTGGCCAAAAAAGCAACTGGTTCATGTCTGAAGTAGAGCAAAACTCCTAAAAATTTGTTGTTCAGATTAGGCCCAGTGACAATGACATTGTTGAGAGCACTTGAATCAAAGACCACTTTGATCTGGCTTACATGGATGGTACACACCAAAGCATAAGTCATGCCAACATTTATGCCCTTCCCTTAGGCTCCATTCAGACCTAGGCGTTTTGTCGCCCTACGCCAGACGCTGCAGTAGCCTGTGATACGCTGGAGGGGCGAATATACATTGTCGGCTATGGAGATGGTTCACAGCAAATCACAGCAAATCGCGGGGACAAAACGCCTATTGCATGTCGCCCGAATACGCCGCTGCCGCTGACGCCTAGGTCTGAATGCAGCCTTAGAGGTTCTGCAAGCTCAGTATGATCTCTCACAAACACCTTCTGCATAAAGTCCACAAATTGTTTCTTCATCTCAGGTTGTCTGTTCGGGGGAGCATTGTAAAAAAGTAAATTGTGCTTTTGCATGCTGAACATTATTTGGTAGTGTCTTTCTTGAGACACATAAATTATAGGGATGTCCCCCAACTGTTGGAATTGTTTTGATAACTCCTTATTCATAATTTTTAGAAAACTCTGTCTTTCATGGTGGCTGCCAGGTCATTGTCTTTAGTTGCTACATTAAACACTGATGTGCTGACACTATCATCCAAAAAATCAAGGGCCTTGTTACTGCCTTGTGTGAAGAACTGTTGAAAGCCTTTACTGCAAAGACTTCTTTGCCATGGTAGTGATATGGTCCACTGATTTTTTGTAAGCCTTGCTTACCCTTGGGAGAATACTGGCATATCTGTCAAGAGCTGGTATGTGATTGGTTATGCCTCTCAAGTTATGCCTCTACAAGACAGTGGCTTTCCTGCCTGAAACTTCTGTAATGTCAGCACAGGTACCCAGGATGTATGGTAAGGCATCTACTGTCATGTTTAACAGGTCAAAAAGCTTTGATATTGTAAGAGACCCGTAACTCTGATCATCTAGAATAATATTTCAAGATTAAGCAGATACTGGTGGTAGGGGACTGAATTATTTGAAGGACAGAAAGGGTAATCGATCACAAAGACAGAGTTCGCCGAACGGTATGTTGTTTACCAGTTGCTCCAGTTCAGCACATCATAGACTGGATGGACAAATTATTGGGTGAAGGTATGTTACATGCCCCCTAACCTGAATGAAGAGGAGGAGTTGGATCTCCTATCAGAGTTAGAAATGGCGGTGAGGCAGGGCAATGTCATTATAATAGGGGACTTCAACTACCCAGATATTGACTGGGCAGAAGGGACAGTCACTTCTTAAATGTCTTACAGGACAACTTCATGTCCCAATTGGTGGATTTCCCAACTAGAAAGAATGTATTGCTAGACCTATTAATACAAATGACTCAGATCTGGTCACAGACGTGGAAATACGGGACAACTTGGGAACTAGCAATCACAGGATATTTACATTCAGCATAAATCACAGGAAAAGGAGGCACGAGGGTAGTACAAGAACACTTAATTTCAAAAGAGCCAACTTTTCTAAACTGCGCTCAATACTGCAAGAGATTAAATGGGACCAAATCCTAGAAACATTAAACACTAACGAAAAATGTGAATGCTTTAAGAACATATTAAATAAAGGTATCACCCAGTGCATTTCAATGGGCAATAAATATAGAAGAATGAAGGTTAAACCTGGGTGGCTAAACCACAACGTAAAAAAGTCATATTAATCACTTCACCCCGGAAAATTTTCGTCTTAATGACCAGGCAATTTTTGCAATACGGCACTGTGTCACTTTAACTGACAATTGTGTGGTTGTGTGACGCTGTACCCAAACAAAAACCTCAGCGGTTTTTATTTTTTGCGCTATAAACAAAAAAAGCATGACAATTTTGAAAACAAAAACAATATTTTATACTTTTTGCTATAATATCCAAAAAAAATAAAAATAAAATGTCATCAGTTTAGGGAGATATATATTCTTCTACATATTTTTAGTAGATAGATTAGTTTGCACAACAGTTATAGCATCTACAAAATATTTTATTTTTGCCATTTTTATGGCATTTATATTAATATTTTTTTTACCAGTAAAGGCAGCAGCGGGACTGCGACATTCTAGCAGACATATCGGACACCTTTGAGACTTTTTGGGACCAGTGACATTAACACAGCGATCAGTGCTATAAAAATGCACTGATTACTGTGTAAATGTCACTGGTAGGGAAGTAGTTAACACTAGGGGGTGATCAAGGGGTTAAATGTGTTCCCTCATGTGTTTTTCTAACTGTGAGGGGATAGGACTGACTAGAGGAGGAGACTGATCACTGTTCCTAATTAGTAGGAACAGCAGATCTGTCTCTCCTCTCCTGTCAGAATGGGGTGTTTACACACACACACATCCCCATTCTTGTGCCCGCAATCGTGGATGGCCGGCGGACATCGCTTACTCCAGCCATGTGAATCGGATTCCTCGCCATGCAACAGGCGTGCACGCGCCTGCTTTCGCCCTTAAAAGGGTCGATGTACACCTACGATGATTTGCGAGAACGAGCCGACCTGTCACACTATAATGATGGGCTAACAATAAAAAAGCGAGGTCAGAGCACATTGGCTCCATACAGGTTGATGAAGAGAAGCTAAGTACAGATGACAAGGAGAAGGCAAATGTACTAAATGCATTCTTCTACTCAGTTTTTACACAGGAAAAGGAGGGGTATAACAACCATGACTATATTGTTAGTAACATGTCATAGGATATACTATTGTGGTTTACAGAAATTAGTGTCCAGAAAAGACTAGAAAAGATTGACACAAATAAATCACTAGGACCAGATGGCTTACACCCAAGGGTCCGCAAACAACTCAGTCAGATTATGGCCAGACCGTTATAGCCAGACCGTTATTACTAATCTTTATGGACAAATACTGACAGGAATGGTTTCAGCTGATCAAAAAAAAAGCCCACGTGGCACCAACATTTTAAAAAGGGTAGAGATATATTCCTGAAATCTACAGTCCTGTCAGTTTAACATCAATAGTATTCAAACTATTGGAGAGGATGATAAGGGACTATATCCAAAAAAAATTCTGATGAAAACAGTAGAATTAGTAGTAATCAGCATGGGTTTACGAAAGTTTTTTTTTGCCAAACCAACATGTTAACATTCCACAAGAAAGTGAGCTGCCATCTGGATAAAGGTAGGCCTGTGGATGCAGTATATCTGGATTTTGCAAAAGCATTTAATACAGTCCCCCATAGATGCCTAATCTACAAACTGTGATCTGTAATCATGGACCATAGGGTTTGTTCTTGGATAGGAAACTGGTCACAGGGGTGCATCCAAAGGGTGGTGATAAATAACGTGTGCTCAGACCAATTCTGTGTCCTGGGACCAATTCTGTTGGCATACAGCTCAATCTCAGTGTCTGCTGATGAAAATCAGGGCAATAACATCACAGCATGACATAGAAACTTTACAAGAAGACCTTAATTAATTAATGGGGTGGTCAACTACTTGGCAAATGAGGTTTAATATTGAAAAATGTAAAGTAATGCACTTAGGGGCTAAAAATATAAATGCATGTTACTCACTAGGAGGAGAACCTCTGGGGTAATTCAGGATGGAGAACGATCTGGGGGTCTTAGTTGAAGACAGACTGAGCAATAGCATGCAATGTAAAGCCACAGCAAGAAAAGCAAGCAGATTATTAGCATACATTAAAAAAGGGAATTTACTCCAGAGATAAAACGACAATCCTGCCAATTTATAAAATTTTGGTCCGGCTACATCTGGAGCATTCCGACCAGTTCTGGTCACCAATCCTCAGGAAAGATTGTGCTGGAACTGGAGAGAGTCCAGAGAAGGGCAACAAAATGAATAAGGGGACGGGAGGACCTCAATTTTGAGGAACGACTACAAGCACTAAACGTATATTTCCTGGAGAAGAGACATTATTATACAATTAATGCAGGACTCTATGCTCCCGGGTCTAATAGCACTCATGTTATCAACATTGATCTGCTAATTAACTTTGCATTTACAGTTCCCCCAACTTTAACTCCCTGTTGAAATTTGACAGATCACTAGTAATTCATCTCATATCCCAATGAACGGAAGGATCACCCGCCAGCTCCTTCCCCCTGGGGCCATGCACAGATTGGATGTAATTCTCCCCAATTTAGGAAACTTGAAATTGATTATTCATGCATGATATTACACCTGTGTATCATTAAATGATGTCCGGATGTCCAGTTTGATTTATGTTTATGTTGTTTTGTTCCATGTTTGTCTTTGTTTGGTGTCCATGTTCCGATGCACCCAACAGTGGTGCCAACATGGAAACTAATGTTTTTGTGAAGCTGTTAAATGAATAGGTTGGCAGCATTGTACACTGCTTTTTTACATGCTTGATATCACTAATTATATTTTTCTTAAATAACACTCTATTTCGATCCTTTTGCTACCATTAGTAACCCCTATGCTTCCTTGGTGTCTTCCACCAGGAATTTCTTTTTTTATGATCATCATTGTTGCATTCTATGCACTTAATAGTAACTTTTCAGTCTTTAGCATGGTGTTTTGTGGAAGTATAGAATTTAAAGTAAACCCCACATTCCTTAAAAGCTCTTTGCATTCTTGTTTCTTTCTAAAGCCGATACATTTTCTAAGTGGGTGTGGTTTATAATGTATGGGACATTGGCGATTTTGATTTCTCGATTTTCTTGTTATGATAAGTCTTTTGAGGGACTGTAGTAGGTACAGGTATAATATCAGACCTTTTCACACACACTGGACCTCTGTGGTCTCTATGTGAAATGCATGAGCTTTCTGGCCTAAGAGAAGGTGGACCGAGAGGGTTGGACTCCTCAAAGGAGAAACTTGGATGATTCTTAGTATCTGAAATTCTAGTACAGGCATACCCCGCTTTTAAGTACACAATAGGGTTTATTTACTAAAGCTTGAAATCGCAATATCAGGCTCAATTCTGCATAGAAACCAATGAGCTTCTAACTCCAGTTTGTTCAATTAAGCCTGGTAATAAAACCTGGAAGCCCATTGGTTTCTGTACAGAACTGAGCCTTATTTTGCGCTTTCCAGCTTTAGTAAATAAACACAATTGTGTACTTAAAAGTGGGGTATGCCTGTAATCAACTCACAAAAGTAAGAAAAGGGAGGAAGGAAACTTTATTTTCTTCTCTTTAACTTAGTCCAAGTGATGCCCATTTTTTTCTGCATACCATAAGGTAACTTGGAGACTATTGAGTTATCCACACGAGCAGAATCTAGGCAACTGAGGCCACATATGTGGTTATCGGCTTTGGCGGGTTGAAGCTCCAAGAGAAGATCACTGTGCTCTTCAAAAAAACTTTAGATTGTCATTGCTAGATATTTGTGGGAAGCTTTGCAACATTTTAAAAAAAGCATCGTCAATGACTTCTGGGCTGCTGGAGCTACATTTAAGTCTGCCCCAAGCAGCGCTAAGACCTGTTGCAGGATTGTAAATGAAAATGGCTTCAGGGTTTTTAATACAATCAGCAGATTAAAGACCTAGCCATCTGATAAGCAGATTTTGTTTTCTGTAGTTGTGACATGTAGTTCACGGATTGTGACTTTCAATTTCGATGTCCAATTTCTGTAGTTTTCCGGTTTCTCATTGAACTTGGTGAGACCTATCTTGGTGAGCTGTTTGTGAAGCATGTATTTTACAAATGGTGACGTGTCTGTGTTTTCAGACTTTGGATGCACAGCTGCATGCAGAGCAAACATAGTTTCATTGGCTGTGGAGCTGAGATTAAGAAACTTTGGGAGGTATGGTGGTGCAATGGTGTTCATACCACTGACACCGGCTTACAGTTGATTGTAATGTTGGGTTGCAACTGTGGGGCAGTGTACTTGGTAGGAGGAACTAATCCCATGGTAAGGTGTTTTGTCTATTATCTGCATAACAGTGTCTTTAGTTTGCTGTGGTTCAAGGGCCAAGTGTACTGGGGCATGAGTAGACAGATTGTCCTGAGAGGTGGTAAGCGCAGTGTACTGACCTTGATTGAAGCATATAGCTGCTGTGGCTGGGAGCTGAATCAGTTTAAAATCCATTAACTGGAATCCTTTAACACAAATACGAATGCTCTTCTTTGTTGTGTAGTACAATGCATAAAGAAAAAGTACATAAATAACTAAAGCTTTATGCTAGCTTTAACTCCAGATTAGACTATTAAGACTACTCAGATTGTTGTTAAGGTAGTTTCCTCTATGACCAAGTGCACATAAAATTACGTTCATTTACCAACATTTTACCAACAGGAAGAACAAACAGTAGGCTACTTACCCAGCATCTGTGCCATTACCACAAAGTATTGGATCGATAGCTCCAGGCACTGTGTAAAAGTTTGCTAAAAAGTGTACAAAGGAAATATTATAGAATCTACATGTAAATGTGTTTCGAACTGACAGCTATTCAGTTATTTAAAATGTGTATACAATATATGTGCTGCACTTATAATAAAAAAAATACCAAATACCATACATAAAATTATACATGGGAATGAGCTCAAACATAAACATACAAAAGTGAAAAGAAACTTTTTTGAAAACATAGTCCAAAAAATTTGCAACTTGGTCCAAAATATTGTGTGGCAAAGTCCATAAAAATAAAAGGAATATCCACATATCCTCATGATGTATGTCACAAACGTTCCTTCTCTACCAACCCCTCTCAGGTGTTCTCTCACCTTGGTTAGATGACCCTCATTACAAAGGTCAGAATGAACGTGCTCCTTTCAATTCCAAAACAATACAAAGGCAGATGGAGGATATCAGCATCAAACATCTCATCAAAAGAATTCCACAACATGGATCACTGAGCCCCAGGGTTCATAACATAAAACTTTTCTTAGACAGGTATAACTCCAGAAAGACAGAGCAGATGCATTGTGTTTACCAAATTAACGCTATTCATGAAACCACATAAAAATATACAGTATACACTCACTACAAATTGTTACCAAGTTGGTATAGAGACCCCATGAAACTGCACTGCATGTTCCCGAAGGTTGACCCTACCCGCTGGAGGTGCAAAGCTGACAGGGGCACATTGTATCACATTTTTTGGTCTTGTCCACTGATTCACACCTTATGGCAGACTGTGTGTGCTCTAATCCTCTATCTCCCCAACCTCTCTCTTGAACAAGACCCTGCAGCCTATCTTCTTCACCTCAGTTCTCTCTCCAGATAAAAATATTGCCATGCATTGGTGGTTCACCTTGTAAACACGGCCAGGGCATGTATCCCAGCACAGTGAAATCTTCACCACAACCAGTCACTGGATAATATTTTTGAATTATATTTAAGCAATGGAGGAACCTACTCTCACTCTTAGGAAGCAGGAGGTTTGCATAGTTATATTGGATGCAATTTCAATATTCTGGTAGATACACAGATTTATTGGCTTCCTGCTCAGGATCCACAGATCCTGAGCAGAGAGCTTGCAGGCTTGCAATTCAGGAACACCACCACACCTCCCCCTTTTTTTTTATTGCTGTTTGCGATTGCAAACTCCACTCCGCTTTTAACTGGTTCCTTAACATTGTTATTTTATGTGGTTTCATGAGTAAAGTTAAAACGGTCAGCACTATGCATCTTCTCTGTCTTTGGGGTTATACCTGCTCAAGAGGGGTGTTTTGTGAGGAACCCTGGGGCATGTGGTGGAATTATTTTGATGAGCCGTTTGATGTTGATATCCTCCACCAGCCTTTGTACTGTCGTGGAATTAAAAGGAGCACATTAATTCTGACCTTTGGAGGGTCATCTAACCAAGGTGAGAGAACACCTGAGAGGGGTTAGTGAAGGTGCACACATAAAATGAAAGTTTGTGACATCACAAGGATATGTGGATATTCCTTTTATTTTTCTGGACTTTGTCACACATTATTTTGGACCAAGTTGCAAATTTGTGGACTTTGTCTTTATAGCTTTTTCTTAATTATTATTTTTTTATTATACACGTGCGCAGCACATATTTTATACACATTTAGAATGATTTAATAATCAATTTGGCATTTGCAGCTTGTTGATTGAAGTTTATTGTGTGCAGATATTTTGTATACATATTCAATTATTTGACATTTGTAATAGGTATATTGTAGATTACCATTCTATGCTATTTCTCACATAAACGTATGAATAAAATGAATAGCAACACGAGTATCTAAATCAGTTTGAAGAAACTCTGGTTGCTCTACATGTTCACATCTGAGTTGTAGTACACTAAAATTCTGGTCACTTGTGGTGCATTGGCGTGGCATTCAACATTGTTAACACCAGCACACTCTGGTCACCTCAGTTTACAGCTAGTGTATGCCACACACAACTATACATGCCCTTATGATGCATGTAATCTGTGGATAGGTGGTGGAAGGACCTGCTATTTTTCTATCACCAGCATGTTGTCTCCATTTCCTTAACATTGCAAGATAGATTTGATGGTAATTGACAGCTCATCTCTCTCCTCTCCGCTAGATGTGTATATTTCACAAAAGAACAGTATGAGTTTTCTTATGCCTTGTACACACGACCGGATTTCACGATGAGAAAACTGCCATTTTTTATATTGGTCGAGAAAAACGGTTGTGTGTATTCTCCCTAGCAGTTTTCTTGCCGAAAAAACTGCCCGCAAAAAAAATTAAAACCAGCTCTCTTTTTTCTTGTTGTGTTTCCCATCAGTCTTTATCTCATCTCAAAAAAACGTTGTGTGTATGCTTTTCCGAGGGAAAAAAAACATGCATGCTCAGAATCAAGTATGAGACGGGAGTGCTTGTTCTGGTAAAACTAGCTTTCAGAATGGAGATAGCACATTCGTCACGCTGTGATGGACTGAAACGCACGAAGACTGAAAAGCGCAAACTTTTACTAACACAAGGATCAGCAAGAGCAGCCCAAAGGGTGGCGTCTTCCCCTTTATAGTCCCGTCGTATGCGTTGTACCTCACCGCGCTTTGGTCGAAAGTTTTTTTGCATGAACGTGTGTATGCAAGTCAGGCTGGAGAGGAATCATGTTGTGAAAAACTACGGCTTTTTGAACATCAGGAAAAACGATGGTGTGTACACGGCAGTGACAATGTGTTTCTACAGTCACAAATTTTCCAGCATTCCCAAAAACATCTTTGTTGGCACAGCAAGCACTTCTGACATGTACCGTATTTATCGGCGTATAATACGCACAGGCGTATGACACGCACCCTAACTTCAAGAGGGAAGTTTTAGGAAAAAAACTTTCCACGACCCCCTGCGTATAACACGCAGGCACAGTTTACCCTCTATTTTCAGGGTAAAAAAGTGAGTGTTATATGCCAATAAATACAGTAATTCTTGAATCTGCCATATCATGTATTGGACTAAAACCTGTAGATGGAAATAAGCAATTTCTTTTATTATAATATTTTTTTTAAAGGCCTGGTCCTACCTGGCTTGAATAATACATACACATTAGTATGTTTAATACATATTTTATACTATGGGCTAGTTTTACAAAGACTTATGACCTAATCCTAATCTCAGCCCGCGCAAATTTAATTGTATGCTCATGAGATACGCTTAAATGTTGCTAAGATACGAGTGGCATTAGGCACTTACACCGTCGTATCTTAGATGCATATTTACACTGGCCGCTAGGTGGCGTTCCCGTTGTAAAATATGCAAATGAGCAAATACGCCGATTCCCGAACGTACACCAGGCCGGCTTATCTGTTTACGTCGTTTAGGTAAGACTTATGCCCGGCGTAAGTCGATTCACAATGGAGATGTGAGTTAGTTACGCTCACGTCGCCTTCATTGACAATTAGCGACGTGATTTGGAGCATGTGCACTGGTATTCAGTCACGGCCGGCGCATGCGCAGTTCGTTCGGCGTGGGGACGCGCTTGATTTAAATACTACACGCCCCCTACCCGCCAAATTTGAATTCCGCCGGGTCATTTACGCTACGCCGCCTCAACTTTACAGGCAAGTGCTTTGTGGATAAAGCACTTGCCTGAAAAAGTTAAGACGGGCACACAGATAAGAGGGGCTACGTGAATCTAGCCCTATATATTATGGAGTACAATAATACAAGATCATTGCACAGTATGTTTTACCACCAGGGCAACAATCCATATTCCTTTGGATACCTGCAATCGTAGCAGGGCTCTTCATGTATATGGCATGATACTATTCCTAAAAGTAACTTCTTGCATGAAAACATATAGTTATTAAAATGGACATTAGACTACGTACTATCATTGTTTGTGTATTCATCAAAATCGAATCCTTTGCTGCCATTGGCTAAATACTGCTCGTCCATGTTGATTGGCCAAACAACGCATTTTCTTCTTAAATGACCCATGAAAAGCTGTAGACCGATTAAAGCGAAGACACTGAGGCAAAACACTGTCAAAATCATTACATCTGACAGTTTCTTCACAGACTGAATAAGGGCACCCACAATGGTCTTCAGACCTGCAGAATGAAATCAACAAAAATGTTAAACCACACTTCTCTGTATGCAGCTGTAGCTTTTAAGAGCTTTTAAATAGATTCCAATCGTAAGCATAGCTCATAAAAGCTACAGTTTTCTGCATCTTGTTCAGCATCACATAGCCCTGTAAAGCATATCTGGCAGCTGCAAAGCTGTACAGTATTGTCCCTGGAACAAAGCATGCATCTGGTCAGGCCCGGATTACCCACAAGGTCACCAAGGCCAGGCCTTGGGGCGGCAGGGCACCAAGGGGGCGGCAGCAGCAGGGAAAGACAGGGGAGTCCATGTACACAGTGAGAGGGGTGAGCTGTGCCAAGAGTTCTAGCACAGTGCTAGGACTCCTGTTTTGGGGGTGACAGGGTCAAAAAAGAGAACCTGTCACCTCCAATTGCTATCACACAGGGAATTATTTTCTTCTGTGTAATAGCAGTAAAGTTAAGTGAAAAAAATAGTTAAAAAATAATAAGAAAATTATACAAGAATAAAAACAAAGTAAACGACAAGCTACAAATGAAAGAAAAAAGTAAAACAAAATATTTGAACTAACCGTGCCGCTCCTGCCATCTGGTTGCCATTCTCCGTTGATTTGGGGGGGGGGGTTCGGCTGGCGGGGAGGGGGTGCATTGCGGAACCTGGCCTTGAGGAGGCAGGGAGAGCAAATCCGGCCCTGCATCTGGTACAACTGCAGTATGATTTGGGGGTTCAAGTACGGTACATGGCTGCTTTGATTGTGCTTGAGTAGCGATCACCAAATTTCACTGATCCCTAGCGCACATAGAAGTGAACGCAGGTGTTTGTTGTCTATACTAAAAAAAGCATGTCTTATATATATATATATATATATATATATATATATATATATATATATATATATATATATATATATAAAAAAATAATCAGTGTATTTAAACCCTAACAATAAACGTATGTCAATTACTCACTTTTGATCTGTTGAATATTCTTAAAAAAGATTTTGTTACATGTGTCGGTAAGGCTAGGTTCACATTTGTTATTGCAGGAATGAGCGCATGTTCCCACAATGTACAAAATAACGTGCATTCCTTTTGCAGGTACACTGCGGTGTTAATAATTCTTAATGACACCCCAATGCTAACTATTAACTCACATGCCTTTGCATCAACCAAAATGCATAGTAACAAAGTACCATGCATTTTGGGGTGGCGCAATTTTTTTAAAAGAAGGTCATGCACTTTTCTGTGTGATTTTGAAATTAATGGGCTCCCCTAATCAAGGCACGCAAAATTGTGCAAAATCATACATAAGTGCACATGCACCTTCGCACCTGCATATGTGTGAGTGGAGCCTAAGTGCAAAAAATACCCGTTGATCCTGTCAGAAATCCAGCGAGCTTCTTATTGTAAGCAGACAACCCAGGGCTTCTGCTGCTCTAAAATCATTTGAAGCCTTATTAGCCCTGCCCAAGTTACCTCTGAATTAGAGAACACCTCCTATGTTATGAAGAAGAGGCAAAGTTCTGTAGTTTGAAAACATTTCCTGTCCTACGGGTGACTATGCTGCTCCTCCATACATACAGTACAGTTAGTGAGTGTTTTCACTCTAGGCCAGTAAGTGAGTTACTGGCAGAATAAGCAGTTGAAAATAGGGGGACAAATTGAAAAACAAAAATTAATATAGTCACTACATCTAGGGATCAATAAGCTGCAATATATAACATTTCTGTTAGATTTAAATACATTTTGAAGATTAATTAAATATAACTTATACTATCTTTAAGGCACAATGTTTGTTACTTTTACATTTGCCATTGTCATAAAGTATGGCAACTAATAGTGTTTACCAGGCTTTCGTGATGCCTACCACCACCGGTAAAAAAAAGTCACACAAAAATGATTTTCTATTAGTGTTGTTTCTTATGTTCTTGTTTTTTGGAAAAATACACACTTCTGGTTTGTGATACCCTCCCATTGTAGAACAAAGTAATCTCTGCTTCATAAGGCCTCATCTGATAAAATACTTTTTTATTTACATTTTTAAATGCCTAAAACACAATTTAATTCAACATTTTAAATGTATTTATTAAAAATGATAAATGCTATTTAAATAGTAGGTGGTATACACCTTTTAGCTGTTATCAGATAAGGTGCTGGGTTATTTTATGTATCTATGTATTACATTGGGCCTGGGTATGCCCATTTGGCTCTGTTTTGTATTTACATTTTTATTTGAAACTGAATAAAAGGATTAATGACAAAAAAAAGTGGCCCGTCAATTTACATTCCAAAAATAGTAATTATAATTTTAATTGTATAATTTATCATCAGTTTTTATTATACATAGTAATTGCCAAGCAATTATGGCAATCCATTTTAGGTAAAAATAATCATAAACATAGGTCTGCAATTTTCAAATATTAAGAAAAGCCCTCTTTTATAATGTTTGCCATTTACAATTCTGCCCATTCACTAATCCACACAATACAAAGCATATACTGCACAGTTGTGACTGATCAGCCTTAGGGAACTAATATTGTACAGTATAGGTAAATATAACAGGAATTTTCGGGAGACAGCAATTTCCCAGTCAAAAAGGAAATGCAATACTGTTACACTGGAGAGATGACAGCTTAGTAAAGAATATTATGTTTTTAGGGGAAAATGCAATTTAGCTCCAGTAATCTCATAAAAAAAAATAGAGGGATCCACTGTAACAGATATCATTACTACATCTTTTATAGGTTATTCCATGTCCAACTTTTGTTTCATATTGATAACCAGTTTATGTGCTAGGATAATAATGGATGTTGTAATATGGCTACAACTCAAGTACTTGATAGTTAACATATTAATAGAATATCTTATTACAAATAGTTAATTGTAACAAGTTTTGGCCTTGTCCTTGTCCACTACAGACCCTCTTACTCCTGGCTTTAATAAAGGTTATCATAAACGTGGGACAAACTGATGCAATTGGTGCAAAGTTAAAGTCACTGGTGGTATTGTTGCTACAAACATCCTTTTAGTGCAAATTGTGGGTACAGCATAAGCAAGACATGCACATACTGTAAATTAAAATGTGCTCATATAAAGCATTGTTTATTCAGTTTGTCTTTGTAAACCTAGACTTATGTGGCTGTAGATCATAATGGAGAAAGGAGTTCTTTATATAGAGACAAAGCAAAGAGCAAATGTCCAATCCGATCTGTCCGCCATAATGCCGCAGTCCCAAAAAAAAACACAGATCACCGCCATTAGTTGTAAAAAAAAAAAAGTGCCATAAATCTTTCCCCTATTTTGTAGACACTATGTGCCAGATCCACATAGCCCGGCGTTTGTTTGTGCCGGAGTAGCGTATAGTGATTTACACTGCCATAAGTTAGAATGGCAATTTCCGTATCCACAAAGGACTTGCCTCCTGAGTTACGGCGGTGTAGCGTAAATGGCTCGGCGTAAGCGTGCGTAATTCAAATGTGTTAGGGGTGGGCGTGTATTTATAAAATTTATCGTGACCCGACGTAATCAACATTTTTATTGAACTGCGCATGCGCCGGCCGTGGACGTATCCCAGTGTGCATGCGTGAAATCACATCGAAAATATTCAATGAAAACGACGTGTACGTAACTTACGCAAATCCCTATTCGCAAACTGTTTACGCAAACGACGTGAACAATGGCAAATTCGACGTCCATACTTAACATGGTGTACGCCTCTATACAGCAGGGGTAACTTTACACCGTACAAACGCTTACGCAAACGACGTAAACACACTGCGCCGGGCGTACGTATGTTTGTGGATCGCCGTATCTACCTAATTTGCATATTTTACGCGGACGCGCCCCTAGCGTCCAGCGTAAATATGCACCTTAAATACGATGGCGTAAGTTGTCGTATCTAAGCAAAAAGCCGGCGTATCTTGTTTTGTGGATACAAATATCTGTAGATACGCCGCCGTAAATCTCTGTGAATCTGGCCCTATAACTGCGCAAACCAATCAATATACGCTTGTTGCAATTTTTATTACCAAAAATATGTATTTTACCAAGAATACATATCGGCCTAAACTGAGGAAAACATTTTCTTTTTTTTTTTTTTTAATTGGGGATATTTATCATAGCAAAAAGTAGAAAAAATTGTGTTTTTTTTTCAAAATTGTCGCTCTATTTTTGTTTATAGTGCAAAAAAAAAACACAAAGAGATGATCAAATACCACTAAAAGAAAGCTCTGTTTGTGGGAAAAAAGGACGTCAATTTTGTTTGGGTGCAATGTCACACGACCGCACAATTCTTAAAGCGTTGCAGTGTCGTATCGAAAAAAATGGCCTGGTCATTAAGCAGCCAAATCTTCCGGGGCTGAAGTGTTTAATTAAACATCAAAGGATAGCTGCAAGTCATGTTTGAATTATGAAATCACATAAGGTGCTCAAAGTGGTCACCATTAGCATCCACACCCTTTTGATTTCGGTGAATTACTACATGAATAACATTGACCACTCTGGTAAGGGGGTCCACAGGAATTGATCTGCATGATGTTTCAATTTCTTCCCCTAGTGCAGTCAGTGTAGGTGGTTTTCTACGGTACTCTACATCCTTTAGTGTTCCCCCTAGATAGAAATTGAGGGGTGTTAAGTCTGGGGAACGTGGAGGGAATTCAACAGCACCTCCGTGTCCTATCCAATGACCTGGCAGACCTGGCAGAATGTGATTGAGCCTCTCACATCTCAGTGGAAGTAACATTTCTAATCAGCATAAACCACACAAATGGACGGTAACATGATGATATCAAAAATGGTGCGACTACTGACATCTATAGGAGAAACATAATACTACACATTGCTTCCAAAGTTCAATTCGAGTTTTAAAAAAAAGGGCATAGATAACTGTTGAAGTGTGTATTCATTTTTTTGGGCCCCTCTGTAGTGTAACTATTGAATGTAATAACTTACAGCATTAGTTTTAAACTCTTTCTGGTTGCACTGCCAGCTCCATATTTGGGCCAAATCAAACTTAAAGTGGTAGTTAAAGAAACAAAATCCCCTGCCAGGCAATGTCATAATGTGCTAGTTATGCATTACATACTAGCACATTATGCAAGACTTATCTTAAAACAAAGCCTTCCAGCGGTACGCTGTCACCGCTGAGAAGGCTTCCATCTTCACCTGGTCTTCCTTTTGGGTTCACAGCCTCCGGCTTCACAAGCAGCCGGGGGGCGCAATGACATCAATGACGCACGTGGGAGCCGATGGTTTACAGTACCTTCAGAGTGCATATTCTGGTGATGTCCCCAGCTGCATGCACTCTGAATATCTCCTAAACTGTGCAAGTTTAGGAGATATTCACAGTATCTAAGTCTTATTATAGGCTTACCTGTAGGTAAAAAGCCTCGTACACACTCTCGGTTTACTGTGCAAAAACAAGACAACTGCTGGCAGAGCTTTCTTGCCAAGTATACTGAGCGTGTGAACGAGGCTTTCAGGTTTCTCAACAAGAAAACTGCCTAGAATCTAGACGAGAAAAATAGAGAACATGTTCTCTATTTTCTCGTCGTGAGATTCTCTGCAGTTTTCCTGCCGAGAAAGCCGAGAAAGCCGAGAGTGTTGCTGTGGAAACCTGTGCATGCTCAAAATGACTTTGACGCATGTGCGGTAGCTTCCTAGGCGAAGGTAAGGCAGCGACGGCATTAAATGTGATGTCGTACGTGATGATGTCACTGGGTTCTACGTTTTTATCCTGACGAGATTCTGGCCCGTTTGTACAGGGCTTAAGCCAAGGGTAGGCAACCTTGGCACTCCATCTGTTGTAAAACTACAAATCTCATCATGTCTCTGCGTCTAGGAGTTATGCCTGTAATTGTCAGGGTCTGGCAATGTTTCGTGAGACTTGTAGTTTCACCACAGCTGGAGGGCAGAGGTTGCCTACCCTTGGTATAAGTGATAAAAATGAGTTTACCACCACTTTAGATGAAAACGGTACCGAAAGAAAGACAGCTACTGCTGACCTTGCTGTGAAAAAGTTATTTGCCTCCCTGCTGTTTAGCCTTAAAGTGGTATTAAACTCAAAACTCAAAATGTATATTGCAGCTTGCCAATCATTAGATGTGGTGGCTGCATTCATAATTTTATGGGGGCTTTTTCCCCCTCTGTCTTTACCTGGTGATCTGGCCAGTAACACACCTGCTGTATTAGGCCCTGTACACACGATCAGACCGGTCTGATGAGACTGGTCCGACGGACCGTTTTCATCAGACAACTCTGAACTTGTCTGATGTGCGTACACACCATCGGACCAAAATCCGATTGGGTCAGAACGTGGTGACGTAGAACACAACGACGTGCTGAAAAAATGAAGTTCAATGCTTCCAAGCATGCGTCGACTTGATTCTGAGCATGCGCGGGTGTTTGGTCCGATGCTTTTGTGTACAAACCATCGAATCTGTCCGACGGACAGGCGTCCATCGGACAGGTTTTAAAGCAAGTTTTAAAACTTTGGTCCGATTGACAGCGGTCCGGTGGGCCGTACACACCATCGAACTGGTCCGATGAAACTGGTCTTAAGACCAGTTTCATCAGACCGGTCTGATCGTGTGTACAAGGCCTTAGAGCAGGGGTGGGCAACCTCGGCACTCCAGCTGTGATGAAACTACAAATCCCATCATGCCTCTGCTTTTAGGAGTCATGTCTGTGATTGTCAGGGTCCTGCAATGTCTCATGGGACTTGTAGTTTCACCACAGCTGGAGGGCCGAAGTTGCCCACCCCTGCCTTAGAGTGACCCCATTTTGAATGAAGAAGCAACAAAGACACCTTTGGATAACAGCATTATCAGTCTGGGGGGAGGGGAGTGTTAGATTTAATAGCAGATTTACATACAACAACACATTAAAGCTGAACTGCAGTTAACACTTAATAAGCAGCTACAGCAAACAGTTTTTCTTTTGAGGGTAAAAATGTTACATATATAAAAGAAAAGCTGATTATTGTAACCCCCCCCCCCCCCCTTCCAGTAGTAAATGGTTTAGCTCAACCCTGTAACTGATACATCTGCAGAAAAGCTTGTTCTGTACAACACTTTTACTGACCAAAGCACCAGGTTAAAATAATGGAAATCAAGCCTAAAAAATAAAACAAATGCAGCCATCACATTCAAGAATGGGTAAGCAGAAATGTATTAAATGTTTGCTTTTTTGTTTAATGCCACTTTAAAGCTAAACGCAAGGGAAAGTAAAAAATCACCCCACCACACATACAGACACACAATGCAAGGGTTAAAAAAAAAAATCTGAGGCAACTGAAAAATTCGTTATATCTAGACTCCTTTCACACTGGGGCCGACCATGCATTAGCGGTAAAGCGCTGCTCGATTTAGCGGCGCTTTACCTCTGTTTAAGAGGCGCTTTTCAGCCACTAACGCTTTTAACCCTCACTAGCAGCTGAAGAAGTAAAAAATGCCCGTTTTGTGGCACTTTTCTGGGCGGGGGCGTCAAAGATGCTGCTTGCAGGACTTTTTCCAATGTCCCTCAAGTGCACCGCCACAGTGTGAAAGCACTCAAGCTTGGGGGGCATCGTTGTGAAGGGGCTCTAACCCTATTCCCCGTTCCCCCAGCAGCCAAATCTCTTCTCTGTGAAGCTCCGGGCTGTGGAAGGGCCCTCGGCTAGTTCTGCATTATACATGATGAAGTTATTGTTCCTGCTACTACAAAGAGGCTTTAAAGGATTGGTTGTGCAGCTGGGAGGAAACCTGTGGTTGTAAGGCCCCTTTCACACTGGACAGGGGAGGTGCGGTGGCGGTATTGCGGCGCGATTTTTAGCGCTGCTATACCGTCGTATTTACCGCGATATTTGGCTGCTAGCGGTGTGGTTTTATCCCCCGCTAGCGGCTAAAAAAGGGTCAATACCGCCTTCAATGCGCCTCTGCTGAGGCACATTGCGGGCGATATTACCGCGCTTTCCTATTGATTTCAATGGGAAGGAGTGGTATAGCAGCAGTAAACACCCCACTACTTTACCGCTCCAAAGATGTTGCTTGCAGGAGATTTTTTTTTCTCCCACCAGCGCATCGCCTCAGTGTGAAAGCCCTCGGGGCAGGCTTATTTCAGGCGTTATTTATGCGCTATTTTTAGCGCTATAGTGCCTGAAGTACGCCTCAGTGTCAAAGGGGCCTTAGGAATACAGTAACTATAGTTGTTCTATGTCCCCCTTAGTCAAAACACACATTTAACCCTTGATTGTGGAGGGAGCCCCATTGACCTGCCAGACATTCAGCTTTAAAGTGTTACTAAAGGCAATTTTTTTTATTAAAATAACAAACATGTTATACTTACCTGCTCTGTGCAGTGGTATTGCTCAGAATGGCCCCGATCCTCCTCTTCTTAGGTCCCCCGGGACGATCTTCCCTCCTCCTTTTCTTCTTCGGGACTACTATAGCCAGCCGCTGGCTATGGGGAGAAATGTAGTCCCTGCACTCCTGACCTGGGTGTTTCCGGAGATGCTCCCCATAGACTTACATAGCAGGACTTAGGCCCGCCCCCCCCACTTCCTCCTCACTGCATTTGATTGACAGCAACAAGTGCCAATGACACCTGCTGCTGCTCGAGTGCTGTGTAAAGAGGAAAAGAGAGGAGAATAGATGCTGCCATGCACAGCACTGATCTCTTCTCCTCTCTCTTCCCATTTACACTTGAAAGATGGGCACAGGGAGACTGAAAATGTTTTTTATCTTAATGCAAGCAAAGGTAAAAAAAAAATAGGTTTAGTAACACTTTAAGTCACTTTGAATAACTGGAAAAAGGGGTAAAGGGGCGCTGGATGCACAAAATCAATACAAGGTATGTTATAACTATGTATACTCAAGTGCATATATATACATTAAATTGTGTCTATTATGCCCTGATCCCGGCACTGAGGCTTGTAGCTTGTAGGTGGCAGCTTACAAACTGGTATATTTAAATATATTTAGGTTGATTCACTTGTTACCCTACCCATTAATTGGGAGAATTAACATTTTCTTTTTCCGTGGCGCAAACTATACACATTTTTTCTACACACTTTGAATAACTGATATCAAAAAATAATGTGGTTCAAAGAACTGATACATTTGGATCAATATGTCTGCCAGGAAAATAACATTTTCACGGACAGATCAGTAATCTCAGTCTGCTTGTCTTTCAGTGCTGTTTTTTTTTTTTTTCTCTGAATATACTGTAGATATATGGCAGTTGCCATCATGATGACAACACCGTGATCCTGACTTTTTTGCCAAGTAAGCCTCTGACCTAGAATACATATGCAGGGTGGCAACTGAGATTTCTGTGGCTGCATGCTTGTTCTAGGTCAATGTGTCACTAGTTAGAGCAGAAACATGATGACAGCCACGAAGATTACACATTTCATTAGTATTTAATGGCAGCTGTTATAATACTTTCCTCACTGGAATACTTTAACCACTTCCTTACCGGCCCATAGTCATAGGACGTCTCCCATCCCGGGTGGACGTCATATGATGTCTTGGGCTTTGTGAGGGGATCTCTGAATGATGCCTGCAGCTAGAGGCATCATTCAGATATCAATGTTTGCCGGCGGCGATTCTTCGCACCATAAGAATGATCATAGATGTGGTTCCACCGCTTGATCGTTCTTATAGGCGGCGGGAGGGGACATATCCCCCCTTCCGGTGCTTCTCCGGGTTCTCCCATGCCATCGGGGGCCCGGAGAAAGAACCATCCAGTGCTGGATGGGAAGCATAGAGCCAGTCATCTCTATGACCATCAGAGGCCCGGGCGTGATGTGATGACGTCATGCCCGTGTACCCGGAAGTAAACAAAGCCGTGATTGCGGCTAGTAAGCATGAGATTGGTGAACTTTTTTTCATGATCTCATGCTTTTCAGCCTGGAGGAGAGATGTGGGGTCTTATTGACCCCGCATCTCTCCATAAAGAGGACCTGTCACACACTATTCATATTACAAGGGATGTTTACATTCCTTGTAATAGGAATAAAAGTGATCAAAATTTTTTTTTTAAATGTGCCAAAAAATGTATTAAAAAAAATTGAAATGCCCCTGTCCCCGGTAGCTCGCGCTCAGAAGACAAACGCACACTTAAGTCCCGCCCATGTATGTAAATGCTGTTTAAACCACATATGTAAGGTATCACTACGTGCGTTAGAGCATGTGCAACAATTCTAGCACTAGACCTCCTCTGTAACTCTAAACTGGTAACCTGTACATTTTTTCAAATCGTCGCCTATGGAGATTTTTAAGTAATGAAGTTTGGCGCCATTTTAAAGCGTGACATGTTAGGTATCTATTTACTCGGCGTAACATCATCTTTCATATTATCATATATATTATATTAAAAAAATTGGGCTAACTTTACTGTTTGTTATTTTTTTAATTCATGAAACCATTTTTTCTTCCAAAAAAAAGCGTTTGAAAAATGATTGCACAAAAAACGCCACTTTATTCCCTAGGGTGTCTGCTAAAAAAAAAAAAAAACATATATAATGTTTGGGGGTTCTGAGTAATTTTCTAGCAAAAGAATGATGATTTGTACATATAGGAGAGAAGTGCCAGAATAGGCCTGGTATGGAGGTGGGAATTAAAGACCATGTATACAGTGATAGCAGCAGTCTTGCGGATCTAGTGCTGAGTAGCTTATTTTCTGCATAGTAAACACAGAGGGTCAGTTTGCTATGTGCTGTCATGTTTGTGAACTTTTATACATTCAAAAAGTTTTTTCCTGACCTTGCACCTGCAACTATAGGTTCATTTTTATTGCAACTCACATATAAAAGTACAGTAAAACCTTGGATTGCGAGCATAATTTGTTCCAGAAACATGCTTGTAATCCAAAGCACTTGTATATCAAAGCAAATTTCCCCATAAGAAATAATGATAACTCAAATGATTCGTTCCACAACCATTTATTTATAAGTCCTTCAGTCTATAGTCCATATGAAAAGATTATAGCAATGTGATAGGCTGTGTAACCATAACATTTTCATCCACAAATGGAAGCCTCCTCAAGGGGAATAAAATAAAAATCCAGCAGAAGCTACAGAGTATAAAAGAGAAGAGAGGTGCTCTACTGTAGCAATATATTGCTAAATGTTGTTCCTTCATTAAATGTAACCATATTGCTACACTTAGAGGCACCTCTCTTCTCTTTTATACAAAGTTTTGACTTGACGCTAATTGTATATCAAGTCAAAATGGATAAAAAAAAAAGCTGGTGTTGCAAAATGCTCTCAAACCAAGTTACACTCAAACCAAAATGTTACTGTATTAACCACTTAAGCCCCGAACCATTATGCAGCTAAAGGACCTGGCCCCTTTTTGTGAATTCGGCACTGCGCCAATTTAATTTTAACTGACAATTGCGCGGTCGTGCAACGTGGCTCTTAAACAAAATTGGTGTCCTTTTTTTCCCACAAATAGAGCTTTCTTTGGGTGGTATTTGATCACCTCTGCGGTTTTTATTTTTTTGGCTATAAACAAAAACAGAGTGACAATTTAAAAAAAAATGCAATATTTTTTACTTTTTGCTATCATAAATATCCCCAAAAAATATATAATTTTTTTTCCCCCTCAGTTTGGACCGATACATATTCTTCTAGATATTTTTGGTAAAAAAAAAATGAAAAAATATTTTATTTGATTGGTTTGCGCAAAATTTACCAAATAAGGGATAGTTTTATTGCATTTTTCTTAATATTATTTATTTTTCTAGAAATGGCAGCGATCAGTGTTTTTTTATCGTGACTGGCAGATACATCGGACACTTTTGACACTATTTTGGGACCGTTGTAATTTTTTCAGCGAACAGTGCTATAAAAATGCACTGGTTACTGTAAAAATGACATGGGCAGTGAAGGGGTTAACCAGGAGGGGGCGCTGTAGGGGTTAAGTGTGCCCAAAGAGAGTGATTCTTACTCTGGGGGGGGGCGTGGCTGGGCATGTGACGTCATCGATCGTCGTTCCCTATGACAGGGAACAGACGATCAGTCACAGGGAGCATGGGACACCGGCGGCGATCGGGTCCGCTGTTCCTGCGGGGACGGTCAAGGAGAAGAGGTCACGTCGTAGCCCGAGTTATGATGCGCTCGAGACCCACGGCTGGGATCTTGAAGGGGACGTACATGTATGCCCTTGTGCCCAGCCGTCCCATTTTGTCAACGTATATCGTTGTGCGGCGGTCCTAAGTGGTTAATCAATACCTCCTTTCTTCAAATTACATTAAAAAAAAAAAATTTCAGTATGTTTCCTTTTTGTCCATCCCCATTGTGCTGGTTTATGCTGCCATTTGTGTTTGGCTTAATGCATTTTAAAGAGGTAACATTGTGATGGTAACATCGTTCTTCACTCAATACCTTTCTAAATGTCAGCAGATAGAAATGCCTTACAGACTTGCAAGGCAGATTTGTGCAGTTTCAGGGATAGTTGGAAAACATAACCTACCTTTCACTTGTTGCTCTAGGATTCTGTTAATAAATATATTGCTAACATATCAGCCAAAAATCATGTGACTAAACAAAGAACATTGCTCCATGTTTATCATTAGCAATTAAACAACGTAGATCTTAAACAAGTTCATATAGACCATACAGTAAAACAGCAATAGCAAATAAAACATGCAACTATATCATAACACATGAAGCAAACATTTTCATGAGTGTGGTCAAGCTTGGGAGGAGTATATGTTCATGCAAATCATTTAAACGCCAAGGCTGAACTGCTTTCAAGTTCTAAAAACAAAAAAATTGCAAATACCAATATTTCTACTAAAGTAAAATAAGAAAATTAAATAGGTAAATCATAATAATAATTGTAAATGTTTGAAAATATTTCTTTATATCATACTATATATGTATACTGTTTATATATATATATATATATATATATATATATATATATATATATATATATATATATATATATATATATATATATATATGCAAAGATAACATTACAGCTTTAGTTTGTTTTTTTGTTTTACAGTACACATTAAATGCTATAATTCTAACTTTATTTATAAAGCATTAAGAATATATCCCATACATTTTACCAGTTGCAAGTACCAATTAAGTGCATACTGAAAAAGACAAATACACAGCATATTTCAAAGCATTGACTATAAATATACAAGTTGTAATTTTATAAATAATGTAGATATATAAAAAAATTGATTTTTCATCAATAGATATTTTTTTTCTTTAAAAGGGGTTGTAAAGGTTCATCTTTTCGTTTCTAAATAGGTTACTTTAAGCTAGTGCATTGTTGGTTCACTTACCTTTTCCTTCAATTTCCCTTCTAAATGTTGATCCCCCCTTTATCATATTGTCCTTTTTTTTTTTTTTTTTTGTAGTGCACTTAAGTATATACGCAACACTGGAAAATTATTTCCCCTAAAATAGATTGTTTTCTTTTTTTTCTCCATAATATAGTTCATATTGGTGTTCTTTTTTTCCACGTTAAGTATATACCAGTAATGGAAAATTATTTCCCCTAAAATAGATTTTTTTTTCTCACTTCTCACAATATAGGGGAACTTGATCCCCCTTCTATTATATTGTCTTTTTTTTTCTCTCTCTTCCCCTCTCTCCCTCCTCTCTAAATTTCTCTGCCCTCTCCCTGCATTCCTCCCCCTGAGAACATGCAGGAAGTATAGGCCTGGGCTCGAAACGGGGGAGGTCAAATCTAGTAGTAGTAATTGTTAGAAGTAGAAGTTGTCTCCTTTTTTTTTTATAAGGGGTATTTATTGAGACCATTTATGTTGTATGTCGGTATGGGTATTGTATTCTGTATTTATTGTATTGTTGAAAAAAATCAATAAAATAATTTTGTAAAAAAAAAAAATGTATTTGTCTGAATTTCTCACTTCCTGTTTCTCCTCAGTGAGGTGTTCAGTAAGCTGTTCTAAATGACTTTCCACCGCTCGGATGATGGAGGAAAGCTTACTGAGGAGAAACAGCAAGTGAGAAATTCAAACAAAGACAAAAAACATTTAGAAGGGAAAGGAAAAAGGTACGTGAATCAACAATGCACTAGCTTAAAGGAACCTATTTAGAAAATAAAAGACAAACCTTTACAACCACTTTAATACACTAAGACAAGTTTATAGTTAAAACTATAATCATTAGTAATTTTAAAATACAATGCATGTAATCTACAAATCGAGCAATTTTTTTTTATATGTATATTTTACTATAATAGAACAAATATTGTTATGTTAAAACTGATAAAAATCCAATAACTGAATGTACATTGTGTACTTTTGTATTTCTAATAAAACTGTTTATTTGTCTTACAGTCCACTTTAATTGGAAAAAAAAAGTAAAAAAAAAAGAAGAAGAAATTAAAAGGAACATGGCTATTTATTGAGACATGCAAGAAATTTGCATTTTAATGTTAGGCTTGGCAGTCTTGATGAGACCAATTTGGGCAATTCTCTCTTATGGTATATAATGTACATATGTAAAATGTGTAATCACCTCACTTTTTACACAACTGCAAACAATCTTGGACGCTACCACGTTCTTCATGCCAAAAAATTGACTTCATCCCACATAAGAGATGATGAAATACAAAACATTTAACCACTCCAGTGCTATATACATTTTATAGTTTTTACATTATGGCATGCTAGCATGCATGCATCATTAATACATAAAGTACGTACTCTCTTTTGCATTCCCAATAGTGGATCCACCAATAGGAAGTGTACTGCATGGATCATTTGTATGTAAACCCAAATGACTCTCCACTTATAGTGGTAAGTATTATATGAGCCATTCAGTATACTTGCCTGAGAGAAAAACAGACTGCAAAGCCAGTCAAAAATGTTCTGCATCATTTTTGAAAGAAACCACAGAATGTGAATGAAAGATCAGCCTTAGTGTTTAAACGGTATCTCACCTGGAATGACAGAGATAGTTTTCAAAGCTCGGAGAACTCTGAATGTTCTCAGCGCTGAGACATTCCCAAGGTCCACAAACTCTGTCACATATCTGTAATAAGGGAGGTCACACACAAACACAATGACAAAAACACAAAACAACTACAACAGGAAGTACGTCACAGGGCCTAACCAACACCTAACATCCACTGCAGGCCACCTTACCTGGAATTACAGATATAGTTTTCAAAGCTCTCAGAACTCTGAAAGTGCGCAGTGCTGAAACATTGCCTAGGTTTACAAACTCTGTTATATACCTGCAGAATCAAATCAGAGTTACTTGTAATGGTGTGGATGGATAGGTGTAGACCCTACATTATCCAGATTGATCCTAAGGAAATGTTTTTATATTTTAGGTGGCCTATAGCAATTCATAGGCAAACCGATGTGCTTCAAATAAGGTATATATAACTCAGGCTTTCACACTGGAGTGAATGGGGACAGATTTTTAAGGGCGTATTGCAGGTGCTATTTTTAACGCTATAGCGCCTGCAATACGCTCCAGTGTGAAAAGCAGCATTTGACTCAATATATGCAATTCTTTACAGTTTGAAATTTGTAAACTGTTTGTTTTCTATTGGTAATGGGTGGCACCATATGTAGCCAACGCCCAAATTTAATTTTCTTGAACTTTCACATGACAAGGAAGTCTTTTTATATCAATAAGCTCAGACATTCACAAACTGATGGTTCCTGCCCCTGCTAAACCTGGAGTTGTATGTTGAAGAAGTTGCTTGAAAGCATTCCTGTCATTGAAGACCTCCTTCTGAACATGCTAATCATTAGCTTAAAGTGATATTAAAGACTTTCTACTTTTTTTTTTTTTTTTTTTACAAACATGTCATACTCACCCGCTCTGTGCAGTGGTTTTGCACAGAGCAGCCCCAACCCTTCTCTTCTCAGGTCTCCTGCCGACACTTTTGCCTACTCCCTCCTACTGACTGACCCCATTCCCGATCTGTGGCTCTGCGTGTCCAGTCACACACTGAGCCATGGCTCGGCCCTGCCCCTTCTCTCACCTCATTGGCTCACTGTCTGTGAATGACAGCAGTGGGAGCCAATGGCTCTGCTGCTGTCTCAGTCAATGAGGAGGGAGAGTCCCTGAATGCTCTTGTGCACATTGCTGGAGCGGGATGGGGCTTGGGAAAATGTAGGGTGGGGCTGGAGGGAATAGAATGCATGAAGGTAAAAAACATCTTGTGCCTTTAGAATCAGTTTAAATATATTCTGAGCTAAATAATATGTAAACTCAAGATTTCATATTACTTATATGTGTCTGCTGTACCATATACTTGAATACAAATGATTATGTTCTCCTTGTATTGCTTCATTTGTGTAAAATCTGCTGTTCCTGCCAGTCTCTCTGCTTTCCTATTAAAAAATGACCACACTAAGCAGGAGAAGACTTTCTGGTTCTCTAGCTCTGCTGGGAACTCAGCCTGCTCTTCTCCATTTATCAGACTTGTCCTGACATGCCCCACTCTGCATGACCACTCACTGGGAAGATCAGTGTACTGCTGTTTCCCCTCCTCAGCTGAGAACAGAAAGAATGTGCTCACTTTTAAAAAGTGAAAAAAAGGGTATTTTAATGTTTTTTTTTATATCTATACAATTTTTTCCTTTAATTTCTAGTTTACACTGAATGGGTAGGTTTACAAGGTGAGAGTTTACAATCACTTTAATGAACTAGAACAAGTATAAGGATTGGGGGTTGACTATGATATTACTTGCTGCTTTATATCACAGACTCAAAGTATTAAGACCAAGCAGTTAGCATTTTCAAAAGGTGGCCAGCAATGGCAGCCTCCATATTTCTCCTAGCACAGATTTCCTTCCAGGAAGTGGAAGACCAGGTGAGAGAATGGTAAAATATCTTGCACTTGAATATGACAAGGTTTTTGATCTCCACTCTCAAACCATTCAGCACAGATTTGGGTCACTTGTCTCTAGTTACTAAAAAAAAATTTGTCTGATTTTTGCCTTATTTATCTTTAAATTTAAAGTAAAAAGAAACATGTTTTCCTTGTTAAAAAAAGAAACATGTTTGCTTTGTTGCCAGTAACTGACACAAATATTAGCCTAAATACCGCCTGAAAAAAATCCTACCCTGCAGTCTCAATGTAGAAGCCTGGGGGCTTCCACACTGGAGCAGTGTGCTAGCAGGACCGCTCCAATAGTCCTGCTAGCAGCATCTTTGGAGCGGTGAAGGAGCTGTGTGTTTACCGCTCCTCCACCGCTCCTTCCCATTGAAAGCAATGGGAAACTGCGGTAATACCGGCGGCAATGCGCCTCTGCAGAGGCGCTTTGCCAGCGGAATTAATCCTTTTTTCGACCGCTATCGGGGGTTAAAATACTGCTGCAATTCCGACAGTATAGCGCCGCTAAAAATAGCACCTCTATACCGTCAGCGTACCTCCTGCCCCAGTGGGGCCTAACTGTGGAGATACATGAGTATCCTATGAGTCTGGTCATGGATTTAAATAAAACTATTTTTTTCTAAGAACAAAATTGTTATGTGTATTAAAATGGCTCTATTCATTTGTGAAAGTGTAGGAGTGTTAGGGTGGATGGTAGGTTGACAAGGCTTTTCCATATCTCAAACATAGGAAAGCAACACATATTTAAAATAAGCAAAATAGTTTAAATGGGCACTAATACGCACATGAGAAGGTATTAGCTACATATGGTTAACACAAACTAGGCAGGCCAGTATTAGATTGGGACTTAACAGTGGCCCTGGAATGTTCCTTTAGTAAATCAAGCCAAGGCCAGCACATTATAGTACTTAGGGCCACAGTAATAATGTGAATAGGCTGGAACAAATTTCCATCATTTTAGATTTTATTATTGAGTTTGAGCAGACAACTGAACATTATATGTCACCAACATTCTCAGACACAGCAGCTTTTCAGGCAAATGGCAGAACTTCTAGACTTGCAAATAAAAACTAAAACAAATGTTTTCTAGGAAAAGACAATATGTACTGTAAATCTAAATAAAGGAAAGTACAGTGCCTTAAAAAAAAAAGTATTCATAACCCTTAACATTGTCCACATTTTGGAAGGAAAATTATAAATGGTTTTAAAAAATAAAAATAAAAAAATAAAAAGTGTACCCTTAGCATTGTCCACATTTTGTCATGTTAAAACCAAAAAAAGTAAATATATTTTATTGGGATTTTATATAATAGACAAACACAAAGTGGAAGGGAAATTATAAATGGTTTTAAAAAATAAAAATAAAAAACTGAAAAATGTGGCGGGCATTTGTATTTAGCCCCCCTGAGTCAATACTTTGTAGAACCACATTTCACTGCAATTACAGCAAGTTTTTGGGATGTCTGTACCAGCTTTTCACATCTAGAAGAGTGACATTTTTGCTCATTCTTCTTTGCAAACAAGTTCAACCTCTGTCAGATTGAATGGAGAGCAACTGTGAACAGTAATTTTCAAGTCTTGCCATAGATGCTCAAATGGTTTTAGGTCTGAACTTTGACTGGGTCATTCTAACGAATGAATATGCTTTGATCTAAACCATTCCATTGTAGCTCTGTCTGTATGTTTATGGCTGTTGTCCTACTGGAAGGTAAACCTCCACCCCAGTCTCAAGTCTTTTGCAGATTCCAACAGGTTTTCTTCTAAGATTGCCCTGTATTTGGCTCCACCCATCTTCCCATTAACTGTTACCAGCTTTCCTGTACCTGCTGAAGAAAATGATCCCCACAACATGATGCTGCCACCACCATGTTTCACGGTGGGGATGGTGTGGCTTTTTTCATTCCACTCTTTCATAAAGGCCAGATTTGTGGAGTGCATGACTAATAGTTGTTCTATTGACAGATTCTCCTCCAGGCTTACCATGGGCCTCTTGGCTGCTTGTCTGATTAATGCTCAATTTGCCCAGCCTGTAAGTCTAGGTGGACGGCCATGTCTTGGTAGGTTTTGCAGTCGTGTCATACTCTTTCCATTTTCGGATGATGGGATGCGCAGATCTTCGTTAGATGTTCAAAGCTTGGGATTTTTTTTATAACCTAACCCTGCTTTAAACTTCTCCACAACTTTATCCCTGACCTGTCTGGTGTGTTCCTTGGCCTTCATAGTGGCGTTTGTTCACTAAGGTTCTCTAACAAACCTCTGAGGGCTTTACAGAACAGCTGTATTTATTCTGAGATTAAATTACACAGAGATGGACTCTATTTACTAATTAGGTGACTTCTGAAGGCAATTGGTTCTGCTAGATTTTAGTTAGTGGTATGTGGAAAAGTTTAAGGGCTATAATACTTTTTCAAGGCACTGTATGTGTATTTACATGTTATATGGCCAGTATGGTTGTTTACAGCTTTGCTTAGAAAAGAACACAATGCAAAGTATGTCCATATGATTAATTGCGTGCAAGGTCACTGACTCTAGGGGTCACAAATGACACTGTTGCTTAAAAATGATAAAAATGGGCTTGATGACACTCTAGAACTCTATAACATACACAACCATTTACCATTGCACCATCAATCATATTACTTTTTATAATAAGGTATATGTACTAGTAGTATTGCTCACTGATAAAATGGTAGTAATTCCAAGCAGAAATTGGAGTGGAAAAATAATTTAAATATACCTACCAATGATTTTCTCAAACGTGAAGTAGGAAAAACTAGTAGTACAATACTGATTTAGACTTGTATGCATTTTTAGGGCTGCTAGCGGGTCTATTCAGTGATTGGATCTATGAGTACAATACAATCATAATATTCATTGCCCAGTTTACTTGGTCTGTCAGGGATCCTAAATTATATAGTTATATGGTTAACTACCGGTAATTAACTAATTAACAAAAAAATTGTTGAATTACCTGTTAACTATAAATATGCACCACATCCATTGATTAAAGAATAAACATAGGAAAATAGGAAACATGATTTAATTTTTCTATGTTTATTAATTAACAAAAAAGATATAGGTCCATGTATATGTATTTTTATCCATAATTCTCTTTAGAGTCTTGTGATTGAACCCCTTCCAAACTGCTTAGACAGGACAAACACTCTTTTCTAGCTTGAATACAAAGCTTCCTGCTTCCTTGATTACCTTCCTCTTAACTGGCCATTGCTGATTATGCCAATTCATTGTTAAATGAGCAAGCAACAGGGAGGGGAGCACATGGAAGCTGAATTACTACTAAAGAATATTACAGGGCAGATTGATGCATGTAAATCACAAGTCTGAACAACATTTTAATTCAACGGACAAGCAAAATAGTAAACATGTATTTCTGCTTGGAGCTCATTCCATCATTAAGGCTGGGTTCACACTTATGTGAATTGGATGCAAATCAAATTCTCATTACAGAAGAATGTGACCGGCTCTCAATGGAGTCGGTTCACACAGCTTTCGGGACGGCCGTAGTCCGGACTAGAAAAGGGTCCTGTGTGACTTTGGCTCCGTTTCAGGTCCGAATTCAGGCAAAAATTAGGCCGCAGCTAGTGTGAACCCAGCCTAAAGGTAAGCCCATGATTGTTTGGCCATTACCTGTAATTAATTATAGATTAATAAAGATGTAGACCAGCTATATTTAAAGACGTGGCTCGAACATCCTAAAAACAGTACATAAAACCTTGGTTTGCGAGCATAATTCGTTCCAGAAACATGCTTGTAATCCAAAGCACTTGTATATCAAAGATTTTTTTTTACAGGGTATAAAAGAGAAGAGAGTGTAAAAAAAAATCTAAGTTGCTAAATGTTTTACCTTCATTAAATGTAACCATATTGCTACACTTAGAGGCATCTCTCTTCTTTTTTATACTCAGTTGTGACATGACGGTACTCTTATATCAAGACATTGCTTGTATATTAAGGCAAAATTTATTAAAACATTTTGATTGTCTTGCAAAACGCTCTCAAACCAAGTTACTCTCAAACCAAGGTTTTACTGTATCTAGAACATTTAGCACTGTGAAGAATAGAATACTTACGCCATCATAATAACGCTGAAATCTAACCAATTCCATGGATCCCGCAAAAATGTAAAACTATCTATACAAAAACCTCTTGCAATCATTTTTACAAGTGATTCAAATGTATAAATTCCAGTAAAGGTGTACCTGTGAAAAAAAAAAAAAATAATTAAGTTTGACATTCCCAGGTATATTTTTATAATACATTACCACAACTGGTATATTGATTATAATTTAATTTTAGTATACATAGTATTATACTTCTTTATATTTTAAAGACACCTGAGATGGTGTTTAAAAGGTGTTACTTCTAGATGTGACATTTAAATGATATTTAGGCTAAATTGTATTGCATCAAAACAAAAGAAGCATGTGCATATCATTTTGCAGGTAGCGTGCCAAATGACAGTGGTATGCTTTATATGAGAGCTGGAAATCAAGGACCCAACAGCCAGACAAGACTCGCTCAATTAGTTGACCTTTTGTATGTCACTATACACCTTTTTACTGGAGAGGTGTCCCATGGAACTGCTGAACTGTACAACGTATACATCTCTTAAGCCTAGTACACATGGGCCGAGTATCGGATGGCATCGTCTGGTTCAACAGAAAATGGCCGACATTCGGCCCAAGTGTACGGCAGCCGGTCATAACAATTCGATGTTAGCACAGCTCCTGATCAGTTGGTGGGTGGGGGGGCTGACCGATGCCTAAAACATAATGCTTTAGGCATGCAGGCGTTTTGTTTTTACTGATGTAAATGCAGCCCATTATTATTAATGTATTTTTACACACAGGCATGTAAATATGTGCTGCGTATAAATCAGTAAAAAATATGCAAACACGTATATGTGCAAAATCGGGTGACTATGCACATTTATCATACTGCCCATCCTCACGTTTTTATGCAGGAATTATCTGCCATGAATCTGATGTTCAGACATCAGTACTGTGTATGTTTTGTTTAATATAGAAACTAGAAATACTGGGACAGATTTAGATAGCCTTTACGTCGGCGTATCTATAGATACACCGCGTAAAGTCTATTCTGAGCCGGCGTATCCTTTTTCTGTATTCAGAAAACAAGATATGCCGGAAGTCTGTTACACCATCGTATATTAGTTGCATATTTACGCTGGCCGCTAGGTGGCGCTTCCGTTGTTTTACGCATTAAATATGCAAATGAGCTAGATACGGCGATTCACGAACGTACTTGCGGCCCGGGCGTCGTAGTTTACGTAAGCATGAGTCCGGCTTAAAGTTACCCCTGCTATATGAGGCGCAGTCAATGTTAAGTATTGACGTCGGGACAGCGTCGAATTGTACGTCGTTTACGTCGTTTGCGTAAATCGCTCGGGAATGGGGCTGAACGTAATTGACGTTCACGTCGTTTACATTGACTAGCATGCGCACTGGGATACGTCCATGGACGGCGCATGCGCCGTTCAGAAAATACGTAAATTGCGTGGGGTTATGATTCATTTACATGAATCACGCCCCCACATTACTAATTTGAATTAGGCGCCCTTACGCCGGACACTTTACGCTATGCTGCCGCAAATTACAGAGCAAGTGCTTTCTGAATAAGGCACTTGCCCATAAAACTTGCGGAGGCGTAGCGTAAAGATAGATAGATAGGATAGATACATAATTGTCTGACTGTATCTGACTCTGGCCCATTGTTTTCTAATATGCACTGAAAGAATTATGCCAATACAATACATTTCAACATATTTTAGACACCAATGGTCTTATGCAATAGTTCTAATTTGTATTAAAGGTACATAAAACATAATTAGATAATAGCAAATCTGGCAACAAAAACACTAAGCACATTTTTTTAAATTGTTTGTATACATAAAAAGCAGGGTCATGCTAGGATGTATCTCCTTGTATGTTATAAACTCTGCTTTACTTTGGGAACATACAGCTGCCAAAGCACACATCCTACATGCAGTAATTAAAATAGAAATAAATGAATAAAACATGTACTTACTCCACTTGTTTAGACCATTCTGGTGGATTACTAAAAGTCATGAATACGCAGTTGGTCAAAATAGTGCACATAATGATCATGCTAAATACTGTATACTGAGATTAAGGAAGCATATGGTGTGTATTCATTCAAAAGAAAATTACATTACATCAAAAACACATTTTAATTAACATTCCATTATTTTAAAATTCAAGATTAAAGTAGATCTATGCCATACACAAAAAATGTAACAGAAAAGGAAACATGTCATTACATAAATATGGTACCTGCCATACTGACCTTGATCTGAAAATATTAGTTACCTGTCTGTTTTTGGTTCTGATGCATGAGTCACAATTTTGGAACAAGTATGCCACAATTTAAGTTAGAGTGGAGTCCTGATTTGCATTCATGTTATAGGTCAGTAACTCAAAATACGTTAAAAACAGAAAGGCACAATGACAATATTTCCATATTCATATTCAATCCATATTTCACTCAGTACAGGTTTCATTTAAGCACCTTTTGGCCCATGACAAAGAGATCCCAAATACTTATCTTTCTACTTGTATCCCGTCTGTAGTTATTCCCAGGACCAATTACTCATGTAACCTTGGCCAAACTAAAAAGGTACGTTTGGGCCGAGCTGGTAACTCAGCGGTTGCATAGTTAGTCAAATTGAAAAAAGACACCGTCCATCTAGGTCAACTTCCAGGGGGAAAAAAATAGAAATCCTCCATATACAATCCTAGACCTGCAGATGATCCAAAGGAAGGCAAAAAAAGCAAGAACAAAAAAAGCATGATCCAATATGTTCCAGCAGGGGAAAAAAAGTCTTTATTGATCCCCCAGGAGGCAATCAGATATTCCCTGGATTAACCACTTCAGCCCCGGATCGTTTTGCTGGTCAATGACCGGGCCCCTTTTTGCAATTCGGCACTGCGTCGCTTTAACTGACAATTGCGCGGTCATGCGACGTGGCTCCCAAACAAAATTGGCATCCTTTTTTCCCATAAATAGAGCTTTCTTTTGGTGGTATTTGATCACCTCTGTGGTTTTTATTTTTTGCGCTATAAACAAAAAGAGCGACAATTTTGAAAAAATGAATATTTTTTACTTTTGCTGTATTAAATATCCCCAAAAATATATATAAAAAAAATTTTTTACCCTAAGTTTAGGCCGATATGTATTCTACATGTTTTTTGTAAAACAAATCTCAATAAGTGTTTATTGATTGGTTTGCGCAAAAGTTATAGGGCCAGATTCAGATACAATTACATTGGCGCAGAGTATCAGAGATACACTACGCTGCCGTATTTTACCAGGCTGTACAACGAATCCTGGTAGATTTTGTCCCCTTACGGTACGGCGGCGTAGTGTATTTCTTGCCGCGTAATCGAAATACGCGATAAGGGGGCGTGAAGCATTTAAATTAGGCGCGTCCCTGCGGCGATCGAACTGCGCATGCTCCGTTCAGAACTTTCCCGCCGTGCATTGCGCGAAATCACGTCGTTACGTCATTCGTTGTTTGAGTAGCGTCGTTTACGAACATTCCCGGACGACTTACGTTAAAAATAAAAAAAAGACGTCGGAAAACGTAGAAATTCGACGCGGGAACGACGGCCATATTTAACATGGGCTGTCTAATATTAGACCAGCAAAAAGCTGGTATAGTGATACGCAATCACTGGTTCTCGCTCTGTAACGAGCAATCGCGTGTGCGATCTGTAGCAACCATCTGACCAATGCCTTAGTACTAGTCATGCAATTTGTTAATGAAATGTTTCCCTTTCTTTCATGGGATTTAAGAAAAGAAAATCTTTAAGATCTCTTTACTATGGCCCGATGGAGCCAAATCTGTCAAGTGGATCACTCCGCTGATCCCCGATGACAGGTTCCTGTCCGAACCGCTCCGATATGCAGACGGACACAGATACAGCCCACTGTTCTATATAGGGTCCAATCCGCCGGAAGGATGGTGAATGTGTCCCAATCGGTCTGTTTTTAGCTAAAGGGATCTTTTCGGATGCTGGCGGTTGTCAGGGGACACATGTCCGCTGACATTCGCCGCTCCATAGAGAACAATGGTTGGTCTGATCGGGTCTGCCTGAAAAATTAACAGGCAGACCCAATCAGTCTGCTGGTGTAAAAGGGGCCCAAATGTTAAGAAGCCTTACAGAGAATTTTATGTGAAAGTTACAGATCCAGTTTAAAGTCTACAATCTGGTTAAACATTTGCTGATCAGATTATATTATATCCACATTTAAAGATGTGGCTTTCTCCTTAACGGGGATTGGGGCAAAATAATTTGCAGACATTCACGTGGCCCTGAATACAGGATGCTATGAGACCCATTATTACCCATTACAGCACATTGATAAAAGGGGCAGCAAAATAATAGCTATTAGACAACAATAGGACTGCTTTTAATTATTTTCATTTTAATTTTTACACTTACTTTAAGTGAATATTAAATATTTAAATCTATAGCATGTAATGTGCTAATTATCATACGAAGAATTAAAACAAAAGCTTTGGTCTAGCCACAAAGATCCCAAAAGGTTAGAGGATTATAACAGTAATGGCAAAGTGAACAATACAGAGTAAAATGCAGACATTTATTCATGCTGGCTGATAATTTATTGGTAAATAATGGTATTATACTAAGTATTCATTGTGTGACAATTTTTAAAGGGGTTGTAAAGGTAATTTTCTTTCTAAACAGCTTCCTTTACCTTAGTGCAGTCCTCCTTCACTTACCTCATCCTTCCATTTTACTTTTAAATGTCCTTATTTATTCTGAGAAATCCTCACTTCCTGTTCTTCTGTCTGTAA
This sequence comes from Rana kukunoris, assembly GCA_029574335.1. NCBI lineage: Eukaryota > Metazoa > Chordata > Amphibia > Anura > Ranidae > Rana > Rana kukunoris. The sequence goes on along the minus strand of CM056050.1, from coordinate 126,380,899 downwards.
CTCCACACAGTAATGCAAGGATTTCTCCCTGATGTGGAGTGTCGTGCTCGCCCCCTCCCTTGGGCTACAGGAGAGTCAGGACCCTCTCTACATTGCAGATAGAGAAAGGAGCTGCGCGTCAGGCCGCGTACAGACGATGAGACATGTCCGCTCAAACATGTCCGACGGACCGTTTCCAGCAGACATGTCTCATCGGATTTTGGTCCGATGGCGTGTACACACCATCGGACGAAAATCCCCTCGGGCTGAGGACGCGGTGATGTGGCGGTGACGTTGATGCCGCCACGTCACCACTCCAGGTAGTAAAATACTTCCACGCATGCGTCTAATCCATTCGACGCATGCGGGAGATTTCTGTCCGCTGGTTAGGCATACTAAACAACAGACATGTCGGACGGACAGGTTTGTAGCGGACACATAGGGACATTTAAAAGCAAAATGGAAGGATGAGGTAAGTGAAGGAGGGCTGCACTAAGGTAAAGGAAGCTATTTAGGGAAAAAAAATACCTTTTCAACCCTTAACCCCTCCCTATGCCATCCAAAACCATAACATGTTGGTTAAAGTTGTGCTTAAATATTTATTTAAAAGGTAAAACAAACATAGCCCAAATCCCATTTTATAAAAGGATATGAATGTATCAAAATTTTAATAGCTATCCTCCTTAATAGGTTAAAAGGACTTAAAATATACATGGCAGGCGTGGCACTAAATCTGAAGATTGTTTTTCCTTTGTTTAATACTATAAAGGTCTGTGGAAAAAGAGAGAGAGAGAGAGAGAGAGAGAGGCATAGGTTAGGAAATTATAACAAAAATAATAATGGTTTTAATTTTTGCAGTGTGCATTATATTAGCACAACATTTCTCCCTAGCCCTTATTTACAAGCCATAAAAAAAGCCAGTTGGCCCAACAACTAATTTTGTATTACCCAGTTAGTCTAAAGTGTTACCAGATTATATATATTGTTCATTGCTATACTATGTACAATACATATCATGGAGTATTGCTATATATCTGCAGTCCCAAGATGTTAATGTTTACCCCTAATGTCAACTCGCAGTCTATGAGAAATGGAAAACATAGAATTAAATAGGCCATATTATGTCTTATCATATGGGCCTACACCCACAACTTACCACAACGTAGAGTGCCGCAAGTCTTTCCAATCCTCCAGTGCCCCTCATTCTAAGGTTCAAATGTCGGGAGGTATGTATTATGCTTTCAACCACACAGATGTACAGGAAGCAGATTATTGTTATTATATTAAAAGGATTTATATTGTGTCAACGGTTTACACCGCGTTTTACAATAAGGGGGACAGTACATTTACAATACAATTCAATACAGAAGAAATAGGAGGGCCTTGCTCATGGAGCTTACAATCTAAGGGTTCCACAGACATAGCAGGGTGTAAAACCCAAACATACAATGAAACCAACACAGAAGCTCAGAGAAAACCATGAAACTACTAGAGGTTAGTCTTTCAGCAATTTGTTAGACTTAATGTGATAGCCTCCACTGTGCAGTTAGTTTTGCACCGAGTGGCCCCAATCCTTGACTTCTGGGGTCCCCCCACGGAGCTGGTAGCTCTTCCCGCGCATCGTATAGCACCCTAGGACAGGGATATGCAATTAACGGACCTCCAGATATTGCAAAACTACAAGTCCAATCATGCCTCTGCCTCTGGGTGTCATGCTTGTGGCTGTCAGAGTCTTGCTAGTAGTTTTGCAACAGCTGGAGGTCCACTAATTGCATATCCCTGTCCTAGGGGGCTCTACGATGCGCGGGAAGAGCTACCAGCTCCGTGGGGGGACCCCAGAAGTCAAGGATTGGGGCCACTCGGTGCGGAGGTCCGCTAACTGCATATCTCTTCCCTAGGACAAGTGCTCTCCCGGGGGGTTACCTTGCGGGTGTGCTCCCGAATCCAGCATTTGTGTCCATAGATGCAGAATGCCGGACTCCGCCCCACCCCCCGGTGCCTACATCATTAGAATTGTTTGACAGCAGCAGGAGCCAATGGCTGCTATCAATCTATCCAATGACAACAAGCAGAGGGGAAGAGCACGTCACCAGCAGGGAAATACAGGATTCAGGTAACTAAAAGGGTGGGGGTTGGGGGGCCTGTCAGTGACAGAAGTTTTTTCGCCTTAATGCATAGGATGGAAACATGAGGGTTTACAACCCCTTTAAGGCTAGGTACACACTTGTGCGGGTTAGGGAATTGCACCTGTTCCTGCAACCACCCACCGCCAAAAGGCACAGCTCTTTTACAGACATTTTTTATTTGCGGTTGCTGTTAATCCCATGGTGCAAATGCCCCATGCAATTTACCTATGGTTGAGGTTGTAAAAAGGTGCAAGACCCTTTTTCATGCATATCCCACAGATACAGCAGCCTATTCAACTGAATGGGATGTGCCTGTGAAAATGAGTTCTGCACCAAATGCATAGATGTAAACTAACCTTTAGACTCCTTTCACACTGGGGCAGCGGCCACGTCAGTGATAAAGTGCTGCTCGTTTTCAGCTGTGCTTTTGGCCGCTAGTGGGGCGCTTTTAAAGCCCAAAGGAGGGCTTAAAAATTCCCATGTTGCGGCGCTTCCAAAGTGCTTTTCAGGTGCTTGGGAATTCTAAGAGCACTAAGTACAGCGCTCTCAAACCGCCCCAAAGATGCTGCTTGCAGGACTTTTTTTCCCCCTTTAAGGCTGTTGGGCAGAAGTGACGTTCCTCCAAGGGCAGAAAGTCGAGTGGGGGCCATCATGCAGTCATTCGACTTCCTGCCCATCAGGCCACAGGACCGGATCGTCTCCGCTGCTTCCGATGGCTCTGGTAAGTGGCGGATAAGCCTGGGAAACAGCGGGAGGGGTAGGCACACAATATTTTTTACTTTTTGCTATAATAAATATCACAATTTAACAAAAAAAATTTTTTTTCCTCAGTTTAGGCCGATATGATTTCTTCTACATATTTTTGGTATAAAAAAACAAAAATCGCAATAAGCGTATATTGATTGGTTTGCGCAAAAGTTATAGCATCTACAAAATAGGGGATAGTTTTATGGCATTTATTTTTTTATTTTACAAAAAATGGTGGCGCTCTGCGATTTTTATTGTGACTGTGACATTGCGACAGACATATAGGACACTTTTGACAAATTTTTGGGACCATTCACATTTATACAGCGATCAGTGCTATAAAAATGCACGGATTACTCTGTAAATGTGACTGGCAGGAAAGGTGTTAACACTAGAGGGCGATCAAGGGGTTAATTGTGTGTCCTAGGGAGGTGTTCCAACTGTAGGGTGCAGGGACTCACAAGGGGAGGAGACCAATCGGTGTCCCTCTGTACTGGGAACACACCATCAGTCTCCTCTCACCTGACAGGACGTGGACCTGTGTGTTTACACACACAGATCCACGGTCCTACTGTGTTCACGGCCAATCACGGGTGCCCAGCGGACATCGCGGCTGCACACGCCCTCTAGGTGGCCGGGAACCCCAGGACGTCATGACGCCCGCCCAGGATGGGAGATCCCTCCTGCGGATGTCAGATGTCATATGTACATGGGTAATGAAGCGGTTAACATCAAGTACTGATGTATATCAATGGTGGGTGGTCAGTAAGTGGTTAAGGAACACTTATATACAGTACGTGACTCCTCAGCAGAACAAACTAAGACCAGAGCACTAAACAACAAAGACATCTCTTAACCACTTGCTTACTGGGCACATATACCCCCTTCCTTTCAGCTTCTGCGTTGCTTTAACTGACAATTGCGCGGTCGTGCAATGTGGCTCCCAAAAAAAATTGACGTCCCTTTTTCCCCACAAATAGAGCTTTATTTTTCTGGTATTTGATCACCTCTGCGTTTTTTATTTGTTGTGCTATAAAAAAAGAAACCGCGACAATTTTGAAAAAAAAAACACAATATTTTTACTTGTTGCTATAATAAATATCCCAATTTTTTTTTAACTATTTTTTTTCTTAGTTTAGGCCGATACGTATTCTTCTACATATTTTTGGTAAAAAAAAAACGGTCTGAGATTTTTATTTGGACTGCGACATTATGGCGGACACATCGGACACTTTTGACACATTTTTGGGACCATTCACATTTATACAGCGATCAGTGCTATAAATATGCACTAATTACTGTATAAATGTGACTGGCAGGGAAGGGGTTAACACTAGAGGGCAAGAAAGGGGTTAAATGTGTTCCCTACTAGTGATTCTAACTGTGGGGGAAGGGGACTGACTGGGGGAGGTAACCGATCTGTGTCCCTATGTACAAGGGACACAGCATCGGTCTCCTCTCCCTGACAGGACGTGAATCTCTGTGTTTACACACAGAGATCCACGGCCCTGCTCAGTTACTGGGCAATCGCGGGTGCCCGGCGGCCATCACGGCCGCTGGGTACGCGCATCGGGTTCCTAGCAACGCGCCCCCTAGTGGCTCTGCAAGACAAGGACGTCATATGACGTCCTTTCAGAACAACAGAGCTATCGTGCCGCCGTCAATTGACGGCGGCCGGTAGTAGAGTGGATCTACATCAGCTAAGCTCACAGCATGATCCTCTCAATTCGGGAGATCAGCATTAAGTGACAAGCTTATAGAAGCTACTAAAGTGTAACATGTCTTGCTAGAAAAGAAGCTGAAAAAGAAGCACTGATGGAAGCTCAAACCAAAATTTTTAGCAAAAGAGATACAAGCTCAGGTTTAATTTAAAGAGTCATAGATGCAGGTTTGAATGAAAATTCAATAGGGAGAGATGGAAGTACACATGGAAACCCAAATTAGAAATCCCCAACTGTTAAAGGAAGAAGCAGCCACACTCGCAAAGTTAAAAGTCCTCAAATAAGCAATGTGAGAATTTTGTGTCCCATCAGCTTTTTCTGCTATTTCTGCTATTGCTAAGTATTGCATTTAAGTTACTTATAGGGGTCGTTCACCCTCCAAAAAAATTCTAGCAGGGCATGGAGCCCACCCACCCGACCGGCAGTATGCCAGTGGTTTTTTTTTTTTCTGTAGATACCTTTTTACGGGCTCTCTTCAGATCCGGCGGCTGTGATTGACATCCCCTCAGCCCGGCGCATACAGCGCGTCACGAGATGCCGATGGAACCCGAACGTCAGTGCGGCCCTATACGGTGCCTGCGCACCAACGTTCGGGTTCCTTTGGCATCTCGTGACGCGCTGTATGTGCCGGGCTGAGGGACGTCAATCACAGCCTGTGATTGTAAACGCCCAGTACCGCGGGATCGCCAGAGGGGAAGAGAGCCCGTAAAAAGGTATGTACGAAAAAAAAAAAACACTGGCATACTGCCGGTCGGGTAGGTGTTCTCCATGGCATGCTAGAACTTTTTTTGGAGGGTGAACCTCCACTTTATGTTCTAACCTATGCTGACATCCAGTGCCATAGCACCTTGTTTATGTGACATTTGGTATGTGGCTTCTATCCCCCCCCCTCATTAAGTGCTATATGGGACACATAGGTGTGTGCACAGGGTGTACCGCGTCTGCCTGGGCATACCCTAATCACCCAGTGTGGTGCAGATTCCCCTTGCTTCTTGGTGCCCCCTGTCTCCCCTCTGCAGTGCTGCCAGCTTCTCTCCTCTCCACCCCCACCAGATGTTTCAAGATGGAGAGTGGGATGGTAAATATTTAATTTACCTGCCCCTACCTTTTCTAAATGTACCGATCTCTCTTGTGTTTATTCTTAACTAATGCATAGTAAGCTTAGTAAACCATGTTTACTATGCTTCTGTTTGTGAATGTACAGGAAGCCGCTCAGCACTTCTCATTTGTTCACTGTTCAGTGCAGCTAAGGCTGCAAAGAAAGAGACTGGAGAATCTGTCTTCAGTCCCTTTTTCTCTCAAAAGTGAGACATCAGGGGTCTGTTTAGACCCTTGATATTTCACCCAAAAAACAAACAAACAGGGCTCCTAAAAACATTGTAAAAAAAAATACAAAATAATATTGTGAAAAATATAACAAAAATGTGAAAAAGAATAAAGAAAAACTACTGACACCATCCACTGCCCTACTGACACCAGTCCCTGCTCTACTGATGCCTTTCACTGCCCTGCCAATATACACATGTGTCTGTACTCTGGGGTGCACACCCTAATGCAATAAGCTGCACACACCAATGATGGTACAGTCTTTGTTGGTTCCTTCCTTGCCTTTTTCCATGTTCCCTCAGTTAGTTTCTCGTTTTCATAGCAGGCGACTAGGTTGGGAGGATCATTGTCTTTTTACACTGCAGGAGACTGAAAAACATCCTTTGCATTTAATTTAACTTTTGTGTCTCATTGGAGAGTTTACCTGTCTGTGCAGGGTGCTGAATAAGCAGGTGACCAACATTTCTGGACAGATTGAGCTCTTTGGAGGTATGTCAGTGCACACAACGGCATTTCAATCCAATCAGTGAAAAGCCAGATTTCAAAGCTATTAACAGTCCACTATCTACACAGGTTTCCAATGCCTTGGGGAGCATATGGTATATCCGGTATGCACACAGCTGCACTATAGACTGATACATGCTTGCACAACACTTCCTTTAGCAACAGAGGATCAGAATACAGTCTGCTGCATTGTTCTTACATCTCTGCCCTCAATTAGAAGCTAATCTTTCTTCAGTTTGGAAAGCTATGCATGATTTGGGGTTTCTTTGTATTGAACTGCTTGTGAAAATTCAGGGACTGTGGTTTCTGCATGTATGCCTGCAACTGCAATTACTGTGCTGTGATTGATTGTGCTGTTTGCTTTTAGTTACACAAAGCCGCCGTTTTTTATTGTGCACCATTTCAATTTTCCAGCCTCTGGCATTATAACAACCAGTGATGTCATCAGTGTTGATAAGAAGGGTGTTTATCGCCTGCATAGCTTCCTTGTTTGACCCTCCTCTACCCCCTCCATCAACACTGGGGGTCACGTTAACTGAGGGATGGCGAGAAACGAAGGGAGAGGAGAAACACTGGAATACTAGTCAGTACTAGTGTGCAAAAGTGTATTTGCTTTGGAAGAATAAATCACTTCTAATGTTGGGTGTCTTCCATGTGTCAATGCTACATTAAGTAAAACTATTATGCCTTGTACACACGATCGGAATTTCCAATGGAAAAAGTCCAACTGACTTTTTCCATCGGATATTCCGATCGTGTGTAGCCACATCAGCGTTATGTCATCGGAAATTCCGATGCATTCCATCGGAGTTTAGATATACAGTAGGACATGTTCTAGTTTTCTCCGATGGAATTCCGTCGGAATTACAATGAGATTTGGCCGGGCAAAACAAACGTCCGACGGACCTGTTTGATCAGACAATCCGACCGTGTGTACCCTCCACCGGACAAACTTTTTGTTTTCATAGGACAAATGTTCGCTGTGCAAACAGACAAACTTTCCGGCAACAAATTTCCTACGTCGGCTAATCCGATTGTGTGTACACAAGTCCATCGGACTAAAGTTCAAAGTACAAACACGTATGCTCAGAACCAATGCTAAAGATCAGACAACCATAGCAGAAGTTGCCCACAGGGTGGCGATAAAGAGCTGAAAAACCATGTGATTTGACGAAAGTTGGCTGAAAAATTCCTGATGTGTGTATGCAGAACAAGTTCATGGCCAACACCCTTCGAACAAAAATCCACAGAAAAGTCAGATGGAAGTCTGATCGTGTGTATGAGGCTTAAGAGTTCTTCAAGATCATCCTGCTCAAAGTGTTTTATGCACAGGTTTAAGCACAAGGCACACAATCACAAGCTGCACAGACTCAGGCACAAGCAACCCAAGTGCAAGCTAAGGCAAGGTAGGCCAAAGCAGAAGCAGAGCTGGAAATCAGAAATAACAAGCTGCTTTTAGGAGTGAGCTTGACAGTGCAAGTCTGGCAAACTCGGATCCCATAGAGTGCACTAAGAGCTATATCCTAAGCTAGAACAGCAGATTCTCAGATACATTTTTATGCTGTTGATGTCACCAACATTCCTTCAGCACATTAGCCTAATGAGACTGTACAAACTTGGGATAGACCTGTTGTCCTCCCCAGGGCCGCCATCAGGGGGGTACAGGCAGTACACCTGTATGGGGCCTGGGGGTCCCCAGGGGCCCGGATGGCAACCCCCTTATGGTAGCCCCCCTTTATTTTTTATAAAAAATATATATTTTTATATATATATATATATTTATATATATATATATATATATATATATATATATTTTTTTATTAACCACTTAAGGACCGGACCAATATGCTGCTAAATAACCAAAGGTGTTTTTACAATTCGGCACTGCGTCGCTTTAACAGACAATTGCGCGGTCATACGACGTGGCTCCCAAACAAAATTTGCGTCCTTTTCTTCCCACAAATAGAGATTTCTTTTGATGGTATTTGATTGCCTCTTCGATTTTTATTTTTTGTTATAATAAAAATCGAATAAACTAAATTTTTGTCAAACATTTAGGCCAAAATGTATTCAGCCACATGTCTTTAGTAAAAAAAAATCGCAATATAAAAAAAAAATTGCTACCTAGCGGCAACAGTGACACTAATACAGCGATCAGAAAACCGATCGCTTAGTGACACTGGCAGTAGGGGGTGAAAGGGTTAACAAGGGGTTAAACCTTTATTAGGGGAAGTACGGGGCTACCCTGGACCTAACACTAACTGCCTGTAACACTAACTGTCACACTGACACTAAATGCAGTGATTAGTAAATATATGATCACTGCAATCAGTGACACTGTGATAGGGGGCTGGGGGGTGATCGGAAGTGGTTAATGTGCCTATATGTGTGGTGTCAGTGTGCTGTTGGTGCGACTTACTTGTGATGTCTTCTCTCCTCTCGTCGGATCGAAAATACATTACACAGGCAGAGGAAGTGCAGAGAGAAGGCTCAGCGGATTCGCTGGGAGCGATCGTGAGGGGTGCGTGTACGTGCCATTCTGTGGACGTACATATACATGCGGCGGTCGTTAAGTGGTTAAAGGGCCAGGGCCCCAGGGCCCCTGGATGACAACCCCCCTTTTTTATATATATATATATATATATATATATATATATATATATATTTTATATTTATCGGCGTATATCGCACACTTTTTTGCCCTGAAAATCAGGGCAAAATCGTGGGTGCGCGATATACGCCGATACCCGCTTTCCTGCGCCGAGTTTTGAATACTCCGCCGACATATACCCAGCGCAGTACACTCGGGTATATTCGGTCAGTCTCGGCTTCTTACGCGGTCACGTCCTGGACGTACAGGACGTGAGCGCGACAGTTGCCGAGCCTGCCCGAGTGTACTGCGCTGGCTATATGCTGGCGTAGTATTCAAAACTCGGCACGGGAAACGAGCGGGGAGGACGCCGCACCCGCCGAAGAGGACGCCGCACCCACTGAAGAGGACGCTGGACCCGCCGCAGAAGACACCGGACCCACCGCAGAAGGACACCGGACCCGCCGCAGAAGGACACCGGACCCGCCGCAGAAGGACACCGGACCTGCCGCAGAAGGACACCGGACCCGCCGATGGACGCCACACAAGACACCAAAACTGTAAGTACAAAAATAACTTTTTTTCCACAGGATTGGGGGTCATTTTAGGGGTGCGCAGTATACGCAGGAGCGCGTTATACCGCGATAAATACGGTATATATATATATATATATATATATATATAGTGGTATTATTATTATTATTAAAGGGCTCAGAGGTCCCCAGGGCCCCATCTGGCAAACCCCCTTTTTTTATGAATGTTTATTTTTTTATTTTTGTTTATATATTTTTTTATTTATTTATTATTAAAGGGCCCAGAGGTTTATTTATTTATTTTTTTTTAATAAAGGGCCCAGAGGTCCCAGACGGCAACCCCCTTTTTTTGTAATTTATTTTTATATAAAAAAATTATTAAAGGGCCCAGAGGCCCCCAGGGCCCCAAATGGCAACCCCCCTTTTTTATATATATGTTTCTTTATTTCTTCAAGGGCCCCCCGCTTCTCAATTTGCGGCAGCCCCCCCTCCCCCCGCTTTTCAATTTCAGGCGGCGGCACCCCCCCTCCCGGTTCTCTGCTCCAGGGGGCCCATGCCTGAAGCTGTGTAAGCGGCCCCATAATTCCTGATGGCGGCCCTGGTCCTCCCTGTCTATCAAGCTGAAACTTTACTCTACACTATATCATGTGATTTGCAAGCTGCAGAAAGACAGACAATCAACCCAGGTGTCAACACTCAAGCCAAGCCAGCACCATCTCATCAGGATAGTGACTTACCTCCTGACAACATAACTATAGAGTGGCACTATGGAGTCTTACAATGATCTGCAAACCTGTCCCTGGTTCAAATGCTCTAACATCTCCATACTATTGTAAATCAGCTGACACTAACATATTGGGCTTTGCCAGATTTATGGTAATCTGTTGATTTACAAGTAATGGGCTTAAAGTTTTATGACTGGCCTGAGAACCACAGAGGATGAAAGTGCACCAATAAACATGCCATTAGTGACCTGGATATACTACCCGGGGAAGAAATTAACATGTAGATAAAATGGCTAGGCCCTCCAGCATCTGAGAATGTTAAGAGACTAAAGCAGTGTTGCCAACCGTCCGTATTTTTACGGACAGTTCGTAAAAACGGGCACTTTTTTCCCCTGTTCGTAAATGTCAGTGGTTGCGGAAATGTGCCAAGATCGGTTTGGCTTGGAACTGCGCATGGAGATTGGAGGCAGGGGGGTGATGGTGGCTGCGGTGGTACCGCAGAGGAGGAGGAGGCAGGAAGTGTTAGTGGCAGGGGGTGATTGGAGGCAAGGGTTGTTGGTGGCACCGCAGAGAGGGATGGGGGCAGGGGACGACGGAGGCAGGGGGTGATTGGAGGCAGGGGGCCTGGGGGAGATTGGAGGCAGGGGGTGTTAGTAGCAGGGGGTGATTGGAGGCAGTAGGTGTTGGTGGCACCGCAGAGGGGGATAGTGACATCGCAAAGGGTGGGGATGGACACAGGGGTTGTTGGTGGCACCGCAGAGGGGGATAAAGGCAGGGGACGATGGAGGTAGGGGGTGATTGGAGGCAGTGGGCCTGGGGGAGATTGGAGGCAGAGGGAGATTGGAGGCAGAGGGGGGTGAAGGCAGGGGGTGTTGGTGGCAGAGGGGGATGGAGGCTTGGGGTGATGTGACTAAATAATTTGCCCTTATTATATCGAAAATAACAAAAATATGTTTTTTTACCTTAATATCTATCTTAAATCACATTGCTTTTTGCCTAACGTACGTGTTTGTAGCCTAAATACTGAAGTTTGTACCTAAAAAATTTAATTTAGTAACTTTTGTGAAATGCCAATAAAAATGTGGTTGCGCCAGTAAATTTTAATCTGGTAGGTTGGCAACACTGGACTAAAGGCCCACACACATGATCAGAAAATCGGATGAAAAATAGTGCTTTCTAATGCCGTGTACACACAAACTGATTTTCCCAACTGAATTTTGCCTCAAACTTGTGTTGCATACACACGGTCACACAAATGTTGTTGGGAATTCCAAAAGTCAAGAATGCGGTGATGTACAACACTACGACGAGCCAAGAAAAATGAAATTTAATGATTCCGAGCATGCGTAGAATTTCCGACAAAAACTTTTGCCGCTGGAAAATTTGAGAACCAGCTCTCACATTTTTGCTGCCAGAAATCCCGACAAAAAATGTACGATGGGGCCTACACACGGTCGGAATTTCCGACTAAAAGCTCACATCGAACATTTCTTGTCGGAAATTCCGGTCGTGTGTAAGCGGCATAAGTGATTGTACGATAATCTGAGGTTTAGTACACAGCTTTTGAGAGACGATCACAACAGTTTTCAACATCCAATATTATCCGAAGGGACAAATACATAAAAAATTCTCCTACGATACCAGATCGTACAATTTTAGTTTAATCAGTACGATCTTCGTCTGAAAATACAATACATGCAACACTTCTGAATTTTTATTCTGTCGTACAAGACTTGTCAGAACTTTAGTAATCTCTTAATTTTCAATATGGAGACTAGCATGCAAAAAACGGACAGTCATGCGTCCGTTAATCTCATCGTGTGTACGAGGCATAAGAGCTGTTCACATCAGCAACCCAGCTGAAGGTCTTTACGCCTCCTGGAAGTGACTAGATAAGGGCTACTGTAGTCCAGAAACTGTAAAAGATGGTCTGTTTAAAGGCGGCAGGATTTTCGCAATATATCGGGTAAGGATAATCAGAAGTATTAAGAAATTAAAGATTGTCTCCTTGCTAAGGCAAATTCTCACCTACCAGCGCTCAACTATCTTGACCCCATCCACAGTGTAAATTCTATAGTTTTAAAGATTCCATACAGCATTTAGGATAAATAGTCAGCTTTGGGTTTTCTTTCCACAATTCTTCTATTTCTGTGAGTTCATCTGGAACATTGCAGAAACTAAAAATGATCAAAGCTTCATGTACAGTGACCCTAGTTTACAGAGTTCAAATTTTCCCAAGGACAAATATCCTCATAATAAATTCAAGAAATCCATTGTTCTCATGTCTGTGAAAAACCCAAATACAGTGGAACCTTGGTTTAAGAGTAACTTGGTTTGAGAGCGTTTTGATTTGCAAGCAACTTTTTTTTTTATTCTGACTCGGTTTGCGGGTGTTGACTCGCAACGAGCAGAATTCAAGGCCTGCAGTACCTCATTTGGCCTCATGTATGGGGGCGCAGAAGCTGAGCAGAGCCAAAATAGGCCTGTAGTACCTCATTTGGCCGGAGGTACAGGGGAACAGGAGCCGAGAAAAACCGAACATTGGCCTGCAGTACCTCATTTGACCTGAGGTACGGGGGCGCAGGAAACAAGCCGAAGTGTCCTTGGGCATTTTCGGCCATTTTCGATGCTCTCTGGCGCCCCCCACCTCTGGCCCCATTCAGTATTGCATCCCATTGAAGTCAATGCGGAACAATCTATTTTCGTTTCCATTGACTTCAATGGAAAAAATTGGTTTGATATGCAAGTACTTATGAGCACACTCCTGGAACGAATTATGCTAGTGATCCGAGGTTCAACTGTATATTACTAAGAAGAGTGTATAGTAAAAAGGAAACTGGCTAGACTAGTGAAAATATACAAAATAAACCGACAAAAGGCAGCAGCTCAATGTGGGATACACTCATAATTAAATTGAAAAAAAAAGGGGGAAGAAATGCACCAAGTTGACACAAAATAAATTAGATATAAATTGGAAGATGATTGGAGCAAGCTAATAGTCCATATGACGAACTAGTCCTACTTTAAATGGCACCACAGTGACTCAACACAAAGAAAAAGTGTCCAACCACCATAATATAGACCTGCTAGGTGACCAGTTGCAACTTCAGGCTAGTCCTGCCATTAATGAAACTACACCTAGCAACTGTAAAATCTGTACTTGGAGAATTATAGTGAGAGAGACTTTGATATGGTACTATTCTTGCAATAGAGGGCCAGATTCTCATAGAATTTCACTTGCGTATCGTAAGCCATTTACACTACGCCGCCGCATCGTACTAGAGCAAGTGCCGTATTCTCTAACCATTTGCTCCGTAGTTTGCATTGGCGTAGCGAAAATGGCCCAGCGTGAGCCCGCGTAATTCAAATGGGACGGCTTGTATTTAAATTAAGCGCGCCCCCGCGTCGAACGAACTGCGCATGCGCCGGCCGGGGAAAAAGCCCAGTGCGCATGCTCCAGCTCACGTCGGAAAGCGTTGTTGAAACTGACGTCAAAACGACGTGATCGTCACTTACGCAATGCCCTATTCGCGAACGAGTTAGTAAAACGACGTAAGCGACGGAAAAAGCCGACGCTGACCCGACGCCATACTTAACATGGCATAGAAGCAGGGGTAACCTTACGCGGACGAAAACGACGTACGCGACGACGGGGCGGCGTAAAAGCGATCGGGAATCGGCGCACTAGCCTCATTTGCATATGCAAATGAAAAAACAACGTAAAGGCCACCTAGTGGCCGGAGTTGTCATTACAACTACGATCCGCAAGTGTAATGGTATTACACTTGTCGGATGTTGAAGCGTATCTATGCCAAAGTGATGCTAAGCATCACTCGCATAGATACGAGGCAAAAAAAACGGCGATACGACGGGGTATCTGAGATACTCCGTCGTAGCGCCGCTGAGAATCTGGCCCAGAGTCTTTACCTGAGGTGGAGATTCATCCATAAAAGCCAGGGCTGATATACTGTAGTTGACAGCTTGAACATTACACCCAGCACTCTGCCAACAAAGAGAGATCTTAGAAGTTCTTCCATCGTCATGTAAGAACATCTCTTTTTTTTCCAAGCTGGAGGCAGTCTTTTGGGCTTGTCAAAAGTTTTTTTAACCAACAAAAGAGACTACACTGCTATCGTTCATAAAGAAACATGCAGGATCTGTTGCAATTTCAAGTAAAGGACAGCAAAGACCTAACTGGACAATATTTATTTTGTATTTTTTGGAAGTTGAGTCAGCTAAAGCTTGCATTATGTGGCCTCTCCGACTTGAAGATGGGTTTAAATTGGTTGTAAAGGTAAAAGTTTTTTCACCTTAATGCATTCTCTGCATTAGGTAAAACATATTTTAATGGTAGTGCACCCCGCCCCCCTAAATACTAACCTGATGCCGATCTGGATCCAGCACTGTGCACATCTGCAGCAGCATTTCTCCTCTCTCCCCACTCTAACGGGCTTGGCTGGGAGTAGCAGGAGCCTGTAAGTAGAAACTTGGGGGTAGGATGAGCTGGGGTGTGTGTCTGAATAGACCCCAGAAAAGGAGGATTCGGGCTGCTCTGTGCAAAACCATTGTTCATGTTTGTTATTAAAATAAAATAAAAAAAACAATGCTTTAAAATCACTTTAAGATCCATAAGAGACTTTGGGCCAGATTCAGGTAGAGTTACTCTGGAGTATCAGTGATACTCCAGCCTAACTCTCACTTTGAGCCGGCGTTTCTGTTTTCTGTAAGCAGAAAACATGAAACGCCGGGTTGGAGTGCCTATACGAGCGGCGTAATTGTATTTCGCCGTCGTATCGGAACTGCAAATTTAAAAATGGTGCTCGGGGCGTTCCCGCTGATTAACGCCGGGAATATGTTAATCAGTGAGAATCGGAAATTCACGATCGTTCTCGGGCCCGACGCAATGACTTTCCGACGTTTCCGTAAGCGATACGCGGCGCAAAGAAAAACATGACCCCTAGGTGGAGTATCCTATGTTAAGTATAGCCGTAGTCATCGCGTCGTTTTTAAAAATGTTCACGCCGTTTGCGTAAAATGTCCGTGAATGGGGATTGACGTCATTGACGTTCCCTGACAGAATTTGGAGCATGCGCACTGACAGTCGACGCATGCGCAGTACGTTCGCCGCGGGATTGCGCATAGTTAACATAATACACGCCCCCTACCCGCCCAATTTGAATAACGCCGGCTCATTTTCGCTACGCCGCCGCAACTTTAGGAGCAAGTCCTATGTGAATAACAGTACTTGCTCCTAAAGTCTCGGCGGAGTAACGTAAATGAGAAACGTTACTCCACATTAAATATCCGCTCACCTACCTGAATCTGGCCATTTATTTGTAACTTATGTCATGTTATATGGTAAAATCCAAAAATCTCATGCAGGGATTATTGTGTTGAAAAAAGAGAGTGCACTGGCCTAGTGCATTATCCAACATATTTATTAAAAGATTGAGATAAAACCATAAAGATGTCTACTCACAGATGTAAAACTTGCTCTGCAAGCCACAATGCTTGGACTACCCCACCAAGGAATGGGGTCCTAAAAAAGACTCAACTGGCTGACACATTTCGAAGGACCACCCGTGATGTAAGCATCTGTGAGGCGGCGTACACACGTACGAGAACCTCGACGGGCGGAACACATCGTTCAGCCCGTCGAGGTTCTCGCCCGGCCGTCGAAATCGGTGACCCACCCGTCGGGAATGGCAACCAGCCATTCATCCAGGCGGGTCGTCGAGCAAATAGAGAGCCTGCTCTCTATTCGCTCGACGGGATTCCCGACGGGCGGGGCGAGCCAGGAGCGTACACGCGGCCGAGGTTCTCGCTGGAATGCGAGAACCTCGGTCGTGTGTACGCCGCCTCATTCCTATATATTGTATTCATGGTACTAATGTTGTGATCTATGCTGACATTTAATATTGGATTAATACCATAGGAACTTGCTTATGTAGCATTTGGTATGTTTCTTCTGTTTCCCCCTCCTGCTTAGCGTATATGCTTCTTCCCACCCTGTTTTTCCATCTTAACTTAGTTAGATTCTAGTCTTCATAGCAGGCACTAGGTTGGGAGAATCATTGTTCTTTTACACTTAAGGAGACTAAAAACATCCCTTGTAATGTGACCTTACTGTCTGGATCTCAAGATCTACGGAGATATGCCAATGCATAAAGCGACATTTGAAACAGAACCAAGAAAGTAAGAAAGAAGGAAACCAAACTTATTATAGCAGAATTGGGAGATCCAGCTGAATGCACCAGTAAATATGTGCTAAAGCACAATGTTTGCAATGATATAGAGCCATCTATCATACCTCCTACTAGCAACATTGCTCTGACTCTCAATACTGAGACCTCTAATCTGCTAATGCATACACCAATTGAAATCCACCATGTAAACACAGCAAAATATCATGCCACCTACCATTAGCCACAGTTTAAACAACAGTCAAAGGAAACTCTTACAACATAATTTTACCCTAGTATACCTCATACCTTATGTAGCAGAAAACAAATTAACCCATTGAGTGTAAATTTATTTTTTAACCAAAGATGAAGAGATAGTCTAACTTAAGATTTATGATACGTTGTGAGTGCATTAATATTGGTCTTTCAAGGATCAATGACTGTTCAGAGGACTACAGGGCCTGGAGATCAACCTTTGCTGACCTCAAACTTACTGCTAAGGAGGAACATGATTTGCTTATTAGGTGGCTAGGGACCAAAATCTGTAGATCTTGTCAAAAGACAGAGAACAACACAGTAGAGCTGCACAATTAATTGTTAAAAAAAAAATTGCAACCCCCCTCAGGATCTTAGTACAGCATTTCCCAGATTCATGTTAAACAAGTGCAGAGATGAGCAGAGCTGTCAAAAGAAAAAAAACTCAGCCAGCAATAAAGAGAAAAAATGTATCACTCAGTTCTTTTAGATCAAAGGAATGAACTTCCATCTGTAAATGAGGTCAGATTAAACATTTAAGAACTAAACATTTTTTGATATTTGTTGTTTAGAAGGTAAAATCTGTATTTTTTGCTGTATTTTTTGTATTTAGTGGAGACCCTAGAGAAAAAAAACAGATATCATTGCAATATTTTTTGTCACACTGTATTTGCGCAGCTGTCTTTAAAGTGGGGTTCCAACCACAATTAGCATTTTTTAAATGTATGTCCTTTCATCCTGCGTTTTTATAATATAAATCTGGTCACTTACTAATTTACAATCCGCCGCCGCTCCGCATAGTTATTCAAAAAATATAGTTTATAAAACTAGGTACACACGTTCGTCATTTTGCTTGTGGGCATTGTGAAGCCTACAGTACAAGCACTTACTTCCTGGAAGTCTTGAATGGGGAGTGATAATTGGATAGCGCGCTGCATCCTGGGAAATGATGACACACATTTCCCAGGAGCATTAGAGGGAAATGATGTCAGAATCCTAGGTGATTCCAAGGGCAGATTTCGTGGGACCGCATAGCAACAGGCATTTTCCAGATTCGTAAAAAAAAAAAAAGGTTTTTGTTTTTTTATTTTTTAGGTCTTATGAGCACAATAATGAAAAAAAAAATTGGGATGGAAACTCCACTTTAAATTTTTGGCAAAAAATGCACTTCAATGAAAAAAACAAAAAACAGTAAAGTTAGCCCAATATTTTTTTATATAAGATCATCAGTAATCCAGCCTGGACAAGGAACAATTACAGCTTAAGCTTCAGTGAACTCAACTTGCCACCTTCATCATCATCAAAATATGACAATACAGCTGTTAAACATAGATACATAACAGGAACAGTATCTGTTAAAAAGAAAGACAGACATTCTACAGTACCTGCCATATCCTTTTCTACTGCTAAGACTGCTCCTGGTGGTACAGATAAAGACCTCAGTAGCCAGTGGCCCTTTCACAAGAAATCTAATGCCACGTACACACGGTTGTTTTTTGTGATGAAATAAAATGACATTTTTAAAAACGTAATTTAAAATGATCGTGTGTGGGCTTTTACATTGTTTTTTGTCTTCTGAAAAAACGTAAAAAAAAAAAAAAATTCAAACATTTTTTATGTCGATTTTGAAAATGTTGTTTTTTGTGTTGTAAAAAATGATCGTATGTGGGCTAAAACAACGTTTTAAACCCACGCATGCTCAGAAGCAAGATATGAGACAGGAGCGCTCGTTCTGGTAAAACTACCATTCATAATGGAGTAAGCACATTCATCACGCTGTAACAGACAAAAAAGCGCGAATCGTCTTTTACTAACAATGAATCAGCTAAAAGCAGCCCAAAGGCGAATAGAACTTCCCATTAAGAGTGCCTTCGTACGTTTTGTACGTCACCGCGCTTTGTTCATCATTTTTCAAAAACGATGGTGTGTAGGCAACATTTGAAGTTGGAAAAACTTAGTTTTTTGGACATGCTGAAAAACGATTTTTTTTTAATGCGAAAAATAATCTTACTCTCAAGAAATGCTGTGGGCTTAGGACAAAGACTTTACAACAGCTCAAGGCACTTTTAGGAATTTTTTGGATATTTTTGGATATTTTTTGGATATTCTATAGGTGCAGTGCCTCCTCAGACTGATCTATTTATTAAGAGCTGCAAAGCTGCTACAATCCACAGCATCTAGTTACATTCAGCCTTGACTCAAATCATTGCAGTGAGCAACAAAGTCATGTTCCAGCTACGTCAACTGTTTCCTCTTCATCTACGGGAGAATGTGAGGATAACTTCAGTCCCAAATGCTGTGTCTAGGAACTGTATATCTAGTCACGATATACCCAGAGGGGCAACCAAAGCAAGACACCAGGATGTACGCCATACTTGATGAACAAAGTAACAGATCCCTGGCCAAACCAAAATTCTTTAAACTCTTCAGCATAAAAGGAGATGCAATACCACATTCTCTCAACACCTGTTCTGGTCATGTAGAGAATTTTGACAGAAGGACTAATGGGTACAATGGGCATCTTACATGCGGTATTTAGGTGTGCAGATCATTTTGCTAAAATATATCATGCAATCCTGAAACTGTCAATTCACTACACCATTTTCTGGTATTTATTGCAAAACACTGAAAACACCTGTAACTGTAAATACCACATGAACAGGCGTTAACCACTTCAGCCCGGACCATATTGCTGGTCAATGACCGGGCCAATTTTTGTGATTCGGCACTGCGTCGCTTCAACTGACAATTACCCGGTCGTGCGACATGGCTCCCAAACAAAATTGGTGTCCTTTTTTTCCCACAAATAGAGATTTCTTTTGGTGGTATTTGACCACCTCTGCGGTTTTTAGTTTTTGCGCTATAATCAAAAATAGAGCGACAATTTTTTTATTTTTTTTTACTTTTTCCTACAATAAATATCTCCCAAAAATATATTATTTTTTTTTCCCCTCAGTTTAGGCTGATACATATTCTTCTACATATTTTTTGTTAAAAAAAAATTGCAATAAACGTTTATTGATTGGTTTGCGCAAAAGTTATAGCGTTTACAGAATAGGTCATAGTTTTATGATATTTTTATTAATATTTTTTTTTTTACTAGCAATGGCGGAGATCAGTGATTTTTATTGGTACTGTGACATTATGGCGGACACTTCGGACACTTTTGACACATTTTTGGGACCATTGGCATTTTTATAGCAATCAGTGCTATAAAAATGCATTGATTACTATAAAAATGCCACTGGCAGTGAAGGGGTTAACACTAGGGGGTGAGGAAGGGGTTAATCATGTTCCTGGGTGTGTTCTAACTGAAAGGGGGGGTGGGACTGACATTGCGAAATGACAAATCACTGTTCATACATTTTATGAACAGACGATAGGTCATTTCCCCCCTGACAGGACCGGGAGCTGTGTGTTTACACACACAGCTCGCGGTTCTCGATCTGTAACGAGCGATCGCGGGTGCCCACGCCAGGGGCAAACGGGGGGCGTGCATGCACCCCTATTGGCTGCTCGGTAGGGATGAGCCGAACATACCCGCGTTCGGTTCGCACCAGAACCGTCGAACAGACCGACCGCTCACGCGAACATTTAGAACCCCATTGAAGTCTATGGGACTCGAACGTTCGAATTCAAAAACGCTTATTTTAAAGACCAATATTCAAGTTATTGTTGGAAAACGTCTTTGAGAACCCGGGTCTTGCCCAGGGGACATGTATCAATGGAAAAAAGTTTAAAAAAACGGTCGTTTTTTCAGGAGCAGGACTCCTGAAAAAGTGACCGTTTTTAAAACTTTTTTCCATTGATACATGTTCCCTCGGGCAAGACCCGGGTTCTCAAAGACGTTTTCACAGGCAAGCTATAGACACCCAGCAGGTACAATATTTTTTTTTTTTTAATTTAAGCATCATTAAATTAACTGCTCCAGGAGCAGTGATTTTAATAATGTTTAAAGAAAAAAAAAATGAAAAATTCCTTTAAATAATGTACCTGCAGTGCTGGGTGTTTATAGTGTGCCTGTGAAAACGTCTTTAAGAACCCGGGTCTTGCCCGAGGGAACATGTATCAATGGAAAAAAGTTTTAAAAATTGTCGTTTTTTCAGGACTCTTGAAAAAAACAAACTTGTTCACAGGCAAACTATAGACACCCAGCAGGTACAATATTTAAAGGAATCTTTCATTTTTTTTATTTAAACATTATTAAAATCACTGCTCCAGGAGCAGTGATTTTAATGATGCTTAAATTAAAAAAATAAAAAATAAAATTCCTTTAAATATTGTACCTGCTGGGTGTCTATACGTGTGATAACGTCTTTAAATAGCACAATCACCTGCCTGCCAGTAAATTAGGAAGCACTGATCTATCTAAGCTATACAGAGTATAAATATATGTACAACTCCTAGGGATGTATATATATTCTCTACACACTGTTAATTAAGCTAAACTGATTAGCCTGCCTGCCTGCTCTATCTAGCTATATAAAAAGACAATCTCTCTGTCTCTCTGACTGTTTCATTAACAAGCCGGAACACACTACACGAGGCCGCCCAGCAGGCGGCCTTATATAGTGTGGGGCGTGTGCTAAAGCCCTGAGCCATAATTGGCCAAAGCCACCCAGGCTTTGGCCAATTATGGCTCTTCGTTTTTTGCGCGCTGTGATTGGCCAAGCATGAGGGACATACAGCATGCTTGGACAATCATCAGCGCGCAATGCAGCAGTGGATTAAGGGCCGTTTTGCGTCACTCAAATCTGGCGCGAACGACCGATTTTGTTAGAATTTTGACGAACGTACGAACAGACAATGTTCGAGTCGAACATACGTTCGTATCGAACGCGAAGCTCATCCCTACTGCTCGGCAAGATGATGTATAGCTACATGATCTCGCCCAGCAGAGCCGACCTGCCGCCGTATAACTGGGGCGGCTGGTTGGCAAGCAGTTAAACTCAATTCACAGAAGGAAATAAATAATTAAATGCATGTAGTAATTAAGTAGTGATCCAGGCATATGGTATTTAAGGAATGTGTATGATTTTAACTGGTTAAGGAGCAAGCAGCCCCCCGGCCTCCTTAACAACCAGTAACTGTCATGGTTGTTAAGGACATGGTGGCCGGTGTTAAATTACCACAAGCTTTTACTACTAAAATTCTGCTTCAATCCATAAAATAGAGCATGTGGTATTTTAGTAGCATTGTTCTTTGTGACTGCCAAAACAAAATAAAAAAAAGCTGAGCAGAATTTTACGGTATTTCTTAACCACTTGCTTACTGGGCACATAAACCCCCTTTCGTGCCCAGGCGAAATTTCAGCTTCCGGCACTGCGTCACTCTAACTGACATTTGCGCGGTCGTGCGACGTGGCTCCCAAACAAAATTGGCTTTCTTTTTTCCCCACAAATAGTGCTTTATTTTGATGGTATTTGATCGCCCGTGCAGTTTTTATTTTTTGCGTTATAAACAAAAAAATAGCGACAATTTAAATATATATATATATATATATATATATATTTTACTTGTTGCTATAATAAATATCCCAATTTAAAAAAAAAAAATGTTTTCTCAGTTAAGGCCGATACGTATTCTTCTACGTATTTTTGTAAAAAAAAATAAAAAAAATCGCAATAAGCGACTGCTTTACGCAAAAGTTATAGCGCCTACAAAATAGGGGACAGAATTATGATTTTTTTTTTATATATTTTTTTTACTAGTAATGCGATTTTTATTGGGACTGCGACATTACGGCGGACACATCGGACACTTTTGAAACATTTTTGGGACCATTCACATTTATACAGCGACCAGTGCTATAAATATGCACTAATTACTGTATAAATGTGATTGGCATTGAAGGGGTTAAATGTGTATCCTGGGTGTGTTCTAACTGTGTGGGGGGAGGGGGGTGACTGGGGGAGGTGACCAATACTGTGTCCCTATGTACAAGGGACACAGATCGGTCTCCTCTCTCCCTGACAGGACGTGGAGCTCTGTGTTTACACACAGAGCTCCACGTCCCTGCTTTGTCACCGCCGATCACGTGTACCTGGCCGACACCGCGGCCGCCGGGTACACGCATCGAATCCTCGGCGATGCGACGGCACTCTTTTTCCCCGTTGCGCGCCACCCAGTGGCGCGCGCTAGGAATTACAACAACATTGACGTCCAAAGACGTGACCCTGGCAGCTCAGGTCCGCGCTGTTGACGTCTGTTGTCAATAGCACGGATCTGTACTGGTTAAAGTGGTAGATATCGCTTTGTGAATGAAGTCCACTGTCTCTTTAATCAAGTGAAATCTGCACATACACTTGCCAATATTAATTGAATGTGACCAGATATCCAATAACATAGAAAACATTCCCACTCAGGAAGCTGTGTCTTACCATCACCACTTAGGGCACCTAGTTTAGCATATTCCTGCTATGAAAATTAATGCTGAAATCTTAATCCCATGGGGAAGAGACATTTTCAGAGTGCACAAAGTGTGCCCGCAGTGCAACAGACTTGACAATTCCCTATCTGCACATGACTGGATCTAGGTTCTACAGCATGATGACATCATCCAAAAGCACTGCACCAACATATTTTGTCACCAAACCTCCTGACTTCTTCAGGGGTTTTAAAGCAATTCACAGTAAATTTACACTATTGTTTATTTCTTTGCACAGAACTAAAACTTGTTTGTAGTAAATGGAAGGTAAGATTTTAAAGCCAAATGGGTTCCAATCTTTTCAATACGTTATCTAAAATTTTGGTTCAATTCAATGTTAAACAATAAGCCATTAAAGCATGTGTTACATAGTTACATAGTTACATAGTTAGTCAGGTTGAAAAAAGACACAAGTCCATCCAGTTCAACCATAAAAAAATAAAAATAAACAAACATGGCCAAAAGCTAAACACAGTCCCTAATACTACTATACACTGCTACTAATCATAGGCCCAATATTCCATATAAACCTTGGAATCACATTTTATGAAGCCAGACTTGGTAGTTAATATAGTGTTGTTAAAAGAACAGTTAGGCCTTGTACACACGGCTGAATATATCCGCTGTGAACGGTCCCCGGACCGTTTACAGCGTATATTTACGCCGGGGTGTTTTGATCCGATGGCTGTACACACCATCGGATCAAATTCCCCGCCGGCGGACAGCGCGGTGACGCGGCGGTGACGTTGACGCCGCCACGTCACCACACCAGGAAGTAAACACTTCCGCGCGCATGCGTCGGATCCATTCACAGGATACGACGCATGTGCGGCAATATATGTCCGCTGGTTTGCCGTACTAACCAGCGGACATATCTGACGGCCAGCTATCCGGCGGAATTATTTCAAAGCATGCTTTGAAATTTTTCCGCCGGATGAATCCGGCAAAAAGCGTCCGTTTGTCCCTACAGACGAGGGGATTTTTCGGCTGAAATGGTCCGTCGGACCATGTTCAGCGGAAATATCCCCTCGTGTGTACAAGGCCTTAAAGTTACAAAATGGCATGAATTTTCACTTTACGGAAAAAACTATTTCACACACACAATACAAATGTTTAAATCTCATTACTACACTAATTATAAAGGTTTTTTCTTTGTTTTAACCAAGAGAACTGGAAAATGATATGCAATAATCCTTTTTGAAATTATTCCAATCTGCAAACTGTGCATCTCTGTTTCCTGTAAGGTTTAAAGGAAAAGTCAGCAAAGCAGAAAGCAAAATCAATAACATTTTTGCTGACTTGATAACACGTGCAGAAGAAAGACTTCAGCGTGTCCCTAATGTACACATCTGAAATGCATTGCCTTAAAATCTCTGCTAGAATGCAAGCTTTCCTGCAAAACAGAACCCCAATGGGATAGCAATACTGATCATCCTCATCCCAAGAAATTACCAAATAGATAAATGTAAGAAATACAGCTACAGTAGGCTTTTCGGTAGGAAGTCTAATGCCACAATGAGATTATTGGATGAATGATCGTCTTTTCTTTTTTTTTTTTGCATGCTAATCTCATATCAAAACTGAAGAGTTTACTAAAGTTACACAATTTCTTGTATGGCAGAATAAACATTCAGAAGTGATTTAATGTGCTGTAGTGTAGTTGTATTGTATTTTTGGACAACTGTACTGATTAAAACAGTAAGATCTGGTATTGCACAAAAAAACATTTTCGTGCTTGTCCCATCAAATAATGTCGGACCTTGAAAGCTGTGTACTAGCGATCAGATTACCATACGATAGATTCAAAAGCGGTATTTTTCGTACGATTTTCTGATCGTGTGTGCGGGCCACTAGAGTGTTGTGCAAACAACAAAACTACACACAGTAATCATCCAGAAATCAGATGTCATTGTTTCTGCATGAACAAGATCATTAAGTAAATATCCAGATCTTATTTTTCAGCTTATGAAAACTGTCTTAACTGCTAGGCTAGGGAAAACATTCCATTGGAGAAGCTTGTTTGATGACTCTCTAAGGCCGCGTACACACGATCAGACCGGTCCGATGAGAATGGTCCGACGGACCGTTTTCATCGGGTCACCGTACACACCATCAGTCCAAAATCCGATCGGGTCAGAACGCGGTGACGTAGAATAAAACGACGTGCTGAAAAAACGAAGTTCAATGCTTCCAAGCATGCGTCGACTTGATTCTGAGCATGCGCAGGTTTTTGGTCCGATGCTTTTGTGTACTAACCATCATTTTGGTCCGACGGTCAGGTGTCCATCGGCCAGATTTTAAAGCAAGTTTTAAAACTTTGGTCCGATGGACAACGGTCCGATGGGCCGTACACACGATCAATTTGGTCCATTGAAACTGGCCTTAAGGCCGGTCTGATTGTGTGTACGCGGCCTTAGAGGATCTATTCCCTCACTTTGTAAAGGTCTCCTCTTAACTTGTGCTTTGACTTGGGTACAGAGCATAAATTTTGATGGAAAACAGGCTGCAAAAAAAAAACAAAAAAACACCAGAGAGGGGTATTAGAGAAACCGCTGCAAAAAAAAAAAAAAAAAGAAAAAATTGGCCGCAGCACTTAACCACTTAAGGACTGCCTCCTGCACATATTACGTCGGCAGAATGGCACGGCTGGGCACATGCACGTACAGGTACGTGCTGTGCTAGTACCCACCCGTGGGTCACGGGCGCGCGCCCGCGGCGTGCTCCTGTGACCCGGTCCGAAGCTCCGGGACCGCGGGACTCGCGGACCCGATCACCACTGGAGTGCGGCGATTGGTCCCCGGAGCTGAAGAAAGGGGAGAGCCATGAAGAACGGGGAGAGCCGGCTTCCCCGTTCTTCACTGTGGCGGCAGCATCGATCGTGTCATCCCTCTTATAGGGGGACACAATCTATGACGTCACACCTACAGCCACACCCCCTTACAGTTGTAAACACATATCCCCATCAATGTCCCCTGTAGTTAACTCCCAAACTGCAACTGTCAATTCCACAGTAAACAATGCATTTTAAATGCATTTTTTGCTGTGAAAATGACAAAGGTCATAAAAATGTGTCAACATTGTCCAAAGTGTCCGCCATAATGTCGCAGTCACGAAAAAAATCACTGATCGCCGCCATTAGTAGTAAAAAAATAAATAATAAAAATGCAATAAAACTATCCCCTATTTTGTAAACGCTATAAATTTTGCACAAACCAACCGATAAACGCTTATTGCGAATTTTTTTTACCAAAAATAGGTAGAATAATATGTATCGGCCTAAACTGAGGAAATTTTTTTTATATATATATATATATATATATATATATATATTTTTTTTTTTGGGGGGGATATTTATTATAGCAAAAAGTAAAAAATATTGATTTTTTTTACTCAAAAATGTTATTCAAAATTGTCACTCTATTTTTGTTTATAGCGCAAAAAATAAAAAACGCAGAGGTGATCAAATACCACCAAAAGAAAGCTCTATTTGTGGGGAAAAAAGGACGCCAATTTTGTTTTGGAGACACGACCGCGCAATTGTCAGTTAAAGCGACGCAGTGTCGAATCGCAAAAAGGGCCAAGGTCCTTTAGCTGCATTTTGGTCCGGGTCTTAAGTGGTTAAAGTAATTGTAAGGCTTAGTTTTTTATTTATTTTTAAATAACAAACATGTCATACCTCCACTGTGCAGTTTGTTTTGCACAGAGTGGCACCAATCCTCAACTTCTGGGGTCCCCCAGCGGCACTGGTAGCTCAACTCTGCATCATATAACCCCCAAGGAGAAGCGTTCTCCAAAGGATGCATTAAGGTGAAAAAACATGAGGGTTTAGAACCCCTTTAATTATAAATGCATATGCACTTACTTTTCCAATAGTACCCCAGCAGTCACACAAATACCTGTTGATCCTGCCTGCGATGATGTGACAATAATGTGGCACTGCTCCTGAATTTAGAGCAGTGCTACCACACTGGATAAAAGAAGTGCAGCTCTTGTATCATAAACATGTATCAATATTCCTGTATCTATAAAGTGCAATTATGCAGAGAAAATGCAACTACATAAAATTAAATATCATCAATTAATGTGTAAACAAACCATGTGCCATGTAACACTGTAATGCCGCTTACACACGATCACTTTTTGTGATGAAAAAAAAAAAGTTTTCAAAAGCGTCATTTAAAATGATCGTGTGTGGGCAAAACGACCAAAAAAAAATTCGAACATGCTTGAATTTTTTGTGTCGTTTTTCAAAATGTCATTTTTTGTGTCATAAATAGTGATCGTGTGTGGGCAAAATGACGTTTAAAACAATGGCCCAGATTCAGAGAGAATTGGATTCTCGTAGCGTATCAGAAATACACTACGCCGCCGTTTTTTACCTGGCTCTATGTGGAATCCAGGTTGATTTTGTCCAGTAAACGACGGCGGCGTAGTGTATTTCTCCCGTCGCAATCCATCTACACGAGTAGGGGGCGTGAAGGATTTAAAATAGGCGCGTTTCCGCGGCGATCGAACTGCGCATGCTCCGTTCGCAAATTTCCCGCCGTGCATTGCGTGAAATCACGTCGTTACGTCATTCGTTGTTTGAGTAGCGTCATTTATGGACATTTCTATTCCCGAACGAGTTACGTAAAAAAAAAAAAATTAAAATTTGACGCGGGAACGACGGCCATACTTAACATGGGCTACGCACCGTTAGACCAGCAAAAAGCTGGTCTAACAGTACGTAAAAAAAACCAGACGTAAGCGATTGCGAAGACCGCTCGTATCTTCGTGGATCGCCGTAAAAACACATTTGCATATCCCGACGGATCAAAACGACGCAAACTCCTCCCAGCGGCCGCAAAAATATCGCATCGTAGATCCGAAGGCTTACGAAGACTTAAGCCTCTCGGATCGAAGCCCGAAGCTGCCGTATCATGGTTTATGATTCAAACTAGTGAAATTTGAAATTACTCCTGTCTAACACCAGTTAGACAGGCATAATTGCTTTATGAATCTGGGCCAATGTTTTTAAACCCGCGCATGCTCAGAAGCAAGTTATGAGACGGAGCTTCAATAGAACAGAGTGCCGTCGAACGTGGTGTACGTCACCACGCTTTGCTAGAGCATTTTGGAAAAACGATGGTGTGTATGCAATGTCGTTTTGGAAAATGAAGTTTGATTCGTGACATAAAACTTTGTTTTTTTTCATCACAAAAAGTGATCGTGTGTACGCGGCATAACACTTCCTCCAGTCTGAATACAGATATTATATATTATTGCCACATATTACAACCATGAACAAGGCAAGACTTGTTTGGCTGCAAGCTGGAACATGAACTGTTTATTCAACACAGGTATACACTCAGTGAACAACTCCTCCCTTCCCTTTGCATTCTGGGTGGGGTAGACTGTCCAATCAGCAGGGAGAGCTGTTGGAGAAATTCCCCTATCCCCTCTCCACCCTGCCTCCAGTCCACAGGCCAGGAACACAAATACAAACATCCATCACAGAATACACTTCTCCTAAAGGCAGACAGACACAACAGAACAATAGGACACCGTTACACCCCAAACAATCCCAACAAAGAGTTTACAACAGCATGAGACAACACACAATGTATACATATATACAACATTCCAGTGTGGCTGTACAGCGAGTCTGACTAGCACAGATCAGTCTGGGGTTCTCCGTCACCCTGTACCCCTAATAGACACAGGGTAAATGAATCATAGGAGGGCCAGCTCCAGTGCTCTCCAAGGCAAGCTGGGCTCCACAAGCCCCCCACCCAAAGTGACTCCCGTCACAAACACCAAGTCTGAAAAATAGGCTAGGTCCTTAACTAGTTAAAAGGCAAGTAACTGGATTTGGGACGTATTCAGACTGTCATATAGGAGACTATTTCTTTATTACTTTAATCATTTCCTACTCTATGTAAAACAAGGTTTTGACAACTCACTACTGAGAGGGAGTAAGCGGAGTAAATAAAAAAAAAAGTGAAAGCAAAACTCATAAGCTTCAACTGCAAACATTGACCAGTATATATTCTATGTTATCATAATGATACTAGAACAGTGAAACATGAAGCAAAGGTTCTATGGATAAGAGCTTAGATGCTGAAGATGTAAAGAGGCATTAATCAAAATAAGTTATTAGTAGAAATGGACTGCTTATTTGAACTCTGCAATATTTAATAAAATAAAAAATGTGTTAAATGGACACTTTTATTTTTTTTAAACTGTTCACGATGTTTGTTAGTGTCATAAGTAAATAGTCAACAGACCTAATAATATCGAATTAAATATACAGAGCCAAGTCTTTTTTTCTCAGAGGGTATGTGCAGGAACTCACCCTCCCTGGCCAACTCTATGGGCCAGATTCACGTAGTCCAGAGCATCTTTGCTCTGGAGTAACGCTTCTCATTTGCGTTGCGCTGCCGATTTTTTAGGAGCAAGTGCTGTCATTCATGAAGCACTTGCTCCTAAAGTTGCGGCAGCGCTCACAAATGAGCCGGCGGAATTCAAATTGGGCGGGTACGGGGCGTTTTGCTAACTTCCCGCCGCCGAACTGCGCATGCTCGAGTGTCAAAACATCCCCGTGCGCATGCTCCAAAATCTGTGAATGAACGTCAAGTGACGTCACATTCATTATGACCGTTTTACGCAAGCGACGTTTTTTTTTTTTTCCCGACGCGATGACGACGCCTATACCTAACATAGGATACGCCAGCCCCATGTAGGTATAACTATGCGCCGCGTATCCCGTCCGGAAACGTCGTAACGTCACTGCGTCGCGCCGGATTTCGATCGTGAATTGCCGATTTCCGCTCATTAACATATTTTTTGAGCGTAAATCGGCGGGAACGCCCCCGGCGCCATTTTTAAGTTGAAGTAACGATGCGATGGCGAAACTCAGTTACGCTCACCGCATCGGAACTTCAACCCGGCGTTTCTTGTTTTCTGGTTACAGAAAACAGAAACGCCGGCTCAAAGCCACTGTTACGCTGGCGGATCACTCGATCCGCCAGCGTAACCTTTGCTGAATCTGGCCCTATGCCTCCAACCCGGCCATTCCTCAGGGAGAGATGTAAGGTGGCGCCAAGTCTGCACATTGCTCAAGGCACAAGAGGCACAAAGTGCAGCACTCAGTACTGGGGCACCCACTAACACATGCACTGCTCTATACATTCCCTAAGTGCCCTTGTTTCCCTAAAAAAAAAGCTTTTTCCAGGGAAATAAATTGGTGGCTTAAATCTATACGATTATAATAAACCAGTTCCATATTTTTTCAATAAAATAAGCATGCAAGTAGGATGAAAAGCGAGTTAGCGTATACATATTTTTAATGTTATGTGATTTCATTATTTCAATAATTAACCCTTAACCACTTCAGCTCCGGAAAATTTACCCCCTTCCTGACCATACCATTTTTGGCGAAAACTGCACTGCAGTGCTTTGACCACTGGGCACTTAAACACCCTTAATAACCAGACCAATTTTTAGCTTTCGGTGCTCTCACAGTTTGAATGACAATAACTCAGTCATACAACACTTTAACCAAAAAGAACAAATATTTTGTAAATGCCCAGAGTATTGCGGAGTATGCCCAGAGTATTGCGGAGTATGCCCAGAGTATTGCCAGAGTATGCCAGAGTATTGCGGAGTATGCCCAGAGTATTGCCAGAGTATGCCCAGAGTATTGCCAGAGTATTGCCCAGAGTATTGCCAGAGTATTGCCCAGAGTATGCCCAGAGTATTGCAGAGTATGCCCAGAGTATTGCAGAGTATGCCCAGAGTATGCCCAGAGTATTGCCCAGAGTATTGCCCAGAGTATGCCCAGCCGAGTATTGCCCAGCATTGCAGAGTATTGGCCCCCAGAGTATTGCCCAGCATTGCAGAGTATTGGCCCCCAGAGTATTGCCCCCCAGAGTATTGCCCAGCAGAGTATTGCAGCAGGGATGGCTAAGCAGGGAGGGATGGATGGATCTGTGACTGCATTTGTCACAGATCCAGCCCACAGCACTGCCGCTGACATGCCGGTTTGTTTACAAGTGATCGCTCCGTCATTGGACGGAGCGTTCACGTGGTAAACCGCCGCTATCAGCGGTGCTTTACCGTGATCCATGATGCGCTGGATCCTCTGAACCCGGCAGTCACGGATGCTCCCGTGTGCGCGCCTCAGGGGGCGCGCGATTCTAGGAAGCCGTTAATTAACGGCCTCTTAGAGTTAAGCAACCGCCCTGTAGACGTACTTTGTCTATATGGCGGTTGCAAAGTGGTTAAAGGACAATTGTGCCGCCCAAATAAATTTGATGTCCTTTTTTCCCACAAATAGAACTTTCTTTTGGTGGAATTTGATCACCTCTGCGGTTTTTTTTTTTTGTTTGTTTGTTTGTTTGTTTGTTTGTTTGTTTTGCACTATAAACAAAAAAAACTGACAATTTTGAAAAAAAAAATTCTACTTTCTACTATAACACACATCCATTAAAAAAATCTGATTTCTTCATCAATTTAGGCTAATATGTATTCCGCTACATGTTTTTGGCTAAAAGAATCCCAATAAGCGTATATAGATTGGTTTGCGCAAAAGATATAGGGCCAGATTTAAAGAGCGATTACGCCGGCGTAACAGGAGATGCGCGGCGTAAGTCTAAATTTGCGCATGCGTTTCGATACTCCGCATCCCCAAAACGAGATACGCAAGAAATCTACTTTTTTTTGTCCAGCGTAATTTCGATAGACAGGCGCATCCGTCCGCGCAAAACTGTGCTAGACACACCATTGATTTGCTATTCAAATATGCTAATGAGGGAGTCACAGGGATCCACAAAAGAACGTTGGTGCAGCGCAAGCTACGCGCTGTGCGCAACAGCTGCACGGCCTGTCTAAAATTAGGCCATATAAAAGGTGGTATAAAATTAGACAATTCGTCTACATGTCAGAGAAAGCAACACTGTTAGTGAGGAGCTGAGCAGTCACACGTGTTGCACAACAATCTGTAAGCCAACATGCCAGTGGCATCCATGCTCATAGCTATACTACTGACTTTAGATGAGCAAAGAAGGAGGAGGGCATGGAGGAGGGCACGGAGGAGGGCACGGAGGAGGGCACGGGAGAGGATTTTTTTTTTTTTTTTACCAAAAAAATTTCTTTGCTTTAAGAAACATTTTTACAAAAAATATACATACACATATACATCAATATATAACATACATACAAATTACAAACACAGTCTCACTATCTTTCAATAGCCCTTTAAAACCTTGATGGATATAATAATCTAATCTGATACAAGCCCCTCACTCTTCACTTGATATATCACACACGCATAGACATCTTTGGCATGAGTGATTCTGAGGTGTCTCGCATCTTCAGATTCGCCCCTCATGCCATCCTGGAATTAACCACAACCCTGCAGGAGCCCAACACATGACACCACCCATGACACCCATGACAGCTACATATACAATCATAGCCCCATCCCCACAGATTTCGAACAGAACATGTATGGGGACAGCTGGCTGGTTGGTAAGTGACATGGGTGGCAGGCATGACTGTCCCCCCCATGATGCTGAAATCACAAGGGGCACATGCACTACTAACATCCTCCTGTCTTATCCCTTCAGGGTGACTCTGTATATGCACTGGGACCCCATCTCATGACTCCTATACAGAACCCCCCTAACCAAGGCTACCCCGTCTTCTGAGGGAAGAGCAGCCAGGAGCCAGCTCACATTAGGCATCTTTGCACGTTAAACACACACATTAATCATGGCACAATGAGAATGCATGCATGCACACCACTGTGGTCCCTAGCACAGACACATCACATCCTCATCACATTGGATTGGCACAAGCCCACCATGCAGGACTTGTGAGCAGCAACGTCATGCCACGGCTCCAATTATGTCACTGTACATTCATACACCATTCACACGGACCTGGGGATCCCTTCTCCACCACAAATGAGGGTGACACCCTTTTTCCGGCAGGAATGTCACCCCCACATTCCCAAATCATACACAAACAGAACCAAAAAAACAAAAAAATTGACCTGCAAAAATAAAAAATGCCCAGCAAAAATATAATTTAAACAAAATAACAATAAAGAAAACACATAAAAGACAAAAATCACTCTGCAAAACAGTCCCCAAATATCTCAAAGACACGTCACAAACAAACAAACAAACGCTAATAAACAACAGAACAAAAGCACCTTGCTGTATAGGAAGGGATACAAAGGATGTACTTTTGCAAAGGAAGTGCGTTTGTGTCTGTCTATCTATGCTGTCTGCGTAGTTCACTAAGTTGCCCTAGTCCACTTCCAATTTCACCGATTGCGCCGTTCCCGAGTTGTGAGCATGCGCACAGAGGTGCTGACCATGGTCTGCTTCAAGCGCGCATGCGCGAGCCGGCCGGCCCTTCATTTGCATGGGGTCACGGCTCATTTCAATGTAACACGCCCACGTCCTTCCCAATTTGTATTACTCCGCCTTGCGCCTCTGAAATAACGTTGCGCAGGCGCAAATTTCTGCGTAAAACCGACAAGAATAGGGTGATTGCGTCGCTACATTGCGCCAGTCTAACGTAAAGGCGGTGCGCTACGCCGGTCCAAAAAAGCGCAGATGTACGTGAATCTGGCCCATAGTGTCTACAAACTAGATTTATGGACTTTTTTTATTGTTTTTACTAGTAATGACGGCAATCAGCGATTTTTAAGTGGGACTGTGACATTGTGGGGAGGAAGTAGGAGCTGGATGCCTCTAAAAAGAATGTGTCTGCCCCCCCAAAAAAATAACATGCCAAATGTGGCATGTCAGGGGGTCACCTTCACTTAAAGCGGACGCTCCATTTTTGGGTGGAACTCCGCTTAAATGCCCACAGGCAATTTTCTTATTTCTAATTGCTAATTTTCGAATGCTCTTATACAACTGTCTCACGTTGACTCATTTGACTCTCAAGTCACAATCTTCAAAACATTGGAGGCACATATCTGAATTGTTTAGCTTCTTGATATGCTTTAGTTAATTATAAAGAGCCCCGCAATAATGTATGATAGGACAGAACAGCAAAGGATGTGCCAAACTAAAAAGACTGTAAGCTATATGTGAATGTAGATAAATAGTAAAAATGATTACCAATAAATATTACATTTCAAAAGATTGCTATCCTTTCTGACAAAATGTACTTATCCATACCTAAAGTACCTTACTCTTACCTACCAACCTACATGTATACACTTTTGAGGTCATTCAAAGTTTATCATCAATAAGGTACCACATCCCTTAAATTAACTCAATTAGGAATATCAACCAAAAAGAAATTGGACTTTAAAGGTGTCAATGAAAAAACATACTTTTTACAATAATATAAAAAACATTATACAACATCAATACAAAATAATTGTGCTGGTTTAAGATAATTAATAATTATTTGGTGATTATTTTCATTAATTGATATTATTTTCACTGTTTTAAACCAACCTCATAATGTTGTATTGAAGTTGTATTAATACAAAATTTACTGTATGTTTTTTTCATGGGCACCATAAGTCCCATTTCTTTCTGGTTGAGATTCAAAACCGAATCAGAGTTTATTGACAGGTGGATCTGACCTGCAGTTAATGGCCTTTTAAACTGCAGCTGACTACTTTCTAAGCTGTACTAACCTGCATGAGACAAGTAGTTCTAATGTGAACAAAGGCCTGTCAACATTGGACCTCATTACCATTGTAGGTACACATCACACTTATCACAATTTCATCTGCAGAAAAGCCTTTCTCAAAAAATGAACTTTTAATTTGTTTTAAGCTGGCATTCAATCTGGTAACAGACCACTCTTTCGTATCCAGAAAATAAGAAATAAATGCTGAAAGTTGCTAGGAGTGAGTCTAGGAACCTATTTATAACCCTTGTGGTAAATATATCTGTGCACTGCATGTTGGCATCTTATGTCGCATACACACGGTCAGAATTTCCGACAAGAAAAATTTGATGCAAGCTTTTGGTCGGAAATTCTGACCATGTGTAGGCTCCATCTGACTTTTTCTGTTGGAATTTTCAACAGCAAAAATTTGAGAGCTGGTTCTCAAATTTTCCGACGGGAAAAGTTCCTAACGGAAATTCCGATCATCTGTATGCAATTCTGACACACAAAAAAACAAGCATGCTTTAAATCAATTTGACGCATGCTCTGAATCATTGAACTTAATTTTTCTCGGCTCGTTGTAGTGTTGTATGTCACCGCATTCTTGACAGTCGGAACTTGTGCAACACAAGTTTAAGCCAAAATTCCCTCGGAAAAAAAATCCACGGTTTTCTTGTCGGAATTTCCGATCGTGTGTACGCGGCATTAGAAAATTAGGGATTAGGAAAAGTGTGTTAACAATTTCAGCTAAATACCCAGTGCATTTCCTTCCAGCTTTGAATGACAACCTATTTGCTTTGGGTCACAGAACCTATTGTAAAGGCCCACTCTTCCCTTTTTAATACTGCTATTTTTAGAAAGAAAAATGTACAAGAATGTCAAAGCCTAATTAATTCACCCAGCTGGCACAAAGAACCCCCTCCCCCCTCAATTCCTTCTGTTTTA
The DNA here is from genome assembly GCA_029574335.1 of Rana kukunoris. NCBI lineage: Eukaryota > Metazoa > Chordata > Amphibia > Anura > Ranidae > Rana > Rana kukunoris. Next base: position 126,345,211 of record CM056050.1, on the reverse strand, counting down.
AACTATTAGAAAAAATAGAAACACCTACCAGCTTTTCCTGTCTGGCTATTTTACAGACACATTTCAGCAAGCTAAATTAATACATTTGGAAAATTATAACATAATACCACATTATAATTTCTTCTGTTAGAATGAAAACCTTTGTTAAACACATTCAGAAGGCTTTATACTTGTTATAATTTGTAAAAAGAGCTCACACTGTAACGGCACAGAGTATCTGACCCTGTCAGCAGAATTCTGCACAAGAATTCTTGCAAAGCTGAAGTGTGCTGCAGCTTGGCAGACTCAACTTGCCTTGGGGCAATGTCAAATGGGTGCATGAGAAAGCCAGACTTTCCTTGACCTGGACAATGCTTTATAAAGCACTACAATGAAAAGCCAAACCGGGCAACAATGCAGACATCATATTCAAATTCTGGGGGAAAAAATGCATTCTATCATGCTATCTATCCACTTTTACGATAAAGCCTTACTGAGCTAGTGCATGAGCAAGAAATCACTAAGCTGACTTACTTTCTTTCTCCCTAAATCCCTTTGTGAAAAGAAAAAAAACTCAGATCTCCTCCCTCTATCCAAGTCACTGACTGTCTTCCTTTAATTATGACAACATATAATTGTTTTACATACAACCATCATTATTTAACGAAAATGCAAGTGATTAGTGCTAGAGATACTTACCATCTACTTCCCAAAAACTGTTTATGCCTACTTTAAATTTGGACCAGATTATTCATAATTCAGTGATGTTTAGTAATTGTTGGATTAGCATTTTATAGTGGGGTGGCTGTGGACGTGGTATACTGTACATGGTTTTTGCAAAAGCATTTGACACAGTCCTCCACACCCGGCTAATGTGTAAGGTAAAATCTAAATGCTTGGGAAAACCAGTTTGTAAATGGATAGAAAATTGGCTAAAAGACTGTATTCTAAATGGTCTAGGTTTGCTAGTGGTGTATCCCAAGGTTCAGTTTTGGGACCCTTGCCTTTTATTATAATTTTAAATGATATAGGGTCTTCGATTAAAAGTAACATTTCAGTCTTTGCAGGTGACACCAAGGTTTGCAGTGAAATAACGTCCTTACAGGATTCTTCAACTTATAAGCTGACTTCAATGCACTGTTTAACCACTTAAAGGGGTGGTTCACCCAAAAACTTTTTTTTTAACATTGATTGAGGCTCGTTTTGTCAAGGGGAATCGGGTGTTTTTTTTTTAGAATCGAAGCAGTACTTACCGTTTTAGAGATGCATCAACTCCGTCGCTTCCGGGTATGGTCTTCTGGTTTGGGCGTTCCTATTTGATTGACAGGCTTCCGACGGTCGCATACATCGCGTCACGAGTAGCCGAAAGAAGCCGAGCGCCGGTGCGGCTCTATACTGCGCCTGCGCACCGTCGTTCGGCTACTTTCGGAAAGTCGTGACCCGAGGTATCCGACCGTCGGAAGCCTGTCAATCAAATAGGAACGCCCTTTCCTGAAGACCATACACGGAAGCGACGGAGACGATGCATCTCTAAAACGGTAAGTACTGCTTCGATTCTAAAAAAAAAACACCCGATTCCCCTTGACAAAACGAGCCTCAATCAATGTTAAAAAAAAGTTTTTTGGGTGAACTACCCCTTTAAGGAACGGACCAATATGCTGCTAAATGACCAGAGGTGTTTTTACAATTTGGCACTGCATCGCTTTAACAGACATTTGCGCGGTCGTGCGACGTGGCTCCCAAACAAAATTCACGTCCTTTTCTTCCCACAAATAGAGCTTTCTTTTGATGGTATTTGATCACCTCTGCAATTTTTATTTTTTGCGCTATATACAAAAATAGAGCGACATTTTTGAAAAAAAAACAATGGCCCAGATTCAGGTACATCTGCGCATTATTGGACCGGCGTAGCGCACCGCCTTTACGTTAGACTTGCGCAATTTTGCCGCGTAATCACCCTATTCTCGTAGCTTTTGCGCAGGAAATTGCGCATGCGTAACGTTTTTTCAGAGGCGTAAGGAGGAGTCATACAAATTTGGGAAGGACGTGGGCGTGTTACATTGAAATGAGCCGTGACCCCATGCAAATGAAGGGCCGGCCGGCTCGCGCATGCGCGCTTGAAGGAGACCATGGTCAGCTCCGCTGTGCGCATGCTCACAACTCGGGAGCGGCACAATCAGTGAAATGGGAAATGGACTAGGGCAACGTTGTGAACTACGCAAACAGCATAAATAGACACACACAAACGCACTTGCATTGCAAAAGTACATCCCTTTGTCCCTTCCCATTTAACCAAGTGCTTTTGTCCTGTTGTTCGTTGCGGTGTGTTTTGTAGTTGTCGGATTAGTGTTCTGTGTGATCAAGTGTTTGTTAGTAGATCTTTGAAAGTGTTTTTTGATAAGTGTTTCAGAGACTGTTTGTTTGATTGATATATTTCTGTTAGTTTGTTTTCCTGCTGTTTTTTTGCTGTTTGTTTTTTTGTGACTGTTTATTGCTGAGTAGTTTTCTCTCTGTGTGTGTTTTTGCTTGATTGGTTCTGCTTGTTTTTGTGATTGAATTTTGTTGACTGGGAGTGAGTTTTTTTGGAAGGATGACAGAGAGAAAACGAAAGCTCAATTTTACAGTTGGAGAAAAACAAATTCTTGCCCGGGCCATTAGCGAGTATGGGCGTTACCTCCACGGCCCAGAGAGTGCCAACACCACCCCGGCCAGGAGGAGGGAGATTTTGGATAGGATCACTGAGCAGGTCAATTCAGCGGGGCAGGGGGAGACACGGACCCGGTCTGGGATTGACAAAAAAATCAATGACCTCCGGCGTCTGGTCAAACAGAAGCTGGCCAGAATGCATGCCCATGCCAGGGGCACAGGAGGGGGCCCACCATGCCGTATTAGGCTGACAGCGGAGGAGCGTGCGGTGGCCCTGACCTTTCATCGGCATGAAGTTGAGGGCCTGCCCGGCTTTGACTCAAGTCCGGAGCCTGTGGTGGCAGGTATGTTTTTTTTTTAATATCAGGTGTGTAGCATGTGTGGGGGAGGGGGTGAAAGGGAATATGTGGCAAGTGTGTGGATCCTCCAACCTGTGAATGTTTTGTGTCATCCACAGATGTGCAGGAGGGTGCAGGGCCATCTGGCCTGACCGCACCATCCCCAGGACAGCAGCCTAATGATGCCCCCCCAACAAGGCCGGAGTCCGCGGAGGAGGTTCAAGAGGAGCAGGAGAATCATGAGGAGGAGGAGAATCATGAGGAGGAGGAGTCCATGTCAGGCACTGGACGTTTGGTTTTTGAGGACTCTTCCCCTCTGGCTGGCAGCAGGCAGGCCTCCCTAAGGGGGAGCCCCCCCCTCCTCCCCCAACATGGCTCCCCTCACAAGAACCTCCCCTTCTCCCGGGCCACAAGCATCAGCTGGAGGCAGGATTTCATCCCAGAACACCAGGGGGTTGGCCGATCTCCTGCCCGCCACTCTGAGAAGGGACCAGTTCCTCCAGACCCGCCATCTGGGACAGGTCAGCCAGACATTGGTGCGGATGGAGGAGAGCCTGTCCTCCATCAAGGATACGCTGGGGAACCTGGACTCCCACTCCCGGGCTTTCACAACCTGCCTAAACGAACTGCAGACGACATCAGCAGGCGTTGGGCAGGATGTGAGGGCCCTTACCCTGGCTATCCAGGCCAACACGGCAACACTTGGTGCTGCCCTGGACAGAATAGCCGTGGCCTTGGAGGGCAGGCCGCCAGGTGGGCAGAGATCAGGGGCTGCTCCTCCTTCCCCGGTTTTACCCCTCCCCCATGAGTCTCCCCTGAGAAGCCGGGGTTGTGGCCGGGGGCGCCCCAGGCATGGCTCACGCAATTTTTTTTTTCCCCTTTTTTTTTGTGCTGGAAAATATTTGCTTTTGCAGGTAATTTTTTTTTTGGGTTGTGAATGCTGTTTGAATGTGGGGGTGACATTCCTGCCGAAAAAGGGGTGTCACCCTCAATTTTGGTGGAGTAGGGTTCCCCAGGACCAGGGAGAAGTGATGTACAGTGGCATAATTGGAGCCTTGGCGTGGCGTTGCTGCTCACAAGTCCTGCATGGTGGACTGGTGCCAATCCAATTTGATGTGGATGTGGGGTGTGTGTGCTAGGGACCACAGTGGTGTGCATGCATGCATTCTCATTGTGCCATGATTAATGTGTATGCTTAACGTGCAAAGATGCCCAATGTGAGCTGTCTCCTGGCTGCTCTACCCTCAGAAGACGGGGTAGCCTCGGTTAGGGGGGGATTGTCTGGTTCAGGGGTCAGGTCATCACGTAGGCCAATCTGCAGGCCCTTTCTTTCTGCGAAGCTGTGCAGCATGCAACATGCACCGATGATCTGGCACACAAAGTTTGGGGAATACAAGAGGGTACCCCCAGACTTACCCAGGCATCGGAAACGTGACTTTAGTAGGCCAAAGGTGCGCTCCACCACTGCTCGTGTTTGGGCATGTGCTTGATTGTATCTTTCCTCTCCTGGGGTTTGGGGGTTCCGGATAGGAGTCATGAGATTGTGACATCCCAGCCACCACTCCACTTGTACGCTGAAAAGAGCCACTGGCAAGGACATGGAGTGTTGCCAGTACCTTCACCAGTGGCTGCACTGCATGTGAGCGGTGTGTTGGGCTGGTGATGTCCTCCTGCAGGGTTGTGGTTAATTCCAGGATGACATGAGGGGTGAATCTGAAGATGCGAAACACCTCAGAATCACTCATGCCAAACAGGTCTATGCGGGTGCGGTATATCCTCTCCCGTGCCATCCTCCGTGCCATCCTCCGTGCCCTCATCCTTCTTTGTTCATCTAAAGTCAGTAGTATAGCTATGTGCGACGATGCCCCTGGCATGTTGGCATACAGATTGTTGTGCAACACGTGTGACTGCTGAGCTCCTCACTAACAGTGTTGCTTTATATAAGAAGTAGACTTTTTTTCTCTTTTTAGACCAGCTTTTATATGGTCTAATTTTAGACAGGTCATTTTGCTGTTGCGCACACTGCGTCGCCTGCGCTGCCCCAACGTTGTTTTGTGGATCCCCGTAAGTCCCTCATTAGCATATTTGACTAGCAAATCAATGGTCTGTCTAGCGCACTTTTGCGCGGTCGGATGCGCCAGTCTAACGAAATTACGCGGGACAAAAAAAGTAGATTTTTTGCGTATCTCGTTCTGGGGATGCCGTGCATCGAAACGCACACGCACATTTCGACTTACGCACGCGCATCTCCTGTTGCGCAGGCGTAATCGCTCTGTGAATCTGGGCCAATATTTTTTACTTTTTGTTATAAGAAAAATCGAATATACTAAATTTTAGTCAAACATTTAGGCCAAAATGTATTCAGCCACATGTCTTTAGTAAAAAAAAAATCGCAATAAAAAAATTAGCTACCTAGCGGCAACAGCGACACTAATACAGCGATCAGAAAAACGATCGCTTAGTGACGCTGGCAATAGGGGGTGAAAGGGTTAACTAGGGCGGTGATCAAGGGGTTAAAACTTTATTAGGAGGGTACGGGGCTACCCTGGACCTAACACTAACTGCCTGTCACACTAACTGTCACACTGACACTAAATGTAGTGATCAGTAAATATATAATCACTGCAATGTGTGTGGTGTCAGTGTAGTGTTGGTGCAACTTACTGTGAGTCTTCTCTCCTCTCGGCGGATTGAAAATACCGCCGAGAGGAGAGCTCACATCACTTCCTCTGCCTGTGTTTACATTATACAGGCAGAGGAAGTGACACGGCGGGGGGATGCCGGATTGGCTGGGAGCGATCACGAGGGGGCGGACAGAAACAAACAGCCGCCCCCTCGTCACCGATCGCTCCCGGAGGTAAGACGACCGCCGCACGCAGTGGAGGGGGTCCTGATCGGACCCCCGGCCCGCAACAAGGCAGGGACGTACATGTACACCCATGTGCCTGTATGTGCCATTCTGTGGACGTATATGGTCGTGCGGCGGTCGTTAAGTGGTTAATTGGGGAACGGTTTGGCAAATGAGGTTTAATGTTGAAAAATTGCACTTGGGGGCTAAAAATATGCATGCATCATACATACTGGGGTGAGTACAACTAGGGGGAGTAAATTGTGGAGAAGGATCTGGGTGTTCTGGTAGATGTTGGTTGAACTGGATGGACTGTCTTTTTTCAACCAGATTAACTATGTATTTATGTAACTTTTCTATTTCAGGTGGTTTTGTTATTTTGTTAAGGGGTGCTTATAGGGTCTGCAATCCCATGTGAAAGAGCACATCAGCTGACAATTTTCAAGGTAGTCAACACAAGAATGTATAACTGTTTACAAATCATAGAGAATAAAATGAAGAGAGGGAGAGGGGTTGTTTCATAGAAGGTATATAGACTGTTCACTTTGTAAGGGAAGTTGCACTTTCCAAAGGAATTTGCGTCAAAACTTTATGAATGAGCTGAAGTTTTGTGGACGTCTATAATACGATTAATCATGTGCAAGTAAAATGTGGTTTATTTTCCTTGCACGATATTGGGGATTCTTTTCAAAGTGAATAGCCTATTTGCCTTTAGTAATTTAACCCCACAGAGAACAGATGTAAAGTTTAAGGTGAATGAGAGGCAGTTAATCTGGCACATTTTTGAAGACCTGTTGTTTGCGACCTGTTGTTGTTTTTTAATAGATACCATGGAGAAGGAAAACACCAATTGCCTATAAATGCATCAAAAATATTATATTTAAAATGTTTGTAAAATAATCTATAAAATATTACATTTAGCTAAAAGCGTCATGCATTCCAAAATTATGAATTTGTCAAATCCTTTTTAAGAGCACAAAATATTAAAATGGACAGGAGGAATCTGGATTTTTTTGTAGATCGAAGTAACATACACAAGAAAAGCAGCACTCAACCATCCGGACCATCAGAAATGGATTACCGGAATTCATGGTTACATAGTCACATGGTTGGTAAGGTTGAATAAAGCCAACAGTCCATCAAGTTCAAACTGTGTAAGTATGTGTGTGTGTTCTTGCTAAAATGCACGTCCAAGAGTCTTTTAAAACTATCCATACTTCCTGCCGACACCAAAGATTGTGGAAGAGAGTTTCACATCCTTACCGCCCTGACAGTAAAAAAAAAACCTACGCAGCTTGAGGTTAAACCCTCCTTCTTCCAGTCTCATTGTGTGGCCCCAAGTCCTCTTGCACTGCCCGTGGCTGAAAAGTTTCATACTTACGCTGGGATCACTGTTGAGATACACAATGTTATACTGTTGTGCAGTATATCGCTATCAAATCTCCTCTCAAGAGTCTCTTCTCCGGGGAGAACACACCAAGGGCTTGTAGTCATTCCTCATAATTGAGGTCCTCCAGTCCACATAATTTAGTTGCTCTTCTCTGGACTCTATCCAGCTCCAGCACATCCTTTCTGAGGATTGGTGACCAGAACTAGACAGAATACTCCAAATGTGGCCAAATCAGAGTTTTATAAAGTGGCTGAATAATAATTTTATTTTATTTCCGGAGTAGAGTTGCACAATTAATCATTAAAAAATGGTGATCTCAATTCAACCCTCCTCACAATCTCTATTGCAGAGTTTCTTGATTCTTTCATGTAACAAGTGTAGAGACTTTTCTCCTCACTCACTGTCAAAAGAAAAGTCTGACAAGTTTTTTAACATTTAGTTAGGACTGCAGTACACAGAGAGCCTACCTATTGAGTCTTGCAAATGCGTGCAACTAAACCGCTGTTTTTAATGCATACAGTTACAGTCGAATTTGGTTTGCTGTTTGGGGGGTAAGTTTGAGCCTGGTTATTATGGAAACAACTTCATTTATATTTACTTATTGCTTAAAACGCATCTCATTTAAAGTCCCAACCCCCCCCCCCCTTTTACCTAATAATAGGGATGGAGGCGTATGTTTATCATATGCCTCATCTAAAGTCCCAATCCTCTTTTTCTTTATATGATACAGGGATGGAGATGCGTTTGTGATACTCTTATACATTTATCTGTTTTTTTTTTTCCAGTGCTCTTTACTGCTATACCAATCATAGGTAGGGGCAGTGACACACCCCCAGTCACCTGCCCTCTATCTACTCATCAGAATTTATGTGCCTCTATTGAGGAGACTTTAAAAGTTTAGTTAGGACGGCAGTACACAGAGAGCCTTGGCGAGGCCTGCAGCTTAAACATGTATTTGCAAATGCGTGCAACTAAACCTCTGTTTTTAATGCATACAGTTAGACAGTTGAATTTGGTTTGCTGCTTGGGTGGTAAGTTTGAGCTTATTGCTTAAAAGGCATCTCATTTAATGTCCCAAACCCCCGCCCCCCCTAGTTTTTAACATTATCTGCGCTAGTAGATAACTAGAAACATTGTAACTTTTCCTTCTTAGATCCAAAGGATAAACTTCTGTGTGTAAATAAACAAAGTTTAACCACTTAAAGTCTAAACCTTTTTCTGACACTTGTTTCTTATAAAGTTAAAATCACTAATTTTGTGCTAGAAAATTAATTGGAACCCCCAAAATATATATATATTGTGAGGGATTAGCTCGGTAGCGGGTGTGTGTGACCCCCTCTAGGGGTTCACTACACGCTGAACTGTACAAAAAGGCACTTGAGGATGACTGAAAACAAATGATATGGTTTATTTTTCCATCTTGCGGGATACACGTGCAAGCAACAAAACAGCATAAACAAAACATAAAATAAACCCTTGCCACTTGGGGCGTCTACCTTCCCAACACAGGAACCTACCTATGGAGTCTGGCACAGCCTACTGCTGGGCAGACACTGCTGGTCCTACAGCAGAAATCAACAAAAAAGACTCTTTGGTATTTCTCACACAGAAATATCCATCAGCACCTCACCTCTTCAGAAGTGCTTCTGACTGCTCCTTCACTTCACAAAGCCCCAGGATCCAGCAATCAGTCATTGTCCTTAGGCTATATTTATAGGGGCTTTACTTGCTTCATTTTGAACAGCTGAAGGCTTCTAACTCCCCAAACCTCTCTGGCCATTTCTACAGCCGACGTCCAATAGTAATTGGTGTATTGTCTACACAAGGCAGAAAAGTATCTTCCATCTGGGACAACACACACAGATTTACCTGACTTCCTGTCACATATATATATATATATATATATATATATATATATATATATATATATATATATATATATATATATTTAGCAGAGACCCTAGGGCATTAAATGGCGATTTATTTTTTTCTCAAACAAAGGTTTTTATTGAGCAAATGTAAGAAAGAAAACAGCTTACAAAACTCCAGAGAATAATCATAATTGACTTTCCATGGGAGAGTACACACATAGCATAGCATGACACTTCATCAAAAGCCACTGAGTGTTGTAAATAGCCCTACAACCCTCCACCCTCCACCCCCTCCCGCGAACACATTCGAGTATCCAGGAGCCAGTCTACTGCAGATCTAAAATAGCCTGTCATACACAAGATCTATCGGGGCTAGCCCCGGAACATCAAGCCACTGGGCCCATAACTTTTCATATTTACCGCTAGACCCTCTTCTCTGATACACCACCTTCTCCAGCCTCAAGGTGACTCCCATCTGCCTGATCCATTCCTGCACCGTGGGTGGTTCAGTGTCCTTCCAGTGCCTCAATATCACTAAGCGGGCCTTAAACGGCGATTTTTTTTAAATTGGCAATATTTTATGTCACACTGTATTTGCCCAGTGGTCTTTCAAACACATTTTCTTGGAAAAAATACACTTCAATTAACAAAAAAAAAAAACACGAAACCGAAAAATAGCCCAAGATGATGTTATGCTGCAAGATTCGTAATCTATCTTCTAAGCAAAAAAAAGTGGATTCTCATTTTAGCCATAATCGTGCAGCTCTAACGCATACTAATATTCTGCTGGCTTTGGTAGCCACTGCTTGACACTGCATGCTATTTCTCAGTCTGTTTTCTACTAGGACCCCTAGATCCTTCTCCATCCTGGAAGCCCCTAGGGGTCCCCCCCCCCCTAAAGAGATACCTGCGTTTATATTTTTAACCCCCAAGTGCCTTACCTTACATTTACCAATGTTAAAACCTAATTTGCCATGCAGTAGTCCATTCCAATTATGTATTCAGGTCCTCTTGTAAAGTTTCTATATCCTACTGTGTTGTCATTGCCCTGTATACATTATCACAACCCTTCGGACACACCCCTGTAGCCAGTTTTCTATCCAAATACTATCCTATAGTCCTTGCCTACAGACCTCAGCTTGTAGATTAAGCATTTGTGGGGGACTGTATCAAATGCTTTTGCAAAATCCAGATAAACCATATCCACCAGCCTACCTCTGTCCAGATGGCAGCTCACTTCCTCGTAGAAGGTTAATAGTCAGGTTGGAGGAACATCACACACCACAAATCATATCATCTATCTGACAAAGAGAAGCTGGCTACTCAGTACCATCCAAAAATGTAAATACCTTATTAGCTACAAAATAAAGTCCAGTGGTAGAGCAGGCTTACGTGTTTCAGCTAAGAATCCTTATGCACAGCACAGCTCACGACACACTAAGCACATATTTATACAAATTATACACTTCCCTCCCATCAAAGGAGGTGGGGGGAAGCAGGTGAATACATTTAAAAGCAAATAATAAACTTGCAAAGTGTCATGTAATAAAAACAAATTTATACTGTATATATATATATATATATATATATATATATATATATATATACACATACACACACACACATATACACATATACATATACACACACAGGTATATCCACATATTTCAAAAAGAAAAAAAATGAGAATAGATAAGGCACCTACAACTTATAAGGAATGGTATCTGGTTAAAATACCCTAAAAATCAAATAAATAACTTCCCTCATCTTAGGAAAAGATCTACATCCCACATGTTTGTTTGAGGCCAGATGATACCATTGTCTGTAAAGTATAAATCCACCATATTACTTTCCTGCGTACATTTCCCCCTCTAGGTAAATTGAGTATACACTTTACACCATAAAATGAAAAGGATATACTTGTATGTGTAAATATATACACAACAAACACAAACACACAACAAATGTAAATCTGAAAACCTGTCCTTCCACTGGACTTTATTATGTAGCTAATAAAATATTCATATTTTTGGATATTACCGAGCAGCTGACTTCTCTATGCAGAGAGAAGTGCTGTTAGTGTTAAAGAAGCTTATGTCATGAAATTAAACATTTAATATTGGCAAATACAATATATGCAAATTTAAGTGAGAGAATTTCAATATCTAATAAAAAAAAGTCACTAAGCAATGTGCTATTTAAAATCATTTGTGTTGACCAGTGAGGATAAAATACAGCAGTCAGTTTGTAACTATGTAAGGTGCACATAGAGGGCATAGGTAACATATATGGAAAATATTGGTTACATTTTCATATAAGCATGGTCTCTTCTGTCACACATACTAATAATTATTGTAAAAAGTGAAACTAAGTCACGTTGTAAGCACCCTGAATCAAACATTCCACCAAACAATAGTCCAAAAAGAAAGAAGATATGTCTGTTGCCTGACCTGCTGTAACTATTGGATAATAATAGCCTATTCTCTACAGATCTTTTCCTGCCTTTAACAGATCAGCATTTGGTAACAAAGGTGGCAATTGAGGTAAGTATTCACTTTTTTTACATGGAGTTCTTTTTGTGGCATTTTGTTTTTGGCAACAATTCTGCTTCCATCTGAGGTGCAGTCTCAATTTTACACTGTTTACTGAACCAACAACAAGCTACTGTAATTCTGTAACTCCAAAATCGTTAGGGATATGTTATCCCTAACATAATGTTAATTGCACAGACTGCTTATAAATCTCTGTCTTACCTATATCATTGTGAAATTTCTACACAACTGTACAACTGCATGCAAGGATACAGCAAAGCAGCTAAGAAAGTGCTTACTAAAGAAACCAGTCTCAAAATCCTGTGCTGCACACTTTTCTACTTGTACCAGTACCATTCAACTCCACCAGCACAATTCCCAAGCTGCTCCTTAAAGTGAATCTAAAGCCTAAGCATGTTTTTCTTTAGAAAAAAGTCTTCAATAATGGTATAAGAGGAAGCTAGCTAATGGAGTGATATATAAAATCCTATTAAAAACATATTTAGTGCTGCTATTTTAACGTTATTATTATTATTATTATGCATATGCATTACCATGATTTATATTGTGAATAGGGCCTTAGCCCTATGGTATAGTATACAGTGGGAGTAACCAGTTGTTTCAGAATTCTGCAAAAAAAAAAAATCAAACCAATGGTAACTGTTGCCTTATGTCGCGTACACACGGTCGTTTTTTGTCTTGTAAAAAAAATGTGTTTTTTCTCATGAAAAAAAACGAAGTTTTTCAAACTTCATTTTAAAAAACGACGTTGCCTACACACCATCGTTTTCTGAAAATGCTCTTGCAAAGAGCGGTTACGTACACCACGTATGTGGGTACTCTGTTCCATTCAAGCATAACTTGCTTCTAAGCATGCGCGGGTTTAAAAACGTTCATTTTTTATGACACAAAAATGACATTCTGAAAAACGACATAAAAAATTGAAGCATGTTTGAATTTTTTTTTGGTCGTTTTTCAGAAGACATAAAACAACGTTTTGCCCACACACAATCATTTTAAATGACGTTTTTTAAAACGTTGTTTTATTTCATAACAAAAAATGACCGTGTGTACGTGGCATTACAAGTTCAGAAGTTATTCTGAATGCAACTTCCTGGAGATAAAGCCCCATGTGCTCATACACTGATAAACATTTACATCTCACACACACTGGTACATCTGTAGAATTTCTTGTGGATAAGATGAAGATACACATCCCTGCCATTCACTATGTTATTTTAAGTGAAAAGCTGCTCTCTCTAGGAAACACGTTTGGGATTTATATAGAACAAAAACACAGCAAATGTTTGTTTACTGAAAGAACGCTAACTTGTAACACTTGTACCTTTAGACTAGTATATCTCCTCCGTTATAGCCAACTCTGTTGTACTGGCAGAATGCAACAAATGGAAATTTGATAAGAAAATAAAAAATGCAAGAAGTTAACAGCTATTTTAAAGGCTAGATCAGGGGCGCCCAACCTTTTGAAGAGCGAGGGCCACCTAAACGACATGGTAACCAGTCATAGGCCACAATGAGCGTAGCAGGTGGATGGCAGCCCACTCTACTCTACAGAGCTCAATCTAGTTTTTTTTTTCCGGATCGAATTAGAGGTAGGCATTTGTAAACGGACACAAGTCCATTTACATCTGCTACTCCATAGAGGTGAATAGAGGATCCAATTGGGTCAGACTAACCGCGTCAAAGGGGCCTATTGTTCAGTGCAGGTAATTCGCAGGAGCCCTGCTCTGCACCTGATCAGTTTGAAAGCAGCCCAGTAACCACTTCAGAACAGATATGCCCATATATACACTGTTATTTTAGTAATAAAATTACATTTAATAACAGTATTCTATTGCTTCCCAGAGCAGGAGGTCGCGGGTCACATCAGGGGGCTCCGCGGGCCACTGGTTGGGCACCCCTGGGCTAGATGGCCCATCAATGCATTAAAGTGGTTGTATAGGCTAAAGGTTCTGTGTGCTGCTCCCCCCACAACCCCCTTAATACTCACCCCGATATTACAATACAAAAACCCTTGTAAAGAACATCAGGGAGGCATAAGAGTTACTGGTCATTGGCTCCCACTGCTGTCAATCACAGCCAGTAAGCCAATGAGGAGAGAGTGGGGGGTAGGGCTGAGCTACGGCTTTCTATGTCTTATAGACACACATAGGAGGGCTCGACAAAGAACATGCACCAATGTCCCCGTACCAAGTGGCTTGCTATTGGGGGCACTGGTCGAGGGGGAGGAACCAGAAGTGCTGGCGGGAAACCCAAGAAGAAGAGGATCGAGGCTGTTCTGTGCAAAACCATTGCACAGAGCAAGTATGACATTTTTTTATTTTTTTAAGCTGAACCTTTAATACCACTTTAAGGTAAATATGATCCTGGCAGCACAGTTCCTTCTGTGTTAAAACTTGAGAACGGAGACTAATTACCTCAAAATCATGGTATTAATAAAAGAAGAGAAAGTAATGGCCTACTAATGAAAATAAAATAAAGTATAATGCAATTTAGCTTTGGCTAAAGAGGGGAAGCATTTAAAGCCTTGATGGACTTTTCCTGCTATCTGAAGCTCCATTACAGAGATGTTTTTCTCGCTAACAGCCTTATTACATCTGTGCGGTATGTTATGTTGCATGTTAATTTGCCTAATGCCTCCAAATGCACAATAAAAGGTGTGTACACCTATTTTAGAAAAGCAGTAGTGCATTAGCATGGATTACAGTTTGATGCAATGAATAATGCAGTAATGAATAGCACCGCAGCACAACAGGGCAGTACCCTAATGCAAAAGTGTAAATCTGGCCATATGGTAATGGTGACATTGGATTCACCAGACAGGAAGTGGGAAAATCTGCAATAGAGATGCAGAAAGCACCAAAACAGTTTCTAGCCTTCAGGAGGGCAGGATTTTGAATATGAAGCCAAGAACATGTGGACATGAACTCCAACTAGCAGGAGGAAAGCTCACAGTCTTAGAAAGCATTATTTTACAGAAAGGGTAGTTGATACTTGGAACAAACTTCCTGCAGAGGTAATGCGCCACTCAGCAGTAAGTGGATTCAAACATGAAAAAACGACAAAAACATTTATACATTTTACAAAGGGGGCAGACCCAATGGACCTCTTGGTCTTTTTTCTACCGTTACTTTTCTATGTTTCAATGTTTCCATTAGTCAAAAAAAATAAAAAGTTTATGCTGATGTTACAAACTTTGCCTCACTTATTGTTTGGCTGGGCAGATGTATCCCTTAAAATGTGTCTGCTTTGTTTATCTCATGTTATGCTCATATGCTACTGCTCAGCGTTTCTTTTTTTCCTCTAGAACAGTCATTAGTATTTTAATTTACATATATTTTTCTGCTTTACCTTCCAAAAACCCTATGCTATGTTTCCACGTTATGAGGTACATAGACAGTAGTTTAACATGTCCAAGCTTGCAATAGTTTGTACTGTTTTGCCAAACTCAATGCAAAGCCTACGAGTACGACATATTGCCATTGGGCTTTTTTCAACAATTGTTGATAAAAAAATCCAAGCACAGCCATGCTGTGGGGACTAGTGTTGTATGAACCCAAACAAAAGTGGGCGAAGGAACTAAGGCTGATGCAGTAAGGTTTCAGGCATCCTCTTAGGCCGCGTACACACGATCAAATTTATCTGCTGGAAACGGTCCGACGGACCGTTTCAGCAGACAAATTCGATCGTGTGTACAGGCGAGCAGACAGGTTTTTCCAGCAGACAAATTTTAAAGCATGTGTACACAATCAAACCAAAATAGCCCAGCAGACAAATCCGATCAAATCGGTCTGTCAGACCGATTTGATCGGATTTATTTAGTCGTGTGTACGCGGCCTTAAACAGCCATTTTACATCCATAAGGCCCTGTACACACGATCAGACATGTCTGATGAAACTGGTCTGCAGACCAGTTTCATCGGACCAGTTTGATGGTGTGTAAGGCCCATCAGACCGTTGTCCGTAAGACATGCTTTAAAACCTGTCTGATGGAACCTTTCCGTCGGACAGGTTCGATGGTTAGTACACAAAAGCATCGGACCAAAAACCCACGCATGCTCAGAATCAAGTCGACGTATGCTTGGAAGCATTGAACTTCGTTTTTTCATCACGACGTTGTGTTCTACATCACCGCGTTCTGGTCTGATCGGATTTTGGTCTGATGGTGTGTACGCATATCAGACCATCAGACAAGTTCAGAGTTGTCTGATGAAAACGGTATGTCAGACAAGTCTCATCAGACATGTCTGATCGTGTGTACAGGGCCTTACAGTCAATGAAGAGGATTTATTGTGTTCTTTTGTGAGAATGGTCCACTTACTAATGTGTATGTAGCCATGAGTTGCTATCCGTGGATTTAATTTATTAAATTAGGTTCTCACTGCTTTTCTGCATTATCTTCAAAGAAGTTTGTCAAGACAGACACATGAAAGCTGCCATTTCTATGTTAAATATGTAGGCTCCTGGGCTGTCATTCTAAGCCAGGCTTCATTAAAGCGGAAGTAAACCCATCGATTTGATAGTTTCAAAAACCAGTTAACATTCCCGGCATGCTGGAATTGCTAGCTGTTCACATGTGTTGTGCTCTCAATCAAACTGTCAAACCATCCAATGGCTGGTGTCATAAAGGATCACATGTGCAGCATCATAGCAGTTGCAGAGTAAACAGAGGCTAAGATGGCAGCTTCCTTGGCTGAAAACAAAAGGAGGGTTTACTTCCACTTTAATTGATAAATTACTAACATGGAACGAGCAGCCACTGAATTCTCAGGCCTCGTACACACGAACGAAAAACTCGTCGTAAAAGAAACATAGTTTTCCTCGATGAGTTCCTTGTCAGGCGTGTCGAGAATCTTGTCAAGCTTTCTTTGCATACACTGCATACACACTGTCAAGACAACATTTTGTCGTTCTCAAATGCGGTGACGTACAACACGTACAATGGCACTATAAAAGGGGAAGTTCGATTCCACTGGCGCCAACCTTGGGGCTGCTTTTGCTAGTCTCATGTTACTGCGGGTTAAGTAAAAGTTTGGTAAGAAATGATTTGCGCTTTTCAGTCTGTTACAGCGCGACGAATGTGCCATCTCCATTACGAACGCTACTTTTACCTAAGGTGCGCTCCTGTCTCACACTTTATTCTGAGCATGCGCGGGTTTCTAAGCATACACACAAACGTGTTTCTTTTTGTCTCGATGAAAAACATACACACAACCGTTTTCCTCTGCAAAAAAAGCTCTGCTACCAAGTTTCTTGATGGATTTTGTTGAGGAAAATGGTTGTGTGTATGAGGCCTAAGTCTGAACCTCTATTCTGCAGACTTGTGTAAGGTAAAAAAAGACTCAATGAGCAGTAAAAGCAAGATGATCCTGGAATCATGCACTAATTAAAAAAACACATTAGCATTAGTGCTGTCCACATTTCTACCTGGACATGTTCCTCCTTGGCCCCTATGCAAATTTTTACACTTAAATGGTGTTAAATGAAATGCATAATGTTGCAAACATATATGAAAATGACCAATGGAAAACAGTACAAAAAAGGAAAAAGTTGTACAGTACTGCGCAAACATTTTAGGCAGGTGTGAAAACATGCTGTAAATTAAGAACGCTTTCAGAAATAGAAGTGTTAATAGTTTATTTTTATTAACAAAATGGAAAGAAAATGAATGGAAGAGAAGTCCAAATCAAATCAATATTTGGTGTGACCACTCTTTTCCATCAAAATAGCATCAATTCTTCTAAGTACACTTGCAGTTTTTGAAGGAACTCGGCAGATACAGTCAGAAAAAAAATTATTTGATTGCTGCAGATTTGTAAGCTTGTCCACTTACAAAAAAATAAAGGATCCCACCCACCATAGGGCAGAATGATGGCCGGAACGTGGTTGCATTATCCTGACTGAGCGTCATATGACGTCCGGCAGGATAAGCCGTGGGGGCACGCAGCGCAGCGAGCGGTGGTGTGTCAGTCTAAAACACCACATCTCCGATCTCTGTAGAGCATGACGTAGGCTCTTTACCATTTGATCAGCTGTGTTCAATCACAGATGATCACATGGTAACTAGAAAGTGGCGTTGATCGACTTTTCCTCTACTCACGCTGACAAGGCATTTCAAAGTCGGGCACCCCTTCCATAGACTCCCATGTTAAACGGTAATTTCTCTGGTAAATTTGGGGACCCGGTACTGGCCGGCCGTAGGTCCCCTGGACCCGAAACTTGGCACACACGTAGCCCCCATTCTGCTCTACAAGTGTTGCTGTCTGGGGGACCTACGGCCGGGAAGCACCAATTTTTCAAAGCTGGGCACCCCTTCTATATACTCCCATGTTAAATGTAAGTCTAGTCATGGGCACAGTGAGGCATGGACACAATGAGGCATGAACACAGTGAGGCATGGACATGGACGCCCTAGGCTTATACTCGAGTCAATACGTTTTCCCATTTTTTTGTAGTAAAATTAGGTGCATCGGCTTATATTCGGGTCGGCTTATACTCGAGTGTATACGGTAAGTATTTGGTGCCCAAGCAAAACATGATTTAGTACTTGGTGGGGAAAACTTTGTTGGCAAGCACAGAGGTAAAATGTTTCTTGTAGTTGGTTACCAGATTTGCACACATCTCAGGACGGATTTTGGTCAACTCTTTTTTACAGATCTTCTCTAAATATTTAAGGTTTGTTGGCTGTCGCTTGAAAAAGCGAAGCCTCAGCTCCCTCCATAAATGTTCTATAGGACTAAAGTCTGGAGTGACTAGGCCACTCCATGACCTTAATGTGCTTCTACTTGAACCACTTCTTTTTTTCTTTGGTGGTATGTTTTGGGTCATTGTCATACATCCAAGACCCATCTTCAGCGTTCTGACTGAGGGAAGAATGTACCTTTAGCAGAGAAACAGCCCCAAAGCTGTGTGTAAACTTGGTCACCAACTACAAGAAAAATCTTACCTCTGTGCTTGCCAACAAGGGTTTCTCCACCAAGCACTAAACAATGTTTTGCTTGGGGATCAAATTCCTTATTTTACTGATTGAACTGCAACTTAATCTATAGTATTTGTTTTATGTGGGTTTTTTTTTTTCAGAATTTCTAATTGATAGTCTGTATCTATCATTTAAAATACACCTATGATAAAAATGATCTACCCTTAATTTCAAACTTACAAAATCTGTAGGGGATGAAATAATTATTTTCCCCATTGTAGGTTGTTCCAAACATCTAAGGCCTCGTACACACGCGGCAATCGATTTGTTCAAAACGGTCTGTCCGACCGATTTGAACAAATCTGTCTGCTGGCATTTTGGTTTGCTCGCGTGTACACACGAGCAAACCAAAATCCCTGCCAGCAGACAGCGCGCTGACGTGTCGGTGACGTTGACGCCGCCACGTCACCGCACCAGGAAGTAAAACACTTCCGCGCATGCGTCAAAATCATTTGGCGCGTGTGCGAGAAGACATGTCTGCTGGTTAGCATACTAACCAGCAGACATGTCGGGCGGACGGGTTCCCAGCCGACAGATTTCAAAGCATGCTTTGAAATCTGTCGGGTGGCCAAATCCGTCGGCTTGCCCGTACACACGGTCGAATCTGTTTGCTGGGACGGTCGGGCCGACCGTTTCCAGCAGACAGATTTGATCGTGTGTACGAGGCCTTAGAGAAACAACCGCAGATCTTCTGTGGGTGTAGGCTGCTTCAAATCCTTCTGTCATTTCATGTAATCCTCACTGATGTTGAGTATGGGCTGCATGGGGGCCAAACCATCATTTCCAGGACTCCTTGATCTTCTTTACGCTGAATATCCTTAATGACATTGGCTGTATGTTTGGGGTTATTGTCTTGCTGCAAAACAAATTTGAGGCCATTCACACACCTCACTATTGGTAAAGCATGATGGTTAAGTATCTACTTGCATTTCTTAGCACTGAGGGCACTCTTGATCTCAACTAAATCTCCAACTTCATTTGCAGAAATGTGGACCCTTCACGATACATCAATGTTGCCTGCAGATACTCATTATTCAACAACTCCCCTTCAGCGAATAAACTGCCTCCTGTTAAAGCCAAATATTTAGAAATTTGACCCGTCAGTCCAAAGCACCAGCTGCCATTTTTCTACACCCCAGTTACCAGATTTTCATGCATAGTTCAGTCATTTAGCCTTGTTTCCACATTGGAAGTATGGCCTTTTGACCACAATTCTTCCATGAACACCACTTCTGGCCAGATTTTTGCAAACAGTAGATGGGTGTCCAACAGGTTTCCACTAGTTCTGTCCTGATAGCACTGCTGGACATCTTCAGATGTGAAAGGGGATTAAGCATGATGTGTCTTTCATCTGCTGCATTTAAGTGTACATAAACCCCCCTATCGTTTTCAGCCAAGGAAGCTGCCCTCTTTGCCTCTGTTTAATCTACAACTACCATGATGCTGCACATGTGATCAGTTATGACACCAGCCATTAGATGGTTTGACAGTTTGGTTGAGAGCACAACCAAAAGGAGTGTTACATTTCTGGCACATGCTGTTTTATGGATGGGTTTACTTCAGCTTTAAGTTTCCTTGGATGACCACTGAGTCTATGGTCCTCAACGTTGCCTGACTTGTACCAGTGTACAAATTGTGCAAGTGTAAAAATTGATGATGGTTTGAAGCCAAGGGTAGATATGATTTGATTTACAATTTTCTTCTGTTTGCTCACTTTGCATTTTGGAAAATTTATTTAAAAAAAGAAACAATTAAAATATATATTTTGGAATGCATTTTTACTTTACGGCATTTATTCACACCTGCCTAAAACCTTTGCACAGTTCTGTATCTGGATATGCTATGAATACTAGGATTCCCTAGAACCTTTGGCTAAGTCCACAAAAAACTGGGTGGAGTTTTAAGGCCTGTGCACACGATCAGATATTCCGACAACAATTGTCCGATGGACATGTTTTGTCGGATAATCCGACCGCCTGTATGCTTCATCAGACAATTGTTGGATGGTCATACTCTCAAATTGTCCAACAACAAATGTGTTCCGTCGGATTATCCAATCGTGTGTACACAAGTCCGTCGGACTAAAATCCAAACAACAAACAACCATGCTCCGAACCAATGCTAACCATCAGACAACATTAGCAGAAGTTGCCCAATGGGTGGCACTAAAGAGCTGAAAAAACACATAGTTTGGTGTATGTTGGCTGAAAATGTTCTGCCGTCTGTATGCAGAACAAGTTCACGGACAACGCCCTTTGGACAAAAATCCACGGATTTGTCTGACAGAAGTCCGATTGTGTGTATGAGGCTTCAGTTGGTCAAGCCTCATACACATTGAAGAGCAAACTACAGCTTACACTTTATAACCATTTACAGAACAGTTGTTTTCCTTTTGGGATAAAGGTTTTACATGAATACATAAAATCTAATCATTGTAAGCATCCCTAGTCAATAGTAAATTGTTTGTTTCAACATGCTAACTGCTACATCAGACTTACTGGGTGGATTACTAAGTGAAAATAAAAAAAATAAAGCCTAAAAAGAAAAACAAATGCAGCCATCACATAGCTGATGCCTCGTACACACGACCGTTTTACATGACGAGAAAAATGCAATTTTTTCCATAACATTAAAAACGGTTGTGTGTACGCGGCATAAGAATTGGTAAACTGCAATACAAAAAATGTTAACTTTGTTGGGTTTAATACTGCTTTAAATTATATGTAAATGCCGACAGTGAACATCTCTTATTTGCTCCCTTTTGGTCTGTTAAATGAACCAGTGAAAGCATTTTAACTTGTGATTTCATCAATTTTCAGCTCCGGGTAGATGTCTGTTTATCAGCATTTTATCTAAAAAAAAATTAGCACCATTTAAAATCAGCTGTTCTACAAAATGGAAAACTAAAAAACTAGGGTTGTCCCAATACATTTGCGCGAGTACTTTGCGCTTCACCCGATTTTTTTTTCCAGAGAGAGAGCCAGCGGAGAGCAGAGCAGAGCAGTCCTCAAAAAATAAGCCAACCCCCCCACCTCCGCTGCATAGTTGATCAGCGCGGGGAACATTACAGCTTTCATTTGAATAGCTGTGTGTTCCCCGCCGCGAATTGTCATATATAGCCCCTCCCCCTTGTCCGGGCACTTTGATGGACAGATCACCCATCCCAGGATTGGATGGATGATCTGTCTATCAAAGTGCCCTGACAAAAGGGAAGGGGCTATATATGACGAGGCGCGGTGGGGAACACACAGCTACTCAAATGAAAGCTGTAATGTTCCCCGCGCTGATCAACTAGGCGGCGGCGGCGGGGAGGGCTTGGCTTTCTCTTTGGGGACATGGCTGCATTTGTCGAGACATGGCTGCATTTGTGGGGACATTGCTGCATTTGTGGGGACATTGCTGCATTTGTGGGGACACATGGCTGCATTTGTGGAGACATGGCTGCATTTGTGGGGACATGGCTGCATTTGTGGGGGACATGGCTGCATTTGTGGGGGACATGGCTGCATTTCTGGGGGACAGGGCTACATTTGTGGGGACAGGGCTACATTTGTGGGGACACATTTAAAAAAAGTATTGGTAATTGGTATTGGCGAGT
Source organism: Rana kukunoris (assembly GCA_029574335.1). Classification (NCBI taxonomy): domain Eukaryota; kingdom Metazoa; phylum Chordata; class Amphibia; order Anura; family Ranidae; genus Rana; species Rana kukunoris. The sequence continues at coordinate 126,323,010 of CM056050.1, read as the reverse complement.
ACATGAAAAAAAGTATCGGTACTTGTACGCGGTCCTAAAAAAGTGGTATCGGGACAACCCTATAAAAAACCATGGCAAAGCGTAATCCACTAGTGTCCACTACTGTGGAGAGTACCACACCAAATTGCACCATTACAGCTATGCAATCTGTAGTTTAATTCTCACAGTTCATTTTCAGCTTGATGCAACCTAAAAAAGAGATTTACTACAGGTCAAATACACATGTGAAAGATGAAGTTCACCATTTCAAATTGATCTAAAAAGGAAAAAAGAAAAGCTCAATGTACCTGAATGCCTAGCTACATTTCCATAACTAAACAAGGCCTAAAGAAGTTTATGACCCGTATTTAATATAGTCAGACAGTTATACTATAAAAGTGGACAGCTACTGTCATACAACTTAGAGACTTGAAACACCATAAGATAACCCACCTAATAAATATCATGGTTATCAGGAAACAATATACCTTTAAAAATACTACTTGGGGGAACTTTATCAAAGATCCTGGATATAAAGAACAGGTTGATTTGCTACTTCAATAAGGTTATTGCTAACTCTACAGCTAATAGCAAAAGTATAGACACATACAAAAGAACCTCACATAACAAAATCTGTAAAATAACCCTTCAAGTTTTCCAATAAAGGCATTCCCACTGTAGAGAACTATCGTATATTGTTAAAACCAAATAACTGCAGTATGTTATACATATAGTGCACAAAACGTTCAATCAAAAGATCCTGAATTCTAAACACATTGCTTGTATCCAAAATGTTAAGCCATCAGGTGCCTTTATCTTTGAAACAGCCTACTGTCTGCATGGCCTTCAGGCTGCCCTGCTGGACAACGCTGAGATCTCATGTTGTCAAAGAATACAGTTACTCTGTTGTGTAAAATCTTTGGCACAACTCTTAAAAAACAGTGACCTGTCTTGGAGGGTCCCATATTGCCATTATTACAATGTTTTTTTTAATCTATTGACCCTTTGATTGTCTTGGCATGTAATGTCATAATGTCTGAAGTTTCAAAGTTTAATTCTATAGCACTGGTGATGTAAGCAGTACAATTACTTCAGTCAGTTACAGTTCATTCCAATATACACTATATTGTCAAAAGTATTGGGACACTTGCCTTTACCAGTACATGAACTTTAATGGCATCCCAGTCTTGGTCTGTAGGGTTCAATATTGAGTTGGCTCACCCTTTTCAGCTATAACAGCTTCAAATTATCTGAGAAGGCTGTCCACAAGGTTGAGGTGTGTGTCTATGGGAATGTTGGCTATTCTTCCAGAAGCGCATTTGTAAGGTCAGGCACTGGATGAGAAGGCCTGGCTCACAGTCTGCTCTAATTGATCCCAAAGGTGTTCTATCAGCTTGAGGTCAGGCCAGTCAAGTCCACCACAAACTTGCTCATCCATGTCTTTATGGACCTTGATTTGTGCACTGGTCCAAATCATTTGTTGGAGGAGGTATTATGAGTTGGGGTAGTTTTTCAGGGGTTGGTCTTGGCCCCTTAGTTTCAATGAAGGGAACTCTAAAGCCTCGTACACACGATCGGACTTCCAACCAATTTTTCTGTGGATTTTGGTCTGAAGGGTGTTGGCCATGAACTTGTTCTACATACACACAGCACAACATTTTCAGCCAACATTCACCAAACCACATGTTTTTTCAGCTCTTTACTGCCACCCTTTGGGCAACTTCTGCTATTGTTGACTAATGTTTAACATTGGTTCCTAGCATTCGTGTTTGTACTTTGGATTTTAAGTGGACAGACTTGCGTACACACAATCAGATACCGACGTAACAGATTTATTGCCCAACAATTGGTGAGCATAAACAGCCAACTTTTGTTGTCGTTAATTCAGCCAATAATTGTCTGATGGAGCATACACATGGTCGGATTATGGCTATAAAGTTGGATCGTGAGTATGAGGCTTTAAGTCAGCATACCAAGACATTTTGGACAATTTCATGCTCCTAACTTTGTGGGAATAGTTTGGGGATGGCCCCTCCCTGTTCCAACATAACTGTGCACCAGTGCACAAAGTAAGGTTCATAAAGACATGGATGAGTGAGTTTGGGGTGGAGGAACTTGACTGGCCTGCACACAGTCCTGACCTCAAACTGATAGAACACCAAAGGGATGAATTAGAGCAGAGACTGTGACCCAGGCCTTCTCATCCAGTGCCTGACCTCACAAATATGCTTCTGGAAGAATGGTCAAACATTCCCATAGACACACTCCTAAACCTTGTGGACAGCCTTCCCAGAAAAGGTGAAGTTATAGCTGCAAAGGGTGGGCCAACTCACTATTGAATCCTACATATTATGATGTTCATGTACGTGTAAAGGCAGGAGCCCCAATACTTTTGACAATATAGTGTAGTTTGTAAGGCAACATTTACACTGTCACTTTCTGACCTAACTTTTCTATGTCACAGATTTATCAAAAGTGGTGAAGTAATTATTAATAAACATACAGTGACATAGATAAGCCTTCAAAATAAAAGTTCCATATTAAGTCATATTTTCTGTACACATAGTTGCCTGGTTGGGAGACAGAGAAAATTAACAAATCATAGGGTACCATAATGCCCTTTTCTCTGTTTTTCCTCACATTTTTTATGTGACAGATATGAAAATGGTGAAAACATTAACCCAACCCTTAAAGTGGATGTAAACCCAATCTTTTTTTTATGTTACAACGCACAGTATAAGATTTCCTATCATCTGTGCCCAGTCTTGCCACACTGAGTTAATCCAGCTCTGAGCAATCCTATTTTATTGTTCAGTGAAAACAGACTTACAGAGAAAAACCTTAGTCCATTCCGCCCCCTTCCTGTGAGTGACAGGTTATTTACATATCTCATGCACTAGCCTGGAGACAGGCATTATTTTTTAATTCCCACCCCCACTCCTTTTCTGAAGTCATGTGGTTACTTTTCTGGATTTTGACTGGATGTTAGAGATCATAGCAGAATGTAGTGTAAGGAATACACAGTAAAAAATGCATGTTGACAAGGGGAGTGTAGAGGTGGGCGGGGAGTCTACTGACATGACAACTCCACCCACTGAGCTCTAGACAACAAACCCAAAAACAAAATCTGCAGTTTTTCAGTTCTTATAACAGACAGAGGGGGAAACATTTGACAGGTAAGGATACATGCAGGAGACATGTATATCCTTATAGATCAGCACTATGGCAGTAGTTTAGAAAGGTTAAGAGTGGCTTTACATCCACTTTAAGTGTAAATTACATTTTTTCATGTCAATTCACAATATTGCAATTCTACAGAAAAAGCGCACTGTGTACTTATAAGAAAAATACCCAGCACATGAATAATACCAGCATCTCATGCATAATTTCCATTATCCTGCTTCCACAAAATGATCCTCATCCTTTAATTTACTCCATTCATCCACTGTAGTCGCAATACTGCTCCTGAAAAGAAAAAGGTCGCTACAAGTGGCACCTTCCATTATAACACTACTTGGTTCTAACTGCCTTTTTAGATGCCAAATGTAAGCACCCTTATCATCTGGACCTGTAATCCCATTGAATGAATTCCCTTGAACTCACTTTCTTGTTTAAATAAAAAGGGTCTAAGTCTTCGATTGGCACAGCAAGAAGTTTCGGATTAACATCGCCGTAGATAAATGGCAAACTTTTGCCTGCTTCCAGGTCAGAGTTTGGTGCAGGTTTATTATCTTCATCATCATCTCTGTGACTACTGTCTGCCTTCGGTGGCTTTTTTTTCTTCTCTTCTGCTATACGTTTTTCAATGGCAGCCAGTGATTCACGAGTAAATGCTTTGAAGCTGTCAGGGCCAGGTGGTGCCATAAGCGGAGCTGCCATCTTTTCATCCTGCAGCAACTTCTTTTATTTAAATAGCACCCACGACAGTCAAACTCTGAAAGGTAAGAAAAGGAAGAAAAATTTAAGAAATGTTGATTTTTCAACATTAATAACAATATACATAACAGGCTATGCTTCAACAAATATACACTACTCAAAAAAAATAAAGGAACACTTTGAAAACATCTAAAATCAACGGGCAAAAATCTCATGCTGGATATCTATACTGATATGGACTGGGTAATGTGTTAGGAATGAAAGGATGGCACATCTCTTTATGGAAATTAAAAGTATCCACCTACAGAGACCTGAATTCAAAGACACCCCAAAAATCAAAGTGAAAAAATTATGCAGCAAGCTAGTCCATTTTGCTGAAATTTTATTGCAACAACTGTATGGCCCCCAAGTGCTTGTATGCATGCCTGACAACATCAGGGCATGCTCCTAATGAGACAACGGATGGTGTCCTGGGGTATTTCTTCCCAGATCTGGACCAGAGCATCACTGAGCTCCTGAACAGACTGAGGTGCAACCTGGTGGCACCAGATGGACCAAAACATAATGTCCCAGAGGTGTAGGTCAGGTCAGGTGAGCGTGGGGGCCATTCAATGGTATCAATTTCTTTATCCTCCAGGAACTGGCTGCATGCTCTCGCCACATGAGGTCAGGTATTTTCGTGCACCAGGAGGAACCCAGGACCCACTGCACCAGCGTAGGGTCTGACAATGGGTCCAAGGATTTAATCTCGATACCTAATGGCAGTCTGGGTGCCATTGTGTAGCCTGTAGAACAATGTTACAGGCAGCATGAAGTTCTCCGCGGCTTCTCCAGACCCTTTCACGTCTGTCACATATACTCAGGGTGAACCTGCTCTCATCTGTGAAAAGCATGAGGCACCAGTGGCGGACCTGCCAATTCTGGTGTTCAATGGAAAATGCCAATCAAGCTCCACAGTGTCTGGCAGTGAGCACAGAGCACACTAAAGGAAGTTGGGCCCTCAGGCCACCCCCATGAAGTCCGTTTCTGATTATTTGCTCAGAGACGTTCACACCAGTGGCCTGCTGGAGGTAATTTTGTAGGGCTCTGGCAGTGCTCATCCTGTTCCTCCTTGCACAAAGTAGCAGATACCAGTCCTGCTGGTGGGTTAAGGACCTTCTACGGCTCTGTCCAGCTCTCCTAGAGTAACTGCCTGTCTCCTGGAATCTCCTCCATGCTCTTGAGACTGTGCTGGGAGTCACGGCAAACCTTCTGGCAATGACACGTATAGATGTGCCATCCTAGAGGAGTTGGACTGCCTGTGCAACCTTTATAGGGTCCAAATATTGCCTTGTGACACTGACCCTAGCCAAATGCAAAACTAGTGAAAAACAGTCAGAAAAGATGAGTAGGGGAAAAAATGTCAGACACCTCCACCTGAAAAAACATTTCTGTTTTGGAGGTCGTCTCATTGTTGCCCATCTAGTGCACCTGTTAATTTCAATTAGCAGCAAAGCAGCTGAAACTGATTAACAACCCACTCTGTGTACACCCCTCCCCCTCTGCTACTTAACTGACCAGATCAATATGTCAGGAGTTCTGATTCAAACGTGTTCCTTTAATTTTTTTGAGCAGTGTAGTTCATATCAATCTATTAGCAAAAATCTAGAGCAGTTGGAGGAAGGTCTCACCTACATAGGATGGGCATTATGGGTTAAGCACTTAGTATAGGGCCTTACAGAAGTACTAACAGGCACAATCAATGTTAATATGTGACATCATATACCCAGAACAATTCCACTAACAGGGCTTGTTTGATAACTCGCCCAATTCTAAATTTACAATTAAGCCATAGATTCATAGATCCAAATCTCGGAAAAGGAGACACATTTCTCTGACAGAGTGCAAGCCACTCAATAATAATAGAATAAACCAGGAGTTTGACAATAAATTGTGCGGAATGATAGACCAAATTTCTCACTCAGGGCCAGTTGTGGTTGGAAGCTCTGCTCCGACATCTTGCTGGAGAGATAGCAGCCCTGTACCGAATTAGTCACAGATGTATGTATTACTCATGGCAAAGTATTTAAAGTACAACTGTACTTTTACTATCAATTATACATCGGTACTTGCAGCTACTGCCAAAAGTGCCATAGTATTTCAAAATGAGTAGTAACCTGTACTTACTATATAATACCTATATAATACCTATAATTACTGTTTCTCGTAGCATGACCTGTCTGTTTACATCCAAACTAGCTTTATATGGGGCCATCTCCCTAGGCTGGGGATGTCTGGGAGGTGGCCCTATAAAACGCTGAGGGCCCATGCACAGCCTTGGCTAACATTGAAGAGGATTTCAGCTGGAGAGGCTATAAACATTAGATCAGATCATGGCTGTGCTACTGAGGTAGGTAAGAAGCTGGGGTTGAAGAGTTTTAAGCGATCCAGCCCAAAACGAAATACTATTAGAAAAATTTGCATTGCCAGTAACCTGCCTAAAAACATGAAGCTGTGATAACAGGAAGTGGCGCAGAATGGGAACAGTAAAGGAAAGCAGACATGGGAGCTGAGTGGATCTGAAAGAGAATAGAAATTTAAAAAAAAGGCAACCGAAGTGTAAAAATAGGTATGTTTGTTGGTTTGCACTACAAATTGCCCACCTTGTAGTTGTCTACCCGTCTCATCTTCTGTAATCTTTCTGTTATATATCAGGTTTATTTTATAAAGTACAACATTGAAAAATGCTTTTGGCAGACATTGCTAATAGGACAATATCTGATTACCCACAAGGATTATTTCTTTCATCACAGGATTTGATGATTTGTGTTTTTTTATATATATTTGTTTTATTAATTATTACACTTAGAATTTATTATCAGCGCCCCCTATCACTTGCACTATTGAAAAATGTTGGCCTTTAACATATTGTATTCCTAAGCTTAAAATTGCTATAGCTTGGACGGAAAGGCACCAAATAGAGGAGAAAGGATTTCATCTACAGTAGGTGACTGGGATATTGTGTCAATCTCGCTCCCTTTCTCAGCGAGATTGACCACCTACGAGCCCCATCGCGGGAGCCAGCGCCGAGCTGGCTTGCCGCGATGGAGACAAAGCCGTCATAGAAGCGACGGGAATCCGACGCGGATTCCCGCCAATTCTACACGTGGGCGGAGTTTGTTATGAATCCTGAAGGAGAAATCCCCGCCGGATTTTTAAAGAAAAATCCGGCATGGGTTCCCCCCTCAGGAGCATAACGGGCCCTTAGGTCTGTTATGGGTTGTAAGGAGACCCCCCCTACGCCGAAAAAACGGCGTTGGGGTCCCCCACAATCCATAACAGACCCGTATCCAAAGCACGCCGGCCGGCCGGTCAGGAAGGGAGTGGGGGCGAGCGAGCGCCTCCCCCCCCTCCTGAGCCGTACCGGGCAGCATGCCCTCAACATGGGGGGGTTAGGTGCTCTGGGGCAGGGGGCGCACTGCGGCCCCCCCACCCCAGAGCACCCTGTCCCCATGTTGATGAGGACAGGGCCCCTTCCCGACAACCCTGGCCGTTGGTTGTCGGGGTATGCGGGCGGGAGGCTTATCGGAATCTGGAAGCCCCCTTTAATAAGGGGGCCCCCAGATACCGGCCCCCCACCCTAAGTGAATGAGTATGGGGTACATTGTACCCCTATCCATTCACCTGCAAATACAAAGTGTAAACACAAATAAAACACACAGGGTATTGAAATATTTTATTAGTTGGCCGCCGGGGGGGGGGCTTCTTTCGACGTCTTCGGCGGCGGGGGGGTCTTCTCCCACTCTCCGGGGTCTTCTCCCGCTCTCCGGGGGTCTTCTTCTTCTTCAGGACTCGCCGCCGCTATCTTCGTGTGTTAGCTCAATTACTAGCGGCGGCGGCCCCCTCTTCTGCGACGTCGGCGTCTTCTTCTTCTTCTTCTTCTTCTGCTGTCCAGATGTTGACGCGACGCATCCTTCCGCTGTTATGCCGGGCGCGCGGCTCGCAGCGAAATATATAGGCCTGTCTTGTGACGTCGCAGTCCCATCATGCTCCGGTAGGTATCACGTGGGTAGGTAGCACGTGGTACCTACCGGAGCATGACGTCGCAGAAGAGGGGGCCGCCGCCGCTAGTAATTGAGCTAACACACGAAGATAGCGGCGGCGAGTCCTGAAGAAGAAGAAGACCCCCGGAGAGCGGGAGAAGACCCCCGGAGAGCGGGAGAAGACCTCGGAGAGTGGGAGAAGACCCCCGGAGAGCGGGAGAAGACCCCGGAGAGTGGGAGAAGACCCCCCCGCCGCCGAAGACGTCGAAAGAAGCCCGCCGGGTGGTGGGCGCTTTTATCAAAGCGCCCCCCGGCGGCGGAAGAGAAGCAGACGGCGGCACCCACCCCCCACAGAAGCCCGCCGGAGGGGGGCGCTTTTATAAAAGCGATCATACACACCCCCCCCCCCGGCGGCCAACTAATAAAATATTTCAATACCCTGTGTGTTTTATTTGTGTTTACACTTTGTATTTGCAGGTGAATGGGTAGGGGTACACTGTACCCCATACTCATTCACTTAGGGTGGGGGGCCGGTATCTGGGGGCCCCCTTATTAAAGGGGGCTTCCAGATTCCGATAAGCCTCCCGCCCGCATACCCCGACAACCAACGGCCAGGGTTGTCGGGAAGGGGCCCTGTCCTCATCAACATGGGGACAGGGTGCTCTGGGGTGGGGGGGCCGCAGTGCGCCCCCTGCCCCAGAGCACCTGACCCCCCCATGTTGAGGGCATGCTGCCCGGTACGGCTCAGGAGGGGGGGCGCTCGCTCGCCCCCACTCCCTTCCTGACCGGCCGGCCGGCGTGCTTTGGATACGGGTCTGTTATGGATTGTGGGGGGACCCCCACGCCGTTTTTTCGGCGTAGGGGGTCTCCTTACAACCCATAACCGACCTAAGGGCCCGTTATGCTCCTGAGGGGGGAACCCATGCCGGATTTTTCTTTAAAAATCCGGCGGGGATTTCTCCTTCAGGATTCATAACAAACTCCGCCCACGTGTAGAATTGGCGGGAATCCGCGTTGGATCCCCGTCGCTTCTATGACGCACTCGCTGGAATGTGCTTTTACTATTCCAGCGAGTGCGAGATATCGGCAGCCTGTCGCCAAGATTCAGCGCGATGCTGTCGTGCTTAAAACACATTCTCGGCGGCAGGCACTGTAGAAAACAAGGGAAGTAAGAGGAGCTTGTATCTAGTGAATGAATAGTTGAGTAAAGCCAAGGGGAGTAAAGAGTGTACACCACTGAGGGGGAGGCAGGACAGAAAACAGATATCTGCTTTTTTTTAATCTACTGAGTGAGGCTGGGTTCACACTGCTGATACAATTTTGATCTGACTTTCAGTGCCATTAGGTAGTGCTACTTGGATGCAACTTTGATAAGGTTTGTATATTCAATTAGACCAAAATCACACTGCAATTGCACCAAAGTAGCACAGGAATCTTTTCCAAAAGTGTCATTTCCCTTGCCATGCGATTCTGCGTGTCTCAAGTCAAATCTGAAATCACACTTGTGTGAACCCAGCCTAAAGGATAGCATGAGATAGCATTTGTATGATGACAATGCAGTTGATTTACTAAAACTGGAGAGTGCAGAATCTGGTGCAGATGTGCATGGTAGCCAAACAGCTTCTAACTTCAGTTTGTTCATTTAGGCTTTGACAATCAAATCTGGAAGCTGATTGCAGAGATGCACCAGATTTTGCACTCGTCAGTTTGTGTTGAATAATGAAAAACACACACAAAAGACTTATGCTGCATACACACAACCGTTTTTTCATGACGTGAATAATTTTTTTTTAAATGACAATAAAAACGATTGTGTGTGGGCTCCAGAGCATTTTCCATGACGTGAAAAATGGGCATTAAAAATTTAGAACATGCTCTATTTTTTCGCGTCGTTTTTCACATTTTCATTTTTCACGTCGTATAAAACGGTCGTGTGTAGGCTTTAACGATGTGAAAAACCTGTGCATGCTCAGAAGCAAGTTATGAGACAGGAGCGCTCGTTCTGGTAAAGCTAGCGCTCATAATGGAGATAGCACATTCGTCACACTGTAACAGACTGAAAAGCACGAAGACTGAAAAACACAAAACCAGCAAAAGCAGCCCGAAGGGTGGCGCCATCCGAATGGTACTTCCCCTTTAAAGTGCCGTCGCACGTGTTGTACGTCACCGCGCTTTGCTCAAGCATTTTTTTTTTCAAGATCGTGTGTAGGCAAGGCAGGCTTGACAAGAATCAGGTTGAAAAAAAATTAGTTTTTTCTAGACCATTAAAAATGGTTGTGTACGCGGCATTAGGAACAAGTTAGAGGGGAAGGAGGGTGGCTGGTCATATTTGATTTGGTTTTTCGATCATTCACACTACAAGTCCAAAAAAATAAAAAATAATAATAATAATCATCTTACCTATACCTAAACAACACATTAAAACTATATTACATTGACTAACAAAATGCTAGCATTGTTGCTGTTTGTATGAATAATCCATTTACATACATGGCTTACAGAATTTTGCCAGAACTGCCAGTGTCCCACATACTAATTACTGCTGCATGACCAGCAACGAAGAAGTTAAATGAATAGTACATTATTTATCTGCTTACGCTTTACAGGAAATGGGCCTCGATTTTTAAAACCATTTATGAACTGTAGCCTTCATACCATTTATAACGGTGCCAAGAATCCTTACCTCTATGATATCATGAATGAGCAATTTGCTTTTACCAACACAATATTTCAATAACCACAAAATGCATGGCCTGTCTTACTCACTTCCGTGATTTGAGAGGAACCTTTCCCTACGTCTGATCCTAAGTGAACATGAACAGATCATGTTTTGCACACTTTTGAATAGAAGGACATGTGGGGAAATTCATAACCATTTAAAGAAGCACATTAATAATGTACAGGTACTCCTCACTTAACGACCAGGTTCCGTTCCAACGGCCAGGTCGTAAAACAATTTCAATATTTTAAGTATTCTTAACTACTGTACTGTATAGTGATAAAAAGGTCTAAATAAAAAACTCAAGCTCAATAACGTTGTTTTAATTTGCATAAGTATACTACGAAAATTCTGTACTGTACAACACAATGATGTATATACGCGACGTTAGAGTGGGGACAGCCGGTCGTAAGTCAGAGTAGACCTTAAACGAGCAGTATCTGTACTTCTATTATATTCATTTCAAAGTCTTTGTGCTTTTGCGTTAGTGCTGCATCTTATGAATCAATATCATTTAAATATGTACCTTTTAAAATAAATATGTTCATATCTAGCAGACTAGCAATATGAAAATCTCGATTTTGTGAGAAGGCTAGGGCCTCTAAATACGTATTTTTGTTAGTTGGTGTAAGCCCATACAGGATGCTCAAATTAAGTAATTAAATTACTCTCAGAGTAATACATTTCACTACATCCTACCAACTGCATCAGCAGTGGTGCCAAATTATAAATCATTTTGTTTTTAATGATATAACATCACTACAGCTCTTAGGGTCAACCTGCTGGGCCCCTACGTCATTACAGAACACAGTAGTGACATAACGGCTGGTGGAAGGAACCACAGTGCAAAGGAGAGGACCAGGCACCTGACACACCCAGAAGTGTGTTGGATGCAGAAGAAGCTTTCATAGCTTTTCAACAGACCAAAAAAAAAGACTTAGGCGGCGTACACACGACCGAGGTTCTCGCTGGAAATGAGAACCTCGCTGGAAGCTGCATTCCAGCGAGGACCTCGGCCGTGTGTACGCTCTCGGCGAGCATCCCGTCGGGAATCCCGTCGAGCAGAAATAGAGAGCACGCTCTCTATTTGCTCGACGGCCCGCCTAGATGAATGGCTGGTTGCCATTCCCGACGGGCGGGTCACCGATTTCGACGGCCGGCAGAGAACCTCGACGGGCGGAACGATGTGTTCTGCCCGTCGAGGTTCTCTGCCGTGTGTACACGGCCTTACCACCTGTTGGGGAGGTAAGTATTACAGTATTGCATTTTTATTCCAGGCTGCTTTTTTTTTCAGCAACAGCATCTCTTTAAATGAACACTCCAACTTTGCAATTTTTTTGGGTGGTTTTAGCTTTAGATCACAAAGTCGCCTTCCCTATAAACAAGACCCATATACTGTATACCATGTTGTGTTGCTGCTACAGGTTCAGCACTAACTTCAAGTACCCATTACACAGACTGTTTTCAATGGTCTTTGCAAGCAGAGCTCCATTTTCAGTCACTTGCAGCCAATGAACCACATTTAATAACTTAAATAGAACATGGATGAACCCTAAAAAAGTTTTTTTCGTCCAAACTCGGTGATTAACTTATATAATGCTAATAAATGCATACATGCTTTACTGTATACTAGACTATAAATAGCAAACATTTCTCTACTGGATCTATTGTCTTTAAAGGGTATCTAAATAAACACTTAGGCCCCTTTCACACTGAGGCGGTTTGCAGACGCTATTGCGCTAAAAATAGCGCCTGCAAACCGATCCTAAACAGCGGATGCTATTTGTACAGTGTGAAAGCCCCGAGGGCTTTCACACAGGAGCGGTGCGCTAGCAGGACCACTCCAAAAGTCTTGCTAGCGGCATCTTTGGAGTGGTGAAAGGAGCGGTGTGTTTACCGCTCCTCCACCGCTCATTCCCATTGAAATCAATGGGAAACTGCGGCTATACCGGCGGCAATGCGCCTCTGCAGAGGCACATTCCCGGCAGTATTAACCCTTTTTCAGTCGCTAGCGGGGGTTAAAAACGCACAGCTAGCGACCAAATGCTGCCGCAATTCTGACGGTATACCACCACCGCACCTCCCGCCCCAGTGTGAAAGGGGCCTTAGAGACAACTGCTGTTTTTGGATGACTACTACTGTATATAGTTTCCCACATATACAGTATGTTCAGCAGGCATTGCAATGGAAGGTGGTCATGAGACAAGTTTAACTGTCTTAATTTGTATCACAGCATTTGTGCTTATAGTTTTTTACTTTAAAAGAAACCTCTTGGAAGCAGTAGGCGACTTTCATATATATTTTCAAATGCATGCAACTGATTTTTTCTAACTTTAAATGCATACTATAAAGTGAGTAGGCTCTAGGTTAGAGGTGTTTTTACTTTTACTTGCTAGATCATTTGTTGGCTTTATGTGGTTGATTTACTAAAGCCAACTAAGCTGTTTACTTACAAAGGAAGTTTCACTTTGCAAGGGAATTTTCCCCCAGAGCTTAGTGAATGCAGTAAAATGTCACTTTGCAAAGAATACCTAATTATACACGGGGGGGGGGGATAAGGTAATTTTTGCATGCACACGATTGGTTGACTTAAGTCAGCAAAGTTTCACCTCATTCACAAAGCTCTGGGGAAAATTCTCTTGCAAAGTGCCAAATGAACAGTCTTTTTGTCTTTAATTAAATAACCACAAGCTGTAAGGTTTTTACACCTATCAATGTACCTAATAGTTTACAACAGTGGCAACTACTGTAGCTGAACCTGTAACTTTGTAAAACAGCGAAAAGTAGCTGCAATGGAAAGGGAACTTGTTTTATCTCTGCACTTTCCCACTGTATGTTTTTCTTTTCTTTTCTTTTTTTACAACAGAGTCCCTTTAGCCTAGATTCACACTTGTGCGATGCGAGAAGCGGCACGATTCCAGCGTCGGTTCCCGCATCGCATCTCTCCTGCAGGCAGTTCACACTGTCCTCTGCGAACCGCTGCGTGTGTCAATACATTGTTAATGACACGCCCAGTTTGGTTCACAGATCGCAGTGCAAACTGAACTCGCACAGGAATCGGATTGCATAGGTGAGAACACGCATGCAATACGATTTTAGTGCGGGGGGGGGGGGGGAGGCCCTGCAGTTTTTCTTCTGCAAATCTAATGTGAGTTCAGCCATACAACTGTATGGCTGAACTTGCATCGCACAGACATCGGATGTGATTGGCACAAAATCAAAATACGAATCACATGCGATGTCCGAGATCACATATGTGTGAACCTGGGCTTAAAGTGATTGTAAAAGTAAGTAAAAATAAAAAACAGCTTTATATGGAATTGCACAGAGAAGCCCTGAACCTCCATTTCTCGGGTCCCCCACCAGCGCATATAGCTCCTCTTCTCTAGAGAGTGCTCCTATAGGAAGTCACTTATTTAGGGGGCACTCATGTGGGCTCAGTCTCGAGTCTCACTGTTTGTGTCTATGGACACAGACAACAGGATTTGGCCCCGCCCCCAGCTCCCTCTTTGATTGCAAAGCAAGTGAAACCAGGAAGTGAAGAGAGAGAAGAGCTGCAGAAGTCCACAGCATTGGCTCAAATGAATGCTTAGGTAAGTAAAAGAGTAAAAGAGAGTAGCAAGTTAATGCAAGGAATGCAATGGGGAAAACATGTTTAGGCTTTATAACCAATTTAAGTTAGCATTCTATGCAATAAAAAGCTCATTATGCCTCAATTCCAGTGATTTCATATATTTAGAAAAAAAATATTCTATCAAAAAACATTAATGCATTAAAATTATATAATAATTATCTGGCAGGTACAGTGTAAATACTACTCAATTTAAAGGGGTTGTAAAGGAAAAAAAAAATTGGCCTAAAATTAATGTCTGCAAGGTAGACAGACAGAATAGTGTAATGATTCTGTTAACAAACGAGTAAATACCTATTAAATTCCTTCATCTACATCACCTCCGGCGTTCTAGTTTCTGTTCTCCCATCCACTTTCTGGTTTGCGTCATTTGTTCATGTAAGAACTACAATTCCCAGTATGAATTGCGGCACGCCCAGTAATTCACACCTCCCTGAAGTCTCTAACACGTAGAGAGCGTCCTGCCACACAGATGTAGTTCCCAGGAGGGGGCGAGCATGTTACTGACCACCGCAGTAAAGTCTCCCTTCACGGTGGTCAGTAAAATCAGACAAGCAGGAAGTGAACAGAACAGAGAAGCAATAGAGCAACTTCTGAGCAAAAACGAACAATGAGGAAGTGAAAAGAGGAATGTCTGCGGGTAAATGATGCTTATTATGAATTTTTTTTTTTTCCTTTACAACCCCTTTAATAGTATGCAAAAACCATAAAAATGTTTCCATACCTATGCTGATCTGATACTCTGCAGAAACAGTTACATACAGGCATACCCCACTTTTAAGTACACATTGGGACCAGAAGCATGTATGTAAAACGAAAATGTACTTAAAGTGAAAAAATACCTTTTTTCACTTCTAGGGTATAGTGGGGGGTCAGGGGCTGTAGTGGGGGTGTCAGAAGCTGTAGTTGAGGTCCCAGGGGCTGTAGTGGGGGTGTCTGGGCCCACTGGAACAGGGCGGGCTATGCTCTCTGAGCTTCAGTTCCTTCTACTGTGGCTGCAAAATGTCTGTACAGTACTTGTAAGCCACTTTACATACACTCGTGGGTATGTCCTTACTTGCGAGTGTATGTAAAGTGAGTGTACTTAAAGCGGGGTATGCCTGTACTCTATGTCTGCATGTCATAAACATTTTTTAAGATGAACTAGCATATGACATTATACATTTATATTGTGTAAGGCTTTAAGGAGTTGCATCACTGTGAAACTTAAAAACAAATAAAAAAACACAAAAGCTGACATTCCCGACAGAATAGCATTGGCCAGGCTGCAGTAATAGTAAGCATGTGTTCCACGAAGGACAGGACACCAGTGGAAGGCCTTTGGGACCTGTTCTAGGACAGACTATTATTAGTAAAATGGAATAGCATGGAAAGAATTTCTGCTAATGACACAGGGAACAGTTATATGGGTGGGAAAGGAACAGGTAATGATTAATGATACAGGTATAGCAGAGAAATAGTCAAAGTGCCCTAACATTTACATGTAATGGTGGCACAACAACCCACTTGGGACTTTTATAAATCATTAGAAGATTTATGGAGCTATACTATAAACTATAAGGGACATTTTAGTCCTTGTTATACCAATAATATACGTTTAGGCTGCCTGAAAAGAGGAATTCCCGAAAATGACTGAATACATACAGTCTACTCCGATAAAAAATTTTTTTTTTACAAAACTAACCTAAATTCACTATTATTATTGCATCCCTTGGTGACAAAATGTAGTTCACAAGCTGCTGGATTCCACCCTGTTCGTGATGTCACCAGTCATGTACAAGAGGGACATGCAGGGACTAATGCTGGTGAATACGCATTCCCAGCTGGCTCTGTATTATTGTAATGTTGAAACAGTTAAATATAAAGGATATAAAAGTCAGAGATATACTTATGTTAAAAAGATCGGCCTGCACAGACTACTGCCAATGGATGCATTCTCCTGCACAGTATTCATGAGCTGCCAGCCTTTGTTGCATGGAGCTGTGCTAGAAGCTTAAGCAGAGCTATTTGATATTGAGAGGGAGCGTGAGTGAGGGGAGCCACAAAGATCCAACATTACTGGAGGTGTTTCAGTGTCTGAAATGACAACTGCAGTTCAAAAATAGACACTCTTCACAAACTTAAGGCATATATGATTAGTCATTTCTCACACTTCTACATGTTGTACACTGTTTGAAAAGTCGAAGGGGTTGACACGTTCTCTTTAAAGCTTACTGAACACCTGGATCCACCCATCCTGTTTGCTTTGCAGATTAGCATGCAGGTGTGTTCTGTGTTACAAGCTCAAGCAATAGTTTGCACCTCAGAATACCAAAGGGTTGTACAACTCTATACACCTGTACCTTGGGGCTTAACAGTCCTAAATGAAACCTTTAAAAGAGAAGTCTGGGAATGGCAAAAAAAAAAGAAAAAATCATAATCAACTAGACAGCTGCAGCACCAATATCAGCTGCAGGTGTTCCCCCAATTCTTAAAGGACGGAGAACTGAGCAATCAAACACTGCCGATTGTTCAGCTCTCAGCCTACAGAGTGCTCTGGTGGTGACTGTCAGTCACCAGCTCTCTGCACCTCCCCTGCAGGGCTCGGTCAGAGGCTGAACCAGCTGTTGGTCCAGGCTTCTGGGTGGATCCCGACCATATGCTTGGAATTTTTTCAGAGCCTGGACTGCCTCTGTGTTGTCAGCCAACAGCAGACTTTCGCTTTAGTCAACCCAAAAGTGATATTACAGTTCTGATAAAGTCACTTGCTAACTTCTCTTGGATCTCAAACACCAAAATCTCCCTATCACAGCTTGTGGTGCCACTTATGCCTACCCTGAAGTTTTAGGTGATGGCACTCCTGTTATTGCAATTTTTCATAATATATACAGAAACATCTAATTGGAGATTAGGACCTCTTTATACAGACATGCACATCTGGAAACTCAGGCACAAAGATCTTGTTTTCCCAAAAGATATTACAAAGTTTAGATCCCTAATGAATGAATGAATGAATGAATGAATGAAGAACTTATATAGCGCAGCACATGCGAAGTAAATCGCCTCTGGGCGCTTGTTGTTCCTGTCTCCTTTGAGATCAAAAGAGATGAGTCTTAATCTTTCTCCTGACTTAATTTTTCGCATAGATAATGGGGAGCATTCCCATGGATACATCTATGCGTTAGACAGAGAGCTTTAAAGGTGATTCTGTCTTTAACTGGTAGCCAGTGAAGGGATCTCAGTGAAGGTGAGATTGATTCCCAGGGTTTTTTCCCAGTCACAAGTTTGGCGGCCGTATTTTGAACGTCTTGAAGACGAGCAATTTGGTACTTGGGAAGTCCGAGGTAAAGGGCATTTGCATAGTCCAGTCTGGAGTTTACAATCGCTCCCACCACGACCGCTATGTCTTTCTTGGGAATAAAAGGCGTGAGTCTGCGTAGTAGGCGCAGCAGATAGTGAGATCCGCTGACTACTGCCCCTATTTGTGCGTTCATTGTCATGTCGGAGTCAAAGATGACCCCAAGACTTTTGACTTTGGTGCTAGGGGTGATGATTTTGCCCAGAATGGGCGGGGGGATCCAGGTTGTTGTCGATTAATTCCTACGCTTGGCGTGAAACAGAAGAAATTCTGTTTTCGCTCCGTTGAGTTTGAGATAACTCTTTGTCATCCAGTCCTCTATCAAAGAGAGGCATGTCTCTAGGTTGAGGTGGTGATCCTTTTTATTGCAAATGCGGAAGTACAGTTGCGTGTCGTCTGCATAAGAGTGATATAGCAGTTTTTGGCTGCTGATGATTTCGAAAAGAGGACGCACATAGATGTTGAATAACATCGGCGACAGGGGAGATCCTTGAGGGACCCCGCACGATAATGTGCGTTGTTCAGAAGTGAAGGGTCCTAGCTTCACTATTTGCGATCAGT
Organism: Rana kukunoris; assembly: GCA_029574335.1. Taxonomy (NCBI): domain Eukaryota; kingdom Metazoa; phylum Chordata; class Amphibia; order Anura; family Ranidae; genus Rana; species Rana kukunoris. The sequence continues at coordinate 126,304,885 of CM056050.1, read as the reverse complement.
TTTCCAAAAAAGAGGAGAACCAGGATAGATCGCTTTCTGCGACTTTGGCTATTTTAGCCAGTCGAGTCAATAACAGCTTGTGATCAACTGTATCAAAGGCTGCGCTTAGGTCCAGTAGAACCAGAAAAGAAGATTCTCCTTTGTCTGCGGCCTCGAGAATGTCGTCCCATATCTTAAGCAATGCTGATTCCGTCCCGTGTCCGGGACGGAATCCTGATTGAAATGTGTCGAGTAAGTTGTGGGTATCTAGATGCTGTTGCAGCTGCTGTACCACTGCTTTCTCCATTACCTTGGAGAGAACATTTAGGCCTGTTATGGGGCGCCAGTTGAGTGGATCCTTAGGATCCAGGGTGGCTTTCTTCAAGATGGGTTGAATGAAGCCCTCCTTCAGCTGGGAGGGCATTATGCCCTCCCTGAAGGATTGGTTGATAAGCTGCGTGACAGGAGGTGCCAGGATGTCGGCGCATTCCTTCAGCAGTTTGGTGGGGATAATATCATTTGGCGCAGTGCTGTTGCGCAGAGTGCCGATGATATTTTTAGTGGTCTGAATGGAGATGGGTTCCAGCGTGAACTCACCAAACTGTGGTGAATTGCTGCCGGTGCTGTGTAAATGACTACGGGGGGGGCTGGGAGAGCAATTGTTTTGCTGAATGCTTTGCCGGATTGCCTCAAATTTTGTTAATGAAGCAATCCGATAACTCATCGCAAAATTATTGTGTATCCAAGTTGGGGGCTTCAAGACATCCTGGATTCATGTCTGAGTGACCAGCTTGAAGAGTTTGCGGGGGCGATTTAGGGCACCGTTGATAGCCTCAGAAAAATAGTTTTTCTTGGCTTCGAAGATTTGCTTGTAGTATTTTCTGGTTATTGCCTTGTAGATCGAGAGGTTCTCATCTGAAGAGCTTCTTTTCCAGGCTGCTTCTGCCCTTCTGCGCTCTTGCTTCAGTAACGCCAGCTGGTTGTTGAACCAGCCGGAGTTATTTTTCCTGATCTGGGTCTTTCGTTTCGGCGCTATCAAGTCAGCTGACTGCAATAGTGCTGTGTTTATGGCCTCCAGTGTTTTTTCCGCTGTTTGGTGCAGCTGAATTGTGTTTATTTTTTCCCCTAACGTGGCTTTGAAGAGTTCCGAGTGGAGCTTCTTCTGACATCTGGTCCAGTGTGTTGTCACTGGATTTGATGTTTTTGTTAAGGGGGGGAATTCGGAAATAATGAATTTAATTGCATGGTGATCTGTCCATGGCAATGGTTCATTTTCCAAGATTTTTATTTCCAGATCTTGTCTGAAAATAAGATCGAGCGTATGACCTGAAGCATGTGTGGGCCCACATACTAGTTGCTGAAGCCCTAATCCTTCCAGGTGGTCGATGCAGGTGTCGGCAATGGGGTCTTGCGGGGAGTTGGCCCAGAGGTTGAAGTCCCCGAGCAGCAAAAGGTGTTTGCTATTCAGGGTATAGGTGGAGACAAAGTCCGTCAAAGATGGGAGCAGCTGCGACTTGGGGCCAGGTGGCCTATAGCAGAGTAGAATCCGGACGGTCTCCTGGCCGTTTACTTGCAGTTGAAGAGTAAGGGTTTCCATGAATGGAAGAGGGTTTTGGAGGCTTGGTTTTGTGATCGCAAGACGCGTCTTATGGATCACCGCCAGTCCTCCTCCTCTTTGCCCTATTCTGTGTTCCGTAATAATACAGTAGTTTTCTGGCACCAATTCTCCTAGAATGGTGTTACAGTCGGCTGTGAGCCAGCTCTCTGTAATGAAGAGGCAGTCTAGGTCGTGTTGTAGAATGAAATCATGGATTTCAAGTCGGTGTTTTACTGCCGATCTTGTGTTGATCAAAGCACATGAAATGCGCTTAGGTTGGGGTAAACGGCTAAAATTTTTGACAGTCGATCGTCGATCGATCCTCAAAAGTTGCTCAATTCTTAGGGTCTTTTTGGTGATGGCTGGCAGTATTGCGGCAAAACGCCTCAGATTCCAAATGGTTTCTGCGGAGTACCGCAGATTAGCCATGGTCGCCATTCACCGGGGGAAAAGTCGTTTATTTTGGTGGCGATGAAGAGAGGATTCAGTGAATCCTCCCGGCTTGGTCCAGAGGAAGGCAAAAAAACCCTAACCATGCTATGACAATTTGCTTTGGTAGGGGAAAAAATTCCTTCCTGATCCCTGAAAGGCGATCGGGCGAACCCCTGGATCAAGTACTATTAAGTTGTAAAAAGGGGGGTGGGGGGGAGAGCTGACACTGCTGCTGGGGTGTACCAAAATGGCCGCCGACCAGGAGCAGGACATGGGACCCAGGCTGGTGTGTAGCCAGCTGGGTGGATTGGTGAGCAGGGGGGGGGGCTGGTTGTTGAGGCCAGGGGTGGATGAGTCCTACAGGGGCTGGGGGTGAGCTCCTGGGGGGTTACTAAAGGTGTTTTTGGCCAAGAGTGCGGCGCGCCGCTAGGCCGTGGATGAAGCCGCGGCCTTTCCTAAGATGCGGCAGCCGCGAATCAGCAGTGGCTGGCGCGGTTCAGGGGAGAAAACGGGGAATCACGGGGAGGCGCCGGGGGGAAGGTTGCTTGGCTGGTGGGTGGTAATAACTGCTAAAAACTGAAAATATCTGTTTTGAAGGGAGTACCCCTTTAATAAATGGTGAAAATAGCAGCAGTACCTACTTTCTCCCATTGCCTTTCGTGCAGTGTAATGTTTGCACCAAAATACAGGTACACTTTGACTGTCAACAGGATATATGCAATAATACTGATTAATATGAAAATGTGGTAATACTGCGCTGTCAAATAAACAATAACAAATGCTGCAACTTTAAAAATGTGAGACACACACAAAATAGAGAGATATAGAAAAAACAAGCTGCGCAAATAAACATGAAAATTCAAACAAAAAAACAACGTACATACATATTTGAAATAATTGTGCTGATGGTGTGTTGAAATCACTGTAACAAATAGGTTGCCCCATTTGTGTCACATTCTAATAAGTCCCAGTGAAAAAAGGTAAGCAAATCAATGTCCTATTTCCCAAAAAAAGGACGTGTCGGATGGTGGTTTGGAAACTGAAAATGTACTGCTCTCCTTCAGGTAAAATGGTGACATCAAACCAAAAGGAACCACAGAACAGTGAAGTGATAGAAAGGAAATACTCCACCTTCTTAAATAACTGCCTCTTACCGAAAGGGAAGATCCCAACCAGAGATCGTCTGTTGGCGTGTGGCTTTCTAACCCAGCTTAGGGGTCTATGTATCAGGATATCGTTTCTCCGGTATCCTCAGGGTGAAGCGGCATTCTGACGTCATCACTACATAGAGAGTCCCGGAGTGAACGGGCTGTGTTAGCTGGCCGGCTACAAATTTTCACATGCTATTTTTTTATCTTCATATTGTAAGTGCGATTTTATCTATTTAATTTTACATTAAAATGTTTACTGGATTACACTATGTCAGCCTTTTATCCTTCCTCACCTGGTTGTAATTACATCTAACCATCTGTGAGCGGTGGGAGATTTATCAGATACCGGAGAAAGGATATCCTGCTACATAGACCCCTAGGCTGGGTTAGAAAGCCACACGCCAACAGAAGATCTCTGGTTGGGATCTTCCCTTTCGGTAAGAGGCAGTTATTTAAGAAGGTGGAGGATTTCCTTTCTATCACATCACTGTTCTGTGGTTCCCTTTGGTTTGATGTCACCATTTTACCTGAAGGAGAGCAGTACATTTTCAGTTTCCAAACTACCATGCGATGCCTCCCTTTTTTTGGGAAATAGGACATTGATTTCCTCACCTTTTTTCACTGGGACTTATTAGAATGTGACACAAATAAGGCAACCTATTTGTTACAATGATTTCAACACACCATCAGCACAATTATTTCAAATATGTATGTTAGTTTTTTGTTTGAATTTTCACGTTTATTTGCGCAGCTTGTTTTTTCTATTTCTAAATAATACTGTTCACCCTAGAGTACAGCACTACAGTTCCCTTAAGAAAAGGGGAAAACAATTTTGGATAAATGTGGTGTTGCTTCACCATAAAGTTAGTGAAGGGCAGCATAATGTTGCTTCAATACATTTCTAAAGGTGCGCCGACTAAGTACCAGTTACCTGTACTCCCCTGTAGAACAACCCAGGACCCCGCCTAATCTGAGCCACCCTGTAATGCAACCAACAATGCTTCCTGATTGTTGTCCCCCCCCCCCCATATCACTTGCTTTACCACTGACCATTAGTCCATCATGGTGAGGGCATAGTTAGCAGAACAGTCCCTCTAGATTATGTTAACCCTTCCAGGTCTTGCAGAAAATGGGCAGCATGTAGTACAGGAAAGTGAACAATTATTATTTTATTAGTATTGGCAATTATGTGATAAATGGTCATACCAACCAATTGAAAAGGTATATAGAAAGTATAGGGTTAAATCACTGCCAGCAACCAGAAAGCTGCACTCTGTATCTTCACATTCTTGTAAACTTTAGAGATGCCCAACTACAATTAACGTATTTGCTTTTCATATTTTCATATATAGGCAATATCAGTGGCAGTACAACCTAGGTAATATGTAATGCACAGTTTCTGAAGAAAAAAATAAATAACATAATTTCATTGTGATAGAACAAGAAGCTTCTACAGAATTTGATTAGACAAATCTCACATCTACAGGCTACTGTGCACAAGTTGCCAGAACTGCAAAGCCTGGACTCCTATCATCTATCGGGAGGAGAGCCTTTTCAGATTAATCTGTGTTAAGTGCATTGGCCATGGTCCATTTTTGCATTTAAGGTTTCCCAGTTCATTTATATTTAAAGCGTTAGGATCACAATGTCCATGCTTTGCTTTTCTTCCTTAATGTTCAAGCAGGCTTAGAAGAGAAACCCCATATTCTCTCCTAAGCATGCAGTAATTTGAATTACTTTGTATTTTCATCGTATTTAAGAAGTGTAAGAAGTGCTCTATAATGTGCACCTATATTACCTTGAAAATTCTCAAATACGTTCTCTACTTCAGTTTAAAATATATGTGTAATTTTGGAGAAAATTATGCCACAGAGCAATATAGGCTTTGGAATGGATCATCCAAAATCTTACAGACTGCACTAATTGAAGTCTGCCAATTTCTACATAGTTCCTTCAACAACGGGTTGAAGAAAATAAAATTGCTCGATTCCCCCATCAACACAGTAAGTGTTGATGGGAAAATCCCTCCTGCAGCGCATTTGTGTTCTGCCAGTGGGGAACACAGGGAGCAGAATACAATGATCACTACCAACGGTTATAGGACAATTAGGCAAAAAAAAAAAAAAAACAGCAGGCTGGTTGGATTAAAGTTGATTGATGGATTGACTTAAGTACAGCCAGGCTGCTCACCGACAAATCAAAATTCAGCAGGAATTTCAATTCTTTAACTGCCAGCTTAAAGTGTCTGTTACCCCCTCAAAAAAAAAATCCTGTTCCCTTAAGCATGTTATACAGCACAGTGCTTATGCTGTGTCTTTTGGCCCCCTGTAACACCTGAAATACCTGTCTGATCATGCCTTGCTATGCCCTTCCCCTGTTTGCTGACCACGAAATATCAGGCCTCTGTCAGCAGAAGCAGAAGCCCTGCTCTCTGTCTCCTCTGTCCTCTCCTCCATCTCCCCCTCTCCTCTCTGACTGTCTGCTCATGTCAGCACCCGCCCAACGCTCCTGCTACTCTCATACATTAACATTAAACACTCCTAATGCCCTCTGTATTAGAAAAATAAGTTCCCCTGTGTCTATGTCATAAATATGCTTTTCTGTACTGATAACACAGCGTCTTCCTGTGATCTCTGCCTCTCCTCTTTGACTGACGTCAGCGGTAGTGCTCAGTCCCGCCCGCTGGAACTGTCAGCAGGGCAGAGGAGAAGAGAGGCAACTGATAACAGAAACACAGTGGGTGAATTGTATAAACCAAAAGCAGTGCCAGAGTCTGCGATACCCTGAAATAACTCCAGGAGACATGTTGTCGGCCACATCGGTGTGTGTCGGGGCCGCTGCAGGGGCTTTGATCTAAGGTAAGCATTTCATAATGAGCTAGAATACTAGCTCATTGTGCCTTTGTCTTGCAGGTTTTTTTTCTCCCTGGGAATGAAACTGAGGACCCTAGTGCTGAAAAGCAGAAATGCTAACCACTAAACCACCGTGCATTTTTCAGATTTGCACTACAGTCCATTTAACATGGTTTCCTATGGAACATGTTCTCTAGTGCAAATCCGCAAAATGCTCCTTGTTCCTAAATCTGTATTATACAGTCTCAAGATTTCCAGTTTCTCAACTACACCCACCTGCGGCAGGGCAAGCTTTCACTAAAATTACAGGTAAGGTTGCTACTGCAATTACATTATATACTTTGTACAACCCTGGAACCTTCCATCTCTAATTACGCGCCTGATTGAGAAAAAAAATATTGCTACACCTACTGAGTCTCCTTGCAACGGCAGCTGTAGAACACTGGAGCAGGGATGAGTTTGGAATTAGTTAAAACCTGGAAGTTAGGCCCCTTTCACAAATGCGGACCATTTGTCCATATTTCATACATCTGTTGACCAGGTGAAAATGGACATCAATGCATCTCAATGGAATAATGGATGTACCGGTAAATGGATGATCATCCATTTACATCCACTTCTGGCAAAAAAAGTTTTTTGGAGAGGATCACAGCCTATTTTCCTCCTGTTAAAAAATCAGATCGGACGAAGAACGGATGTAAAAACGGACAAATGGTCCGTTTTTGCATGAAAGAACCGGGACTCACATGGTTAAGGACTCTAGCTGGCAGATATAAAAACAGACAAATAAAGGACAAAAAAATGGACAAAAAAACGAAGAAAAACAGATGAAAAACTGCTGACAAACTGATATAAACTTCATACGTTTTTTTTTCTGAAAAAAGTGACCAAATTGATTAAACGAAAGGTTTGCATGTGTGAAAGGGGTCTTAGCTGTATTGCTGGGCAAACGAGCTGTGGTTGGGTTTACATAGCTGTGTGTACGCAAAAAGGGGAAGTGCGTTTGGCATCTTTAACCTAATTTGGCTACCTGCCCATATGGATGAATGTAATATATGTTAACATGTTAGTGCAGCCTTTCTCAACCCGATTTCCATTGAACCCTAGGTTTCCTCCAGGGTTGATGGGGGGTTTCTGGAGCAATTAGCAACTTCTGCATCTCAAAAAAGTTCCCACAGACAACAATAATCTTTTTAGCTATCGGTTTTCAATTACCACAAAAGTAAGGAGCATTCTTCTCAGTGACCATCACACGGATGTACCCTGAGATGTAAATATAGTAATTATAACCAGGGGTTCCATGAGTCCAGAAGGCCTTTTAAAGGGGTCCACCATGATAAAAAGTTTGAGAAAAGCTGCGTTACTGATTCAATATAGATTCTACTTAAATAAAGTCTGACTTTATGTAGTGGCAATGATGGAGCTAAATACATTTTCCTTGTAGCCTGCAGTAAATACATTGTAATTTGAATTGAACTATAAAAGCATGATTGTAACAGAACTAAGAAGCATATTTTTTAAAACAGTAAATATGACTTTCACCAAAGATTTACTAGTGTCATGTAACCCTTTTGTTACCACGAACAGAAGGTTTGTATCAGAAGCATTTATGCTGCATTCATGTCAGCGCAGTTTGAGCGTGTGTTTTTGTGCATGTTCATAGAACATGCAAAACAAATGTGTGCCTTCCATTGTTAATCGCACCCCAAAATGCAGCCAGTGGACACATGTCTTTGTGCGTGGCAAACATGCATTAAGAAAACACGCAAAGTCGAATACCCAAAAAGGTGCAGGAGCTTCCCTTTGTCATGCATAGGACAGTCCATTCAAAAAAATGCAAAAAAGCATGCATTGACGCAATGCACAGATGTAACTGCGGCACACTCCCGGCTGCTTTATGTAGGCTTTTTTGTGGAATTGATATGAAAATGCGCCCAATCACTTTCATGTGTGTGCCTGCAATAAGGATATGCAAAAAGCAGTAATCTATAGAAAGAAACTAAACAGACTTCAGTTTCCTGCAGTCAATAAAAATATATTACAGTACCTGTTTTAAGCTGTAGGTTTCTGCCTTTTTAAAATGCTGCTTCAATTATAAGGCTTGATATAACACATTACTTGGGCAACCCAATACTCAAGCTTTATGCAAAATGAAATAAGATAAAGAAAAAAAAAACACAAACACAGATTTTGCTTGCCTACACTTTTAATATTTTACACCTGCTTTATTGCAAGGCTAGAAATTAGGAGAACACTGTAGTGTTAGGAACAGACCATGCAGTCTGGAAGAGATGTCTCTACCAAGACACACAGCTGCAAACTTGTCAGACAAGAGCTTCCAAAAGAATAATTATTTACTTACTGTTACTGGATTAAAATCTGTTTAACCTAATTTATCAAAAAGATTATATTTCTTTTGTACATTTATAATAATTACTTTTTTCTAGTAAATATACCCTACATTTAATGTAAACTCTAAATATTAGGGGGTTTTCACAGCCTGGGACAAAGTGGACATTTCTTTACCATTCAGAAAATACACAATGAGGGATATTTATGAAAAGGCAAATTCACTTTGCACTACAAGTGAAAACTACAAGTGCAAATTGCACTTGAAATTGCACTGAAAGTGACTTGGAAGTGCAGTCGCTGTAGATCCGAGGGGGACATGCAAGGAAGATAAAAAACAGCATTTTAGCTTGTAAATGATTGGATAATAAAATCAGCAGCCCTTCCCCTCATTTCAGATCTACCCCTCAGATTTGCAAGTGTACTTTCAGTGCAATTTCAAGTGAAATTTGCACTTGTAGTTTGCACTTGTAGTGCAAAGTGGATTTGCCTTTCGTAAATAACTCCCACTGTCCCACTGTCTTCCTGTGATCAGTTGCCTCCTCTCCTCTGCCCGGCTAACAGTTCCAGCAGGTGGGACCAAGCACTGCCGCTGATGTCATTCGGGGAGGAGAGGAGAGAGGAGAGACAGAGCCGAGGATTCAGTGCAATTTCAAGTGCACTTTGCACTTGTAGTGCAAAGTGGATTTGCCTTTTGTAAATAACCCCCAATAAGTCATTATTGCTAAAGAAGGCAACACACTATATGGACTCCCCAAGTTCCAAACAAGATATGGTCTGTAGGTTTGTTCTTAGGTTGAATTTCTTTGTAAGTCGGAACAGGTACATTTTTTTAAACCTAAACAATCAAGTCAGTAGACTTTTTCCATCGGAAATTCCGATCGTGTGTACAAGCATTACACTGCAGATATACAGCTACAAAGCTGTAGGCATAGGAGTGCACTACTATTTAAGTTCAACCCTACCTTAGCCAGTTAGTTTAGGTTTCCAGGAAGTGATCTTTTAATCTGCAAGTGTGCAAAACTTTTTTTTTGGATCCAGTACAGTTCCTCTTTAAAAGAGATAACACATAATATTTACTTATTTACTAGTGCACAGAGAGGAGAGAGCCCACCGCGCACCTCCTTCTGGTTCTCTTCTCTTCCCTGCTGCTATGTGTACTAATGCCAGCAAAGCAGAAATCTGTGTGGGCTGCCCACCCTGGTCCTACTAACTGATGACATAATTGGTTGCTAAAGACATGTCAGGGGGCAGACACATCTTTCTTTTTTACTGGCAATATTTGGGGGGGATTCGGGAGCAGGGAGTTTGTGCTGGAAAGGGGGATTTGTGCTGGGAGGAGGAATTTGGGGAAGTTATGCTCAGAAGCAGGATTTGGGGGGGGGCTTGTGTTTGGAGGGGGGATTTCTGCTAGGTGGGGGACTTTTGGGGGGGTGAATAGTTACGACCTAACAGTACTGAATTCTGCCTCACAGACTACATTTTAGGGCATTTTAGGGCATTTTAGGGCTTGTTCACACCAAAATGCAAAAAAGTGCACACGCTTGGACATACCTCCTGGTGTGAACGAGCCCTCAGATTTGTGTGCCCCAGTATTGTACACAGTTCTAAAGGGTGCCTTGACTGACAGAAAAACACTGAGCTACAATATACACATTTTGTCCCAGATTCACAAAGCACTTACGCCAACGTAAGTGTAAATTTGCGCCGGTAAGTGCAAATGTGCGCCGGGGTATCTGTGCGCCGGACCCACAAACCAACATACGCCTAAAAACTGACCACCCTATGCTGAAGTAGCTTATATACGCCCGCGTAGCGTGGATGCTCTTTTCGTCTGGACGCATGTTGCTGCTCCCATTGATTAGGCATTCAAATATGCAAATGAGGGAAATACAGCGATTCACAAATGTACATGCGCCCGGCTACGAGAGGTGCATGTAAATTTTACGTCGGTGTAAAGTTATTCCCCATAGATGAGGCGCAACCCAGCAATAGACATGCAAAGGTCTGCACCAGAGAACACAGGCCGGCGTATTGGGCGAATGTTACGTTCACGGCGTACATAGTGATCCGGCGTAGCTTAGGCATTTGTGCCGGCGTGGTTGTGAGCATGCGCATAAGGGTGCCGTTTCATGCGTTTACGTCATGGCTATGTCACGGTGCATGCGCAGTTCGTGATACGCCTGGCGTAAAACACTGCACCATGCTCGGACCATCATTTGCATGATCACTCCCACTTCCACCTACGCCGGTCTGCCCCTTCAAAACTTATGCCACGCCGATGCAGTGTTGGGAGCAATAGCTTGCTGAATGCAGTGCTTGCCTCTCTGCGCTGTGTCGGCATAGCGTACAGCGTTTGCGCTACGGCGGCGTAATGTGCGCCCAACTCTGTGAATCTGGGCCTTTCTGTTTTTTGTGTGTAGATATACTTTAAAGAAAAGGTATAGTAAATGATCAGAAACTACATATTTTGAGGTTTTACAATAAAGAAGTTTTTGATGTGAGTGTCACATTTTTACAGATTTGTTCCTCCATATGTTTGTTATAGTATTAAAAACAATAATTATTAGATTAGCCACTAGAGTAAGCTAAGGCCGTGTACACACGGCAGAGAACCTCGACGGGCAGAACACATCGTTCCGCCCGTCGAGGTTCCCTTCCGGCCGTCGAAATCGGCGACCCGCCCGTCGGGAATGGCAACCAGCCATTCTTCCAGGGGGGCCGTCGAGCAAATAGAGAGCGTGCTCTCTATTTCTGCTCGACGGGCTTCCCGACGGGAAGCTCGCCGAGAGTGTACACACGGCCGAGGTCCTCGCTGGAATGCAGCTTCCAGCGAGGTTCTCGCTGGTTTCCAGCGAGAACCTCGGTCGTGTGTACACGGCCTAACAGTTTAATTGCAAATCACTGTGCTTACTTTCTCTTGCGATAAGATATCAGCAAGGCTAGAAGTGCATTTTTTTTTTAAATCAATAAGCCATCTAATAGACATGCATTGTGAGAAGAGGCAGTGCAGCACAACCACTGTGTAGCACTGCAAGGCAGGAAACAGAGTCTGTATAGGTTGAGCACAAATGGCTGCTCCTATGTGCATATGTAATCACAAACTATACACAGGATCAAGATTTTTTAAATCATTTACACACATTGATAACAATTAAATTAAGCTGATCTTATTTATTCATTTGTATTTAAACAAATATTTAAAAAGACTACATTTTAGCTTTAAGTGGTGAAAGAAATATTCACACATTTTAAGGAGCCAGGAGGGTCTATTACTGTTATATTTGGTAACCAATAAACGTGTTCCTGTTTCTTAAAGCCCAACACCTGGCAAAAAAAATAAAAATATTTCCCATGCCGCACTGCACAGGTCTCTATTCAAGACCGCTGGAGCTCGGTGGTGCCAGACGGATCTTGCGCCAGGAAGATCAGAAGATAAGTAAGTATATCTCCGTTTTCCTCTCCCCTCGAAAAAAATAGCAGTTAACCCATGCAGTCCAGGCACAGCCCTATTGCATGGTCATTTTTTTTTTTGCCCAGATTGAGCTTTAAATCTGGTAATTTAAAAATAGTGTAATCAATATAAATAGAAGTGCACAGAACAAATATCTTGTCCAGAAGTAGTAAACGCATGACAAACCACAAAGATATGAAAGGGAAGCACAAAGGCTACATGTTTGGTAAAGTATTTTTAAAGTTTACCTTTCATAACACATTGGGGCTGATTTACCAAGCCTGTGCGCCAAGACTCATGGTGCACAAGCAGGAGTAAACCTGTTTTTGAGATTTACAAAAGAAACACGCTGCCAGTGCAGCGTGTTTCCTCATTTACTAAAGTGCCTAATGCGCCCAGGAGAGGGCGCACAGCACGCCAGTACAGAGCTGGCGTGCGGCATTTAGTAATGTAAACATCGGGGATTCGGGCGGGAGTTTATGAGGGGAGGGAGGGGGGTGATGCAGGGGAAGTGTAGTGACATGTGTTTAAACTTGTGTGGCGGGCCGATTTGAAAGGGAAAGTGACTTTTGGGACCCGATCCCCGTGCCCTTGCAAAGTACGCTAGAACCTCGGAAGGTTCACTTGCATACTGGGCATGCGCAGAGGGAAAAATCGGAGCTTACCGCGCGCCTCTTCAGTACGCCGGGAAATCCTTGGTAAATACCAGGCGGCGTAGCAGTGTTTGCACTGCCTGGAGCGGCGCACGGCAAGCTCCGAGCTGTTCTCGGGCTGCGCTGACACTGAAGGGGAACTCCGCACCAAATTTCAAATGTGAAACCGGCGCGGCTTCCCCCCCAGGGGTACAATAGGCTCTCCGGCTTGGTCCGGAACGTGAGGGGTTAACCCACGCCAAAATCGGCGTGGGGTTCCCCCCCAGATCCGTACCAAGCCCTCATCCCAGGCATGCAGTCTGGCCGGACAGGAATGGGGGTGGGGACGAGCGAGCGCCCCCCCCTCCTGAGCCGTACCAGACCACATGCCCTCGACATGGGGGAGTGTGTGCTTTGGGGGAGGGGGGCGCTGCCCCCCCACCCCAAAGCACTCTTGTCCCCATGTCGATCGGGACAAGAGCCTCTTCCCGACAACCCTAGCCATTGGTTGTCGGGGTATGCGGGCGGGAGCCAATCAGAATCTGGGAGCCCCGTTTAATAAGGTGGCCCCCAGATTTCGGGCCCCCACCCTATGTGAATGAGTATGGGGTACATCGTACCCCTACCCATTCACCTGGTTAACGTGGTTTTAACTTTGAGGGTCTTCTGCCGCCGCCCCCTTCGAATTTTTCGGCCTGGACGGGGGTCGCACATCCCATCCAGGACTTGGACGTGGCGGGCTTCTCGTCGCTGTCTTCTGCCGCTGCCCCCTTCACCACGAAGCTCCGTGCTTGTTTGATGAGGGCAGCGGGCTTCCGTCGTCTTCTCCGGGGTGAGGGTCGTACATCCCACCCCGGATTTCGTCGCCGGCTTCTGCCTGGCTCCTACTAGGGGCCAGGGCTTCTTTTGCCGTCTTCCGCCGGAGGGCGCCACTCTCCGGGCTTCTCGACGTTGTCTTCCGCCGCGGGGGCCAGGCCTTCTTCTTTGCCGCCCCTTCGAATTTTTCGGCCTGGATGGGGGTCGCACATCCCATCCAGGACTTGGACGTGGCGGGCTTCTCGTCGCCGTCTTCTGCCGCTGCCCCCTTCACCACGAAGCTCCGTGCTTGTTTGATGAGGGCAGCGGGCTTCCGTCGTCTTCTCCGGGGTGAGGGTCGTACATCCCACCCCGGATTTCGTCGCCGGCTTCTGCCTGGCTCCAGAGAGGAGCCAGGGCTTCTCGTCGCAGTCTTCCGCCGCGGGGTGACACTCGCGGGCTTCTTCTTCCATTCGATGTTGACACGGCGAGGTCCGGCGCTGAAATGCCTTCTGAGCGGCGGGCAAGGACTTATATTGGCAGTGGGCGTGGGCGTGGTTATGCCAACATGTGACCTTAACCCATGTGACAGTGATGTGATGTGACATCACTGTCACATGGGTTAAGGTCACATGTTGGCATAACCACGCCCACGCCCTATGCCAATATAAGTCCTTGCCCGCCGCTCAGAAGGCATTTCAGCGCCGGACCTCGCCGTGTCAACATCGAATGGAAGAAGAAGCCCGCGAGTGTCACCCCGCGGCGGAAGACAGCGAAGACAAGACCTGGCTACTCCTGGAGCCAGGCAGAAGCCGGCGACGAAATCCGGAGTGGGATGTACGACCCTCGCTCCGGTAGAAGACGTCGGAAGCCCGCTGCCCTCATCAAACAAGCACGGAGCTTCGTGGTGAAGGGGGCAGCGGCAGAAGAGAGCGACGAGAAGCCCGCCACGTCCAAGTCCTGGATGGGATGTGCGACCCCCGTCCAGGCCGAAAAATTCGAAGGGGGCGGCAAAGAAGAAGGCCTGGCCCCCGCGGCGGAAGACAACGACGAGAAGCCCGGAGAGTGGCGCCCTCCGGCGGAAGACGGCGAAAGAAGCCCTGGCCTCGGGAGGAGCCAGGCAGAAGCGGAGGAGCCCGAGGTGGGGCGACACCCCCGTTGTTCTCCGCTGTTTTCGGCCGGCCCCCCCCGGATGTAAAAGAGCTTCATTTTGGAGTGGGGGCACAGTCGAGCATGGCGGAGAGCATGGGTGGGTGTTTCCCCCCCCCGGCAGAAGACGGCTAGAAGACCGAGGAGTGGCGACGCCCCCGTTGTTCTCCGCCATTTCCGCCGGCCCCCCCCCGGATGTAAAAGAGCTTGATTTGGGGTAGGGGGCCTGGCCGAACATGGCGGAGAGCATCGGTGGGTGTCTCTCTCCCCGGCGGAAGGCGGCGGCGAAGACCGGGGGGGGGGTAGGTGTACCCCCCCGGCGGAAGGCGAAGACCGAGGAGGGGTTTCGCCCCCGTTGTTCTCCGCCATTTCCGCCGGCCCCCCCCCCGGATGTAAAAGAGCTTGATTTGGGGTAGGGGGCCTGGCCGAACATGGCCGAGAGCATCGGTGGGTGTCCCCCCCGGCGGAAGGCGGCGGCGAAGACCGGTGCGGGGCTGGAGCCCCCCGGCAGAAAACGTCTGGAAGACCGAGGGGCTCCGCCCCCGTTGTTCTCTGCTTTTTTCGGCCGGCCCCCCCCGGATGTGAAAGAGCTTATTTTGGGGTGGGGGCCTGGCTGGACATGGCGGAGAGCATCGGTGGGTGTCCCCCCCCGGCAGAAGACGGCGAAGCCCGGGGCCCAATGGGCTGGTGGTGGGGGGTCCCGGCAGAAGACCCCCGGAGCTGACTAATAAATTATTTTTTTCTGTGTGTTTTTTTTTGTGTTTACACTTTTCCACCCGGTGAATGGGTAGGGGTACGATGTACCCCATACTCATTCACATAGGGTGGGGGGCCAGAATCTGGGGGCCCCCTTAATATAGGGGGCTCTCAGATTCTGATAAGCCCCCCGCCCGCATACCCCGACAACCAACGGCCAGGGTTGTCGGGAAGAGGCTCTTGTCCCTATCGACATGGGGACAAGAGTGCTTTGGGGTGGGGGGGCAGTGCCCCCCTCCCCCACAGCACACACTCCCCCATGTCGAGGGCATGTGGTCTGGTACGGCTCAGGAGGGGGGGGGGGCGCTCGCTCGTCCCCACCCCCATTCCTGTCCGGCCAGACTGCGTGCCTGGGAGAAGGGTTTGGTCTGGATCTGAGGGGGAACCCCACGCCGTTTTTTGGCGTGGGTTTAACCCCTTATGTTCCAGATCAAATCTAAGAGCCTGTTGTGCACCTGAAGGGGGACCCCCACGCCGTTTTTTTTTCTAATTTGGGGTGGAGTTCCCCTTTATCCCGGTCCTGTCAGGGGGGGGGGAATGCCTGCTCGTCTGTCCCTACAATGTATGAACAGCGATCTGTCATTTCCCCTACACAGTCCCACCCCCTTTACAGTTAGAACACACCCAGGTAACATATTCAACCCCTTCCGCGCCCCTAGTGTTAACCCCTTCCCTGCCAGTGTCATTTTTATAGTAAGCAATGCATTTCTATACCATTGCTCGCTACAAAAATGCCAAATCTCACAAAAATGTGTCCGCCACAATGTCGCAGTAGCCAGAAAAAACAATGATAGCCACCATTACTAGTAAAACAAAAAATTATTCCAAAAAAAACCCATAAGACCAACCCCTACTTAGAACTTTTGCCCAAACCAATCAAACGCTTATTGTGATTTTTTGCAACCAAAAATATGTCCGAAGAATACTTATCGGCCTAAACTGAGGGCAAACATTTTTGGAATATATTTTGGGGGAGATTTATTATAGCAAACAGTAAAAAATATGTTTTTTTAGTTACCAAATTGTCGCTATATTTTTGGGTCAAGCAAAAATAAGAAAAAACGCAGAGGTGATCAAATACCACCAAAAAAAAAAATTTTTTAGGGGGGGGGGGGGGGGGGGGGATGAGGACGCCAAATTTTTAGGGGGGCCACGTCGCACAACCACGCAATTGTCAGTCAAAATGACGCAGTGTTGAAATGCAAAAAATGGCCCCGTCAGTGACCAGTAATATGCTCTGGGGCTCAAGTGGTTACAAATTAAGAATACACTAAAGTTAGCCCAATTTATGGCCATAATGTGAAAGATGATGTTACACCGAGTAAATAGATACCCAACATGTTACACTTTAATATTGCACACACTCATGGAATGGCGCCAAACTTCAGTACTTGAAAATACCCATAGGCAACGCTTTTTTATGTGTTTCAGGTTACCAGTTTAGATTTACAGAGGAGGTCTAGTGCTAAAAGTATTGCTCTCGCTCTAACGTACGCTATGATACCTCACATGTGGGGTTTGAACGGGGGTTCAATATGTGGGCGGGGCTTACACATTTAAGGCCCGCCCACATATGGAAACATTCTTCAAACCACACATGTGAGGTATCATAGCGTGCGTAACAGCAAGAGGAATATTTTTAGCACTAGACCTCATCTGTAAATCTAAACTGGTAACCGGAAACAATAAAAATGCTGCTTGTTCGCTTCTGACTGCGAGCTACTAGGGACAGGGGCTTTTAAATTATTACTATTTAGGTTTGTTACGTAAAAATTCTATAAGACCTCCCGTTCAGCTTGTAAAGCATCACTTCATGGGGACCAAAAAAAAAATTAAACACCTCTAATGCTTTCATCCGCCATTGCAGATTTGATTCTGGTACTGCATTTCGAGTGAACTGGGCATGCTCGAACACTTAGTAAAAGAAGTTGGAAGTTTCATCCTGAAAATGACTTGCATCTTTCTGAGCATGCTCAGAAAGCTTTTTTTTTGGCTTAGTAATTTAAGGACATCCTTAACAGGTGTAAGCAGTTACAAGTGCACACAAACTAGAGGCTGACATTTCTTCATGTGTTTCCAATTGGTTCATTAGCACACATGTTATAAAAAGCGTGGATACTGCACGTGTCAGCTGCCCCTCAGAGGGGGCAGATTTGCTGGCTGGAAGTAATGGCGGAGTGAAACAGAGATGTTTTGGAGCAAGTTTTGTATTTTTTGATGTTTTCTCTGCTACATAATTTTGCTAAATGTTTCTCAAGATGTTAATGACTAATGTTTTAATCCTGTGGGTCTATCCTGTTATTTCAAAAGCATGATTTATTTTCCAATGACTGTGAAATAAACGTTGGTCTTTTTTGTTTTTAGGTGTTTTTATATATTTTTGGTGTGTTTATTTGTAATTTTTTGTTTTGCTTTCCTTGTTTTGTGGACCAATAAAATTACTTTCGAATTTTGAAGTTTGTTTTGTGATATTTTTTTCCTGCTATGGATTTCAACCGCTGCAGCTGAACTAGTTTGGGCCTAAACCATCAAGTGTGATTTGTCTCTAAGCTCTTTCCTGGTGTGTATGCATGAAATGTTTAGTCACCAGAAAAGGAAGGACAAAGCGGTAAGTATTGTTTCCTAGAACTGATGTCCAGACTGACATTTTAAAGCACATGTGCAAGATGTAGGAAAAGCTGCAAACATGGCCTGTTGGAGGGGGGGTGGGGGGGGTGGTGTATTGGTGGACAGGCTTGAAGTGCTGATTTACAGTGCTGTGCTTGAAACTAGCACAAGACAATCCTATTCTAATTGTGGGTTGTTTGAGGGAAGCCAATTGAGTGTTAGAACCCCTGCTAGTGTTTTTAGGCTGGGCTTTGTGTCCCTTTTCCTAAAATTGGCTTCACTTCCTGTCACACAGCTGAACAGGAAGTGAGGTTAAAACCCTACCAATGGTCTTTTCTTCGGGACACAGGTCAATCTAACTAGTGTCACCATTAACCAAATTGCACTGCAGTGTACACCCCAAATGATTAGTTATTTTGGGGAAAGCCGCTCTGCAGTAGAAGCGTAGGCAATGAAAATCAGAAGGGAAGCACTGATGGTTTTTACTTCCAATCCCGCAAAGTTTTGAGTTTTCTTCCTAGCTTTTCCACTTGTAGTGCAAAGTGGATTTGCCTTTAGTAAATGGACCCCAAAGTCCAAGATTCCTACTAATTTGGGGTGTACACAGCAAAATGCAATTTCCAAAATGGGAAACTATTTATATTGATCTGTGTCCCCAACAAAACATTACTCAGGTGTTTCCCTCACTTCCTGTTTGGCTGTGTGGCAGGAAGTGAATGAATTAAGTAGAAAGTGACAACATTTGTGAGGTGTCTTTACCCTATCAGGGGTGCAGGCATCCCCAAAACAAACAAGAAAATAGTTGATTTAACATTGGGTGGTGTTTGTGGGGGTCCCTAACACACATTCATACATATTAGCAACGCTGGATCCTGGCCTATTGGCATGGTTATATTTTCTTAAGCCTCTCAATAAAATGATCTGAAATTTGGGGTTAAACTGGAACAATAATCATCACTTTTATTTTTTGGATTTCTTTCATTTTGGATAGAGTTGGGGGGGGGGGTTAGAAGCTCTGTCAGTTTATTTTGTATTATCCCTGTCCGTTTGGGGAGATTGGCCTTCACTTCCTGCCCCATAGCCAAACAGGAAGTGATCGAAAAACTAGGCAAATTAAGGGTCTCCTGTGCCCCCCCCCCACAGAACTTGTGTGTGTCCCCTGAAAATTCCTGGGTGGGTCATAAAAAAACAGGGTGTGGCCTTGACAGGAAGGGTGGGCCCTTTTTCTATTAGGGGGGTGCCAAAATTTGGTCAGGCCTAGGGCAGCACAAAACCTAAATATCCTACTGCATATTAGGGCTTATTTAGACAGGATCCAATTTACAGCATGTTTTTAGATTGTGGGAGGAAACCCGCACAGGGAGAACATGCAAACTCCAGGCAGATAGTGGGCGGGATTCGAACCAGCAACCCTTTTGCTGCTAGGTGAACATGCTACACACTACACTACTGTGCTGAACGAACATGATCGCAGCTGAAAGCATGAGATGTTTTTTTTTTTTACCAATTCCATGCTTTCCAGCCTGGAGGACAGATGTGGGGTCTAATTGACCCCGCCTTTCTCTATAAAGAGGACCTGTCACACACTAGTCCTATTACAAGGGATGTTTACATTCCTTGTAATAGGAAGAAAAGTGAAAAATAATACAAAAAAAGGGACAAACAAGTGCAAAAATGAAAATATTAAGTTAAAAAATAAAATAAAAAAGGAATTTAAATGCTCCTGTCCCTAGTAGCTCGCACTCAGAAGCGAACACGCATGCAAGTCCCACCCACATATGTAAACATCCTTCAAACCCCACATGTGAGGTATCATAGCGTGCGTTAGAGCGAGAGCAATAATTTTAGCACTAGACCTCCTCTGTAACTCAAAAGTGGTAACCTGAGAAAAAAAGTCAAGCGTTGCCTATGGAGATTTTTAATAACGAAGTTTAGCGCCATTCCATGAGTGTGCGCAATATGAAAGCGTGACTAGTTAGGTATCTATTTACTCGGTGTAACATCATCTTTTACCTTATCCCTAAAAATTGGGCTAGCTTTACTGCTTTCTTATTTTGTCATTCATGAAACAGTTTTTTTTTTGAAAGCCAAAAAAAAAAAAAAACGTTTGCAAATTTTTGGCACAAATACTGTTGGAAATGTGTCCGAAAAAATGGCCGCCACTTTATTCCCTAGGGTGTTTGTTAATAAAATATATATAATGTTTGGGGGTCCTGAGTAATTTTCAAGGAAGAAAATATAATTGTTACATGAAGGAGAGAAGTGCCAGAATAGGCGCGGTATGGAAGTGGTTAAAGTGCAACAATAAAAGTGAAAAATTCCTTGAAATTTCGTACCATGGGGGGGGGGCAATTAGGGCCGCCATCAGGAATTATGGGGCCCCTTACACAGCTTCAGGCATGGGCCCCCTGGAGCAGAGAATAGGGGGGGGGGGTGCCGCCTGATATTAAGAAGGGGGGGGGGCTGCCGCAATTTGATAAGCGGGGGGTTCCTTTACTAAAAAATACATATAGAAAAATATATATTAAAAAGGGTGGTAGCCATCCGGGGGCCCTGGGGACCTCTGGGCCCTTTAATAAAAATAAACCTCTGGGCTCTTTAATGAAAAATAAATTACAATATCTATATATATATATCTATATATATAAAATAATAAAAAAGGGGGTTGCCTTGGGAGCTCTGGGCCCTTTAATAAAAAATAACTACCACAAATCTAAAAAACAAAAAACATTGGGTGGGAGCTGCGGTGGCTCAACGTGAATGGCACTGCGCTGACAAGCTGTTCACCTCTGCAGCCAAGGGTTCGGATCCCGGTCTCGGCTACATGTGAATTGAGTTTGGTGGTGTCAGCCCGGCTCCCGGTGGGTGTGCTATGCAAGGTACGCCTGTGCTTAGTACGCCCACCCCCCCCCCCCCCACAAAAAAACACCACACTTGCACGCACTTTGGCCATGAGGTCTCCTAAAATAAAGGGAGGCGAAGGACCTACAGGGCTGGCTGGGTGGGCTACACTCCCTCATAGGGGGAGTCCCTCTGTCCCATCGGGCTCCCAAGTGTAGCAGGTGGGGTGAGTGCCCCCCTCACACCCACCATTGCCACCGGGGCCATGGAGAAGGATGGCGATTGCAAGTCCAGCTCCTCTCTCTCGACTTCACGCACAAAATACACTTTAAAAAAGAAATTAAAGTAAAAAAGAACAAACCTGGGGAAAATGTTTATAACATTTTTAGAAGCAAAAAGGTTGTCATCTGGGGCCCTCTGGGAGCTTTCATAATTATATTATATATATATATGTTAAAAAAATAACCAAAAAATATATAATTTTTTTTTTTTTTTTTTTTTTTTAAAGGTGGGGGGTTGTCATCTGGAGCCCTAAAACAAAACATTGGCCCTTTAATAACAAAAAATATGGGGGGTTGCCACCCGGGGCCCTGGGGGCCTCTGGGCCCCTGGGGACCTCCAGACTGCTAAAAAATATTAAATTCCAAAAATTGGCCCTTTAATAAAAAATCCTACAAAAACCAACTACCAAATATATATACAAAAAAAAAAAGAGGGGGGGTTACCATCTGGGGCGCTGGGGGGCCTCCAGGCATCTGGGCACCTCCGGACCCCCGGGCCCCTTACAGGTGTACAGGGCCGCCATCAGGAATTTTGGGGCCCCTTACACAGCTTCAGGCATGGGCCCCCTGGAGCAGAGAACCGGGGGGGGGGGGGGGGTGCTGCCGCATGAAATTGAGAAGCGGGGGGGGGGTGGTGCCGCAAATTGAGGAGCGGGGGGGCCCTTTACAAAAATTTTGACAGAAATAAGAAATAAAGCAAAATATATATAAAAAAGGGGGGTAGCCATCCGGGGCCCTGGGGACCTCTGTGCTCTTTATAAAATAAAAATAAAAAAGAGAGAAAATACATATATATATATTTTTTAAATATAACATTTATCGAAAAAAATTAAAAAAACAAGGGGGTTGCCTTCCAGGGCCCTGGGGACCTCTGGGCCCTTTCATAAAAATAAAAAAAAACAAATATATAAAAAAAATATATATATATTTTTAAATATATATATTTTATTTAAAAAAAAGGGCTTGCCATCTGGGGCCCTTAGTGGCCTCCGGGCCCCTGGGGACCTTCGGAGCCCTTAAAAAAATAAAACTAAAAAAAAAGTTTTTTTTTGTTTTAGGGTGGTTCCCATCCGGGCCCCTGGGGGCCCCTGGGGACCCCCGGGCGGTGTAATCCCTGTACCCCCCTAATGGCGGCCCTGCAGGTGTACTGCCTGTACCCCCCTGATGGCGGCCCTGGGTGTAATGTCAGCATGTGAAAAATGACATTCTGAAGGAAAAAAGCCATTTAAAACTGACTCGCGGCTATAATGAATTGTCAGCTCCTGGAAATTGCAGGAGAATTCATTCATTAAAAACACCAATAAAAAAGCGTGGGGGTCCCCCCAAATTCAATAACCAGACCCTTTAGGTCTGGTATGGATATTAAGGGGAACCCCGCCATCAATTTAAAAAAAAAATGACGTGGGGTTCCCCCCAAATATCCATAACCAGACCCTTCGGGTCTGGTGTGGAATTTAAGGGGAACTCCACCCCAAATTAAAAAAAAATGGCGTGGAGTCCCCCCTAAAATCCACACCAGACCCCTTATCCGAGCACGTTGACCTGGCCGGCCGCAGAAAAGAGGGGGGGACAGAGCGCGGCCCCCCCCTCTCCTGAACCGCACCAGGCCACATGCCCTCAACATTGGGAGGGTGTTTTGGGGTGCCCCCCAAAACACCTTGTCCCCATGTTGATGAGGACAAGGGTCTCTTCCCCACAACCCTTGCCCGGTGGTTGTGGGGGTCTGCGGGCGGGAGGCTTATCGAAATCTGGAAGACCCCTTTAACAAAGGGGCCCCCCAGATCCCGCCCCCCCCCTGTGTGAAATGGTAATGGGGTACCTTGTACCTCTACCATTTCACGAGAAAAAAAAAGTGTCAGTGTAAAAAAAGACAAGAGCCGGTTTTTGACAAGTCCTTTATTATCTTCTTTTCTTCTTTCCTTCGGGCTTCTTCCTCCATCTTCTTCTTCCTCTGCTTCTGTCTTGGGTCTTCTATTCCCGCATCTTGCCCGGCGTGTTCTTCCATCTTCTTCCGCTGTCCTTCTCGTCCGCATCTTCTTCTCCTTCTTCTTCTTCGCCGGAGGCGCCGCTTCCAATTGAAATCCCCGCTGTCTGCCGGACCACGCCCCCCCCCTCTGACGCCACGGGCAAGCTCTTAGGAGTGTGCTGCCAGTGCGTCAGAGGGGGGCGTGGTCACAAGTCAGAGGGCGGGCAATTCAATTTGAAGCTTGTGCGCGGCTTTTTCTTTGCCAGAGTCGCCGCTTCCAATTGAATTGCCCGCTTTCTGGAACATGTGACCACGCCCCCCTCTGACGCACAGGCACCACACGGGGACTTTCCTAAGAGCTTGTCCGTGGCGTCAGAGGGGGGGGGCGTGGTCCGGCAGACAGCGGGGATTTCAATTGGAAGCGGCCGCTCCGGCGAAGAAGAAGGAGAAGAAGATGCGGACGAGAAGGACAGCGGAAGAAGATGGAAGAACACGCCGGGCAAGATGCGGGAATAGAAGACCCAAGACAGAAGCAGAGGAAGAAGAAGATGGAGGAAGAAGAAACCCGAAGGAAAGAAGAAAGAAGATAATAAAGGACTTGTCAAAAACCGGCTCTTGTCGTTTTTAACCCTTTACATTTTTTTTACTCGTGAAATGGTAGAAGTACACGGTACCCCATTACCATTTCACACAGGGGGGGGGCCGGGATCTGGGGGGCCCCTTTGTTAAAGGGGTCTTCCAGATTTCGATAAGCCTCCCGCCCGCAGACCCCCACAACCACCGGGCAAGGGTTGTGGGGAAGAGACCCTTGTCCTCATCAACATGGGGACAAGGTGTTTTGGGGGGCACCCCAAAACACCCTCCCAATGTTGAGGGCATGTGGCCTGGTGCGGTTCAGGAGAGGGGGGGGCCACGCTCTGTCCCCCCCTCTTTTCTGCGGCCGGCCAGGTCAACGTGCTCGGATAAGGGGTCTGGTGTGGATTTTAGGGGGGACTCCACGCCATTTTTTTAAAAATTTGGGGTGGAGTTCCCCTTAAATTCCACACCAGACCCGAAGGGTCTGGTTATGGATATTTGGGGGGAACCCCACGTCATTTTTTTTTTAAATTGACGGCGGGGTTCCCCTTAATATCCATACCAGACCTAAAGGGTCTGGTTATTGAATTTGGGGGTACCCCCACGCTTTTTTTTCCCTTTTTTTAATGAATGAATTCTCCTGCAATTGCCGGGAGCCGACAATTCATTATAGCCGCGAGTCAGTTTTAAATGGCTTTTTTCCTTTGAAAAATGACATTTTGTGCAGAGACAGTTCTAACCACGGGAAACATGCGCTTTTTCACATGCTGACATTAGAGACCCCCATGGTACGAAATTTAAAGGAAAATTACACTTTTATTATTGCACTTTTAGCATTATTAAAATCACTGCTCCCGAAAAAACGGCCGTTTTAAAAAATAAAAAAAGCATTGGTACATGTCCCCTGGGGCAGGACTGAGGTCCCCAAACACTTTTTAGGACAAAACTTGCAGATTAGCCTTTAAAAATCACAATTAAGATTTCGCCCCATAGACTTATACAGGGAGTACGGCGGCGGCTTTACTTATCAATCACATCGCGCTGCTGTGCAACGCCGGTTCATGCGCCTAATTAGGGATTCATCCAGCGCACCTATTAAGGCATGTACCGGCGCAGCGCAGAGTCATTAGTAAATCAGCCCCATTGCATCCATATTCAGGGTGTAACATATAACATGTTATGAAAGCACCGGTCCCTGCTGCCCCCACTCCCCAGCTCTGACAGCTAGCGGGGGATCTTTTTCTCTCCACTAGCTGTCAACATTTTTAAAAAAACATGGACGAGCAGTTCTTCAACCAGCCCCCAGTCGCGTCACTCATTCACAGTGCTCTGTCAATTGAAAACTATAAGTCCTTACAGCCTTAGCAGCTGTTGGCTTGTAGTTCTCAATGAACTTCCACGGCGCTGTGGAGCGCTGTGGTAGTTCATTTGTGCTTCCTGTCAGAACGTATTAGTTTCCTCATAGAGTCGTATGAGGTACGAGGAAGCAAATACACTGACAGGTCTGTAGGAGACCCGGCATGGCATCAGAGATCTGCTGATCGCTGGTGCAATGCTTTACAGGCTCCTGCAACAAAAAATAATAAATGCACTTTTTTTTTTTACCTGCAAAGACATGCATTTATACATTTTTTGGCAAAGGGTAAACTTATTCTGTCAGATTATTGATGCTGAAAGCAGTACATTGTTTTGCATGGAAATTTGGTGTTTTATATTGTAGTTCTGTAATTCTAAGGGAAAACACACTTAAACCTGTACAAACAAGAGTCTAGTAGGTATGATAAGGTTTGAAGCACAAAATCATAAATTATAATATAATAATAAACTATAAATAATTATAAAAAATAATAATATAATAATAATAAAATGTATTCAATAATGTAATCAAATCAAAACACTGAAATTTGCTCAGCTGCAGAATTTTCGCTGTCATTACTTTCCGTGTTTGATGACGAATTTCCCCCCCACAAATCACTATCGCTCAATTCTGCAAGTGATTCTAATTTATCATTGCTGTTTTCTAGTTGGTCTAAAACCGCTTTTGATGTAAAAGGGTCACTTTTTGGTTGCTATGGACAATCTCAAACTGGACAAAGCATTAGGGACTAAAGGGATGTGAAACTATTTGATACAGTAATGTAATCTGTAAGATTACAGTGTACTGTATTAGGCTCTATGCACACTGAAGGTGATAAATTGCAGTTTATTGGCATTTTGGCTAAAGCCCATAAACTGAACTCTATGTTAGCCTATGTGCCCATGCACACCTGGGCGTTTTTTAGTGTTAATGAGCTTTGGAGTTTATTGGCTTTTTTCTGAACGCCCGAAATCTGCGTTCAAAGTGACGTTTTTTTTTGGGGGGGGGGGGGGGAACCGCTAAAAAACGCTGTTTTTTTTTATCCATTAAAACTTAACCCTAAAGCCCCATACACACGGTCGGACCTTTGTCCAAACAAAATCACATCAGAATTCCAACGGAATTTCATCTGAGTAAAACTTTGACGGAATTCCTCGGAATTTCCGATGGAAATAATCCGATGAGGCATACACAAGGTCGAAATTTCCGATGGAAAAAGTCTGTCTGACTTTTTCCATCGGAAATTCCGATCATTCTGATGATTCCGATCATGTGTACGGGGCATTATATCTGAAATCCGGGGGGGGGGGAATGAACCCTTTCCACTGCAATGGTTAACTGCTTCAGTTGCCTATGCTATGACGAATAGGGTTTTATACCTACTTTGTTCCTCACTCTACCAGAAGCTGGTGCTCTCCATCGCTGTCCAACACTCCTGGCTTGTGGGCGGACCCTCAGGCCCTACAATACCCGACTATTGGTCCTGCACCACGTAGAATCACATAAAACAGCTGCAAACGTTCAAGCAGCAAGGGAAAGGGGCTTCAGCGGACCAGTCACACAAAGAGGAGTAAGTATATAGGAGTCAGTATATGGAAATACATTATTTATCATAAGCTATGCAAAATTAGTAGTTAACTCTTAACCACTTAACCCCCGGACCATATTGCTGCCCAATGACCAGAGCACTTTTTGTGATTCTTCACTGCGTCGTTTTAACTGACAATTGCGCGGTCATGCGACGTGGCTCCCAAACAAAATTGGCGTCCTTTTTTTCCCACAAATAGAGCTTTCTTTTGGTGGTATTTGATCACCTCTGTGGTTTTTATTTTTTGCACTATAAGCAAAAATGAAAAAAAAGCAATATTTTTTACATTTTGCTGTAATAAATATCACCCAAAAATATATAAAAAAAACATATTTTTTCCTCAGTTTAAGCCGATATGTATTCTTCTTCATATTTTTCGTTAAAAAAATCGCAATTAGCGTTTATTGATTGGTTTGCGCAAAAGTTATAGCGTTTACAAAATAGGGGGTAGTTTTATGGCATTTTTATTTATATATTTTTTTTTACTAGTAATGGCGGCGATCAGCGGTTTTTTTCAGTACTGCGACATTATGGCGGGCACTTCGGACACTTTTGACACATTTTTGGGACCAGTGCTATAAAAATGCATTGGATTACTATAAAAATGTCATTGGCAGTGAAGGGGTTAACACTAGGGGGCAGGGAAGGGGTTAAGTGTGTTCCTGGGTGTGTTCTAACTGTACTCACTAGGGGAATTATTAGTTCATACATTGTATGAACAGAAGATCAGCGTTCCCCCCGCTGACAGGACCGGGAGCTATGTGTTTACACACATAGCTCCCGGTCCCCGCTCTGTAACGAGCGATCGCGTGTGCCCGCAAAGTAGCGGACGTATAGCTACGGGCTCTCGCCCAGCAGAGCCACTGTCCCACAGTACAATGACAGAGGGCGGTCGGCATCTGGTTAAAGTGGGGAGCGGAAACCCATTGCAAGGAAACCTGATTTTTTTTTCCCAGGGCTCAATTTTAAGATTAGGATTTTCGAGATCAGAGCTTAGCAACTTTGGTGAAGATAACAGTGTATTACACAAGACAAAATTTGACTGTACCAGTAAAGTATAAATTAGGCAAATCACATTTAGCTGTGAGTGCATCAGTAAGCTATAATATACAGTAAATGCGCAATGTCAATGTAAAACAAAGGTTAGATCACACAGTATGATTCTCCATGTGCACATCAGGCTGTACACATTGAAAATCAAACTAAGATGACAACTTTTATATTTTACCAAAATATTGGTTAATTTCTTGCACTTTTGTGCCTCCTAGAAGTTGCAGTAATATTGTGTGACATAAAAAATCGGGACTATCACTATTTTTTTCTCTAGTGTGTCTGCTTTCAGAAAATATATAATATTTTTGGGTTTTATGTAATCTTCAAGCCTAAAATGGTTTATTAAACAGCCCTGGAAGCGAAAGGGTTAAAGGATAAGTACACCTTCAGGAACATTTTCCACCTCTTTTTACGCAATCTGAGCCCTCTGTGTGACAGCAGTACAGGGAGAAGTTCTCTGTACCAGCTGTCACCTTTTGAAAAGAGTGTGGCATTGTGGGGCTCCGCCCACACTGCCACATCATTGATTCACAGAGATTTGAGAATGCATCAACTGCAAGTACTGACATCCTTTGCAGATGTTAGTTTGTAGTTCTCAATGAACTACCACGGGACTGTTGATTCTGTCAGTGTGAAACTGCCTGCCTGTATGATGTACGGGCAGACAAATTACACTCACAGTCTGCAGGAGTTCTGATACGCAGATCGCTGGGGTAATGCTTTCCAGGCTCCTAAAAGAAAAAAAAAAGTGGGCCCAACACTCCCCCTTCCCATCACACTGGAAGGTCTCTCCTTTCCCTGCTAGTCCCCAGGTACAGTGCTGGAAACAGGCAGGGAGGTGAGTAGGAGATAAACAGCACAATGTTAAAAACATTAAAAGTTTAAGTCGCCATAAAGCCCATTTTGTTTTCAAAAGCCCCAGACATTTCTAAAAGCACCCTTGTGCCATAAAGCCTCAAGCACACAGGGTGTTTTAACCTTCCTAGCTGTATTCCCAAGTATGGCTCGGGGTACTTACCTTGTCTCCAGGATCCTGCCATGTCTCCCCGCTGTGTGTGCGAGCTGTGTCCTCCGCTCGATCTACCACAGTGCCGAGCTTCGTTCCCTGCAAGCATCACAACGCACAGGGACGGAGCCCGGCACCAGATTCATAAAGTGAAAAACACATACAGTACACTGTTATCTTACAGATTACACTACTGTATCAAATTATTTCACCTCCCTTTTGTCCCTAATGCTTTCTTTGTCCAGTGCCCTGCATGTAGTTTTATATTATATATACTGTTTCTGCCTGGAAAGAGATTGTCCCTTTACATCTAAGGTGGTTTTAGACCAGCTAGAAAATAGCTATAATGAATTAGAATCACTTGTAGAACTGAGTGATAGTGATTTGTGGAGACACTCGTCATCAAATACTGAAAGTGATGGCAGCGACAATTCTACAAATTTCAGTGGTTTTGATTTGATTATATTATTGAATACATTTTATTATTTTATTATTATTTATAGTTATTATATTATAATTTATGATTTCGCGTTTCAAACTTTATCATACCCGGGATGTCTACTAGACTCTGGTTTGGACAGATTTAAGTGTGTTATGCTTAAGAATTACAGGCCTACAATAGAAAACGCCAAAATGCTATGCAAAACAATGTACCGCTTTCAGCATCAATAATCTGACATAATCATACTGCCAGGGAGGTTAAATATGAGCTGCAAAGCCAGTATCGACACCAGGAAAAAGCGTCTTTAAAAATGCACCTTTAGAAGTGTTTTGTATTGGCGTCAATGTGCGTTTAGCTGCGTTAGCGGTTAGCAGCGTTTCTTTGCCCTCTATTTTCAACTCCCAGATCGAATTACTGCAGCTTAAAAACACTTGACTTGGCTTGGCTTAACACTGTATAGAGCATTTACACTTCTTTAGCCTTGTCAGGCATTTTTACAGCTGTAATGCCCTGTACACGATCGGTTTGTCTGATGAAAACGGATCGATGGACCGTTTTAAATTGGACAAAACCGATCGTGTGTGGGCCCCATCGTGATAACATTTTTTTAAAAGTTTTACATTTTTCTGATGGTTAAAAAAACAATAGAAAAAAAACGATCGTCTGTGGGGAAATCCATCGGTCAAAAATCCATGCATGCTCAGAATCAAGTCGACGAACGAAACATTTTTCTCAGCAAGTTGTTGTGTTTTACGTCACCACCTTGGACACGATCTGATTTTTGATGGTGTGTAGGCAAGATTGATGAAAGTCGGCTTCATCGGATATCCGATGAAAAAATCCATCGGGCCGTTTTCATCAGACGAACCGATCGTGTGTACAGGGCATAACTCTGCTGCTCCAGGACACACTGGTCCTAGGTTTTATTTGCGGCCTAAAAACACCTATGCCACTTACAGCTTCTAAAAGCCTGTGTGTGCATGGACACATTGGGGTGGATTTACTAAAACAGGAGAGTGCAAAATCTGGTGCAGCTCTGCAAAGAAAACAATCAGCTTCCAGTTTTTTTTTTGGCAAAGCCTAATTGAACAAGCTGAAGTTAGAAGCTGATTGGCTCCCATGCACAGCTGCACCAGATTTTGCACCCTCCAGTTTTAGAAAATCTACCTCCATAGAATAACTTAGAGAGGAGTTTTTAAGCTGTAAAAATATCCAGTGTGCATGAGCCCCAAAGAACATCAACCTTTCATATGTTCCATCCTGGCAAAAACTATTTTTTTTATCAGGATAAGTAGATTGAGACCCCGATTAAGGCCCAGATTCACAGAGCGATTACGCGTGCGCAACTGCTGTTGCGCGTGCGTAAGTCTAAATGTGCGCGTGCGTATAGTTGGACGCGATTCACAAAACAATATACGCCAGAAATCTACGTTTTTTGGTCCGGCGTAATTGAGTTAGACATTCGCTTCCCTTCGCGCAAAACTGCGCTAGACACACCATTGATTTGCTAGTCAAATATGCTAATGAGGGAGTTACGGGGATCCACAAAAAAACGCAGTTGCTGCGCAGGCTACGCGATGTGCGCAACTGCAAAATGTCCTGTCTAAAGTTAGAGCACATAAAAGCTGATCTAACTTTTGAAAAAAAGTCTAATTGTCAGATAAAGCAACACCGTTATTGAGGAGCAGACCACACACACGTGTTGCACTACAATTTGACTGCCAACATGCTAGGGGCATCGTCGCTCATAGCTGCACTAGTGAATATAGATGACCAAAGAAGGAGGAGGGCACGGAGGATGGCACGGGAGAGGGTATACCGCACCCGCATACACCTGTTTGGCATGAATGATTCAGAGGTCTTTCGCATCTTCAGATTCCCCCCTCATGCCATCCTGGAATTAACCACAACCTTGCAGGAGGACATCACCAGCCCAACACAACGCTCACATGCAGTGCAGCCACTGGTGAAGGTCCTGGCAACACTCCATGTCCTTGCCAGTGGCTCTTTTCAGCGTACAAGTGGAGTGGTGGCTGGGATGTCACAATCCTCCATGAGCAGATGTGTGCACCAGGTTGTCCCTGCAATCCTCACACGCTTGGCCAACCAAATCATCAAACCCACCACTGAGGAGCTTCGAATCAAGGCAATGGCAGATTTCTACCGAATTGCCAGATTCCCACGCACCATCGGGGCCATAGATTGCACACATGTGGCACTCCAGCCCCCCCATGAGACCGAGCACATGTACCGCAATCGGAAGAATTGGCACTCCATCAACGTACAGGTGATAGTTGATGCCCAAGGCCTCATATGGCACGTCCGTGCCAAACACCCCGGATCCACCCATGACAGCTACATCTACAATCAATGCCACATCCGAACGGAATTCGAACAGAACGTGTATGGGAACACCTGGCTGGTTGGTGAGTGACATGGGAGTCAGGCATGACTATCCCCTCCCGTGATGCACAACAGAAGTGGCACATGCATGACTAACATTCTCCTGTCTTTTCCTTTACAGGTGACTCTGCATATGCACTGGGACCCCATCTCATGACTCCTATCCGGAACCTCCAAACCCCAGGAGAGGAACGATACAATGAAGCACACATCAAAACCCGTGCAGTGGTGGAGCGCACCTTTGGCCTCCTGAAGTCACGTTTCCGATGCCTGGATAAGTCTGGGGGTACACTGTTGTATTCCCCAAACTTCGTGTGCCATATCATCGCTGCATGTTGCATGCTACACAATCTCGCAGTGAGGAAGGGCCTGCAGGTTGAGCTACGTGATGATCTGACCCCCCAACCAGAAAATCAACCCCTAACCGAGGATACCCCGTCTTCTGAGGGAAGAGCAGTCAGGAGGCAGCTCATATTGGGCATCTTTGCACGTTAAACACACACATTAATCATGGCACAATGAGAATGCATGCATGCACACCACTATGGTCCCTAGCACACACACCCCACATCCTCATCAAATTGGATTGGCACCAGTCCACCATGCAAGACTGGTGAGCAGTAACGCCACGTCAAGGCTCCAATTATGTCACTGTACATTCATACACCATTCACACGGACCTGGAGATCACTTCTCCCTGGTCCTGGGGAACCCTTCTCCACCAAAATTGAGGGTGACACCCCTTTTCCAGCAGGAATGTCACCCCCACATTCAAACATCATTCACAACCCAAAATATGCCAAAAAAGTCAAACCAAAAAAAATGCATAGCAAAAAAAAATTGCATAGAAAAAACAATAAAAAGCAGAGAACAAAAATAAAAAAGCTTTCAAAACAAACAAAAGGGGGAAAAAAAAATTAATGCCCTCTGCCTGAGCCACGCCTGGGGCGCCCCCGGCCACGGCCCCGGACCCTCAGGGGAGACGCATGGGGGAGGGGAAAAGCCGGGGAAGGAGGAGCAGCCCCTGAGATCTGCCCACCTGGCGGCCTGCCCTCCAAGGCCACGGCTATTCTGTCCAGGGCAGCACCAAGTGTTGCCGTGTTGCCCTGGATAGCCTGGGTAAGGGCCCTCACATCCTGCCCAACGCCTGCTGCTGTAGTTTGCAGGTCATTTAGGCAGGTTGTGGAGGCCCGGGAGTGGGAGTCCAGGTTACCCAGGCTATCATTAATGGAGGACAGGCTCTGATCCACCCGCCC
The DNA here is from genome assembly GCA_029574335.1 of Rana kukunoris. Taxonomy (NCBI): domain Eukaryota; kingdom Metazoa; phylum Chordata; class Amphibia; order Anura; family Ranidae; genus Rana; species Rana kukunoris. The sequence continues at coordinate 126,272,363 of CM056050.1, read as the reverse complement.
CATAGTCTGGCAGAGCTGTCTCAGAAGGCGGGTCTGGGTGGCCAGGTTCCTTCTCAGACAGGCGGGCATGAGATTGGGCGCCCCCCTGGTGCTTGGGGATGACCTCCTGGCTCCAGCTGATGGTTGTGGCCGGGGAGAAGGGGAGGCCCTTGTGAGGGGAGCCATGTTGGGGGAGGAGGGGGGGGGGCTGACCCTTAGGGAGGGCAGGCTTCTTGCAGCCAGAGGGGAAGAGTCCGCAGAAACCAAAGGGCCAGTGCCTTCCATGGACTCCTCCTCCTCATGATTCTGCTCCTCCTCATGATCGTCCTCCGCATGATCCTCCCCCTCCTCTTGTTCCTCCTCTGCGGACTCTGGCCTTGTTGGGGGGGCCTCATTAGGCTGCTGTCCTGGGGTTGGAGCGGTCAGTCCAGATGGCCCTGCACCCTCCTGCACAGCTGTGGATGACACAAAACATTCACAGGTTGGAGGATCCACACACTTGCCACATATTCCCTTTCACCCCCTCCCCCACACATGCTACACACCTGAGAGAAATAAAAACCTTACCTGGCACCGCGGGGACCGGACTTGTGTCAAAGCCTGGCAGGCCCTCCACTTCATGCCGGTGAAAGGTCAGGGCCACCACACGCTCCGTCTCTGAAAATCTAACCCGGCATGGTGGGCCCCCTCCTGTGCCCCTGGCATGGGCATTTATTGCGGCCAGTTTTTTTTTCACCTCACGCCGGAGGTCATTTATTTTCTTTTCTATCCCAGAGCGGGTCCGTGTCTCCCCCTCCCCCGATGAATTGACCTGCTCTGTGATCATATCCAAGATCTCCCTCCTCCTGGCCGGGGTGGTGGTGGCACTCTGCGGGCCGTGGAGAAAACGCCCATAGTCGGTAATGGCCCGGGCAAGAATTCTTTTTTCCCCCACAGTAAAATTGAGCTTTCTTTTTCTCTCAGTCATACTTCCAAACAAACTCACTAGCAGTCACCAAAAATCTGTCACAAATACAAGCACAACCAATCAGACAAGAACACACACAAAGAGAAAAAGAACAGCCAAAAATCACACTAGCACTCAGCAAGAAACACACACAAAAAAATCAGATGAAAAAAAAAAGCAAGAAAACAAACGCTCAGAAATCTATCAATCAAACAAACAGTCTCAAACACTTATCAAAATACACTTTCACAAAACTACCAACAAGCACTAGATCACACAGAACACTAATCTGACAACTACAAAACACACTCTAACGAACAACAGAGCAAAAGCACTTGATTCAATGGGAAGGGACACAAAGGGATGTACTTTTGCAATGGAAGGGCGTTTGTGTGTGTCTATTTATGCTGTCTGCGTAGTTCACAACGTTGCCCTAGTCCATTTCCAATTTCAATGATTGCGCCGCTCCCGAGTTGTGAGCATGCGCACAACGGAGCTGACATGGTTTCCTTCACGCGCGCATGCGCGAGTCGGCCGGCCCTTCATTTGCATGGGGTCACGGCTCATTTCAATGTAACACGCCCACGTCCCTCCCAATTTGTATTACTCCTCCTTACGCCTCCGGAAAAAACCTTACGTTTGCGCAAGCTCTTGCGTAAAAGCTACGTGAATCGCCGGATTACGCGGCTAGATTGCGCAAGTCTAACGGAAAAGTGGTGCGCTACGCCGGAATGATAATGCGCCGATCTACGTGAATCTGCCCCTAAGTCCCTTGGACAAGTAGTTTTTTCAAAAAAATATGTCTGCACAATTGCTTTAATGATATGGCTTTAGTGAAAAATCTATTCTGATGTTTTTTACGTTCACATGGAAGGTGTTATTGCTGGATTGTTTCATGGCTGTCATGCTATTTCTATTATTTTAATACTTTCAGTCAACATTCCAAACAAAGCGTACAAATCAGAAGTTCTGACTTTTACATTTTGACTTTACCATGTTCTAAATCAGTAAGTGAAACACCAAAGTAAATTGATCAGGATACCATCCAAGCAACTAGCATTATAGCAGGGGTGGCCAACATGTGGCCCGCGGAGCCCTCTGATGTGGCCCGTGACCTCCTGCTCTGGAATGGTCAGTTGGCAAGCCTAGATCGGAGGTTGCCAACCCGCCATACCACAGCATCAGTGTTGTGAATGAAGCTGGTGGTAGAGGAAGAAAGCGGCTGCAGAGTAGAGCCCCATACGCTAAAGCTTCCTCTATAGCACCGGCTTTTGCCACAGGTGGAGTCTATGGCAAAGGTCAGCTAATCCGCAGGATGGAGACAGGTGCACTATGCTGCACCCGCGGTGTGGGTAAACCGCAGCTCATCAGTGTGAAAGCAGTCTTAGGCCCTTTTCACATGATCAGCCCAACCAAATGGGTCCCTCAATTCACCTCTATAGAGCGACAGATGTCTGTTTAGGCATGCCTATCTCCAATCTGAAAAACAGAAGGGAATTTGTTCCCTTTCATCTGGGCGGATCGTAGGGCCTATAGAGTAGCCGTGACCTGTCATCCGCCCGCTCCGCTCATTGTGACCCTCGACTGGTTACCAAGTTGCTGAAGTGGCCCTCGCTCTTCAAAAGGTTGGACACCCCTGCATTATAGGCATAGGCGTGTGCAGAGGGTGTGCTGGCTGTGCTTGGGCCCTACTGCCTGGGCCCCCTGTTTAAACCCCCCTCCACCAAAGCACTGCCAGCTTCTCTTCTCTCCCGCTGGCTGCGGTTGGGCTATTTTAAGATGGAGCATGTTTTAATACATTTTAAAATGTTTCCATTTATTTATAAGGGTGTGTGTATTTATATTATACACACACACGCACAAACACACACGTATACACACAGTGCCTTGAAAAAGTATTCATACAAATTTTCCACATTTTGTCATGTTACAATGTATTTTATGTGATAGACCAACACAAAGTGGCACATAATTGGGAAGTGGAAGGAAAATGATAAATGGTTTTCCAATTTTTTTACAAATAGATATTCAGCCCCCCTGAGTCAATACTTTGTAGGACCACCTTTCACTGCAATTACAGCTGCAAGTCTTTTTGGGGATGCCTCTACCAGCTTTGCACATCTAGAGAATTACATGTTTTAAACCCTTACAGACCACTTTAACCTACAGGTAAACCTAGATTAAGGCTTACCTGTAGGTGCAACGAATATCTCCTTAACCTACATGGTTTAGGAGGTATTTACAAAAGAAAGGCACTAATGGTGCGAAGGCGCAATGAGTGCAACTTTACTAACAGTGATCATGCCGTTAGTGGCGGCACCCGCACGCATGCACGGGAGTGATGTCATCGCGGCTCCGGCCAGTCACAGCGCCTGAGCTGTGATATGTGGAAGTCACTCATGAAGAGATGGCGCCGACAGAGGAGGTGACTGAGCACTGCTGCAGGGGCTTCGATCTCAGGTATATACTTCATAATGAGCTAATATGCTATGCATACTAGCTCATTATGCCTTTGCCTTGCAGGGTGCATTTGAAAAAAAAGAGGGTTTACTTCCTCTTTAAGCTCTTTTAGATTGGATGAAGAGTGTCTGAACAGCATTTATCAAGTCTTGCCACAGATTCTCAATTGGATTTAGGTCTTGAATTTGCCCGAGCCATTCTAACACATGAATATGCTTTGATTTAAAACATTCCATTGTAGCTCTGGCTGTATGTTTAGGGTCGTTGTCCAGCTGAAAGCTGAACCTCCGCCACAGTCTCAAGTCTTTTGCAGACTCCAACTGTTTTTCTTCTGAGGCCACGTACACACGATGAGACATGTCCGCTCAAACATGTCCGACGGACCGTTTGCAGCGGACATGTCTCATCGGATTTTGGTCCGTGTACACACCATGGGATCAAAATCCCAGCCGGCAGACAGCGTGGTGACGTGGTGGTGACGTTGACGCCGCCACGTCACCGAACCAGGAAGTGAAAAACTTCTACGCATGCGTCAAATCCATTCGACGCATGTGCGGGCAGATATGCCCGCTGGTTAGTGTACTAACCAGCGGACATATCCGACGGACATGTCTCCGGCAGACAAATTTTAAAGCATGCTTTGAAATTTGTCCGCTGGACAAACATGTCCGCTAGCCGATACACGCGATCGGATTTGTCTGCTGAAACGGTCCATCGGACCAGTTTCAGCGGACAAATTTGATCGTGTGTACGCGGCCTAAGACTGCCCTGTATTTGGCTCCATCTATCTTCCCATCAACTCTGACCAGCTTCCCTGTCCCTGTTGAAGGAAAGCACCCCCACAACATGATGCTTCCACCTCCATGTTTAACAGTGGGAATGGTGTGTTCAGGGTAATGTGCAGTGTTAGTTTTCTGCCACACGTAGAGTTTTGCTTTTAGGCCACAAAGTTCAGTTTTGGACTCATCTGACCAGAGCACCTTCTTCCACATGTTCTCTGTGTCCCCCACATGGCTTCTCGTAAAGTGCAAACGGGACTTCTTATGACTTTCTTTCAACAATGGCTTTCTTCTTGCCACTATTTCATAAAGTCCAGATTTGTGGAGTGCACGACTAATAGTTGCCCTGTGGACAGATTCTCCCACCTGAGCTGTGGAACTTTGCAGCTCCTCCAGAGTTACCGTGGGCATCTTGTCTGCTTCTCTGATTAACCACTTCGGGTCCGCGCTATTGACAGAATACGTCAACAGCGCGGACCTGAGGCGCCGGGGTCACGTCTTTGGACGTGATTTACTTGTAATTCCCCGCGCGCGACACAGGGTGGCGCGCAGCGGGGAAAAAAAGTCCCGACGCATCACCGAGGATTCGATGCGTGTACCCGGCGGCCGCGATGTCCGTCAGGTACACGTGATCGGCGGTGACAGAGCAGGGACGTGGAGCTCTGTGTGTAAACACAGAGCTCCACGTCCTGTCAGGGAAAGAGGAGAACGATCTGTGTCCCTTGTACATAGGGACACAGCATCGGTCACCTCCCCCAGTCACCCCCCTCCCCCCACACAGTTAGAACACACCCAGGCAATACATTTAACCCCTTCCTCACCCCCTAGTGTTAACCCCTTCAAAGCCAGTCACATTTATACAGTAATTAGTGCATATTTATAGCACTGGTCGCTGTATAAATGTGAATGGCGGCAAAAATGTGTCAAAAGTGTCCGATGTGTCCGCCGCAATATCGCAGTCCAAATAAAAATCGCAGATCGCCGCCATTACTAGTAAAAAAAAAATATAAAAAAAAAATCATAATTCTGTCCCCTATTTTGTAGGCGCTATAACTTTTGCGCAAAGCAGTCACTTATTGTGATTTTTTTTTTTACAAAAATACGTAGAAGAATACGTATCGGCCTTAACTGAGAAAAAAATATATTTAAAAAAAAAAAGTAAAAGTAAAAAGTAAAAAATATATATATTTTTTTAAATTGTCGCTCTTTTTTTGTTTATAACGCAAAAAATAAAAACCGCACGGGCGATCAAATACCACCAAAAGAAAGCTCTATTTGTGGGGAAAAAAAGAATGCCAATTTTGTTTGGGAGCCACGTCGCACAACCGCGCAATTGTCAGTTAAAGCGACGCAGTGCCGGAAGCTGAAATTTCGCCTGGGCACGAAGGGGGTTTATGTGCCCAGTAAGCAAGTGGTTAATGCTCTCTTTGCCCAGCTTGTCAATTTACGTGGATGAAACAAACACAAATCTCCTGCGCTCCGGTATCTCTTGCTATGGGGCCTGCGCTCCGGTATCTCTTGCTATGGGGCCTGCGCTCCGGTATCTCTTGCTATGGGGTCTGCGCTCCAGTATCTCTTGCTATGGGGCCTGCGCTCCAGTATCTCTTGCTATGGGGCCTGCGCTCCGGTATCTCTTGCTATGGGGCCTGCGCTCCGGTATCTCTTGCTATTTAGGTGGATGGCCATGTCTTGGTAGAATTGCAGTTGTACAATACACTTTTCATTTTTGGATGATGAATTGAACAGTGCTACATGAGATGTTCAAAGCTTGGGATATTTTTTTATAACTTAGCTCAGCTTTAAACTTCAACACAACTTTATCTATGACCTGTCTGGTGTGCGCCTTGGCCGTTATGATGCTGTTTGTTCACTAAGGTTATCTAACAAATCTCTGAGGCCTTCACAGAACAGCTTTATTTATACTTAGATTAAAATTACACACAGGTGGACTCTATTTACTAATTAGTTGACTTCTGAAGGCAATTGGTTCCAGTAGATTTTAGTAAGGGGTATCTGAGTAAAGGGGGCTGAATACAAATGCATGCCACACTTTTCAGATATTTATTTGTAAAAAAAATTGAAAAGCATTTATCATTTTCCTTCCACAATTACGCTTAGCAAAACTTTTGTGTTTGCCCCTATTTATCATGAGCTGGACGCAAAGATCTACAACTTTTTCTATGTACAGAAAGGCCTATTTCTCTCGAATATTGTTCACAAATCTGTCTAAGCCCTGGTTCACACTGGTGCGTTTTGACATGCAATTTGAATATCCACCAGAGCCGTTGCCCTTGAATCGAATGTTTATTTCTTCACCATAAGCTGTCTCCAAGGGCATTTCAGGGAATTTGGCAGTACATCCAACTGGCCTTACAACCGTAGACCACGTGCAACCACACCAGCCCAGGACCTCCACGTTCAGCATCTTCGCCTCCAAGATTGTCTGAGACCAGCTACCCGGACAGCTGCTGAATTAATCGATTTGCATTACCAAAGAATTTCTGCAGAAACCATCTCAGTGAAGCTTATCTGCATGCTCATCATCCTCATTGGGGTCTCGACATAAATGCAGTTCGTCATCGTAACCGACTTGAGTTAGGCAAATGCTCACATTCAATGGCGTCTTGCACTTTGGAGATGTGTTCTTTTTACAGATGAATCATGGTTTTTACTGTACTGGGCAGAGATGGCAGACAGCGTGTATGGTGTCGTTTGGGTGAGCGGTTTGCTGATGTCAGCATTGTGGATCGAGTAGCCCAGTAGTGGTGGGGTTATGGTATGGGCAGGTGTATGCTATGGACAACGAACACAGGTGCATGTTATTGATGGCATTTTGAATGCACAGAGATACCATGACAAGATCCTGAGGTCCATTTTTGTGCCATTCATCCACGACCATCACCTCATGTTGCAGCATGATAATGCACTACCCCATGTTGCAAGGATCTGTACACAATTCCTGGAACCTGAAAACATCCCAGTTCTTGCATGGCCAGCATACTCACCGGAAATGTCACCCATTTAGCATGTTTGGGTTGCTGTGGATCGGCGTATACATGTTCCAGTTCCTGACCATATTCAGCAACTTAAGGCACACCTGTGAAAAAATCATGCTGCCTAATCAGTATCTGGATATGCCACACCTGAGGCGGCGTACACACGAGGGGATATGTCCGCTGAAAACGGTCCGATGGACCGTTTCAGCAGACATCTCCGCTCGTGTGTATGGGCTAGCGGACAGATTTCTCCACCCGACAGATTTCAAAGCAAGCTTTGAAATCTATCCGGTGGAATCTGTCCGCCCGACATGTCTGCTGGTTAGTACACTTACCAGCAGACATGTCGGCCCCCACCGCCGCCGCGCCGCTGCCGAATGGATTCGGCGCATGCGCGGAAGTGTTTTACTTCCTGGTGCGGTGACGTGGCGGTGACGCGGCGGCATCAACGTCACCGCCGCGTCACCGCGCCGTCCGGCGGCGGGGAATTTGATCCGATGGTGTGTACACGCCATCGGATCAAACTCCCGATCGGACATATCCGATGGAAATGGTCCGCGGACCGTTTTCATCAGATATGTCCGATCGTCTGTACGCCGCCTGAGAGGTCGATGGATTATCTCAGCAAAGGAGAAGTGCTCACTAACACAGATTTAGATAGATTTGTGAACAACATTTAAGAGAAATAGGCCTTTTGTGTACATAGAAAAAGTCATAGATCTTTGCATTTAGCTCATAATAAATAGGGGCAGACACAAAAGTGTGGCGTTTATAGTTTTGCTGGGTGTACGTGCCACTTCGTGTTGGTCTATTACATAAGATCCCAATAAAATACATTATTTTTTGTTTTTTTTGTTGTAACATGACAAAATGTGGAAAATTGTAATACTATTTCACAACACTGTATATACATGCATGTGTGTTTGAGCTTTGGGGTGCCCACCTAGTGCAATAGGACGCGCACACCAATGATTATAGAAGAGAAGTCAGCAAAGCAGTCCCCCCCATCTGTCTCAAGACAGGGTTAGTTTAAATGATGCAGGCTTACATGCAATAACCAGTACAAAAGTTCTGCAGCAATAATTTGAAGACTATTGTATAGCTGACCTCTTATCAGCTAATTGCTTTTTTACAAAAGTAACCGCAATCTTAACAAACCATGCTTTTTCAAAGGGGTCATGTAGAAAAAGCCCAAGACAAATTTGGTGCATACGGATCTATTCAGCTCTCAAACACATGCTACCAATAGTAAAAATATGGGGCATAAAGCCGACCATTGGCTCCAGCTACTGTCAATCCCTAATGAGGAGAAAGTGGGGGGAGGCGGGGGTAAGCCACCGCTGTGAATGGACACACAGGGCAGTGGCTGCTTGGGTGCCCACCACATTAGTAGCTTGTCTATCAGCACCTGATCACACCTAGTCCCTCCCCTTCTTTCTGTACAGTACTGCCTCTGTTGCTAAAACCCTCACCTGCTTGCTGCAGTGGAGGGAGAAAGTGTAAGACACAAATTAAGGAAGATTTGGCTTAGTTAGGAGATATAAAGAAGATCCTTATTTTAATTTATGAGGCTTGTAGATTGCATAGCAAACGGATTTGGTACTTGTTTAGACTGTTAAACGGGTCCCTTTAGTTGTACTTAAAATTAAGTGTTAGGCCGCGTACACACACAATCGAATTTGCTCGCTCAAACTGGTCCAACGGACCAGTTCAGCAGACAAATCCGATCGTGTGTATGGGCTAGCGGACATGTCTGATCGGCGGACAAATTTTAAAACATGCTTTAAAATGGGTCCGCCGGAGACATGTCCGTCGGATATGTCCGCTGGTTAGTACACTCACCAGCGGACATATCTGCCCGCACAAGCGTCGGAAGGATGCGACGTATGCATGGAAGTTTTTTACTTCCTGGTGCGGTGACGTGGCGGCGTCAACGTCACCCCCACGTCACCGCGCTGTCTGCCGGTGGGGATTTTGATCCGATGGTGTGTACACGCCATCGGACCAAAATCCGGAGGAGACATGTCTGATGGAAACGGTCCGTTGGACCGTTTCAGCGCACATGTCCCTCCATGTGTACGCGGCCTTAGGGGCTTGTTCACAAGTGTGGCAGGCACTAACCTGATCACTTTTTAGAGGTGCTTGACAGTCAGTGAGTATATATGTTGGCTTCTGGAACCCTAATTTAACCCGATAGAGTTACATTAGTAACATTTGCTGGTGTCACCAACCACTGATAGCGACATGCTGTTAAGTTTTTTTACGTGGCTGTGAATTACAGCATCGGAGCCGTGGCTTGTGTACAGCCATGAGAAACTGTATGTTAGTGTTCAGGCCAGTGGTTGGGGGATGGTAAAACCACAAACCAACCACCTGGTTTCACCACCACCAACCACAAGTGTGAAAAGAGCCCCTACAGCACATATGTTTTTTTACATTTAGTTCTACAGTACATTACGCCAACTTGGATAGTATACGCAATCCGGTATCTGGCTAATGCTAGATTATTATTTTTTTAGACCTCTTGTTTATCTTATCTCAGCAGAGGAACTGAACTTCAAACTTTCTGCTTGTTGGCACTGTATATGACTCTCTCCCACCTCATCTCTATTCCGGCGGAAAGGAAGAGACAGGTGACAGCGCTGTCATCTGTCTCTTCCTTTTCCGCCGAAATAGAGATGATCGAGTACTATCTACATCAGAGGACCATTGTTGTGTACCGTTGAAAATATCCTTGCCTCATTGGATTGATGTATATGTGATTTTCTACGTTAGCTGATCTCTTTGAGATCATAGGGCTCTGGTAAGGGTCAGTGTTTAATGTTGGTGGAGGTTCTCTGTATTGTCACAGCCAATGCACCATTCTGTCAACCTGCTGCACATGAGGAGACTCTTTGTTCATCTGTGTTTACCTTGGACCCTGTTCAATTACCTTTTGATTGACCACATATGAGGCATTTACCTCTTGATTTGGAGTTGGCCTTGGATTTCATATCTGGTTTATGCACACATTTTTCATATATTATGTGTTTATTGATATCTCTATGTTTGTATTGCTACATTATTGTGTTAGATTCATATGTATGTTCACCACATGAGATATACTAAATTTAGCGCGATTCCATTTTTCTTTTTCATGTATTTTTATGTTGTATAACATTTTCGAGTCGCAGCTTTTATATTTGTTCACCTATAGTATGCGCAGTATTTTTCTTTGCTTAACCACTTAAGCCCTGGACCAAAATGCAGCTAAAAGACCAGGCCCCTTTTTGCAAATTGGCACTGCGTCGCTTTAACTGACAATTGCGCGGCCGTGGCTCCCAAACAAAATTGGCGTCCTTTTTTACTCACAAATAAAGCTTTCTTTTGGTGGTATTTGATCAGGCCGATACGTATACTTCTACATATTTTTGGTAAAAAAAATCATAATAAGCGTTTATCGGTTGGTTTGTGCAAAATTTATAGCGTTTACAAAACAGGGGATAGTTTTATTGTATTTTTATTATTATTATTATTTTTTACTACTAATGGCGGCGATCAGCGATTTTTTTCATGACTGCGACATTATGGCGGACACTTCCGAAAATGTTGACACATTTTTGGGATAATTGTCATTTTCACAGCAAAAGATGCATTTAAATTGCATTGTTTACTGTGGAAATGACAATTGCAGTTTGGGAGTTAACCACAAGGGGCGCTGTAGGGGTTATGTGTTTCCTGTGTGTGTTTACAACTGTAGGGGGGTGTGGCTGTAGGTGTTCCATCATCGATCGCGTCCCCCCTATAAAAGGGAAGACGCGATCGATGCTGCCCCACAGTGAAGCACGGGGAAGCCGTGTTTACATGCGGCTCTCCCCGTTCTTCAGCTCCGGGGACCGATCGCCGCACTTTCCAGCGGCGATCGGGTCCTGACGTATATGTGCAGGAGGCGGTCCTTAAGTGGTTAAAGTGGAGGTCCCGCAAAAAAAAAGAAGGAAATTAAAAGCCAGCAGCTACAAATACTGCAGCTGCTGACTATTAATAAATGGACACTTACCTGTCCAGCGAGCCCGCAATGTCAGCAGCAGAAGACGAGCAATCGCTCGGCTCTCGGCTTCCCCCGCCGACATCCTTGATGAGGGAATCAGGCAGTGAAGCCTTTGCGGCTTCACTGCCCGATTCCCTGCTGTGCATGCGCGAGTAGCGTGGTGTCTTCCCAGCCATCCCCAGTGTCTATGGGAATGTTTGACCATTCTTCCAGAAGTGCATTTGTGAGGTCAGGCACTGATGTTAGGCGAGGAGTCCTGGTTCACAGTTTCCACTCTGTGGTGTAACATTCTGCTGAGCTAGTTTTGTATTTTACATTAATTATTTCTCGTGTTTTGGATGCTGTTGAACAAGGTCAGTCTCCGCTCTAATTCCTCCCAAATGCGTCCTATCAGGTTGAGGTCAGGACCCTGTGCAAGCCAGTCAAGTTCCTCCACCGCAAACTTGCTCATCCATGTCTTTATGAACCTTACTTTGTGCACTGGTGCGCAGTAATGTTAGAACAGGAAGGGGCCATCCCCAAACTGTTCCCACAATGTTGGGAGCATGACATTTTCCAAAATGTCTTGGTATGCTGATGCTTTAAGAGTTGCCCAACCCCTGAAAAATAACCCCACACCATAATCCCCCCTCCACCAAATGATTTGGACCAGTGCAAGTCCATAAAGACATGGATGTTAAAGTGAAGGAACTTGACTGACCTGCACAGAGTCCTGACCTCAACCTGATAGAACACCTTCGGGATGAATTAAAGTAGATTGACCATATTATTTAACAGCATCCAAAACAGAAATAATCCATGTAAAATACTAAATAAGCTCAGCAGAATGTTACACCACAATAAAACAAGTGTTTAAAACATTTAAAGGTACATTCCAGTCACAGATAAATATGAACTTATTGACGGCCCCACGCAGATATACTGTGGAAGGTCGGCCCTCCTGTGTGAAATCATGTGACTGATTTTGTGCACATGGTATGGAGCGACTCCCTTTCCTGCTGTGATTGGACACAGCGGGAGCAAATAATTGGGACCCGCTGATTATTCTGAGGAGAGGCATGTAAACAAGGCAGACTGCTGTTCTGCCAGAGGGGATCTTGTGTTTCTGCTAAGCAGGAACCCAAATCTCTGTTTTCCTTTAGTCACAGCACACACCCACAGTTAGAAAATACCCCCTAGGGACACATTTAACACTTTGATTGCCCTTGATGTTAACCCCTTCCCTGCCAGTATCATTAGTACAGTGACAGTGCATTTTTTTTAGCACTGATCACTGTATTGGTGTTACTGGTCCCGATCGCCGCTGGAGTCCCGCGATTGGTCCCCGGAGCTGAAGAACGGGGAGGCTTCCCCGTTCTTCACTGTGGCGGCGTCATCGATCGTGTGATCCTTTTTATAGGGATACAAAATCGATGATGTCACACCTACAGCCACACCCCCCTACAGTTGTAAACACACATTAGCTCACACATAACCCCTTCAGTGCCCCCTTGTGGTTAACTCCCAAACTGCACTGTCATTTCCACAGTAAACAATGCATTTTAAATGCATTTTTTGCTGTGAAAATGACAATGGTCCCAAAAATGTGTCAAAATTGTCCGAAGTGTCCGCTATAATGTCGCAGTCATGAAAAAAATTGCTGATCACCGCCATTAGTAGTAAAAAAATTATAATTAATAAAAATGCAATAAAACTATCCCCTATTTTGTAAACACTATACATTTTGCGCAAACCAACCGATAAACGCTTATTGCGATTTTTTTTACAAAAAATATGTAGAAGAATACGTATTGGCCTAAACTGAGGAAAAAAATATATTTTTGGGGGATATTTATTATAGCAAAAAGTAAAAAAATATTGCATTTTTTTCAAAATTGTCGCTCTATTTTTGTTTTATAGCGCAAAAAATAAAAACCGCAGATGTGATCAAATACCACCAAAAGAAAGCTCTATTTGTGAGAAAAAAAGGATGGTAATTTTGTTTGGGAGCCACGTCGCACGACCGCGCAAATTTCTGTTAAAACGACGCAGTGCCGAATCGCAAAACCTGGCCAGGTCCTTTAGCTGTCTAAAGGTCCGGGGTCTTAAATGGTTAAATTGATGAAGAAATTCGATTGTTTTACATTTTTTTTTATTGGATATGTTTTGCCTCCAATACAAAAGATCTTGTATAGAGGTGTGTGCTTATGTTGCAGGCAATTATACAAAACTAAGATTAACCACTTGTTTACTGGGCACATATACCCCCTTTCTGCCCAGAAGAAATTTCAGCTTTTGGCACTGTCACGCTTTGAATGACAATTGCGCAGTCGTGCGACGTGGCTCCCAAACAAAACTTAGGTCCTTTTTTTCCCACAAATAGAGCTTTCTTTTGGTGGTATTTGATCACCTCTGCGGTTTTTATTTGTTGCGCTATAAACAAAAATAAAGTAACAATTTTGAAAAAAAAAACACAATGGCCCAGATTCACAGAGCGATTACGCCTGCGCAACAGGAGATGCGCGTGCGTAAGTCTAAATGTGCGCGTGCGTTTCGTTGCGCGGCATCCCCAGAACGAGATACGCAAAAAATTTTTTGTCCCGCGTAATTTCGTTAGACTGGCGCATCCGTCCGCGCAAAAGTGCGATAGACACACCATTGATTTGCTAGTCAAATATGCTAATGAGGGACTTACGGGGATCCACAAAACAACGTTGGGGCAGCGCAGGCGACGCAGTGTGCGCAACAGCAAAATGTCCTGTCTAAAATTAGAGCTGATAAAAGCTGGTCTAAAAAAAGAAAAAAAGTCTAATTGTCAGATAAAGCAACACTGTTAGTGAGGAGCTCAGCAGTCACACGTGTTGCTCAACAATCTGTATGCCAACATGCCAGGGGCATCGTCGCGCATAGCTATACTACTGACTTTAGATGAACAAAGAAGGAGGAGGGCACGGAGGATGGCACTAAGGAGGGCACGGGAGATGTTTTATTTTTTATTTTTATTTGCTTATATAAAATTTACAATTTAATCTAATCTAATACAATATTCTTATCTGATACAAGCCCCTCACTCTTCACTTGATATATCACACACGCATAGACATCTTTGGCATGAGTGATTCTGAGGTGTCTCGCATCTTCAGATTCACCCCTCATGCCATCCTGGAATTACCACAACCTTGCAGGAGGACATCAGCAGCCCAACACATGGCACCACCCATGACACCCATGACAGCTACATATACAATCAGAGCCCTATCCCCACAGATTTCGAACAGAACATGTATGGGGACAGCTGGCTGGTTGGTGAGTGACATGGGTGGCAGGCATGACTATCCCCTCCCGTGATGCACACCTCACAAGTGGCACAAGCATGACTAACATCCTCCTGTCTTTTCCCTTCAAGGTGACTCTGCATATGCACTGGTACCCCATCTCATGACCCCATCTCATGCCAGCTCACATTAATCGTGGCACAATGAGAATGCATGCATGTACACCACTGTGGTCCCTAGCACACACACACCACATCGTCATCACATTGGATTGGCACCAGTCCACCATGCAGGACTTGTGAGCTGCAACGCCATGCCACGGCTCCAATTATGTCACTGTACATTCATACACCATTCACACAGACCTGGGGATCACTTCTCCACCACAAATGAGGGTGACACCCCTTTTCCCGCAGGAATATCACCCCCACATTCCAAAATCATACACAAACAGAACCAAAAAAATTAAATAAATGACGAGCAAAAAAAAAAAATGCCCAGCAAAAATATAATTTAAACAAAATAACAACAAAGAAAACCCATAAAAGACAAAAATCACTCTGCAAAACAGTCCCCAAATATCTCAAAGACACGTCACAAACAAACAAAAGCACCTTGCTGTAGAGGGAGGGATACAAAGGGATGTACTTTTGCAAAGGAAGTGCATTTGTGTCTGTCTATTTATGCTGTCTGCGTAGTTCACAAAGTTGCCCTAGTCCATTTCCAATTTCACTGATTGCGCCGCTCCCGAGTTGTGAGCATGCGCACAGCGGAGCTGACCATGGTCTCCTTCAAGCGCGCATGCGCGAGCCGGCCGGCCCTTCATTTGCATGGGGTCACGGCTCATTTCAATGTAACACGCCCACGTCCTTCCCAATTTGTATTACTCCTCCTTACGCCTCGGAAAAAACGTTACGCTTGCGCAATTTCCTGCGCAAAAGCTACGAGAATAGGGTGATTACGCGGCTACATTGCGCAAGTCTAACGTAAAGGCGGTGCGCTATGCCGGTCCAATAATGCGCAGATGTACGTGAATCTGGGCCAATATTTTTTACCTTTTGCTATAATAAATATCCCATTTAAATAAATATATATTATTTTAATTAATTTTTTCAGTTTAGTCCGATACGTATTCTTCTACATATTTACAGTTTGTTCTGCATTCCTGTGACCCGTTTTCAGCCTAAAGCTCGTTTTCAGGTTAAAGCCAGCTGTTGGCTGATGCTCAGAGCAGAGAGCAGTGAGGGGAGAACTGAGTTTTTTTATCAGACAGTTCTCAATGTAGAGCCAGCGGGGTGCAGATCAGATCGATTGAATCAATGCTGAATCCACCTAGATGAGTAAAATATATATTTTAATTTTTTTGTAAAGCCCATACTTTTTTTTTAATGCAGGATTGTCACCCACAGTAAAAGTTTTGCCACCAAATGCCATCAGTCTTCTGTGTTAAATTATAACCAGCATCATTCAACCCACTTCCTCTGTGTCATGGTCCCCTGGGCTTAGAAGATTATTGCACTTGAGGGCACTCATGAATCATTACATGAGTACCATGCAATTCAGCAGGCAGGACCACCTCCCTTACCACTGTAGGAGAAGAGGAGTGGTCCATGATATCAATGGACTGGTCAGAAAATCTTTGGGAAAAAAAGTTATGCTTTGAGTGGCTTCAAAGAGGGAGGGTGGATTTTTGCAAATTCTAGACTTTATCTTGAGACCCCTTTCACACTGAGGCACTATAGCGATACAAATAGTGCCTGCAAAGCTCCATTCACTCCAGTGTGAAAGCCCATTGAAATCAACGGGCAGTGTTGTGGAACCACCGGCAAAGCGCCCCTGTAAAATTGATTATTTTATATACCTTATGCTGCTAACATTAGTAAACATATAAGAATGTACTGTATAAAATATTTATGTGTTTTAAACTTTTTTGGTTTCCAGGCCTAGGCAAATTATGTCATACATCCCAGGAGTCTTCATGCCTGAGCTAAGGGCTGATTGATTCCAAGAAGTAAATTCTACATGAATCATCTGTCCTTACTCAAGATGGCCACAGCCATAAATACTAGGTGGTGTTTTTCTAAGTGATTTCTCAGCAAAATAAAGCACGGGGGCATAAGTGGATGGGTGAGTTTGTATTGAGTATTACAATTATTTAAAATAACGTTTTGGGTTTGTGGTGCTTTGGATAGAATTCCAATATTAACATTAGTCATGCTGGCTGTGGTTTATTTTCCAGAGGTTTAGCCCTATAGCATGTGTGACTCATTTACGGTGCAGGACCTGTGGGTTTTCAGGCTGATAATTACACTTTTATGTTTTATGGAGATGAAATAAGGAGGTGATGGGTTTCTTTCTCTACTTGCCACCTGCAATATGTATGTATTGTAAGCTATCAGCCATTATTTATTTTTTTTATCCGGTGGCTGGCATTCCCATGAAAGCAGTCTAAGCGGCTAATTAGTTGCTGAAGCTGCAGCGGGGGGGGGGGACAGTGTTTCTTGGGCTTACCATTTTTACCTGTGCGATCGAGAAATGATCCGACGGTGCAACCGGCTAATCACAGATTACAGAGGCTGACAGAGACCAGATCATCTCTGATTGCCTCTATGGCTTTGGAGGATGTCACTTCCAGTCTAGTGCGGAAGTAAACAATTTTACTTAAGCAAAAGATAATTTTTTTCTTTATCTTTTGATTTTAAAGGTACATTACATATTTGGGGTCTTTTTGACCCCAGATCTCTTCAAAATAGGAGCTGTCATCCTTATTTCTATTACATCGGATGTTTACATTCCTTGTAATAGGAACAAACAATTATTAAATATAAAAAAGATTAAAGGGACAGTGTAAAAATAAAATAAATAGTAAACAAAAAATTAATTCACGCACGCCCAACCCTTCATTCTTGTACGCCGAAGCAAAGGAATACAAGTCATGCACGCATATATAAACTGTGTTCACACCACACATGTGAGGTATAGGTGCAAACATTAGAGCAAGAGCAATATTTATAGCACTAGATCTCCTCTGTAGCCCTTACCTGTAAAAAAAAAGTAGAGTCCCCTATAGAGATTTTTAAGTACCCTAGTTTGACGCATTTCCATAAGTGTG
Organism: Rana kukunoris; assembly: GCA_029574335.1. Taxonomy (NCBI): domain Eukaryota; kingdom Metazoa; phylum Chordata; class Amphibia; order Anura; family Ranidae; genus Rana; species Rana kukunoris. The sequence goes on along the minus strand of CM056050.1, from coordinate 126,254,810 downwards.
TGCAATATTAAAGCGTGGTAGGTATTTACTTGGCATAACATCATCTTTCAGATTTTACAAAAAAAAAATATGGGGTTTTTATTAATTTAATTTTTTATTGAAGTATATTTTATCCAACAAAAATATAAATTTAGTGTAGCAAATACAGCGTAGCAAAAAGAAGAAGATTGCAACGATCACCATCTTTTTCCCTGGGGCATCTGCTAAAAAAATAAAAATATTTTATATATATATATATATATATATATATAATATGTTTGGTGACAATAAGTAATTTTCTGGCAACAAAAATACTGATTTAAATCTGTAAACAAAAAGTGCCAGAAAAGGCTTGGTCTTTAAGTGGTTATAGTCGGCAAAGGATTAGGGAGTTAATATGTGAGTGTTAAGTTATGGTTTGGAAAAGGGATATACATAAGGGTAACTGGTAAAGTTAACCACTTCAGCCCCAGACCATTTGACCGGGCCACTCTTTGCAATTCGCCACTGCGTCGCTTTAACTGACAATTGCGCGGTCGTGCGACGTGGCTCCCAAACAAAATTGATGCTCTATTATCACACAAATAGAGCTTTCTTTTGGTGGTATTTGATCATCTATAGGATTTTTTTTTTTTGCGCTATAAAAAAAGAGCGACAATTTAAAAAAAAAAAAAAAAAAAACACAATATCTTTTCCTTTTTGCTATAATAAATATCCCATTTTTTTTTTTAAATAACAATTTTCCTCAGTTTAGGCCGATACATATTCTTCTACATACTTTTGGTAAAAAAAATCAAAAAAAAAAACGCAATAAGCGTATATTGATTGGTTTGCGCAAAAGTTATAGCGTCTACAAAATAGGGGTTAGTTTTACCATATTTTTATTATTATTATTTATACTAGTAATGGCAGTGATCTTAAATTTTTATCATGACTGCGACTTTATGGTGGACACATCAGACACTTTTGACACATTCTTGCGACCATTGTCATTTATACAGCAATCAGTGCTATAAAAATGCACCAATTACTGTAAAAATGACACTGGCAGGGAAGGGGTTAACCACTAGGGGGCACTGAAGCAGTCAAGTGTGTCCTAGGGAGTGACTCTAACTTTTATGGGGTGTGGCTACGAGTGACACGTCAGTGATCTCTGCTCACGATCACAGGGAGCAGAGATCCAACTGTCCTGTCACAAGGAAGAACAGGGAAATGGCGTGTTTACATCGGCATCTCCCTGTTCTTCCTCTCTCGACCGCATTTGCAGGCCGCCCGGGAACATCGAGTTCCCAGGACCCGCAGGCACACTCACGAGGCATGCTGCAAATTTAAAGGGACATACAGGTACGCCCATTTGCCTGCCAGTGCCGTTCTGCAGAAATGTATATCGGCATGTGGCGGTTGGGAAGTGGTTAAGGCTTAAACTTCCTGTCCATGTGGGAATCGCCAGAAGTATAAAGTGGTTGTGCCCAGTGAAGTGACTGGCCCCAGGTGATACACAGAGATGAAACAAACCCTCCTACATAAGCTGTGTATCTGCAGGTTTAATTTCTCTACACCTGAAAAAACTCCAGAATGTATAAAGCTTGCCTCAGCTGTTAACCTCCCTGGCGGTCTTCCCGTGTGTGGCACGGGGTGAGATTTTAAAGCTAAGATCGGTAACCCTGTGCCACACACGCGCTTACCTCGCTGGATGCAGAAAAAAGTTTACTTACCTTTTCTCTGCGATCCAGCGATGAATCCCCGCAGTACACGGCGGGCGGATGTCCGCCTGATGCTGTGTGTTCCGCCGATTCCCTTCCCTGCGAGCGTCGCGACGTAGGGGGGGGAACGGCGCCAAATTTAAAAATGTAAACAAACACTATACATACAGTACACTGTAATCTTATAGATTACAGTACTGTATGTAAAAAATACACACCCCCCATGTCCCTAGTGGTCTGCCCTGTACACTACATGTCCTTTTATATAATAAAAACTGTTCTTTCTCCCTGCAAACTGTAGATTGCCCATAGCAACCAAAAGTGTCCCTTTATGGCAAAAATTGTTTTAGAGCAGCTAAAAAACAGCGATAATAAATCAGAATCACTTGCAGAATTTAGCGATAGCGATTTATGGGGAAATTCGTCATAAAAAAAAAAAAATAATGACAGCAAAAATTCTGCAACTGAGCAAATTTCAGTGATTTTGATTTGATTACATTATTGAATAATTTTTACTATAATTATATTATTATTTGTTATAATTTTTTAGAATTATTTATTATATTATAATTTTTAATAAGAAAAAAAAAAAAAAATCATACCCAGGATGCCTATTAGACTCTTGTTTGGATAGATTTCAGTGAGTTATTCCTAAGAATTACAAGCCTACAGTATAAAACGCCAAATTCTCTTGCAAATAATGGTACCGCTTTTAGCACCTAAAATCTGAAAGAATCATACCGCCAGGGAGGTTAAAACACTTGGGGCAGAGAGCTGAAATTAAACACTGCAGAGATCATTGAGAATAGCTATGAGAGCGGATTGGAGGGAAGGGACACCCCCCCCCCCTTTCACACAGCACACAGGAACAGAGTTGAAGCTGTCAATCACAGGCTGTGTACAGGATATTCCTCTCCTTTTTTCTCTTGGTGTCAGGTAAAACTTGTCAGAAGTGACTCACACAGATAGCAGAGGAATAGGGAAGCAGAGAAAAATTACACCTGGTGCTCTGGATTGCAACAGGTAAACACTTTAGAGGGATGTGTTTTGTTCATATTTTATGTCAGAGATTTACAATCACTTTAAAGCAGACAACTCTGAAAAAAAATGCACCCCCTTGATGTTACCTATTTAAAAATAAAATCTCTTAACCTTTCAATTCATCCAGTTTGCTGATACTTCCAGTTGTGAGCTAAAACAAGTAACTAGTTCTGTGTGACGCAGAGGCATTACCACTGCTTGAAAAGAATCTAAACTTAAATAACAAATGTGTTATACTTACCTACTCTGTACAATGGTTTTGCACAGAGCAGCCCTGATCCTCCTTTTCTCGATTCCACCACCAGGGCTCCTGGCTTGTGCTCTTCTCCAATTGTCCCTATAACAAGCTGCTTGCTATGGGGTCACTTGTACATGTTCACACCTAAGCCCCTCTGTGTGTGCATAAGACACACAAAACCTGGATTGGCACTGCCCTCCACTCCCTCCTCACTGGCTGTGATCAACAGTAGCGAGGGCCAATAAGAAAGCAGGGCCCAGTAGAGCAGCTGCTCTTGTGCATATCACTGAGTCATAGTCTGCCTTGAATAAGTATTGGAGGGAACTAAATAATGAAGGTTTATTACCTTCATGCATAGAACATCTTAAGGCCGAGTACACACGACCAAATAGATTTGTTCAAATCGGTCGGGCCGACCGATTTGAACAAATTTGTCTGCTGCCATTTTGGTTTGATCGCGTGTACATACGATCAAACCAAAATCCCCGCCAGCAGACAGCGCGCTGACGCCGCCACGTCACCGCACCAGGAAGTAAAACACTTCCGCGCATGCGTCGAAACCATTCGACGCGTGTGCGAGAAGACATGTCTGCTGGTTAGCGTACTAACCAGCAGACATGTCGGGCGGACGGGTTCCCAGCCGACAGATTGGAAAGCATGCTTTCCAATCTGTCGGCTGGCCAAATCCATCGGCTCGCCCCTACACACGATTAAATCTGTCTGCTGGGACGGTCGGGCCGACTGTTTCCAGCAGATAGATTTGATCGTGTGTACGCGGCCTTAGACTTTCCTTTTTGGAAAAACAGACAAGAGTGCTTCAGAAAATAGAAATGGACTTCAGTATGAGATCTGTAAGTATGCTCGTAAATGAAAAATACAGTATATTTGCTGTTTTTGTGACATGCTACCTACATCCAGAAACAAATATTTCATTTTTGAGTAGTTGCAAGCAAGCTGAATCACCTTCTGATTACTTGCATCCCAGAAGCTCCAGTGACAACACATGCCTACTAGAATTTCCAGCAGCACTTTTATACAATGTATTCCCCATAATTTTTAATGTAACAAAACAGTTAGAGATTCCAGATACACAAGGCTGACAATCTTGTTATCAGCCTTACTAGAGACAGCAAAGACACAAATAACTGCAGGGGAATTTCACCACTGGAGGCTTCTGGAAAAGGAAACCAGCGGCTATTCAAACCACCGAAAAGTAAAACTTGAGTTGTATAAAGTACTAAATCAACTAATATTGATAAATAAAGTGCTTGATGCACAAACATATTTCATTAACTCATATAGTGATAAAACTAGTCATATTTGATAAAGCTAAGCTAATAATATAAAATGAATCTAAAAGTTGAAATGATGCTACACAATGAAAATGATATATAACATAACCAACTTATGAAATGATTCTTAGAGGCAGATATACCCGCATAAGTAACCTTTATAGAAAAAGAAAAAGACATGAGAAGCCACTTATGTTTCTATCTAGAGAGTAGAAAGAGATCTAAGCTAGTAAGGATAAATATCACCAGTGCTGTCTCAAAGAGATAAGAAACCCAACAGTGAATTATTCAACTGTTTCACACCTATAATTGACATTTTGGAAATGGATAGATCAGGAATCAGCTCTGAGAAATATGTGGCCCTTAACCATCTTTAACCATAAACTAAACATATGTGTCCCACACCTTTTTGCCTACCATAATGTTGAAATATGCACACATGATGAAACATAGGTGCCCAATTTCCACAATTTTCTACTTTGACTTAAAATATGCAATTGTGTTGCGCGATCGTGATGACACCTTTGTTTCCAATATAGCTTGTTCATTTTCATTTTGTTGAAGAAATAGTAAAAAAAATTGTGTTTCCCACTGACAAAGGAATATTACATGCCATGGGGAAAACAAAGTGGCATACATTTCCTTTCTACAAGTTTTTAGAATAATCATAAAGGAATATTGGGTGTCATATTTTAGTATATCCTTTTACAACACACTTCTGCTTACATAATGTATTTATTATGGATTTATTCTTTATTACTAAAGTTTTCTGACACTGAGCTTCCCATCTAATTTATTTGCATAGTATCTGCAAAAGCAGCAGCAGTGGTATTCATATTGTAGAACACATATTTAACCTTTTATTCGGTATGACAAAAACACACAATATTTGTGTGTATGCAGGTGGTTTGATGAATGTGTCTCTTTACCCTTTAAATTCTGTATATGATTTACAAATAAAAAGGCCAGTTCTATTGTATGGATATGGAAAAGGCCAAAAGCAGTGAAACAGTACAATGTGTAGAACAGTAAAACCAAGAGATGTAGTGTCCACATTTAAGTATAATAGTTTTAGTCTCTTTAAATCTAAACTGGCCATCTAGAGTCATACTTTCTATTGGAATAATTGCAAAATTTAGAAGTTCAATAAACCAACTCTTACAAATAGATATACATCCATTAAGCATCTATACAACCATGTAATGATGACTAAAGGTGCTCATTCAGCACAATGCTTATAAGTCGGAATTCTTAAAGAGCTGTCCATTCAGCACCATGCTGCAAAGCAGTCTGTCTTTATGAAGCTGTCCATTCAGGATCAAGCTGCAAGGCAACTAGTTTTTATGAAGCTGTGCATTTAGGAACATGCTGCAAAGTAGCCAGGCTGTATAGAGCGGTCTATTCAGCAACATGCTGCAAGACAGCCAGTCATTATAGAGCTGTCTAATGAGCCAACATAGTGCAAGGTAGCCAGTCTTTATAGAGCTGTCTAATAGGCAGCATGCTGCAATGTAGCCAGTCTTTATGGAGTTGTAAATTCAGCACTTTGCTAAAAGGCAACCAGTCTTTATGGACTAGTCCATTCAACACCATGCTGCGGGGGAGCCAGTCTTAATGGAGTTGTCAATTCAGCACTATGCTATAAGGCAACCAGTCTTTATAAGGCTGTTCACTCCCTTCAACAAGGGAGCCAGTCTTGACGGTGTTGTCCAATCAGGGCAATCCTACAAAGCAATCAGTCTTTATAAAGCTGTTTATTCAGCACTATACTAAAAGGCAGCCAGTCTGTATTGAGCTGTCCATTCAACACCATACTAAAAGGTAGCCAGTCTTTATGGAACTGCGCTTTTGACAGATAGGGTTGATTAACTTAGGGCAAATAGACTGTGCACTTTGCAAGATGCAGTTGCCCTCTGCAAAAGCAGTTGTTCCAGAGTATAGTAAATTAGGTGAGGCCTCACTATGCAAAGAGTACCCAATCACATGCAAGGAAAAAATAAAATGTACATAATGCACATAATTGGATGATTTAAGTCAGCAGAGCTTCTGCTCATTTACTAAGCTCTGAACCAACTGCACTTGCAGAGTGCAAGTGCAAAGTGCACAGACTTTCTCCCTTTACTAAATCAACCCCATAGTCTTTATGGAGTTCTCCAATCAGGACCATACTACAAGACAATCAGTCTTCAGGAAGCTGTCCATTCTACACTATGCTAAAGAGCAACCAGTCTTTATGGAACTGTTTATTTAACAGATAACTCTGTGGAGTTGGCCTTTCAGCACCATGGTATAAGGTGGCCAGTCTTTATGGAGTTGTTCATTGAACAGATAGTCTTTATAAAGTGGTCCATTCAGCACAATGCTAAATAGCAGTCAGTTAGTATAGAGTTGTCCATTCAAAACTACCCTGCAAGCTCCCCAGTCTTTATGAAGTTGCCAACTGAACACATATACGTCTTTATGGAGCTGTACATTCAGCACCATGCTACAAATCAGCCAGTGGAGCTGTACATTCAGCACCATGCTAGAAATCAGCCAGTGGAGCTGTACACTCAGCACCATGCTGCAAATCAGCCAGTGGAGCTGTACACTCAGCATCATGTAAAAATCAGCCAGTGGAGCTGTACAGTCAGCACCTTGCTGCAAATCAGCCAGTGGAGCTGTACATTCAGCACCATGCTACAAATCACCCCGTGGAGTTGTACATTCAGCACCATGCTGCAAATCACCCAGTGGAGCTGTACATTTAGCACCATGCTGCAAATCAGCCAGTGGAGCTGTGCACCACTCAGCAACATGCTACAAATCAGCCAGTGGAGCTGTACACTCAGCACCATGCTACAAATCAGCCAGTGGAGCTGTGCACTCAGCACCATGCTACTAATCAGCCAGTGGAGCTGTACACTCAGCACCATGCTACAAATCAGCCAGTGGAGCTGTGCACTCAGCACCATGCTACTAATCAGCCAGTGGAGCTGTACACTCAGCACCATGCTACAAATCAGCCAGTGGAGCTGTACACTCAGCACCATGCTACTAATCAGCCAGTGGAGCTGTACATTCAGCACCATGCTGCAAATCAGCCAGTGGGGCTGTACACTCAGTAACATGCTACAAATCAGCCAGTGGAGCTGTATACTCAGCACAATGCTACAAATCAGCCAGTGGAGCTGTATACTCAGCACCATAATGCAAATCGTGGAGTACATTCCAGTGGAAGCATGCTATATTCAGCTACCACCAGTGCTAGCAAATGCACGCCAGTGGAGCTGTACATTCAGCACCTATGCAAATCAGCCAGTGAAGGTTAGCTGCCTGCTCTCACGTGGAGCTGTGTCCCTATTCAGCAGCTGCCCGGATGCCGCAAAGTCTTTATGTAATTGTCTATAGCACGGTTCGTCTGTATGGAGCTGTCCGTTCAGCACCACGCCGCAAGTCAGTATGGAGCTGTCCATAGCACGGTTGGCCTGTGCGGAGCTGTCCTTTCAGCACCACGCTGTAGGTCTATATAGAGCTGTCCATAGTACAGTCACTCTGTATGGAGCTGTCTATTCAGCACCACGCCGCACGTCTGTATGGATTCCTCCGCACCATGCTCTCAGGGAATCATACACAGACGTTATCCCTACATGACACTTCAATTACTTACTTTGTTCCAAAGGTTAAACTTAAAATTGGTTGCTACAGGCAACTACTCTAACTCCCTTTACACCATTGTTTAAATAATCCTCTTTGGATCCCTTCCCACCTAATGCCAGTTATAGGGATCACCACCCTAGGGACAGGGACTCCACACCGGCCTGCATGTGACCGAAAATCCATTCCCTTCTTACACTCCATCATACAATGACTTATCTGCCTCCATATAGGTAAATAAAAGGGTAGCTGAGACATGTAGTCTATAGACATGGAAAGGTATGTCGGCTTTGGAAATGAAGTGACAAGCAGAAATCATGGCTGTAGATAATGCATGATGCAACCAGGAGCAGCTGCATTTGTGTGTAACTTGTGATACGAATGTGCTGTGTGTGTGTCAGGAACTTGTGCAGCGATTGTGCTGTGTGTGTCAGGAACTTGTGCGGCGATTGTGCTGTGTGTGTCAGGAACTTGTGCGGCGAATGTGCTGTGTGTGTCAGGAACTTGTGCGGCGAATGTGCTGTGTGTGTCAGGAACTTGTGCGGCGATTGTGCTGTGTGTGTCAGGAACTTGTGCGGCGAATGTGCTGTGTGTGTCAGGAACTTGTGCGGCGAATGTGCTGTGTGTGTCAGGAACTTGTGCGGGCGATTGTTCTGTGTGTGTCAGGAACTTGTGTGGTGATTGTGCTGTGTGTGTCAGGAACTTGTGCGGCGAATGTGCTGTGTGTGTCACGAACTTGTGCGGGGAATGTGCTGTGTGTGTCAGGAACTTGAGCGGCGAATGTGCTGTGTGTCAGGAATTTGAGCGGCACATGTGCTGTGTGTCAGGAATTTGAGCGGCGCATGTGCTGTGTGTCAGGAATTTAAGCGGCGAATGAGCTGTGTGTCAGGAATTTGTGTAGCGAATGTGTTGTGTGTGTCAGGAACGTGTGCAGCGAATGTGCTGTGTGTTTCAGGAACTTGTGCAGTGAATGTGATGTGTGTGTCAGGAACTTGTGCAGCGAATGTGCTGTGTGTCAGGAACATGTGCAGTGAATGTGATGTGTGTGTCAGGAACTTGTGCAACGAATGTGCTGTGGGTGTCAGGAACTTGTGCAGCGAATGTGCTGTGTGTGTCAGGAACTTGTGCGGCGATTGTGCTGTGTGTGTCAGGAACTTATGCAACGAATGTGCTGTGTGTCAGGAACATGTGCAGTGAATGTGATGTGTGTGTCAGGAACTTGTGCGGCGATTGTGCTGTGTGTGTCAGGAACTTGTGCGGCGATTGTGCTGTGTGTGTCAGGAACTTGTGCAACGAATGTGCTGTGTGTCAGGAACTTGTGCAACGAATGTGCTGTGTGTCAGGAACATGTGCAGTGAATGTGATGTGTGTGTCAGGAACTTGTGCAACGAATGTGCTGTGGGTGTCAGGAACTTGTGCAGCGAATGTGCTGTGTGTGTCAGGAACTTGTGCAGTGAATGTGATGTGTGTGTCAGGAACTTGTGCAGCGAATGTGCTGTGTGTCAGGATATGCCATCTGCTGGCCCGGGACACGTGTGCTCTTAGCCGGCGATGGTGTCATTCATGTGCACACCATGACACCCAGCCATCCACATCCTAGACAGAGGCAAGGATGCCGTTGGGCTGTGTGCAGGCATTGCCATTGCAGAACATAAGGGCCACAGGAAAAAATACTGCAGTGTATATGAGCGGGTTATCTATCCGACACACTTCTCTAGGAGAAGCCTACACATAGTCACTGCAAAACTCAGCCTGAGCCCCCCAGCCAGCATTACTGATCACTACAAGAGAAGGCAATAATGAAATAACAGCAGAGCGCAGAGCATGCAGGACTGTGCCCACCTACCACACCCGCAATCCTCACACCTTGTGTACACAGGAGGGGGGTCCCCAGCCCCGAACTCGTGCAGGATCGTCTCCCCAGCAGCAGCAGCACCACCTTCCAGGATCAGACCCCCATCCGCTGCACATACAATGAAACGGGTGGGGCTGGGGAGGGAAAGTGATGACACCTTGTGATTCTCTGTAGCCGCACTGATGGTGCTGGGGGGTCATGGTGTGAAGACCCCCCCCCCCTCTTCTCCCCAGGGCACTGGCAGGTGTATGTCAGGAGGGCTTTCACCATGATCACCTTTCTTAAAGATGGAAGGAAGGGTAAGAAAAGGGATGGAGGGGGCACTGAATTTAAAAGCAGGGGGGACTCCCTAAAAGGATAGCACCCCACTAGGAACCCCCAAGTATGGGGGGGATGATGGTGATTATGATGATGGCATTTCAGCAGGGACAGGGTTAAACAGCAAAGGTTGGGGGGCAGCACAGGTGATCCACTTGAGTAGCTACTTAGTGACCCCCCAGATCCCATGATGAGCCCCATGCCCAATACAGCGGTGCCCCCGAGGTGCCCGGGAATCAGGGCTGCAGTGTGGAGCTCCCTACTAAACTATGAACCGGGCCGGTTATAGTCGGGGCAGCCAGCGGAGGAGTTGAGGGCAGAATCGCCTCTGCGGCAAAGAGCCGGTGCCTGAGTCTACCCTCCCCCCATCCCGGGCCCCGAGCACCAGCAAGCCAGCACTCTACTCCAGCGGAGTCCCAGCCTCAGCCTGTCCCAGGTCTTCCCCAGCGCACACCCTGACTCTGCTAAATCATTCTCCCCCACCCGGCATCACATCCCAGGGACACTTACTTGCTTGGCTCTAGCGGGAGTCCCTGCAGGCGCCGCCGGACTGCAGAGGTGGGGAGGCTGCAGCAGGAGGAACTGCGGCCGTCGCCATCTTGGAGCCTCCGCAGCGCGCGCCGGTATTATGCCAAACAGGGCATCCCCTGCATCCTTCCAGGCGTGCCCGTGCCGGCCGCTGGGAGGTAACGACGAGGGCTGTGCTCTCAGTGGAGGAGCCGCTCACTTACAGAGTTGCCAGCAGAGCTGCCGGTGCACTAAATCTTCAGCCACACACCACAAGGTTACCCCTCATAGGTCTCACCTACATACATAGCCATATCCTCCTGCACCATGGATTAACCCTTCCATTACTCGTGGAACACTTTCACTACTTACTACCAATATAAATATATATAAAACATAAATGTATGCAATTGCTAAAAAAGCTAAAACTACCTGTGTCCATCTGATACATATGTCCATGGTGGGGGATCTTCTGGACACACTAGGAACTGAGGAAGTGGCTACAAATGTCTTCAACTTGGCAGAACAAGTGCAGCTAGATACTAGATATAGTATGACCAACATAAACCTGATGAACCTTCACAGACATACTGTATGTCCATGGTGGGGGATCTTCTGGACACTCTAAGAACTGAGTAAGTGGCTTAAAATCTCTTTAACTTGACAGAATAAGTTGAGCTGACTAATAAGTCAAACATGTGACCATACCTCCCAACCATCCCGGATTCCGCGGGACTTTCCCGAAATTTGAGGTAAGTCCCGCAATCAGGGCTGGAGTCCCACAACCCAGGGCTGGAACAAGTTCCAGCCCTGGGCTTCACTCCATAGCGGGATCTTCAATGTATGTTCTCACACACAGCACCAAGTGAGGATTTTTGGGAGAATATCTGGCTGGCAATCTCTGCTCTTCCCCCCCTCCTCAATGTAGTCACCGGTTGTTAGGACCGCCGGCGTCCCAGCAACTTTGCAGGCCACCTCTCAGCCCCACCCCCTTTCGGCTCCTGATCCTACCTCTCAGTGGTCCCCATCACGGCTCTCAGCAGTCCCCATCACGTCTATCAGGAGCCCCGATCCCATCTGCCAGTGGCCCAGATCCCGCACGCATCTCAAGTCAACTGCCCTGATTCTCACTGTAACTGCTCCTCAAACTAAGGTAAGAGGAACTGAACTTTCTTTCTCACACGGAAGCACTCCACGTGCTTCTGTGTGTTAGCGCCAGGCATTCAGGGGGGACATGGCCCACATTTGCTGGTGGGTGCCCTAAATCCTATCGCCACAACTGCCAGCATTGCTGCCTTCGCATTGGGGATGCCGGAGGTGTCTTTCCCTGCCTGTCAGGACTGTAAGTGCAATGGGGGAGGCAGCTGGGGGCAACGTTCAGAGGGACGCAGAAAGTCCTGTGCGGGTAAGACTGTGGGACAGTGAGTGCTGCGGTAAGGACACGTTAGGCTAGGGAACATGTGCGCCTTATGTCCTGTCTGTATACAATGACTGCGGGTGAGAGGACTGAAGTCCTCAGTCACTGAAGAGTGCTCGTAGGACTTGTCAGCACGGGAGCAGTTCTCATTGTTTCCTAATACAGTACACCCTGGGCGGACTGACCATTGAGACACTCGGGCACTGCCCGAGGGCCCCGTGCCACTAGGGGGCCCCATCAGGGTTGCCAGGCTCAGTAAAACCAGGGATAGTATGTAAAAATCTGTGGGGTTTTTTACATCTGTCCCTGAAATGTCCGAAACCGACATGCTTTTGATGTAAACACCCTGACATTTTAGCTGCCCCGCCTCTGCACTGCCTCCTGGCATGGTGGCCATGTGTAAGCCCGGGGGCTCCATAATCTTCTATTGCCCAGGGGCCCCATGAGTTGTCAGTCCGCCCCTGAGTACACCTCTCCCTGTGCATGGCATCTTCTGGTGGGCGTATCCCTTCTAGCAACAGGTGATCATCCTGCACGGACCTGGGTAATAGCAGGTAAGTGGCTTCTCTCATTCCTGTGCTGTCATCATCCCTGTGTATTGGGTTTGGGTGTGTGTATGCTTAGCTGTACACACAGATCCCCAGCTCTTCTTCTGCTCTATCTCCATGGGCGAGTCGGGGAGGGTCGTAGCTTTCCTGGATTCCTCCTACCTTTGCAGGCAGGCTTGCTCAAAACTTTGTGTTGTCACTCCTTGCTTGCAACACAAGGGGGTTCTGCTTCACAGGATCAGCCAAGTATTCTGGAGACCCCCCCCCCCTCCCCACCCTTAGCTAAGCTGGAATCAGTTTATTTTCTTTAATTGAACTTGGTATTAGAGAAGGCTTTGATTCTGGGTGTGTTGTCAGCATGTGGACTTGGGCTCTATTACTCTATTTCTCTGTCTCTCTTCCTTGGCTCTTAGTGGCTGAGCTTCAAATAGACCTTGTCTCTTTTTCTTCCCAGATCTCCAGCACTTCTCCACTACTTCAGAAAACTTTTATGCAAAGGCATTAGAGTTGGACTCGAATAGTCTCTAGGTTCTCCTGCAGCTTCAATTATTTATGACCCTCTTCTGTTATCCTAACCCTTCCCAGGCCAGTCGGTTCTTTAAGCAGTGACTTAAAACATTAACATGTTCAGGTTTTGCTGTAAATCTATGTCACCTTGGTTTGGTTACATTCTGTGCAGGTGGGGGTGCTGGGCTATGGGCAACAGGAATATAGGGGGCACATAAGTAAGAGAGAAAGGGGGAATTGGTGGGAGAGCTGGGGGTATTAGTAACGGCGATGGGGGAATTTGTAAGAGAGCCAGGGGGAATTGGTGAGAAAGCTAGGGTGGGGGCATTGGTGAGAGAGCTGGGGGGTGCATTTGTGAGACATCTGGGTTCTACCCCCTTAAGATTCTACATGCATTAAGATTTTGGCAACACCCACAGTTTGCTGTAATGCGTGCCGCAGCTCACTTACTACTCCCTCATTTGTCCCTCATTCTGAAGTTCAAAAGTTGGGACTGGAGGTATGCATGTGACTAACTACTACTAGATATAGTATGAGCCACATAAACCGGATGAACTTTCACAGACATACTGTATGTCCATGGTGGGGGATCTTCTGGACACTCTAAGAACTGAGAACATAGCTACACATCTCTTTAATTTGGCAGAACAAGACCAGCTGACTAATAAGTCAACCATGTGACTAAGTACTACTAGATATACAGTGACCCACATAACCGAGATGAACCTTCACAGACATACTGTATGCCCATGGTGGGGGATCTTCTGGACACTCTAGGAACTGAGGAAGTGGCTACACATGTCTTTAACTTGGCAGAACAAGTCCAGCTGGCTAATAAGCCCACCATGAGACCAACTACTACTAGATAAACAGTACAATGACCCACATAAACCAGATGAACCTTCACAGACATATGTCCATCAAATCCAGCCACCTTGGGCCACAGGAAAGCCAACCATGCTGGAGAACTATTGGCAATGTTGCCTCACAAAAGTAAAACATATTCCTTCTTGACCACGTATAACCATTTAGATCAAAATCACCAACAAAATATTGCCATACTATAAGTTTGGATGCAAGTAGCAAGAGAGTAAGCCAGTCAAGCCTTTTTCAACCAGGGTGCCCAGGGACCTTGGGGTGCCTTGAGGATTCTTCAGGGGTGCCTAAAAATTGATCAAAACATGTATACAAGCTAGCAGGTGGATGAAGCCTGCCTTTTAATTACACAATGCCACAGGTTTTCATTATGCACAACAACAACAAATTAAGTCATCAGTTGATAAGGAGGATGTCTGTCCCCTCCACAGCATCCTTGTTTGACCCTCCTGTGCCCCTTTCTCTCAACACTGGGGTCACATTAGCTGACTGATAGAGATAAATTTAGGGAAAAGAGAAACATTGGAATACTAGTCAGTACCAGTAGGCAAAGGTGTATTTGCTTTGGAAGAAAAACCTCACCTCTAACATTGGGTGTCTTACGTGTGGATGTTGCTGCATCATGTAAAACTATCAGAATATTGTTTTTACATTTTAGAATGGGGTGGCTCGAGACTGTCCATAATTTTAAAAGGTACCTTGAGATTGTCTATCATTTTTTTTTATTTAACTATTTTATTGAGAACAAAAAAGAGTGGTACAAAAAGTGGTGTCATATGTAAAGAAAATGCATAAAGCCCTTTACACACGGACAGGAATCTCGTCAGAAAAAAAACATTGGTTTTCCTGACGAGATTCCTGGCAAGCTTTCTTGCTCACCAAGTGTACACACACACGCGGTGACATCATCGACTACAACAAGCATGCGCTTGTCACATTCGATGCTTTTGTCGCACATGCGTCAAAGTCTCATGGAGCATGCGCAGGCTTACTGGGGCCAGGTAAGCATACACACGCTCTGGTTTCTCAGCAGGAAAACACTAACCAGAATCCGACAAGAAAAATAGAGAGCAGGTTCTCTATTTTTCTCATCGAGATTCCCGGCAGTTTTCCTGACGAGAAACCATACACACGCACGGTTTTCTCCGCAAAAAGCTCTCCCAGCAGCTTTCTTGCCAAGAAAACAGTGCGTGTGTACGAGGCCTGACATAAGGTTTACAGGTAAGAAAAATTATGTCAATCCGTACAATATGCGATAGACGTACATTGCTTTGGATAACTAATAAGCTAACAGTAGTATCCTTGAATTCAATAAACAACTTAAGTTTATAATTTCAAAGGGTGCCTTGACTAAAAAAAAGTTGAGAAACACTGAGCGAGTCCATTAGAGGTGTAGCTTAAAGAGGAAGTAAAGGCACCAAAAAAAAAACACCCTGCAAGACAAAGGCATAATGAGCTAATATGCATAGCATACTAGCTCATTATCTAATATTCACCTCCGATCGAAGCCCCGCAGCCATCCTCGTACAGCGCTCGGGCGGCCGACACCTTTCCCGGAGGTTACTTCCGGGTATCGCGGCTCCGGCGCTGTGATTGGCCGGAGCCGCGTGGGAGCTGCCAGTCACGGCACGGCCTCCCTTTGGAACGGCACGATTGCCATTATTAAAGTGCACCTGCGCCTGTGATTTTAGTAAATATCTCCTAAGCCATGGAGGTTTAGAAGATATTTCAACCACCTACAGGTAAGCCTTAATCTAGGCTTACCTGTAGGTTAAAGTGGTTGTAAAGGGTTTACAACCACTTTAACCACTTCCAGACCGCGCACTGTATATATACGTTGGCACTTTAAAGATGGATATCGCTGTTATGCCAGCAGCTAGCTGGTAATATAGCACAGGGGGCTAATGCTCTGTTGCAGCAGTCCTTTGCAGCAGTCTATGATTGCCTGTGTCCCAAGGGTTGCAGGTTCGATCCTGGCGGGGGTGCACCCAGCCTTCCATCATTCCGAGGTCGGTAAAATGAGTACCATTGAGTTGGGTAATAATGACAACCATTATCAGCGCTTAGACGCAGCGGCTGCGCTGCAATTGGCTCTATATAAGTGTAAACATTATTATTATTATTATAACCCAGGTATCCATCTCTTCAGCAGGAGGTCCGGTTTACGATAATGATGATATCTTTGACCCCAGATCTCATATTTAAGAAGACCTGTCATGCTTTTTTTGCATTACAAGGGATGTTTACATTCCTTTTAATAGGAATCAAAGTGACACAATTTTTTTTTTAAAGAACAGTGTAAAAACAAAAGAAATACGATTTTTTATTTTTTTTGTTTTAAATGTGTCCTGTCCTGACGAGCTCACATGCAGAAGTGAACGCATACACGAGCAGCGCCCACCTAAGAAAACAGTGTTCAAACCACGCGATCAGTAGATTAGGCTAACTTTACTGTTGTCTTCTTTTTTATTTCTAAAATGTGTATTTTTTCCAAAAAGAGTGTGTAAGACCGCTGCGCAAATACGATTGCATTTAAAATTAGTAAAAGGGCAGCTCTGTACAGAGGCTCCTGCTCATTCATAATTGTGTTTCCCTTAAATATTATTTATATGCTGCACCTAATATGAAAATACTGTATATCGGATGCTATGTCACTTTAACATGCTACATTGCCATTAGTATTTTTCTAATCAAAAGCTATTTTCTCTAATATTTACAGAATTTGCCACCATAAATAACCAATACGGCTAATAAATAACTTATTGGTGGATAATTGTAATTAATTATATTATTAATTATTAATTGCTGTGTTATTCCATATTTCCTCTTGCACAGGGACAGTTAAGTCAGTAGGTGAATCACAGTCCACAGGTCAATAACCTTGTTTGACTATATATTAGTAGACAATGGAGACAGTTAGAGTTGAAATTGCAGGCTTAGTTGATGAAGTTTTACAAAAAAGTCAATAATTGCATATCTTTGGGAGCACTACTTGGACTTTTTAGACTGGACTTTGTGTGGGGAAAAATTAATTCATTTTAAACTGCTGATGGTTTAGATCAGGGGTCTCCAAACTGCGGCCCTGGGGCCAGATGTGGCCCTTTGCTTTCCCTAATGTGGCCATTGGGGCACTATTCCATCCAATTTAAAATGGGGCATAATACTTGTTGACACCAATGGGGCACTATTCCTCCAACTGACACCATCAATTCTTTCCATTAACACCAACAATGGGGCACTCGTCGTTCCACTGTCACCAAAGATATGGTATTATTTACTCCCACTGGACATTTTTTTACTCCCAATGGCCTTAGTTTGGCCCTCCTAAAGTTTAAAGGACCGTGAACTGGCCCTTTGTTTAGAAAGTTTGGAGACCCCTGGTTTAGATAATGCAGGTACCACTATGTCTACATGCTTGGGGAATGGAAATATTTAGTGCCCTTTCACATGTACGGATCCCATGAGGATCCGTACCTTTCTCATCTGCTTGCTCAGCGGGGATCGCTCCGTTGATCCCCGCTGAGCCGGGACTGTGCAGGGACCGCCCTGTCAGATCTCTGCTCTCCTCTATGGGGTGATCGGATGAACACGGACCGTCTGTCTGTGTTCACCCGATCCGATCCGCAGACAGATGGAAAAAATAGGATTTTACTCCATCTTCAGAATCGGAGCATAGCGGACACCGATGAGATCGGGTGTCAGCGGATGTTCATCTGCTAACACTCGCTATCCCATAGGGATACATGTATGTCCGTATTTCATCTGAAAATGGATGGATGAAATACGGTCCGCTGGTGTGAAAGGACCCTTAGTTTAATATATGGGTGCTTAATTTATCCACCAAAAGAGTTAAAATGTATCTGCCAAAAGAGTTGCATTTCCATCCAACCAGTTTTGAGTTAATGCCCTGTTTGGTTGGACAGATGAACAGATTTTTCTCTTCTGCAGTTATGTAACACTTAGGCCCCTTTCACGCAATCCTCATCAGAGAATCTGTCCACTGATCCCCTGCTGAGCTGAGCAGAGCTGCTGGATTACAGGAGGTCCGTGTCCACTCCAGTTGTGCAGAGCAGACACAGTCCCCTCTGGTCTATGGGCAGTCTGATGTAAATAGACCGGCTATCTATTCACACTTAATTGCCCTCTGATCTTGGATCCCTCTTTCATTTGTTTTTGCTGGATCAGATTGGAGGTGTCCAAGTGTAAAACAAACATAAGTCTGTTTGTATCTGATTACCCATAGAGGAGAATGGAGGGTCCAATCGGGTCCGCCTGAAAAACGTACAAGCTGCCCTGATCAGACGGCCTTATAGGTCTGTGACAAAACAATAAAAGATAACCCAAAAGACTGATGAACGCATCTTTCTATCATGCTGGTCTTACACGATCGTTTTTCGGCATGAAAAAAACAACGTTTTTAAAAAATGTCATTTAAAGCGATCGTGTGTGGGCTTCACATTATTTTTCGGGTTCTGAAAAACGACAAAAAAAAAAGCGTGAATCGTCTTTTACTAACACAAAATCAGCTAAAGCAGCCCCAAGGGTGGCTTCATCCGCATAGAACTTCCCCTTTATAGTGCCGTCGTACGTGTTGTACGTCACCACGATTTGCTAGAGCATTTTTTTTTAACGATCGTGTGTAGGCAACGTTGTTTTAATGATGAAGTTGGAAAACGTTGTTTTTTCAAGAGGCTCAAAAACTTTTTTTTTTGTTTTTTTACATGCCGAAAATCGATCGTGTGTATGTGGCATAATGGTTAAAAAAAAAATGAATTATGTGGTAATGAATAGAGGGCTGCATTCATTTGGGCCTGTATATCAGCCTTCAGCTTAGCTTTACCATACCCAGTTGCCAGTTGCCCTGTAACTTTTTATTGCATTTATTTACATTTAGCAAATGAATCCAAAGACAAGAAACTGTGTTAAAATGTGGTGCATTAAGCTCCAGGAGAGGCGATTAATCAGAACTGCAATCTAGGATTTCTGTGCTGTGTTTTGCAACAAAAGAGTCCATCCCTCATGAGATTTCATGCAAAAAAAATATATAGTACTAATTATATTATTGAGAATTTTGTATAGTGTCCTGCATTGCAAGAAAAACCCTAAATCATAGAAAAAGTCATATACGAGAGTAGGGGTATCTCAGGGCATAGTGTGTGCATCACAAAGGATGGCACAGCAAAAATATTTGTAAGTAATGTCATATAGGATAGGGGACGCTGTGTGAGTCGAGGGATGCCATAAATCATGTGGTAGTGACAAGAACCATAAATGCATGGTTAAAATAGATGCCAAACACCAGGGATGCCAGATATATAAGGTATGAGATGCCATCAGTGATAGGGGATCCCATATATAATATGTAGATGCCATAAATCAAGGTGCATACCAGATATCCCAGGAGGGAAAGAAACCATATTTCATGGGGATTGCTATAAATCAAAGGAATTCCATGTAAAATGAGGATGTCCTATATCACAGGCCCTTGTAGATAGCACAGCACAAGGCAGATATCAAACGAGTTTAACATTTCAATTGAAATTTCCACAATACAGAAATTGGTGATCCTTTTCCCCTTTTGATACGTGTAATTTATTTATTCCAGGTATTTATATGTATGTATTTATCACTGATAATTTAAGCAGCAATTTACATACTGTACAATAACATCAGCCCCCCTAATAAGTTTGTATTCTAAGGTTCCTGGCGTGTGGAAACCAGAGCACCCATAGGAAACCCTCCCAAGCACAGGGAAAACATGCTGATAATGTTCTGACTGGGATTTTAACTGGGGACCCCAGTGCTGCAAGGCAGAAGTGATAATCAATATCCAAAGAAAGAGTCATTTTTTTCTAATTTATGGAACCCCTTGCATTTTACATAGCTCTATGATAACTAATTTACCATAATAATGCACAGTATAGCATTCTCCTGTTGTTCATAGATTATATAATCTCAGATTATATAATCTCTGTCACCAGTGCTGTTTAACATATATCTTCGTCCTCTCTTTGAGATTATCAGCAGCCAAAAACTGCTCTACCACTCATATGCAGATGACACGCAACTGTATTTCCGCATCTGCAACAGTCAGGATCACCACCTCAATCTAGAGACATGTTTCTCTTTGATAGAGGACTGGATGACAAAGAGTTATCTTAAACTCAATGGAGCGAAAACAGAACTTCTCCTGTTTCACGCCAAGCGCAGGAATCAACTTTCAACAGCGTGGACCCCCCCGCCTATTTTGGGCAAGCTCATCACCCCTAGCGCCAAAGTCAAAAGCCTAGGGGTCATTTTTGACTCCTTTATGACAATGGACGCACAAATAGGGTCAGTAGTCAGCGGATCTCACCATCTACTGCGCCTACTACGCAGACTCACTCCGTTCATCCCAAAAGATGATTTAGCGGTCGAGGTGGGAGCAATTGTAAACTCCAGGCTGGATTATGCAAATGCCCTTTTACCTCGGCCTCCCCAAGTACCAAATCGCTCGTCTGCAAGTCGTTCAGAATACGGCCGCCAGACTTGTGACTGGGAAAAAAAACTTGGGAATCCATTTGACCATCACTGAGAGCCCTTCATTGGCTGCCAGTCAAAGACAGAATTACTTTTAAAGCTCTCTGTCTTACGCATAGATGTGTCCATGGGAATGCCCCCCTTTATTTATGCGAAATAATAAAAGCGCATAATCCCAATCGCGTTTTGCGATCCACGAATCGGAACCTGCTCCAGGTTCCGAAAGCCAACTTCAAGTCCAAAGGAGAAAGAAGATTCGCGATCCAAGGTTCCAGACTATGGAACGCTTTACCAACCAGCATTCGGTTGGAGGAGAACCACCTAGCATTTAGGAAAAAGGTCAAGACTTTTCTCTTTTGATATCAAAGGAGACAGGAACAACAAGCGCCCAGAGGCGATTCAGTTCGCATGTGCCGCGCTATACAAGTTTTCATTCATTTATTCATTCATTCATTCAGATGGTGCTCTCTGATATACTGTAGAACAGACTTCGATATATGTTGAATCCACCTTGGGATTCAAATGGCTTCCTTAAAGCCCAACTCCAGTAAGCATTTGTTTTAAAGAAATACAACGCCCAGCACTGTGTAAAATCTAAAATGCAGCTTCCATTGCAATTCTAACTCTCTACCTGGCCAGATTTACTGTTCCATGGTTGAACGCCCATCCTATTACAGGTTAAATGAAGTCCACCGCCATTCAGTCCACTTTCTTTAAATCCAGGACCTCATAAAAACCTCCTATGGCAGGGGTAGGAGATCTACCCGAACAACATGAAGGAGATCAAAGATCAGGGTGCAACATGCCTTTTAGGGTGTTATTTCAGAAAGGCCTCATTACCACTTGCTGACCGACTCACGATGATATACGCGGGCAAAGTGGCACGTTCCTGTGAATCTCTGTACGAGTACGTCTTCCCCTTTAGGAGTCACCGGAAGCGTGCGCTGCACGGCGGGGAACCCGTTGCGTGTTGCTGGTGGGCGAGATCACTGCCAGCCACCTGAATGCGGAAATGAGAGCTAGAACGGGGATTTGGGTATGTAAACACACAAATCTCTGCTCTGTCAGGGGAGAGGAGACATATTGTGTGTTCCTAGTAAGCAGGAACAACGATATGTCTCTTCCCCCAGTCAGTCCTATCCCTATATACTTATAAACACTAACTAGGGAACACATTTAACCACTTGATCGTCCCCCAGTGTTAACCCCTTCCCTGCCAGTGACATTTACACAGTAATCAGTGCATTTTTAAAGCTCTGATCGCTGTATATATGTCAATGGTTTCAAAAATGTGTCAAAAGTGTCTGATCTGTCTGCCGCAAAGTTGTAGTACTGCTCAAAATCACATATCGCCACCATTACTAGTACAAAAAAAATGCGTTGTGAAAATCGGTCATGTGTAGGGGAAAAAATGCGGGAAAATAACATGGAAGACCTAGTGCTTTCTGCCCATAACCAGCATGAGGTTTACTCCAACATATGGAGCAACTGGAACATGATTCTATTTTTTGACAAAGGCACAAGCCTTATTAAACCCCCCTTGTTTTCCTCATCCCCCTCCCTTATACACACTAGCTGATCACTTTCCTTTCTTCTTTATTATCTTTAATCCCCCCTCTTCGTGTATTTTCTTTCCTTCCACTACCTATTACCCCACATTAAATTTAAAACTTGTTATACCAAGCACTCTCCAGATTTTCATGCCTATTGCCTAGCTTCTTTATTGGGTACTATGGCAGGGATGCTAGTTCATTTCATACTACAGGGTATTTTTTAAATCTGATAGACTACTATCTTGAATGTTACCTCTTGTTGTTCTTACACTGTAATCAATTGCTGAAACATTTGTAACTCATGTTGTATGCCCTTTAAGCTGTAAAAGTTGTCTCTGTATCACTTCTTTGCGGAGTATTTGTATTGCCTGCAGAGTGCTGGATACCTTTTCAAAATTAAGAAATTGTAAACAGGATCCAGCATACAAGTTGCAGCATTTTGGCAAATGGCAGAAAGGTTTTCTTTTAGTTTTGTGTGAAACATTTTTATGTAGTAAAAAGGTATGAACATGCAATGCAGAGCACCCTGATCAACACAGACTGACCTGTTCAGTACGATATCCATACCTCCCAACCGTCCCGGATTTCGCAGGAATGTCCCGCGTTTCGCGGTAAATCCCGCGCTCCCGCGATCAGGGGTGGAGTCCCGCGATTCCGCAGTGCACTTGTAGTGCAGAGTGGATTTCCTTTGGTAAATAAACCCCATTGACACACTTGGGAAAAGATAGTTGGGGTTTCCAGCTTAGGCCTGTATGCTGCAGGTTGCTTGGGGGGGGTGATGTTGCAATGAAAATGCTACCTACCTATAATATGCCTGCAATCAATGGGTGGATTAGGATCAATGGGTTCCAGATCCCCATCCTAGGGTATGCTTTATCACACTGACATGGCTCTAATGTTGTATGGTCAACACTGCTCTCTGCATTATTTAGGACTTCCCACCCTTGTACAAAAAAATAGGAGGTAGAAAACTGCACACACCATGCGACTGCCCAGAAGTCCCCTAAAAAAAGGTATGTATCAGGGGCGGACTGACAACTCATGGGGCCCCCGGGCAATAGAAGATTATGGGGCCCCCGGCTTTACAGATGGCCACCACGCCAGGAGGCAGTGCAGAGGCGGGGCAGCTAAAATCTCTGGATTTTCACATCAAAAGCATGTCGGTTTCGGACATATCAGGGACAGATGTAACAAAAACACAGATGTTTACATACTGTCCCTGGTTTTACTGAGCCTGGCAACCCTGATGGGGCCCCCTAGTGGCATGGGGCCCTCGGGCAGTGCCCGAGTGACTCAATGGTCAGTCCGCCCCTGGTATGTATATTAAGATTTGGTTTTAAAAATTAGATTCAACGCTGGGGCCTTAGTTGTATCTGCTCACTCAACCTGGAGTTGGACTTTAGAATTAACCTTAAATTAAATTGAACTGATTTTGCTAATTATTTTTTAAATGCAAGCTTTGGGGTTATCATTCTTACCCTGGATTCACTTACTAGTCACTAGCCTGAGACAAGCAAACAGCCAGTGAAGTCTGAAAAATGTTGACTCCCATCATCCTTGTTCTCTTTCCATGCCAGTGCCATTGAAACCAGGATGACTACAGTGACCTCCTCCATTTCAATCAGATATGCAATTATAGGATCCTATGCGGCCTATACCTTTCTATGTTACAAGCCTGAGCCCTCGTTCACACGGGGCCAATTTGACATGCGATTTGACATGTCAAATGTCTATTGCCAGCAATGACACATCCGAATCACTCCGACTTTGCAGCACCTCACCGATTCCCAAAAGCAGTTTCTGCACTACTTTTGGTAACTTAGGGGGTGATTTCAATAGATATCTGTGCATGAACCCGCACAGATGTCTGTCAAATCACCCCCAAAATCAGACTGAAATGCCAGTTTGAAATCATGCGAGTTCAGCTGAACTTGTACAATTTCAAACCCGCATTTAGTGTGAACCTCAGCTAATAGTTTAAGTCGATTTCATTGTAATACTCAATTGACTCTGCAAAAGTTTGTACTTGGTTTTGTACATTTCTTAAAAACTGTCAATAACATTTATTGGAAAATAAATCAGAATGACTACCCCAGCTCCTGCAATTTTAAAATCAGTTCAATTCACTTTAAGTACTCTATGTAATGCCCAATATCAACTAATCAGACATAGGGTTTTCATTCACACCCAGATGTTTTAATAAGCTGCAGTGTGATGAAAGGTTAACTCACTACTGAAACATTATTCATTGTAATAGGGTCCTATGCCTATAAATGGTTTTAAAAAATATAACATAAGGAGTTAAATTTGTGGGGAAATTGTGAAGATTTACCGCACTGGGAGCTTGGCTGATACAATGTCTAGTGGCAGGCGGGCACGAGCAAGGATGTTGCACAGCTAAAGGGATACCCAAGCTGCCTTCTTCCATTATACTGGCCCCGTGCATAACTGATGACTCTCAGCACAATGCTGGGGAATGTGGTAAAACAGCACACACACTGTTCCCCGAACACACAAGGGAAACCGGGGTCTGGGAAGAGTCTGTCATTTACTATGCTTCACAGTGGAGGTCTGACATTAGAGCAAAGATGTCAAGTTGATGTTTTATGGGCCACATGCTGACATCTTACCCCTCTATGGTAATCCTCTGACAAGTTAAGAATCTGTATTGAAACAGGCTTTAGACTGTTCTATAGGTTATTTAATTTCTTTCCATACAAAATGTTGCAGTTGACTAGTTTTGAAACTTCTAATAATGTAGGTCATATAAGCAACCAAAAGATTTTAACATAAGAGTTAACCCCATACTCATCACTGGCATCCAACATGTTGATATCATATGAATGTATTTCTATACTGCTGCCTTTAAAGGGCCATGCTGAGCTCACTTTAATGTACTTTGGATGTTTTTTTCTCTGTACCTTGATATAACTTAATTAAATAGAATGAAATGAAATAATTATTTTTACCTAATTATATTTTTAAATAATGCTAAATTCTAATTTTTTTTCTTTTAGCCGGGTAGAGTCTCATTCATATTGGTTTTCTTTGTTGTTTTTTATCTTGATAAAATAAACAAACTTTATACTTCCCACATTCATGTCTTCTGTGTTCAAATGCATTTAGCTGGGGAAAAAAACAGGCCAAGCAGCACTGGGATCATTTGATGCACATTTTGTTTAAGTAAGTGCAGCTAGACTTATGCCTCGTACACACGGCCAGACAGGCTTTTTTTCTCGGATAGTCTAGCCATGTGTATCCTCCATCTGACTTTTTTTGTCGGAAGTCCGATGGACCTTAGATAGAGAACCTTCCGATGGATTAATGGCAGACTTTTGCATCGTGTGTACGAGGCATAAATGTACCTTGTGTGCAAGAGAACTCCTCTCCTAACATCTATACATAGTCATCATAGTCCAATCAGCACTTTATTTGAACTTTGGCATGTCAACATTAGGAAACCAATTTTATTTTAAAATTCCTGCCTGTAGAGCACGAGAAACAGTGCTGGTGCAATGCCTGGCTTACCAGTGTTTACAGAAACACAATGAGAAGTGCAATGATGATGTCCAATGCATAGCAATCCCTGTCAAAAATAATATTAACATTTTCTGTAGTAAAAAAAATGTATAATTTAAACACTTCCATACAGGGTATTTTCACCCCCTTCCTGCCCAGACTAATTTTTCGTTTTCAGCGCTGTTGCACTTTGAATGACAATTGCGCGGTCATGCAACTCTGTACCCAAATTAAATCTTTATGTTTTTCCCCCCACAAATAGAGCTTCCGTTTGGTGGTATTTGATCATCTGTGCAGTTTTAATTTTTTGCGCTATAAACAAAAGAAGAGCAACAATTTTGAAAAAACACCATATTTTTTACTTTTTGATTTTATAAATATCAAAAAAAAAAAAAAAATGTCCTCAGTTTAGACCGATACATATTCTTCTACATATTTTTGGTATAAAAAAAAATCGCAAGCGTATATATTGATTGGTTTGTGCAAAAGTTATAGGCCCGGATTTACAGCCATCGGCGCATCTTTATGCCATCGTAGCGTATCTTCTTTACGCTACGCCGGCGCAACGTTGAGAGGTGCCCAACGTTGCGCCGGCGTAGCGTATATTCATCGGCATAAGCCGACGTAAGTCAAAGTAGGTGAAAGTGGGCTGGAAGTGGGCGTAATGAAGCGTGACCCCATGCAAATGATGGGCTGAGCGTCATCCAAGTACTTAAAAAGAACGGCGCATGCGTACAACCACGTCAAAATAACTGCCTAAGATACGTCGAATCACTGCCTACGACGTGAACGTAATCTACGCCCAGCCCTATTCATGTAGTACTACGTAAACGGTGTAAAATACGACGGCTGCTCCCTGGTCCATACCTTTGCATGAGTTGCGCCTCCTATATGAGGAATAACTTTATGTCGCACGTATCCCTTTATGCAAATCGCTTTAAACATGCGCCGGGCGCATGTACGTTCGTGAATCGGCGTATCTCCCTCATTTGCATATTTGCATCACCAATCAATGGTAGTACCAAATGCGTCCATTATAACTATGCGCCCACTATACGCCGGCGTAGGCAAGCTACGTCAGTCAGGTGAAGTCAGTTTTTTGGCGTATCTTAGTTCTATGGGTACGGCGCATAGATACGACGGCGCATATTTACACTAGGGGATAGATTGCACTAATCGCTGTATAAATGTGAATGGTCCCAAAAATGTGTCAAAAGTGTCCAATATGTCCGACGCAATGTCACAGTCACAATAAAAATCGCAGATCGCCGCCATTACTAGTAAAAAAATAATAATAAATGAAAATGCCATAAATCTATCCCCTTTAAAGAAGAAGCAGAGTCAAAGCTCTCTTATGGATCACAGGAGTGCAGTTCGTTTTCATTTTCAGCAGGCAGCGGACTGAAGCCGGTCCAAGATCATGACCATGGAGTCGGGATCCACCCACATGCCTGGTGACACCTGGCTCAATCTCCCAGTGAGCCGCTGAGAGCCTGAGCCTGCCTGAGCGAGAGGGGGGAGCAGAGAGCAGTGACTGACAAACCCCAATGGCTCTCACCCATACAGAATACAATACATGGTTTTTAGCATATTACCCCGATTAAATCAATTTCTTCCTTTCATGTTTCCATGTTACAGAAAAGAGAATCTGGTTGGTGGCCACGGGCAAAATAAAAATATTCTTACTTTTATACATATGTACAACAATTATTTAAGATTATTCATGTGAAAATTGTAGCAAGTCATATCCAGTTACATTTTAGTTAATTTAACAGTTAGGAGATGTTTTTCTGATTGGCTAGCATTACTTATAGCACTTAGCACAATCTCATTGTTGCTTACAGTATAGTGCTTTACCGTAATGCTGAATGAGTGGATATCTTCACATTCCAAAACATACTGATCAATAACCTTGTATATTCAGGCCAGTTTTCAACAGAAAGATCAAGTCAACTAACACACCTAGGAGGGAGGAGGAGCACTAAGTTTTATAATACTTTAGAGGAGGTTTGACAAGTAGTTACTTTTTCAAGTCACTATTATGATAAGACACATTTGGATTTGCTTGTGTGTTTCTTAATGGAAAAAACAAACAAAAAACAGTTTATACATTTTTCTGGTTATCCTTGTTTCTACATAAGCTCCTCCTTTACATTATCCACCCAAAGGCTAGCTGTAGGTGTGACCAAGGATCCTAAAAAGACTGCTGCAACTAAAACATAAGCTACAACTGTATTTAGCTAACCATTTAAACAATTAGTTTTGTTCAGTCTTCTCAGAAATTAATTGCACTAACAATAACAAGTTAGGGGGTCATGTTGGTACTAGTAATCATGGTTAATTTTTAGAATTTCTACAGACAAAGGAAGCAGAGAAACTGGCTCGGTTAAAGCTTGATAAAGCAATGGGCTCTGATGATATTAATCCTAGAGTTCATAAAATAATTTTGAGGTATAGATGTTGGACCATTAATGGATCTTTTTTTTTTTCAATTCGTTATTTAACCACTTCAGCCACGGACTACTGTGCTGGTCAAAGACCAGGCCACTTTTTGCGATTTGGCACTGTGTCGCTTTAACTGACAATTGCACGGTACTGCGACGTAGCTCCCAAACAAAATTTACGTCCTTTATTTTGGTGGTATTTGATCACCTCTGTGGTTTTTATTTTTTGCGCTATTAACAAAAATAGAGCGACAATTTAAAAAAAAAACGATATTTTTAACTTTTTGCTATAATAAATATCCCCCAAAAATATATAAAAAACGTTTTTTTCCTCAGTTTAGGCCAATACGTAATCTTCTACATATTTTTGGTAAAAAAATTGCAATAATGACATTTTTATAAAAAAAAATGGCGGCGATCAGCAATTTTTATTATGACTGCGACATTATGGCGGACACATCAGACACTTTTGACACATTTTTGGGACCATTGTCATTTTTACAGCGAACAGTGCTATAAAAATGCACTGATTACTGTGAAAATTGCACTGGCAGTGAAGGGATTAACCACTAGGTGGCGCTGTAGGGGTTAAGTGTGCCCTAATGAGTGCTTCTAACTGTAGGGGGGATGGGCTGTGTGTAACAAGACAGTGATATCCGCTTCTGATTACAGGAAGCAGTGATCACTGTCATTGTCACTAGGCAGAGCGTGGAGATGCTTGGTTACATAAGCATCTCCCCACTCTATCTCTCTGTGAGACGACTGCAGGTATCTCTGCGGCGATCGCGTCTGCGGGACCCGCGTTCAGACTCACAGAGAAGGCGACAGGGTTGTGAGCGCGCTCCCAGCGGTGTGCGCGAACACACAGCAGCATCTTAAATGGGACGTACCTGTATGTACCTATGGTAAAAGGAAAGAATATTGCGCATACCACATATACAAAAAATAAATGAATAAAATAAAAAGCTGCGACGCAACTAGAGATAGGGGGGGGAGTCGCGCTAAACGTGAGACAATGCTTACTGATAGCACAGTGTAATATCAAAAATTATAATGAAATAAAAAACCACAATTGCTATTAGTGAAGTCCACACAATGTGATGATATATGAACAGATAAACCTAAAAAAGTCAACCGTAAACAAAAGAGATTAGATTCTTGATATTGGTCAAAAGTCCATCAATATAGCCAGTGACGTTGGATCTTGATGCACCAAAGATGTGAAAAAAACAGTGTCCCGTTACATTCATGTAGATCTTGCACTTGTAGAATTTCAATAAGCAGTGACAACACCGAAAAGAAAAGAAAAAACTTTCATAGTGTAATACTGTTATAAAAAATTATATGCACCCGTGAAAAATAGCTATATAGGGCCAGATTCATGAAAGGTTACGCTGGCGGATCGAGTGATCCGCCAGCGTAACAGTGGCTTTGAGCCGGCGTTTCTGTTTTCTGTAACCAGAAAACAAGAAACGCCGGGTTGAAGTTCCGATGCGAGCAGCGTAACTGAGTTTCGCCATCGCATCGTTACTTCAACTTAAAAATGGCGCCGGGGGCGTTCCCGCCGATTTACGCTCAAAAAATATGTTAATGAGCGGAAATCGGCAATTCACGATCGAAATCCGGCGCGACGCAGTGACGTTACGACGTTTCCGGACGGGATACGCGGCGCATAGATATACCTACATGGGGCTGGAGTATCCTATGTTAGGTATAGGCGTCGTCATCGCGTCGGGAAAAAAAAAAAAAAACGTCGCTTGCGTAAAACGGTCATGAATGGGAATGTGACGTCATTGACGTTCATTCACAGATTTTGGAGCATGCGCACGGGGATGTTTTGACACTCGACGCATGCGCAGTACGTCGGCGGCGGGATCGCGCGTAGTTAGCATACTACACGCCCCGTACCCGCGACATTTGAATTCCGCCGGCTCATTTGCGATGCGCTGCCGCAACTTTAGGAGCAAGTGCTTCGTGAATGACAGCACTTGCTCCTAAAAATTCGGCAGCGCAACGCAAATCAGAAGCGTTACTCCAGAGCAAAGATGCTCTGGAATACGTGAATCTGGCCCATAGTGGACAGAAAACGATGACAACCCTTCACCATGGGGCACAGTTCACACTGACCCTTACCAGATCGTAAGACCCTCTCGAGGTCAAGTGCAGCCTTAAGGATGGTCAATATGGGCTTCGTTTTATAGCATCATGTTTTCCTCAGGTGAAACAAAAAAGAAAAACTTTTCATAGTGTGGATTGTATGGAAATAAACACAATCACCCGTGAGAGAAACAACAAATACTGTGAGGGAGAGGGGTGCTGGTACCACCACCGAACGCACACACTGACCCTTACCAGATAATGAGATCCACTCTAGGATCAATGTAGGCAGCAAGGGGGTGAATGCACTGTGTATGATGTATCAGAAACCAGTCCTCGATGTGTCACAGCATAAAGACAGAAGGAAACCAAAAATAGTGTGAAATCCTTAAAAATGTATTCTAAAAAAAGCCAAAAATGCGCACTTACAATCAGATGCAAATTCAAGGCGATATATAAAAGATGCCGGCCGGCTTGTGGAACGCGGATGTCCCCTCGTGTTGTTGCGATGACGTGGGAACGTCTCCTCCCAACGTTTCGTCTTACAGAAGACTTGATCACGGCATGTACCTATGCCTGTCTGTGCCATTCTGATGACGTAAAAAGTTGTGAGATGGTCCTTAAGCGGTTATGGTAGGCATCAAAACATAGTAGTATGGCATGACAGTCTATTCTTAAAGTGGAAGTTAAGTCCACTTTTTAACTTGTACCTACAGGTAAGCCTATAGTAAGGCTTACCTGTAGATACAGTGAACATCTCCTAAACTTGCACTGTTTAGGAGATTTTCACACAGCATGCCACTGGCACATGCCCATGCCATTCCTTCAAGGAGTTAAAAGACTTCAATAAAGTAATAGACCAGATTGCATTACAGTAACATGCAGTGCCTAAATACTTACTTACTTGGGGCCATAGCAAACAGATCCTGTGGTGGAAGACATACAGGAAGACATAACTGACATATACAGTACATACTAAGAAGATAGCACAGACTTGCAGGAACAAAACAATTATGAGGCGAGGGATTAAACATAGACCTCATGTGGTAAAGGAAACTTTGCCCAGGCCTCAGAGCAGTCATACCTAGCGGGTGCTGCATACCAGATAATATTTTCCTTGATTTAAGCTGAACAAAGTAGACACCCCAAGTGTTGAGGAACGAAGAAATAAGGGAAGAAAGAAGAAAAGGAAAAGAGGAGGGAAGGTGGAAACTTTGGTGAGCTTTTTGGTGCAGGAAGTCAAGTTTGTGTGAAGACTTATGAGCATAGGGGAGAAACCAGTTCTTAACACATAGTGTTAAGATCTCTTTCCCATTTGCGCAGTTATGGAGGGTCATGCTGAGATGTAACTGCAATTAAGAAACCGTAAAGGCGGACATAGATTTCTCCCAGACTTCAAATTAAGTATGTCCTCTACAGAAACAGGCATGATCTTGGAGGGACAGGAGAACATGGCAAAGTTACAAAATCTTCCACCTGCCTAGAACAAAGGAGTTGAAGGCGAATATAGGGCTGATGAACAGATCCATCCAGAGGGATTAAGAAAGGCAGAAGCTCTAAACAGATTCAGTTCTGACTGGAGTTAAAAAAACTTTATCAGAGATAACCAGAATGAAATATGTGTGGCCAATAATAGGCATAGCGGAGAAGGGAAGCTAGATATCTCGGCCATCCTCTAGTACCTGCAGCGTTCCAGTAAAGTGGGTTTGATCAATAGGTGTGGAGAAGAGAATCGGGAGTAATGAACCCCTGTCCATAGAAGGCCAGCTAAGGGAACAAATTCCTACTCCAGGGAAACCCACAATGTGTTCAAAGAGTGTCTACACCAGTCAACCTCTCTAGTCATGTGAACAGCTGTACAGTATAGTTACATAGATAGTTACATAGTAGGTGAGGTTGAAAAAAGACACAAATCCCTCAAGTCCAACCTATGTGTGTGATTATATGTCAGTGTTACATTGTATATCCCTGTGTATTGTGGTCGTTCAGGTGCTTATCTAATAGTTTTTTTTTTTTAAACTATCGATGCTCCCCACTAAAACGACAGCCTGTGGAAGTGAATTTCACATCCTTGTCGCTCTTACAGTAAAGAACCCTATACGCAGTCTAAGGTTAAACCTCTTTTCTTCTAATCTTAACCAGTGGCGACATGATTACCTTCCACGGAAAAGTTTTATCCTTATCGTGGGATCATCAATATGGTATTTATAAATTAAAATCATATCCCCTCTCAAGCGTATCTTCTCCAGAGGAGATAAGTTCAGTACCTGAAACCTTTCTTCATAATTAAAATCCTCCAGTCCCTTTCATAGTTTTGTTTCCCTTCCCTATACTCGCTTTATTTTCAGTACATTCTTCCTGAGGAATGGTGCCCAGAACTGGACAGCATGCTCCAGGTGAGGCCGGACCAGAGTTTTGTAGAGTGGAGAATTAGCACTTTATCTCTTGCATTAATCCCCTTTAATACATGCCAATATTCTGTTTGCGTTGTTAGCAGCAGGTTGGCATTGCA
Source organism: Rana kukunoris (assembly GCA_029574335.1). Lineage (NCBI taxonomy): Eukaryota > Metazoa > Chordata > Amphibia > Anura > Ranidae > Rana > Rana kukunoris. The sequence continues at coordinate 126,222,249 of CM056050.1, read as the reverse complement.
TTCGATTGCTGGGCTTATCATCTACAAGGACCCCCAGGTCCTTTTCCATCCTAAATTCCCCCCAGAGGTTCTCCCCCCAGTGAGTAGATTGCATTCATATTTTTGCAACCCAAATGCATTATTTTTAATTTTTTCACATTAAATATAATTTGCCATGTAGTTGCCAACCCCATTAATTTGTTCAGATCTTCTTGCAAGGTTTTCGCATCTTACCAAAAAGTTATTACCCTGTTTACCTTAGTATCGTCTGAAAATACAGAGATTGAATTGTTTACCCCATCCTCCAGGTCGTTTATGAACAAACTAAATAGGATTGGTCCCAGCACAGAACCCTGGAGGACCCCACTTTCCACCCCTGAGCATTCCGAGTACTCCCCATTTATCACCACCCTCTGAACTCGCCCTTATAGCCAGTTTTCAATCCATGTACTCACCCTATGGTCCATGCCAATAGACCTTACTTTGTACAGTAAACGTTTATAGGGAACTGTGTCAAATGCTTTTGCAAAATCCAGATACACTGCATCTACGGGCCTTCCTTTATCTAGATGACAGCTCACCTCCTTATAGAATGTTTACAGATTGGTTCGGCAAGAACGATTCTTCATGAATCAATGCTGATTACTGCTATTGATACTACTAAAATCTTGTAAATAGCCCCTCCAAGAGCTTGCATACTATTGATGTTAGGCTAACTGGTCTGTAATTCCCAGGGATGCATTTTGGCCCTTCTTTAAATATTGGAGCCACATTGGCTTTTCTCCAATCAGCTGGTACCATTCCAGTCAGCAGACTGTCAGTAAAAATTAGGAATAATGGTCTGGAAATGACTTGACTGAGTTCCCTAAGGACCCTCGGGTGCAAGCCATCTGGTCCCGGTGACTTATTAATGTTAAGTTTTCCATGTCTATTTTTAATTCTGTCCTCTGTTAGCCATCCTAGGTGCTTCCTGTGATGTGTCATGAGGATAAACACTGCTGTATAAGGCAGGGTTGGAAAGACCAACCTCCCATCTAAGCTTGGGTCATCGCAGGAGCGATATCTTAAGACAGGAAGATTTACCTTGCCAAACATAAGTTAAAAAGATTGTCTGGAGCTTAGGAAAGAATCCCTGAGGTATCCTAACTGGCAATTCCTGCAAAAGATACATGAGACGCAGCATAATATTCATCTTTAAGAGGTTGCATCTATCAAACCAAGAAATAGCTAGAGTTTTCCATTTCTCCAAGTTTTCAGAGAAGGTGCTCAGTAAAGGCTGGAAGCTGTATTGGAATATGAGGTGAATATTGGAAGGGATTCTGGTTCCCAGGTACTAGATGGCTTGAGAGGCCCAATGGAAAGGGAAGTTTCTACTGAGATAAGCAAGGGAGCGAGGGGTGAGAGAAACGTTAAGGGCGTCTAATATTTGTAGCTTGTCAGATCACCATATGCACATGTTACAGAAAATAAGACTGGTAGAGAGAAAAGTGGGTCTGATACATAAAACAGTAAATTATCTGCATAACCTCCAATTTTATGATGGTATGTACAGGCATACCCCACATTTAAGTACACAATGGGGTTTATTTACTAAAGCTGGAAAGTGCAAAATTAGGCTCACTTCTGCATAGAAACAAATGAGCTTCCAGGTTTTATTACCAAAGCTTAATTGAACAGGCTGGGGTTAGACGCTCATTGGTTTCCATGCAGAAGTAAGCCTGATTATGCACTTTCCAGTTTTAGTAAATAAACCCCATTGTGTACTTAAAAGAGGGGTATGCCTGTACTAGTTTCAAGGCCTCTAATGTCAGGATTATACCTAATGTGTTGCAATAAAAGTTCTAGATAAAGTATGAAAAGCAGTAGAGAGAGAAGGGGCAACCCTATCTCATTCCCTTGCCAATAGCAAAGTATTCTGAGGTGACTCCCTTTACCCAATTGTAGCAGTAGGAGATGAGTAGAGAGCAGAAATCCAAGATAGGATAGAAGGATGCATGAGGTATTAAGATGCTTGGCTCCTGCAATGGTGTTAATTTAATCATGTTATCTTGGAATTCTCTGTTGCGGATAAACCCGACCTGATGGAAAGGGATGCTACTCTGGAGAACTAAACCAAGTCTCCAGAGTTTTTGTGAATAAATAAGGATCCCAATTAAACAATGAGAAAAGCCTATAACTGCCACAGAGGAGTGGGTCTTTCCCTGGACTGGGGATAGCTGAGATGCTTACATAGACAAGGCCTGGGGATTATCTAATATTACATTAAAGGTAGTAGTAAAATAGGTCACCAATTGCTTGTAAAAGGTTATATAATATGAGACTGCGAAACCATTGGGTCTAGGCACTTTGCCCTCTAAGAAACCAGCTAATGCACCCACAAATTCTTCTGCAGAGATAGGTTGTGAGAGTGACTAGATGTGAGGGCAGTCTCAGAGCTTTAAGGTAGACGTTGACTTATCAGAGGCAATAGGCCCAGGGGAAGAAGAAAATTATAAGTGCAAAATATAAAGTGGCACATAGAAATTGTGGAAGGCCTCAGCCATCTATAGGGATGAATGGGATTTTAGTGCCCAAGGGATCGTTACATATCTGAGTTACATCAGGGTCCCCAGAGATCCCCTTCCTTAAATCAGGGTCCCCAGAGAGCCCCTTCCATACATCAGGGTCCTCAGAGAGCCCCTTCTTACATCAGGGTCCCCAGAGAGCCTCCCTATGCATCAGGGTCCCCAGAGAACCTTCCCATAAACCAGTTTTCCCAGAAAGCCTCCCCTTACATCAGGGCCCCAGAGAGCCTCCCCATACATCAGGGTCCCTAGAGAGCCTCCACCTTACATCAGGGTCCTCAGACAGCCTCCCCATACATCAGGGTCCCCAGAGAGCCTCCACCTTACATAAGGGTACCCAGAGAGCCTCCCTATACATCAGGGTCCACAGAGAGCCTCCCCATACATTAGGGTCCCCAGAAGGCCTCCCTATACATCAGGGTCCCCAGAGGCCTTCCCTTATATCAGGGTCCCCAGAGAGCCTCCCCCTTACATTAGGGTCCCAGAAGAGCCTCCCCTTACATCAGGTTGAGAGAGAGGGTTGATGAAAAGGGGTTAAAGAGAGAGAGGGGGTGGCTGAGAGATTTGGCAACAGTCAGTGTCACTCCAGTAGTCGGGTGGTTACTAATTTGAAGTGCAAATTCTGACTGTAACCAGGGCAAGCCTCCTAATATATAGTCTGAAAATAATTGTTTGAATTGCAACCACCATTTGTCTAAAGACAGAGCACACCAGTTCATAATCTTTGCCATGTGTTTTAAAAATGTCCAGTATGCCAATACCACCTAGGGGTTTGGGTCTCGTCAGGAGTTTCTTATGAATTCTATGAGCCTTGTCTGCTCATAGGAATTTCCCAAGCTTTCATTCCTAAGTTGATTTAAGAAGGAATCGGGAATATGTATTTATTTAAAAAAAGTTGATAAGACACAGTGGGGGTGGGGAAAGTGCTGCTCACCCCTGGAATAGGCGAAAAAGAGAAAGGAGTTCCCCGTTGGGGTTTTTAGGCAGCAATCAGGTGGTTATATCATGGGGATAGAAACATTGTTTCTATCCCCATGATATAACCACCTGATTGCTGCCTAAAAACCCCAACGGGGAACTCCTTTCTCTTTTATGTATTTATTTAGAACACTTCAGAACAGATAAAGCAGTTGGGGTAGAGTGGTCACCTTGAGCTCTACCATACTAGAACCGTAGCTTGACCATGTTACGTTCCCTTCTAGTCTGGGTCAGAAAGGGTGGGAAGTTTGCATCAAAGATATCACTTACTTTGGGAGTTATGCCGCGTTCACACGACCGCTTTTCGGGTTATAAAAAATTAGTTTTTTTTTTTAATGTCATTAAAAAAGATCGTGTGTGGGCTCCAGAGCATTTTTCACAATGTAAAAAATGGCGATTAAAAATTTGCTCTTATTTTTCACAATGTTTTTAACGTTGTAAAAAATAGTCGTGTGTGGGCTTTAACGATGTGAAAAAACGTGCATGATCAGAAGCAAGTTATGAGACGGGAGCGATCGTTCTGGTAAAACTAGCGTTCGTAGTGGATGGCTCCATCCGCATGGAACTTCACCCTTTATAGTGCCATCGTACGTCACCACGCTTTGCTAGAGCTCTTTTTTTTTTTCCACAAAAGTGTGTAGGCAAGCCCATTTTAATGATCGGGTTAAAAAAAAGTTTGTTTTTTCTAGACCATTAAAACGTAATTTCTTATAACCCGAAAAACCGTTGTGTGTACGCAGCATAAGAGTAATCCCTAAGTATTTAAAGTATTCAGATTCAACTTAAATGGAAATCGTTCCTGTAGGGCTGTCACCATAGCATGAGGTAAATTAATGTTCATTACCTCCGATCTTTGTAGATTAATTTTGAAGTTGGAAAGCTCACTGTCTAATTGCAATTCCACAAGCAGGTTAGGTAGAATGTTTAAAAGCTGAGTAATGAACAATAGTAAGTCGTCTGCATATCCTGCTACCTTATGTTCTCCAATTTTCATTGAGATGTTGGGGTTATGTTTTATTCGGCTTAGTAAAGGCTCTAGCATTAGCATAAAGAGAAAAGGAGTAAGGGGCTAACCATGCCATGTACCATTATGAAGCTCAAAAGAAGCAGAGAGCGAGCTGTTTATTCTAATTGTAGCCATCAGACACAAGTAGATGTTTTTTCTATCCATTTGAGGCATTTCTCCTCCAGGCCCAGAAATTTGCGAACCGTTATCAGGTATGACCAATGAACTCGATCAAATGCCTTTTCGGCATAGGCTGCGAGCAAGACAGTAGGAATGTTACAGACATGTGCCCAATGTATGGTGTTTATGCCTTGGTAGTGTTATCTTTTGCCTCCTTTGCAGTACAAAGCCGACTTGGTCAGGGTGAATACGTTTTTGGATCAAGGACATTAACCTGCTTGCTAGTTTAAAGTCTATTGGCACAGATTCACAAAGCACTTACGCCGACGTAAGTGGAAATTTGCGCCGGTAAGTCCAAATGTGCGCTGGCGTATCTGTGCCCCAGACCCACAAACCAACATATGCCTAAAAACTGGCCACCCTACGCCGACGTAGCTTACATATGCCGGCGTAGCATGGGCACACTTTTTGTCTGGACGCATGTTGCTGCTCCCATTGATTAGGCATTCAAATATGCAAATGACGGAAATACGGCAATTCACAAACGTACTGGCGCCCGGCGCATGCTACGCGATGTGCATGGAAGTTTTACGTCTGGCGTAAAGATGAGGCGCAACCCAGCAATAGACATGCAAAGGTCTGCACCAGAGAACACAGGCCGGCGTATTGGGCGTACGTTACGTTCACGGCGTACGTTGTGATCTGGCGTAGCTTAGGCATTTGTTCCAGCGTGGTTGTGAGCATGCGCATAAGGGTGCTGTTTTATGCATTCACGTCACGGCTACGTCACGGCGCATGCGCAGTTTGTGATACGCCGGGCGTAAAACACTGCACCATGCTCGGACCCTCATTTGCATGCTCACTCCCACTTCCACTTACGCCGGCCTGTGCCTTCGAAACTTACGCCATGCCGACGCAGCGTTGGGAGCAATAGCTTGCTGAATGCAGTGCTTGCCTCTCCGTGCTGCGTCGTCGTAGCGTACAGCGTTTGCGCTACGGCGGCATAATGTGCGCCCAACTCTCTGTGAATCTGGCCCTATGTTCACCAGTGAGATTAGACAGCAATTAGTGTCCTTTCCAGACGACTGGTTTTCTCGGCAGGAAACACTCTGCCGGGAATCCCAATGGGAAAATAGAGAGCAGGTTCTCTATTTTTGCCAGCCAGTTTTCCAGTCGGGAAAACCGGTCGTGTGTTCAAGGCAAGCCAGGTTCTCTATTTTCCTGTCAGATTCCCGGCTGTTTTCCTGAAGGGACAACTGCTAGGGAGCATAGACACGGCCGAGATTCCCGGACAAATTTTCTCCTGGCAGTTTTCCTGCCGGGAAAACTGATTGGGTGTACGAGGCTTAAGAGAGAAAATCCAGGTCAGATGCTTTGTTGGGCCTAGTTTCTTTGAGTGCCTGATACCGCCTTAAGGGGAAGACTGTTTGTTTGCTTCAGATATACTCAACAGGCTCAACTCTATTAGAAATGTATTTATTTTAAACTCTGGTCAGGTCTCCTTCCTAGACAGGGTCCTCCAGATGTGTGACTTTTCCTCTGCTTTCTTGCTCATTGAAGTGGACTTCAACATCTATATGGACCCACAGATGGACTCCTCATCGAGTAAATGTGCCCTGTTTGCTACAACTAGGAAGCATCTTTCAAAATCAGGAGATGCATGCAAACGACAAAGACAATACTTTCTATTCCCAGGTTAATCAATAATATCCTCCCATTGATATGTTCTGGGTCGGCCGGGGGTATTTAAACAGGGTTTCCTCAATTCAAATCCACCCCATCACCCTCTTGGATCATGACCCAGTTGAATGCTTCATTAGGCACCCTTGCAAAACCTCATCGCCTTGGACGTGGTGTATTAACAAAAATCTCTTAGACGATGCTGCAGTTACTTTGGCAATCCATACAATGCTTCAGAAATACTTTAGGGATAAATCCATCTGAGACATATCCAATAGTGTTTTATGGGAGGCACATAAGGCAGTGGTCAGGGAAAACTTTATAGCAAAGGCCTTGAAAAAACAGTTGAACTCAGACTTGACTAGTTTACTGTACCAGATTCGGGTAACCTCCAAGACGACTAGCTGACTTGAGACTACAGCTTAAGAAACTACTGTACCAGCAAGCGTCACAGATACTTTAGGTTGTGCCCCACAAATTGATGACCATGGCAATAAATGTAGTTATATATTGACGAGAGCCCTCAAGCATAGGCGTGGGGGAGCATACATGCCCTTTATTCTGTCCAGTTCAGGGGATCAGCTTTATTACCCTTTTCCAGATCGCAAAGCGGTTTCAGGAGTTCTATTCTTCCTTTTATAACTTAAAGGTAGAGGAAAATGAAAAGGTAAAGCTCCAATGGCATACTCAAATACAGTAGCAAAATGTCTTAAAGATATTCAATCCGGGCTGGGACAATAGGACAAGGGGTGGGCAGAATGTGTAGCTGCCCTGGGCACTGTGGTATCGTGAGGTGGAAGTGCCCCCACACGGAGTTTGTTGAAAGGGGAAATTTGGGGGAGGGGGGTGGTTAACAGAGGGTAAGTATCGTTGTAGGAGTGGAAATTTGGGGGTGCTAAGAATGATGATTTAGGGGGATTTGTGTTAAAGGGGGAGAAGATTTGTGCCAAGAGTGGGAATTTGTGTGAAAACAGGGGATTTAAAGTGGGGGGGAGATGTTTACTAGGAGGGGAAATTTTAGGGGTAGAGGATTTGTGCTGGGTGGAGTAAAACATTTTTTGGGGGGGGCAAAGATTTGTGCTGAGAGGAGGGATTTCAGCAGGGGGGATTTGTAATGGGAGTATGCTTAGCGGGTAAGCATGCAGATTAGTGCTCAGTGAATTTGTAGGGGATTTTTGCTGACACATAATGCTCATACATCTTGAAGGGGGAGGGGCGTAATTTGGCATGTTCATGCTAGGCTCTAGATGACCTTGTCCAAGCACTGTATTCAATACCCAAAATTGACACCCTAGGCCATTTCAGATCTGGGACAGGATATTACAGAGATCAAGATCCTCTGTGTGCTTAAGTAAATGCTAACTGGGAAAATAAATGCCTGGAGGGCTTACCAGATCGTACTTTTTGAAATATGCAGATACATTATTGGCATATATGGCATCTTATTTCAACTCCTTGGCTTGCAATGTCTTTATTCCACAGGAGGCATTACTTGCCTACATTTCAGTTCTATCCAAGGAAGACAAATCATGTTAACATTATTGCCCAATTTCCTTATTAAATGGATGTGAAGTTTATGGCCAAAATTATGGCTAACCGACTTCAGCACTTTTTAGGCAATATGGTTCACTGGGAACAAGTATCAATGGGAACAAGGTTTTATCCCTGGTAAGGAAGGCAGGGATAATTCCCAATGGGTAATTTCTCTTATGGTTTACCCATAACCTGCCCGCTATCGACGGGTTGCCAGTACCCAGGTTAGGGTGTGCCCAGGCGCACTCAGCACATGCCCTGCGAACGCCTATGGACTGGCCTCGTTTCCATCTCCTCTCCGTGTTATATTCTCTCAGTTTTGAGAGACACAAGACTCTGGTCTCGAACAACTGATGTTTATTTCAGTACTCACTGTACACTCCAACATGCATCTCAGGACTGGTGTATCTTATTATCCTTTTTTACATGTGCTCTAAGATGGCTACTTGAGCCTTGTCATCACTCCTGGGTGGAGCCTGCCTTAAAGTGGCAGTACATCCACTGGTGTGGTGAAAAGAAGCCAAGCTCCCCTGAGCCTGTCCTTGTGCCATACACAAAGGTACTCATTGATGGCCCTCTGCTCCATGTGCAGCTGCTGCATCATTGCCAATGTTGAGTTTCACCTGGTGGGCATGTCACAAATGAGGCGGTTGGTGAGCAACTTGAAATCCCATTGAAGGTCAGCAAGCCGAGAACTGGCATTGCATGATCACCGGAAATTACTACAGACTTTTCTGGTTACCTGTTCAAGAAACGTTGCACCACAAAATTCAGGACATGTGCCAAGCATGAAACCTGCGTCAAGTATCCCTGTTGGAGTGCCAAGAGAAGGTTGGTGCTATTGTCACATACAACCATTCCTGGCTCAAGCTGCTGTGGTGTCAACCACCTCTGGGCCTGCCCCTGCAGAGCTGACAAAATCTTTGCCCCGGTGTGCTCCTGTCCCCTAGACAGACTAACTGAAGCACCACATGGCATATTTTAGCCTGACTGCTTGCATAGCCACTTGAACGCTTAGAGAGCGCTGCTGGTTCGGAGGACAATTCAGCAGAAGAGGCCATAGAGGAAGAGAAGGGGGTGGAGCAAACAGATGTGGCAGAATCACCACCAGCTTTTTGGAGGTGTGGTGGTGGAACAAGCTCCAGCACTGAACCCTGTCCCACATCCTTCTCAGCTGCCAGCAGAGTTACACAGTGCGCCATGAAGAAAACTGAGACTCCCTCTTTTTTTTGACTTGCACTGTAGGAACTGAGATGTGAAATGGATAGAATACCTGACTGCCTCTTTAACCAGATCACTTGTTGCTCATAACCGGGTCTGGGAATTGTGGGACCTTTTAGAAGCTTCCCCAGTTTGATGTATCCCGTGCCCCGTCTTGCCGTGCGTGGATGGCACCTTCTGATTTTGGAGGGGCTCTGACTCAGGTGGATGCTTTGCATTATTCTCTCTTTCTTTTTTTTTCTCCCTCTTTTCCTCTTGCTCTCCTGTAACTTTCTATCTTCTTACTTTGTGTTTAATACAGTGCCTTTTGAGATCTGGTTGCACACCATAGCGTGAATGTGATCTACAGTATTTCCCAAAAATGAGTACACCTCTCACATTTTTGTAAATATTTTATTATATTTTTTAATGTGACAACACTGAAGAAATGACACTTCGCTACAATGTAAAGTAGTGAGTGTACAGCTTGCATAACAGTGTAAATTTGCTGTCCCCTCAAAATAACTTAACACACAACCATTATTGTCTAAACTGCTGGCAACAAAAGTAAGTACACCCCTAAGTGAAAATTTCCAAATTGGACCCAATAAGCCGTTTTCTCTCACTGATGTCTTGTGACTCGTGTTACAAGGTCTTAGGTGTGAATGGGGTGCAGGTGTGTTAAACTTGGTGTTATTGCTCTCACTATCTCATACTGGTCACTGGAAGTTCAACATGGCAACATAGTTTCCTAGAGATAAGCTCACTCCTCGCTTACTCCTGGTCAGCGCCTTGCTGCTCAATCACCAATGACATCTGCCTCCTGCAGACATGCATACTCTAGCTGCACCCATGCAGCGTCTCTCACTCCTCTCAGAGTGATGGGAGTCCACCTGACTCCCAGCACAGACTTCCTGTCTGTGGGGTGGGGCCCTGAGCCACAGTCAGGTCAGAACTAAATAGCTGAACACACAGCTGTGCAATTAATGTGTCTTTCTCTCCAAAATCTGCCGTAAACCAGCCATCTTTCGGGTAGGACAGAGTCCCACCACCACAAATGATAAAAAAAATTGTCATATTTAACTGCCCATGCTCACCTGGTCTATAAAGTCGGATGATGCAAGCTAATTGTCGCACTGGTTTCATCCCTGCCGGAGAACCAACACCCCCTAGATCCACCAGGATGGCAAGTGGGGATATTGGATCATTGTAGAAGCTGGAGTGGTGCATTCAACAGAATCTATGAGATAATTATGATAGAATACTCATAGTAGCTAAATTCGGTACAAATAGGTGTGTTTCAATAAATGTTACAAAGGATTACTCAAACTAGTACTGAAACTACTAAATACCCAGTATGTATTATATTAGAAAATAATATTGTAAATGTATTATAATGTAAATAGCACTAATTGCAGAGAGTGGTAAAAAATTGAAAAGCATATGACTATTCTCATAGTGGTGCTAATTTGTACTCATACGGATTATATTGTTGATCCGAATACAGTTTAAATGTGGAGGGTAAGAAGGTTTTTTTTTTTCTAATGATAAAGATAGAGCTAAATTGGTACTGCATGGCACACATAGGGTATATGTGCAGGGAGGTATTTGATTATATAATAGGAAAGCTCTAAGCATAGAGAACAGCAGTATACAAAAATAACTGTCCCAAAGGATAATATTATGGACATTTAGAGGTGCTGTATAATGGTCAATCATAAATATATCTGCCCAGTGTCTGGTATCCTCATAGGGAGATAACCTCGATCACAGTTCCCACATGTGTATGTCCCCATTCCACCTGCTGTTCCTAATAAGGGAGCAGCATGGGAAAAGGTGGCAAGGGTATCAGTGTATTCCTGATAGATTGTGATCTCCTGTATACTATTTCTGGTCTATCTGCCACATACTTGGAAATTATTGGGTCCTCAGAAAGAAAATGGCAATTGCTCCCAATCAGTTGCCAAAAAACATCCTGATGTGCACTAAAAGTGGTGATAAATTTAGTGGTGGGGTTAGTTTCACGGGGTCTTAGATTCGAAAATTAGTGCCTGACGTGTGTTTGATTTTGCACTTTGATAGACCTTTTTGAGAACGTTTTTTACTATATCATCTAATATTTAGACGTGAGTACAGAGCCTTGGCTTCAAGTTCGAAGTCCTCCTCCCTGGTGCAATTACGGCGCAGCCTCAGATATTGGCTAAATGGGATGCTCCATACCACAGAGTGAGGATAAGCATTTGAGTAATGCAGAATGGTGTTGCCGGCTGTCTCATTTCTATATATGCTACTATAAATGGTTCCATCATCATTAAGGAAAAGACGTAGATCTAAAAAAGGGATGCTCTTAATTTCATATTGAATCGTGAATTTGAGGTTGAATTCATTATGAGTATATACACCATGAATTCAGAGAATTACATGGCCGAGCCTGTTCAGATGGCCAGGACATCGTCGATATACCTCCGCCAAATTAAAACGTGGCGGAGGTATATCGAGGCACATTCATCCGCAAACAAGGCTCTTTCCCACCCCCACCAGGTACAGGTTGGCATATGATGGGGCACAGGATGTCCCCATCGCAACCCCTTGTAAGAGGGAGGGATAAGTCAATTTGTTTCAAGAAATAACGGAGTATGATATATAAAAAAATAGCAGCCATAAATATTGTAAAGACTTGCTGCACATTGAGCAAGTATTTGTACTTTGCCGTTATGTTAAAGAAAGAGATGAGGGCCTAGATTCACAAAGCGATTACGCCTGTGTAAATGTTGTTAGACAGGAGTAATTTCGATTTACGAGCGTTTTTACGCTAGTCGAAATCCTCAAACCATGAAAAGACACCTGCGTGCTAAATTTCGACTTTATTACGTGTTAGTACGCCTTCAGATCTACGCTGCCTGAAAATTGCGGCCACTGGGCGGACTTCCTGTTGTTTTTCACCTTCATGGTATGCTAATGAGCTTTTGCCTGGAATCCACAAAATTTCGCTCTTCAAACGCAATCTCTTACGGCACCTTTAGTCATCTTTTTTTTCCGTTTCACTATACCAGCTTTTTGCTGGTCTAATATTAGACAGCCCATGTTAAGTATGGCCGTCGTTCCCGCGTCGAATTTCAACGTTTTTCGATGTCTTTTATTATTTTTAACGTAAGTCGTCCGGGAATAGGAATGTTCGTAAACGCCGCTACTCAAACAACGAATGACGTCACGACGTGATTTCGCGCAATGCACGGCGGGAAATTCCTGAACAGAGCATGCGCAGTTCGATCGTCGCGGGGACGCGCTTAATTTAAATGCTTCACGCCCCCTACTCACGTATTTCGATTGCGCGGCGGAAAAAAAATACGATACAATAGCGTACGCGCAAAAAAACTACCTGAATTCGGCGTAGAGTCTGGTGATAGACGGCAGCGTAGCGTATTTCGATTACGCAGCGGAAGATTACATCTATGTGAATCTGCCCCGAGATATATACTATTCTGAAGAAAATTCTGTTTATTATGTCACAGTCAAGAGCCAGAAATAATTTACAAACACAATACATACCATGTAAAACAGAGAGACTTGCAGGCGTTATATGTAACTAACATAGAGTTACAAGCAAAAAAAAAAACAGAACTGAATTATTGAGCAGTATGTACTCCTTTTTAGCTTTAGAATGACAAATTTCTACTAGATTAAACAAATAACCGTGTATTATTATTATTATTTTACTGAAGACCTAAAAATAATACATATTTGCAGCACATTTTTGGAAGCCTTTTTGATAGTCTGCTATTTCAGAGGGAAAAAACAGGCAGATTTTATGTCCAGATTTTTTTTTGTCTATTTCCTAGATTTCCATGAATGTGCAGCAATAGAAATGAATTGGTAAAGAACTAAGATTTCAGTGCTTATGCTGTCAAATTTAAATATGAATTGCTCCACAATGCGTATAGCTATAGATAGAAAAAATGGCTTGTTTTAACCACTTCAGCTCCGTTAGATTTTACCCCATCATGACCAGACCATTTTTTGCTATTTGGCACTCCGCTACTTTAACTGGCAATTGTAACACTGTACCCTAATATATATTTTTTTCACACAAATAGAACTTTCTTTTGGGGGTATTTGATAACCACTGGGTTTTTTATTTGTTATATAAACAAAAAGTTTTTTAAAAAAAATAATATTTTTTACTTTCTACTTTAACCCCTTCCATACAGGGCATTTTCACCCCCTTCCTGCCCAGACCAAGTTTTAGTTTTCAGCGCTGTTGCACTTTGAATGACAATTGCGCGGTCAGGCAATACTGTACCCAAATTAAATCATTATGTTTTTTTCCCCACACAAATAGAGCTTTCGTTTGGTGGTATTTGATCATCTCTGCGGTTTTTATTTTTTGCGCTATAAACAAAAGAAGAGCGACAATTTTAAAAAAAACACAATATTTTTTCCTTTTTATTTAATACATCTCACAATATTTTTTTAAAAAAAAACTTTTTTTCCCCTCAGTTTAGACCGATACGTATTTTACGTATTTTTGGTAAAAAAAACCCGCAATAATCGTATATTGATTGGTTTGCGCAAAAGTTATAGCGTCTACAAAATAGGTGATAGATTTATGGCATTTTTATTTAATTTTTTTTACTAGTAATGGCGGCGATCTGCGTTTTTTTTTTTTTGTGACCGTGACGTTGCGGCGGACATATCGGACACTTTTGACACGTTTTTGGGACCGTTCACATTTACACAGCGATTATTGCTATAAAACTGCACTAATTACTGTGTAAATGTGACTGGCAGGGAAGGGGTTAACACTAGGGGGCGCTGAAGGGGTTAAAATGTGTCCTAAAAGTATGTTCTAACTGTAGGGGGAGGGGGACTCACAGGGGGAGGAGATCGATGTGTGTTCCTCTGTACTGGGAACACACATCAGTCTCCTCACCGCTGACAGGAGGTGGATCTGTGTGTTTACACACACAGATCCACACTCCTGCCGTGATTTCCGGAAATCGCGGGTGCCCGGCGGCAATCACGGCCGTCGGGCACGCGCGCGGGATCGCGGGTGGTGCCGCGGGCGCGCGCGCTAGAACGCCGTGAAGACAGGACGTTGTGCAACGTCCTGTCTCATCGGCAAGGGGATCACCATGACGTGATTCCCCTATACGGCGGTAGGGAAGGGGTTAAAACATATTCAATAAAAAAAATCTTCATAAATTTAGGACAAAAAGTATTCTGCTGCATGTCCTTAGTAAATAAAAAATCCCAATAAGTGTGAAAGTTATAGTATTTACAAACAATGTACTGGATTTTTTTTATACTAGCAATGACGATAATCAGTGACTTATAGTGGGACTGTGTTAGTGTGGTGGAAAATCTGACACTAAGGGCTCATTTACACTTGTTTCCGCTTCAACAAAGCTTCAACAAGGTTTCTGAGAGTCTTTGTTAAAGTTTTCTGAACGCTAGTCAAAGCTCCTGTCACTAAAATAAAATGGTTAGCTTACAGTCCTGTTTACACCTTTCTTTTGCTTTGCTTTGGCTTTGCTTCAAAAATCATACCCCATATAGCTTAGGTGGTGCTTCAAAGCGTTTTCAAAGCCTCTATAGAAGTCTATGGCAACGCTCGCTTGAAGCCCCACTGAAACCCCACTGAAGCCTCATTGAAGCCTTACTGAAGCCTCATCCAAGCCCCACAAAGCCTCACCGAAGCCCCACTGAAGCCCCATCAAAGCTCCACCAAAGCCCCACCGAAGCCCCTTAGGGTTAGTTTACTCTTGCTTTAAAACATAGCTTTGGACATGCTTTGTTAAAGCTCTCTGAACGTCAGTCAAAGCCGATGTCACTAAATAAATTGGTTAGCTTACAGTCCTGTTTACACCTTGCTTTTGCTTGGTGCTCCGCTGGGGCTTCGATGAGGCTTCGGTGGGGCTTCGACGGGGCTTCGGTGGGGCTTCAAGCAAGCTTTGCCATAGACTTCTATGGAGGCTATGAAAGATGCTTTGAAACACCACTTAAGCAACATGGGGTATAATTTTTGGTGTAAACAGGACTGTAAGCTAACCATTTTATTTAGTGACAAGGGGCTTTGTCTAGAATTCAGAGAGCTTTAAAAAAGCCTGTCCGAAACCTTGTTTTGAAGCAAGTGCAAACTAGCCGTTAATGTGTGTTGAAGCCGAAGCAAGTGTAAATTAGCCCTTACTGACACTTTGTGGGAACTGACTAACTGCCACTGGCATCTCCGGTGACACTAATACAGTGATCAGTGCTAATAATATACACTATAACTGTACTAATGACACTGGCTGGGAAAGGGTTAACATCTAAGGGCAATCAAGAGGATACTTGTGTGCCTAACAATGTGTAATGTGTGTAAAATGTGCTCCTTTATACTACAGATTGATTTGTTTAAACAAAGTAATTGTTCCCTCTGTACAGAGCCCTGTGTTGATTATCAACACAGGGCTCTGGGCTGTGATTCGGCATAGCCGATTCCCAGGTCCTGGCAATGAATCATTGGCCAGGATATGCTGACAAACTCCTGTTGTGTCAAATCACAGCGGAGTAGGCAGACGGGGGTGCACCCCCGAAACCCAGAAACAGGCAGCGATGTACGGTTACGTCGCTGTGCCTGTAATAGCCACCCCGTCACAGTATATGTACTGCAGTGGGTCGGCAAGCAGTTAAAGTACCTTTAGTGATTGTTATAAATAAAATATTTAAATACTTATAACATTTTTAGGTGGCTGGTTCTTGGTACATAAAACAAACACATTTATCATACTTCAGAAGTATACTGCAGTGGTGTAAGGTGCAGGAAAATGCAGTGTATTCCCCATAAACCCATGTAAACTGCTCCATTACTGACTGACCATCCAGCAATTTTTATATTTGGGATTTTTATGAGATAAATGTTGTGCTGGTTAACTCAATGAACCTTGTAAAGAACACCTTTCTTGTATGTGTAGTATTTAATTTTGCCTCTAGGTGTCTCACAAGCTTAGTTTTATTTGATACATTTCATTGAAAGGGTTTCTCATTTTCATTTAAAAACGGTTAGATTTTTTTGTATGTTATTACAATGCAGTACATAGAAAATAAGGATCTGCATACATTGCAGTTAGTGGGACTATCTATCGTAGATGGAAATAATAGCTCTCTTTATATGTGGTTGTCATTTACATTTTAATCTTGTGTGAAGAGGAAAAGCTGCGCTTAGGATAATCTAATAGAGGGTAATAGGACTAATAAAGGTGTGTGACTGCAGCCCCCCCTAAATATAACTCCCCAACGGGGGTATATGTAAAAAACAAAAAGAGGTGGTGGGGGTAATGGCGCTGTCACTAATAGTTGTTTGCTGGCCAATAACCGAACCCAATTGGGTAATTATAGGCTTAAATGGGACAACGTTCCCCAAAGGATACACATGCGTGCATAACACCGTGCAGGCAAAAAGATTGTGTGGTGATAATGGATGTATGTAGAAACTGATGGTAAGGCTTATGTAAACCACCAGGGGTGTATAAATATGCAACTATAACAGGTTGAGCTCACCGTGCTAAAGGCTAATATAAAGTTTACAGTACATACACAAAATATCTAAACACATCATTCTAAATATAATAAAATATATATAATATAAATTAGAATGGAAGTCCATAAATTAGAAAACAGGTGACATGGGTGGTAAAGGTGCTCCTATATGAATGGATGGTAGACAGTAAACCAGTGACTTTCGCAGTGGGTCCGGTGTACCCCCTTGTGGATCCCCACTCACCAGAAGCATTCACCCCTGCTGGGGTAAAATGCGTATAGGTCGACGCGTTACTCCAAACTGCCGTGGATTCTTTCCTTGAGTTACAACAATCCTTGGTAAGTCACCTGGACTCCTGTAGTATGTCCTTAATGTATGTACTTGATAGTATGAGGTTCAGTGGATGTTTTGATTTCCTCCAAAGCAAAACAAAAAGGCTTCCATAGCGTGATATGTTTAAAAACCAATATTTATTGGCACTGTGAACCAATAATTAGGTACAGATGCAATAGTGCAAAAAAATTATACAATAAAAATAAAAAATAAAAATAAAAATGTCACCCAGCTGGTACAGAAATCTGGCACAGCTGATAAAATGCAATGTCTCTAGCACAGATGTATAAACTGAAGTTTGCAGCCTATGCCCAGATGGATAGTGGGCTCTAGGAATCTCTGCACTAAAGGATGTCCAAATGCTAATCGCACCAGCATGGGAACGGCGTGCGTTCCAAACACAGACAGCTGGTTAGGACCGGAAGTGCGTGAAGGTTTGCGTGTGACCGCTTTACGTACGTTTCGTGCGTTGACGTCTTCGGAAGCGGGTACACGCATACCATCGCTTCCTGTCTTTATAGGGAGCGTATCCATGGCAATGTCCAGACGCTAATGGCGCCATGTGTTCTAGTAAATTGACAGATCCGGTGCCCTATCGAATTAGTTTATTGTGGGGGCGTGTCCACAGCCTTTATTCCCCCATAAGATCAGCGATATCGGATCCAGTACCTCACATAGGGGCGTGTCTGTAAATCCTACTACCCGATAGGGCAAGTTGCGCTGATGTAGAATAAGAGACCCGGATGTATATAACAATTGCCATAGCAGCGATCCCGAACGTAACAGGAAATGTAAATAATACAATGGTAATATAAAAGAAACTATATAATACAGAATGCAGAGTTTATATACAAGTCTCATTAATAATTGCAGAGAGCTGACAGCAAACGAAGGTAGAGTCAGCGGCATGGGGACCCAAATACATTATATTGTCTAATGCTACACATTTGAGGCATGTCCATGACTAAGTTATATACTCCAGCTAAATGTGACTAGATTGTGTATCTAAGGTTGTATGTCACAAAAGGGAGATGAATATAGTCACCATGATGTAAGGGAGGAGTAAATTGGGCAGTAAACAATAAATATAGGGTATTGGGAATAGCATCCTATATCTGAGTATATACCATAACGCGAGGTGAAGCCTCATGTATGGTGGGGGCATGTATAGAATTTCTATTGTCCGTCTCCCTATTAAGTGAATAAGGATATCCAAGTATTGAGAAGTGAAGGATGCCTATATATCCAAATGGTGAGAGGTAATTTGAAGTAAGTTGAGGACATATGATATATGTGCACCTATAGGGGGGTAGAGTAAATCGTGCTCACAGAATGATGGTGCAGCACCTATGATGCATAAGAGTAGTAAATATTAGAAATAATAATAATAGGCATATGTGTTCGTGGTAAAGTGACATAAAGAAATACAATGTGCAATGCCGTGTAGGAGCTGTGGCCAAAGGGCCAACAAAGGATATATATATATATATGTTACATATGACATCAAGTAGTGATAATAGCTGCTATATTACAAGTGGCACTGAGTCCTGTGGTAAGAGCTATATATAGGACAGTGTAAACAAAAACTGTGAATTGGGAATGGTCCATTAGACCTAGATCCTTAGTAACACATATGGATCCACTAGTGGAACAACCATGTATCAGACTAGTGATCCATATACCACCAAGGGAATATGTGTATAAATAAATTGTATGTATAATAATATGAAAGAGTGTGGAAAAAGGATACATTAAATTTCCCATTGGGAAACAGGGAAAGGTGTGATTGATCAAACCCCATATCGGTGATGCTAAATGGTAAAAATGGCTTCCAGTAAAGTATAATATGAGGTGAGACCCAGTTACGGGTTTGCCAAGAAGCAGTTAAGATCTATATCTGCATTTAACCCATGCGGCTTAAGGGACCCCAAACGGTAAATCAAACTAGTTTCGTTCTGTGAGATATCTGTGGTCTTATTCCCACCCCTCCAGTTATCTTTTATAAGATCTATGCCGTAGAATATGAGTCCGGTTGGGTCCTGCTGGTGATATCTATTGAAATGCCGCGACAGGTTATGTTTGGTAGATCCCTTTTTTATCCGGTTGATGTGTTCGCGGATTCTCACTTTAAGGGGTCGTGTAGTACGGCCTACGTACTGTAGGTGGCAGGGACATTCAATAATGTATGTTACATGTGTAGAATGACATGTGATTAGGTCCTTAATTTTATATTCTTTGAAATCCACTCTCGATTTAAAGCTCATTTTTCTTCTTGGTTGCTTCTTGCTTACTCTACAGGGTAAACATTTTTGGCATTTATAAAAGCCTTTGAGTTCAGGGCACAGGCTGATGGATTTGGGTGGGTCAATAACATTATGTACAAGGTGATTTCGTAGAGATGGAGCTCTTCTGTAAATAAAGGTGGGTTTCTTTTTCAAGATTTTGTTCAGAGTATGATCTTCTTGCAAAATAGGCCAATATTTTTTGACTATATATTCGAGCTCTTTATATTGTGAGTTAAACCCGGTGATAAAGGCTATATCTGATGTACTTGATACATTCTTTTCTTTGGGTTTCAGCATGCTGTTCCTGTCCATTTTCTGAACCTCTTCTTTCAATGTGATCAGGTTGCTTTCTTTATACCCTTTCTCTTTGAATCTTTCAATGATAACATCAGCTTGATTGGAATAGTCTGCGATAGAATTGCAGTTCCGGCGTAACCGCATAAGTTGGCCTTTGGGTATGTTGGCCTTCCACTTCGGATGGTGACAGCTAGTGGTTGGGATGTACCCATTCCGATCTGTAGATTTAAAGAAAGTTTTTGTGTGTAGTTTGGACCCTTCTTTAAAGATCTGAAGGTCCAAGAAGTCTATACTCTGCAAATCACACTTGCCTGTAAATGTAAGTCCATATTTGTTGGAATTAAGATTTTGTAAGAACTCTTGAAATGACTCTATGGTTCCATCCCAGAGAATGACAAGGTCATCGATGTATCTCCGATATAGTTTGATCTGGGGGATACAACGGTTGTAAACATACTCCTCTTCCCAACAGTCCATCAGCAGGTTAGCGACACTGGGGGCATATCGTGCCCCCATTGCTACGCCTTTACTTTGGACGTAGTAATTGTTCTTATACCAGAAGTAGTTGCAGCTCATCGCCATATGTAACCCTTCTATGATATAATTAATCTGTTCTTGTTTAAGCCTGGAGTTTTGATGCAGGGCTTTCTCTACCCCGTATAGACCATCCGCTTGTGTAATACTGGTATACAGTGAATTAACGTCAATCGTGGCAAGAAGTAAATTGTCTGCTCCATCAACATCTTTAAGTTCGTTGATTAATTGTACACTATCGCGGAGATAGGACCTCCCCTTTTTGACTATGGGTTTGAGGAATGTGTCCAGGTATTCTCCTAGTCTGGAGAACACTGAGTTAATTCCACTTATGATGGGTCTTCCTGGAGGTTTGATGAGTCTTTTGTGGACCTTGGGTGTATAATATATCACTGGTGTTTTGGTGGAATTTGACACCAGATATTCTGCCTCGGGGGGGCTCAATAATCAACGAACTTAAAGATGTTGATGGAGCAGACAATTTACTTCTTGCCACGATTGACGTTAATTCACTGTATACCAGTATTACACAAGCGGATGGTCTATACGGGGTAGAGAAAGCCCTGCATCAAAACTCCAGGCTTAAACAAGAACAGATTAATTATATCATAGAAGGGTTACATATGGCGATGAGCTGCAACTACTTCTGGTATAAGAACAATTACTACGTTCAAAGTAAAGGCGTAGCAATGGGGGCACGATATGCCCCCAGTGTCGCTAACCTGCTGATGGACTGTTGGGAAGAGGAGTATGTTTACAACCGTTGTATCCCCCAGATCAAACTATATCGGAGATACATCGATGACCTTGTCATTCTCTGGGATGGAACCATAGAGTCATTTCAAGAGTTCTTACAAAATCTTAATTCCAACAAATATGGACTTACATTTACAGGCAAGTGTGATTTGCAGAGTATAGACTTCTTGGACCTTCAGATCTTTAAAGAAGGGTCCAAACTACACACAAAAACTTTCTTTAAATCTACAGATCGGAATGGATACATCCCAACCACTAGCTGTCACCATCCGAAGTGGAAGGCCAACATACCCAAAGGCCAACTTATGCGGTTACGCCGGAACTGCAATTCTATCGCAGACTATTCCAATCAAGCTGATGTTATCATTGAAAGATTCAAAGAGAAAGGGTATAAAGAAAGCAACCTGATCACATTGAAAGAAGAGGTTCAGAAAATGGACAGGAACAGCATGCTGAAACCCAAAGAAAAGAATGTATCAAGTACATCAGATATAGCCTTTATCACCGGGTTTAACTCACAATATAAAGAGCTCGAATATATAGTCAAAAAATATTGGCCTATTTTGCAAGAAGATCATACTCTGAACAAAATCTTGAAAAAGAAACCCACCTTTATTTACAGAAGAGCTCCATCTCTACGAAATCACCTTGTACATAATGTTATTGACCCACCCAAATCCATCAGCCTGTGCCCTGAACTCAAAGGCTTTTATAAATGCCAAAAATGTTTACCCTGTAGAGTAAGCAAGAAGCAACCAAGAAGAAAAATGAGCTTTAAATCGAGAGTGGATTTCAAAGAATATAAAATTAAGGACCTAATCACATGTCATTCTACACATGTAACATACATTATTGAATGTCCCTGCCACCTACAGTACGTAGGCCGTACTACACGACCCCTTAAAGTGAGAATCCGCGAACACATCAACCGGATAAAAAAGGGATCTACCAAACATAACCTGTCGCGGCATTTCAATAGATATCACCAGCAGGACCCAACCGGACTCATATTCTACGGCATAGATCTTATAAAAGATAACTGGAGGGGTGGGAATAAGACCACAGATATCTCACAGAACGAAACTAGTTGGATTTACCGTTTGGGGTCCCTTAAGCCGCATGGGTTAAATGCAGATATAGATCTTAACTGCTTCTTGGCAAACCCGTAACTGGGTCTCACCTCATATTATACTGTACTGGAAGCCATTTTTACCATTTAGCATCACCGATATGGGGTTTGATCAATCACACCTTTCCCTGTTTCCCAATGGGAAATTTAATGTATCCTTTTTCCACACTCTTTCATATTATTATACATACAATTTATTTATACACATATTCCCTTGGTGGTATATGGATCACTAGTCTGATACATGGTTGTTCCACTAGTGGATCCATATGTGTTACTAAGGATCTAGGTCTAATGGACCATTCCCAATTCACAGTTTTTGTTTACACTGTCCTATATATAGCTCTTACCACAGGACTCAGTGCCACTTGTAATATAGCAGCTATTATCACTACTTGATGTCATATGTAACATATATATATATATATCCTTTGTTGGCCCTTTGGCCACAGCTCCTACACGGCATTGCACATTGTATTTCTTTATGTCACTTTACCACGAACACATATGCCTATTATTATTATTTCTAATATTTACTACTCTTATGCATCATAGGTGCTGCACCATCATTCTGTGAGCACGATTTACTCTACCCCCCTATAGGTGCACATATATCATATGTCCTCAACTTACTTCAAATTACCTCTCACCATTTGGATATATAGGCATCCTTCACTTCTCAATACTTGGATATCCTTATTCACTTAATAGGGAGACGGACAATAGAAATTCTATACATGCCCCCACCATACATGAGGCTTCACCTCGCGTTATGGTATATACTCAGATATAGGATGCTATTCCCAATACCCTATATTTATTGTTTACTGCCCAATTTACTCCTCCCTTACATCATGGTGACTATATTCATCTCCCTTTTGTGACATACAACCTTAGATACACAATCTAGTCACATTTAGCTGGAGTATATAACTTAGTCACGGACATGCCTCAAATGTGTAGCATTAGACAATATCATGTATTTGGGTCCCCATGCCGCTGACTCTACCTTCGTTTGCTGTCAGCTCTCTGCAATTATTAATGAGACTTGTATATAAACTCTGCATTCTGTATTATATAGTTTCTTTTATATTACCATTGTATTATTTACATTTCCTGTTACGTTCGGGATCGCTGCTATGGCAATTGTTATATACATCCGGGTCTCTTATTCTACATCAGCGCAACTTGCCCTATCGGGTAGTAGGATTTACAGACACGCCCCTATGTGAGGTACTGGATCCGATATCGCTGATCTTATGGGGGAATAAAGGCTGTGGACACGCCCCCACAATAAACTAATTCGATAGGGCACCGGATCTGTCAATTTACTAGAACACATGGCGCCATTAGCGTCTGGACTTTGCCATGGATACGCTCCCTATAAAGACAGGAAGCGATGGTATGCGTGTACCCGCTTCCGAAGACGTCAACGCACGAAACGTACGTAAAGCGGTCACACGCAAACCTTCACGCACTTCCGGTCCTAACCAGCTGTCTGTGTTTGGAACGCACGCCGTTCCCATGCTGGTGCGATTAGCATTTGGACATCCTTTAGTGCAGAGATTCCTAGAGCCCACTATCCATCTGGGCATAGGCTGCAAACTTCAGTTTATACATCTGTGCTAGAGACATTGCATTTTATCAGCTGTGCCAGATTTCTGTACCAGCTGGGTGACATTTTTATTTTTATTTTTTATTTTTATTGTATAATTTTTTTGCACTATTGCATCTGTACCTAATTATTGGTTTACAGTGCCAATAAATATTGTTTTTTAAACGTATCACGCTATGGAAGCCTTTTTGTTTTGCTTTGGAGGAAATCAAAACATCCACTGAACCTCATACTATCAAGTACATACATTAAGGACATACTACAGGAGTCCAGGTGACTTACCAAGGATTGTTGTAACTCAAGGAAAGAATCCACGGCAGTTTGGAGTAACGCGTCGACCTATACGCATTTTACCCCAGCAGGGGTGAATGCTTCTGGTGAGTGGGGATCCACAAGATGGTACACCGGACCCACTGCGAAAGTCACTGGTTTACTGTCTACCATCCATTCATATAGGAGCACCTTTACCACCCATGTCACCTGTTTTCTAATTTATGGACTTCCATTCCAATTTATATTATATATATTTTATTATATTTTGGATGATGTGTTTAGATATTTTGTGTATGTACTGTAAACTTTATATTAGCCTTTAGCACGGTGAGCTCAACCTTTTATAGTTGCATTTTTATACACCCCTGGTGGTTTACATAAGCCTTACCATCAGTTTCTACATACATCCATTATCACCACACAATCTTTTTGCCTGCACGGTGTTATGCACGCATGTGTATCCTTTGGGGAACGTTGTCCCATTTAAGCCTATAATTACCCAATTGGGTTCGGTTATTGGCCAGCAAACAACTATTAGTGACAGCGCCATTACCCCCACCACCTCTTTTTGTTTACATTTTAATCTTACCTACAAAGTTTTTTACACTGTGAACCTTTTTTTGAAGTTATGGCAATTTTTAAATCAAACAAAGCGTGTTTATTGAGCACAAAAGGTAAGCACACATAAATAGTTCAGAGCGAAGGAAATATACATTCCAAAAAAAAAACTGCAAGGGTCAGCATACATAAGAGCAACATAGTATACAAAGGAAACCGAAAGAACATTGGCAAACCACTCTCCATTGCAAGGATCTGACCCCCCCCCCCCCCACAGTAAGGAACATAAAAAGAGTAACAATAATAGAACCTAGAACAAACAGTCATAAACCAGATCCAATGGGGCTAGTCCGGGAACGTTCAACCATGGGGCCCACATTCTATCAAATTTACCCCTCGTACCTCTGTGTTGGTAAACCAACTTTTCCAAGCGAATGGTGTCACCCATTTGGGTAAGCCACTCCTGCAAATTAGGGGGCTCTGTGGATTCCCAGTGCCTCAGGATCAGCTTTCGAGCCTGGAAGAGAGCCCTCGCCACAGCTTGTTTATAAATGTCCTCCAGTGGTAGTGTGTCAAGTATGCCCAGCAAACAATGTTTAGGTTTGGCAGGGATAGTAGTCTGAAAGACTCTAGTAAGGGTATCCAGGACCTGTGACCAATAAAGATGGAGCTTCGGACATCTCCAAAGGAGATAAATCCAATCTCTGTGATCCCTACTGCACTTGGTACACTCGGCATCTGCACTCACCCCCATACGAGCCAGTCTTGCTGGCGTATAATGCACCCTCAAAAGAATAAATAGCTGCGATACCCGCTGAGCCACATTCAGAGAGCACCGGGGAACAGCCTGTAAGGCCTCTTCCCACTGCTCCTCTTCGAAAGATCCCACATCCCGTTCCCACCGCTCCACCACCTTCAGGGTGAAGCCCTCATGAAAAAGGCAGAGGAGCATTGTATAACTGTAAGAGATAAAGCCCTTGTATGTGGTACTATCAAACATGTAATTGAAAATAGGGGTGGAGTCCAAGGACCACTGGACCCCCTCGCCCTGGGCCCCAACCGCATGCCGAAGCTGCAGGTAGTAAAAATACATTGTGGTAGGAAGTCGGAAGGCCTCCTTAAGCTCCGAAAAAGGTCTCAACTTTCCCTCTCTGAAAATATGGGTCAGGTGTGATATACCAAACTGTAGCCATTTGGTACCATAGGGTAATTTTTCTAGTTCCGGGTAGCAATTGTTATCCCATATGGGGCTATACTTGGTGAATCCTTGCACCCCCTGCATAGTTCTTACCTTATTCCAAATTTTTCGCATAAGTATATAGGTAGGGAATAACTTATTGGACTTACTAAAACGCAGGGCCTCGAGACAATCCGCCACTCCCGACCCCGTGGAAAATCGAAGGAGTGCTGGCGTGGAGTCCAGCAGATTCACAAGTAACTCCGGATGGGGGTGAACTGCCCTCGCAATGTGTTGTAACTGTGCGGCTAGGTAATAAAGCCAAGGATTGGGCAGCGCCAATCCTCCAGCATCCTTTGGACACTGCAACTGCTCCAGTTTTATCCTGGCCGGTTTTGACTGCCAAAGGAGCGACCAAAAAATCGAGTTAATAATACGAAATGTACTCAAAGGGATAACCATCGGGGTATTGTGAAGCACATAGAGCAACCGTGGCATCATAATCATTTTAAGAAGGTTTACACGACCCGCAAGGGACAGCTTGAGTTTGCTCCAAACTTTAACACTATCCCGACAGCGAGTAAGCAAGGGGGTCAAATTGAGTCCAATATAGTCTAGAGGCCTGGGGGTCACCTGTACACCCAAGTATCTAAAGCAACTTGCAAGCGGAACATCCTGTAAGGTCAGCACCGAGGGCTCTGGCATCTTATCCAGCAACATCAGCGACGACTTGGTCCAGTTTATAATTAGGCCAGAATATTCCCCAAACTCCTTTATCACCCTCATAGCCTCCCGAAGGGAAACAGAAGTATCACCCATAAACAGCATCGTATCGTCGGCGTACATCATTACTTTTTCATGTAGTTCTCCGTACCTAAAGCCCTGTATAGATGTATTAGAGCGGACCATTGCAGCCAAGGGCTCTATGGCCAGGGCGAATAACAGAGGAGACAGGGGGCGGCCCTGTCTGGTACCTCTGTGAAATTCAAAACTAGGTGACAACTGTCCCCCCTCTCTGATATGAGCCACCGGTGAACGGTATAGCAGCTGAACCCATGAAATAAACCTATCCCCAAACCCAAATTTGCGCATAACCGCCCAGAGATAGGTCCACTCAATGCCATCAAAAGCTTTGTGGGCATCCAGGGACAGTAGTGCCCAGTCCCCACCATTAGAAGTTATGGCAATTAGTAACAATTTTTTTTGCACAAAACACACCCTTTATTAAAATTCGAATCATTTCAAATGGGCAAAAACAGGCAGACCACAGCAAAAGCCATGTTTATAGTGCTCAACATAACATTAAGCGGGAAAAAAAATCACACATAACTTTAAGCTGTCAGAGTGAAGTATAACGTGATCTACTTGCTTTTTCCAAGTCAGTGACTTAGAAGGTTTTAAAACCAATGGATCAGTATGACACAGCTAGCAAATTTAAAGGGGTTTTAAACGATTTTTCCCCCTAAATAGCTTCCTTTTCCTTAGTGCAGTCCTCCTTCACTTACCTCATCCTTCGATTTTGCTTTTAAATGTCCTTATTTCTTCTGAGAAATCCTCACTTCCGGTTCTTCTGTCTGTAACTACACACAGTAATGCAAGGCTTTCTCCTTGGTGTGGAGAAAGCCTCTTGAGGGGGAGGGGGGGAGCAGGCAAGTCAGGACACTCTCTACTTTGCAGATAAAGAAAGGAGCTGTGTGTTAGTGGGCGTCCTGACACTCCTGCTTGCCCCCTCAAGAGTCTTTCTCCACACCAGGAAGAAAGCCTCGCATTACGGTGTGTAGCTATAGACAGAAGAACAGGAAGTGAGCATTTCTCAGAAGAAATAAGGACATTTAAAAGCAAAATGGAAGGATGAGGTAAGTGAAGGAGTACTGCACTAAGGTAAAGGAAGCTATTTAGAGAAAACATTTTTTTCCTTTACAACCCCTTTAAGAGGAGATCATTAGTGGAATAATACATATATGTATAATCACAGTAAATTAATACCCATTGCAAGTGTTATGAAAATACCAAAACCATTAAATAAGTCTGCAAAATGATATCAAGTGACCAAGTGAATAAAATTCTTCTTCTGTGTTTACAATATTAAAGTGTCCCTCATTTCCTAAATAAGACCCAACAAAATGTGATCAGTGAGCCCACCACCCTAGCACATATAGCCTCTTACCAAACTGCCAGACACAAAATTAAAATTAAAATTCCTAAAAAATCATATAGCGTCAGTGTTTTTGCTTGCTGTAGATAATCATGAAAAATGTCTTTGAGTAATGAGAGCTGAAGGCCATCCATTGTAGAGTCTTCAGCTTTCTGCATATAGCAGAATATGGTACTCATATCTGGACACGTGATTTGCAAACAAAGCAATAATTCCTAAGACTGTTGTATGACCATAAAATCACAGTAACATCTTTAATGGATGTGATCAGTGCTTTTTGACTTGCTGACAATGCTGGTAACATAGCTTCAGTGTAGTAAGGAAAGCTTTGGAAACCATTATGGTTCTGTATATTATATGTCTCACTGTTTATTATACCTGAATTAATAGAAATTTCCGTAGACAGGTCAATTCCTCTGCCGTTTATAGTAATACATAAATAACCTTTCTGGTTTCCTTTCTGAGTCTATCCTAGATCCTTCGTATTAGAAGAATTTATCAAAACTGGGGCAGAACATATCTAGAGCAGCTGGGCATGGCAACCAATTAACTTCCAGCTTTCATTTTCAAAGCTTAACTGACCAAGCTGAAAATAGAAGCTGATTGGTTGCCATGCCCAGCTATTTCAGATCCTGGCTGCTCCAGTTCCCCTCAATATTCATTCAGGTATAATATATACAAATATATATATAAATAAATACAAATAAGATAATATACAAATAAAATCATTAATTCAAAGGACTTTTTTCTTTTTTTTAGGACAAAGTACAGGACTAAGGCCGCATACACATGATCAAATCTATCTTCTGGAAACGGTCTGACAGACCGTTTCAGCAGACAGATTCGATCGTGTGTACGGGCGGACAGACAGATTTTTCCAGCAGACAGATTTTAAAGCATGGTTTAAAATCTGTCTGCTGGGAATCCGTCCGTCCGACATGTCTGCTGGTTAGTACGCTAACCAGCAGACATATCTGCTCACACATGCGTCTAATGGATTCGACGCATGCGCGGAAGTATTTTACTTCCTGGTGCGGTGACGTGGCGGCGTCAACGTCATCGCCACGTCACCGCGCTGTCTGCTGGCGGGGATTTTGGTTTGATCGTGTTTACAGCGATCAAACCAAAACAGCCCAGCAGACAAATCTGTGTGTATGCGGCCTAAGAGAAAAGAACAAACAGAATGCAAAAATGAAAAAAAAAGACAAAAAAAAGGTTTGCGATTAAGGTTAAGATTTAGGGGGGATTGAATTTATAGAATAATGCCCCGTGCACACGATCAAGAAAGAAAAAATAAGTGCAGCGCTTAAAAATGTAAAATTGCGTGAAGCAGTTTACATGAATCTCATCCAAATGGGTGGGATTATATTGTGATGAGTGAACCAAAAACACAATACAAAGATAAACAATTAAAGGGATAGTGAAACCCTTAGAGTGTAAACAATGAATTATAAAGTATGGAGGAAGTCCTTCAAAAAACAATGTATAAGTACAAATAGGTCTTCATGTAAAACACTCCTGTAGAACACTCCTGTGTTACTGGGGATTCAAATGGTGTGCGTGATCCACTTTAATGAGCATACAGGACAACCAGACTGGTGAATTAAGAGAATGGGTATTCTTACCGCATGAGGTGGACACCTATGCCAGTGGCACTGTGTCGGATAAGCTTGTGAGAGCTCCTCGGATGGATGGCTCTATGGAGAGTGATGTTTGGAGGAATGGTAGATCCTTCCCAGGGATCCCAAGGTCCAAGATAGAGAGTGGCTCCAGGCTTTCAGATGGAACAACACTTGTGGGTATCCATAGAAGAAACAAAAAATCTCCACATGGTGTAGTTTGTTTGAAAAGGGAAGCCTTTATTAGGCTGGTAAAATACAGAGCAATAAAAACAAAAGAGGAGAAATGCCAGTACTCTGGAAAAGATCTGGCACACGTGATCACATGAATGTAAAAAGAGCGTGGTAGTTGGGTATGTAAAAAAGCTATGTACCCAACATGTTTCGAGCTAATGCTCATCGACAGGGGCACACGATCAGAAATTCTGTCAGCAAAAGTCCGATGTGAGCTTTTGAATGGAAATTCCGACCATGTGTATGCTTCATCGGACTTTTGCTGGCGTAATTTCTACCAGCAAAAGATTGAGAGCTGGTTCTCAAATTTTCAGATGGAAAATCCGATCATCTGTAGCAAAATTCTGACGCATGCTCAGAAACATTTCGGCGTATGCTCGGAAGCATTGAACTTCCTTTTCTCGGGTCATTGTAGTATTGTACGTCACCGCATTCATGACAGTTGAAAGATCAGAGAACTTTTGTGTGACTGTGTGTATGCAGGCCAAGCTTGAGCGGAATTCCGTCTGAAAAACAACCGATCGTGTGTACAGGGCATCAGTGTCAGGGTTCATGTTAAAGAAAGCTGTATTAATCTGAAACTCCACCTTTGAATTGTTAAAAAGGGGTATGCTTATGCCTTGTACACACGATCGGAATTTCCACTGAAAAAAGTCTGACAACATTTTTTCATCGGGTATTCTGACCGTGTGTGGGCCCCATCTGACTTTTTTTCCGTCGGAGTTTAGAAATAGAACATGTTTTATTATTTTTTTCCAATGGAAAATTCCAATCGTCTGTGTGGAACCACGCATGCTCAGAATAAATTAGGAGACGGGAGCGATCGTTCTGGTTAAACTAGCGTTCGGAATGGAGATAGCACATTTGTCATGCTGCAAATTATTGTATTGTTTAATGCAGCGCATTCTTTTCTTCTTTCTAATGCTAGAATAATGTTATTTTTTTGCTGCTGATATTTACACAGAGTTCTGACCAACTTGTTTCTTTATTGTTTCTTGTGATCTCATGAATATTCGTATTTGATTTTAAAGCCAGATCTCAAAAATATATACATATATTTTTTTATTTGAATCAAGATCTCCTATTTTTTTGGTGGGGTTTTAATATTTTCTTGTGATCTCCATTTTTATTTTATGGTCAAGTTACCACAACAACATTATTATCTTGTATTTTTTTTTCCTCAAAGAGGTTGCTTGGTGTCCCTTGTTAATTTGACATTGTATTTATGAAATGTACAGTACCTGCCTTCTTACAAACAAAATGTCCTTTTTTAAGAAAAACACATAGGCAAGTATTTAAAGTAAATCAAATATATATTTATTCTGGTTAAAAAATAAAGAGGAAGGGCAACGATGGATAAATTGGTAGAATTTGCGCAATCTTTAGACCCCAAGGCAGACATGAAGTGTGTGGAATATAAAATAAGTAACTTGAGGAGTCCATATAATTGGGAGCACAATCTGGTCCCCAAATCACAGAAATCACGTAGACATGTGCACACTGAAATATTTCGTTTTGGAATTTCGTTTTTTGTCTGAAAAATAAATTTATTTAGTTACCCCCGAAATTCGTTTTTTATCTATTTCGTTTTTCATTAAAAATAGCATTCGTCCGAAAATCCGAATTCATTAAGGTAGAATCTGTCATTGAAGGCTTAAGGTGTCTGTCGAATGTTCAAAGAAGATTCGACAGAGCAGCGAAACTGTACAACGCCGCAATCGTACATTTCCCGTCCAATGTTTCTAATGTTGCATGACTAGTAATAATTATGTTTATTAATTATTATTACTAGTCAACCAACATTAGAATTTTTCTATAGCTTATGGGCGGATGCATTTGACCAGAAATGTACGATTGCAGCATCGTACAGTTTAGCTGCTCCGTCGAATCTTCTTAGATACTAGATCATTATGCCTTTGTCTTGCAGTTTTTTTTAAGGGTTTACAACCACTTTAATGAGCCCAGTGATGATCACTCTCAGTCTGCTGGATTGTTGTCCCACAAGCTGGAAAATCTCTGCACAGGTTGAGGCTGAGAATACCATCATCACATCAATCCTTTATGTACTGTATTGATGATCAAACCAATATAATATAATGTATTCAGCTAAGAAACCATCATATTCTGTCATCTAACTTAAGTAATTTGAAATCTTATTTGTTGCTGTGAATTTGTGAACTGTGCAATTCACTACCACTCTCTGCATTGCCCAATTGAATATGCTGATATACAATATGTTCAGATGAAAGGAGCATTAGGTGGAATTTATATAGTTAAACACATAACAGCACTGTTGAAGATAAGAACAGATGGATGAAGTGGGTGGGTGTCACTGGGGTTGAGAACATTGCTTTGCATTGGCACAGTCATTTTTTTTTTTTTTTCATAATGTCAAAATGTTACTTGGAGAGATGCATTAAAAAGAGGAACTTGATACCTGTCAAAGTTATTGGAGAGCAGATAGAAATACATGAAAGATCAATAACATTAATATATTTCAGACAAATCTGCTTTACTGTGCAAATTGTGTAAAGTCACCACATTTACCTCCTTATGATGAGGGTTTATTGCAAACAAAATTAGCATTTCAGTTTTAATAAATGGCAGCTGGTTGTGTTACACATGTATTGTTATATCTTTCAGGGGCTCCAGCAGACAGAGCTGTGCACTTATGTTCTCTTATCAAGCCAAATGCATCAGCCAATACAAATAGCTCTTGTTCTCTTTCTTAGATTACATTTTTTTTTCCATTACAGAGAAAGCAACAAGCAGAGTAAAACTCTTAATGTTGCAACAGATGTAAGATTCAATATCGAAAGGGGCTGAGGCCTCAGAAGAACTTACATAGTGGGAGTCAGGCTCGGACTGGAACAAAAAAATGGCAGTGGCGCTTAAAGGAGTATTCCGAAGCAAAGTTTTCCTAGGGGAAAAAGAGCATCATACAAAGTTATAATACATTTAAATGTACTCACGTTTTCCTTGTGGTCTTCTTCCCGGTCTTCTTCTCCTTTTTCTCTCCGGCCGGAAGTTGTCTTTTGATGACGCTCGACTAACTTTTCTTCCTCGTCCGTCGCCATCTTAGCCCGGTGACTCATCAATCCCATGAGTCACCGCGGGCTGCGCCGGCCCTCCCCGCCCGGAGTCGAATACTCCCATGTACTTAATTTATTCATCTATGCGCTGAGCTGAGCTGCCATTGGCTCAGCACAGCAACCGCCTATTGGTGCGCTGTCATCCAATCAGCGGTTACGTACCGCGCATGCGCACGACCGACAATCGCAAAATCAACAAGCTTCCATTGTTTTGGGGAAACTGACAGGCGAAGAGAGAGGGGGCCGGCCGGAGGAGCACATAACACCAGAGGTATGTTTACAGCCGCTTCCCACGCTACTCTGCATCTAGGAAGGGAAGCTGTCATTTGTCCCTATAGTATACAGTATCACTACTAAGCCCCCATACCCTGCTCTCTCTGCAACCATGCCATCCGCTCTCTCTGCCCCACACCCAGCTATCTGCCCCACACCCAGCTATCTGCCCCACACCCTGCTATCTGCCCCACACTCAGCAATCTGCCCCACACTCAGCTATCTGCCCCGCACCCTGCTATCTGCCCCACACTCAGCTATCTGCCCCGCACCCTGCTATCTGCCCCACACTCAGCTATCTGCCCCACACTCAGCTATCTGCCCCACACCCAGCTATCTGCCCCACACCCAGCTATCTGCCCCACACCCAGCTATCTGCCCCACACCCTGCTATCTGCCCCACACCCAGCTATCTGCCCCACACCCAGCTATCTGCCCCGCACCCTGCTATCTGCCCCGCACCCTGCTATCTGCCCCACACCCAGCTATCTGCCCCGCACCCTGCTATCTGCCCCACACTCAGCTATCTGCCCCACACTCAGCTATCTGCCCCGCACCCAGCTATCTGCCCCACGCCCAGCTATCTGCCCCACACCCTGCTATCTGCCCCACACTCAGCTATCTGCCCCACACTCAGCTATCTGCCCCGCACCCTGCTATCTGCCCCATGCCCAGCTATCTGCCCCACACCCAGCTATCTGCCCCACACCCAGCTATCTGCCCCGCACCCTGCTATCTGCCCCACTGCACTCTGTTTGCCCATACCCTGCACTCTGTTTGCCCATACCCTGCACTCTGTTTGCCCATACCCTGCACTCTGTTTGCCCATACCCTGCACTCTGTTTGCCCATACCCTGCACTCTGTTTGCCCATACCCTGCACTCTCTCTTGCACATACCCTGCACTCTGTTTGCCCCATACTCTGCACTCTGTTTGCCCACACCCTGCACTCTGTTTGCCCACACCCTGCACTCTGTTTGCCCACACCCTGCACTCTGTTTGCCCACACCCTGCACTCTGTTTGCCCACACCCTGCACCCTGTTTGCCCACACCCTGCACTCTGTTTGCCCATACCCTGTATTCTCTCTGCCCCATACCCTGCACTCTCTCTGCCCCATACCCTGCACTCTCTCTTGCACATACCCTGCACTCTGTTTGCCCACACCCTGCACTCTGTTTGCCCACACCCTGCACTCTGTTTGCCCATACCCTGCATTCTCTCTCCCCCATACCCTGCATTCTCTCTCCCCCATACCCTGCATTCTCTCTCCCCCATACCCTGCATTCTCTCTCCCCCATACCCTGCATTCTCTCCACCGCATACCCTGCATTCTCTCTGCCCCATACCCTGCATTCTCTCTGCCCCATACCCTGCACTCTCTCTTGCACATACCCTGCACTCTGTTTGCCCACACCCTGCACTCTGTTTGCCCACACCCTGCACTCTGTTTGCCCACACCCTGCACTCTGTTTGCCCACACCCTGCACTCTGTTTGCCCACACCCTGCACTCTGTTTGCCCATACCCTGTATTCTCTCTCCCCCATACCCTGCATTCTCTCTCCCCATACCCTGCATTCTCTCTCCCCCATACCCTGCATTCTCTCTCCCCCATACCCTGCATTCTCTCCGCCGCATACCCTGCATTCTCTCTGCCCCATACCCTGCACTCACTCTTGCACATACCCTGCATTCTCTCTGCCCCACACCCTGCACTCTGTTTGCCCATACCCTGCACTCTGTTTGCCCATACCCTGCAGTCTGTTTGCCCATACCCTGCACTCTGTTTGCCCATACCCTGCACTCTGTTTGCCCATACCCTGCACTCTGTTTGCCCCATACCCTGCACTCTGTTTGCCCCATACTCTGCATTCTCTCTCCCCCATACCCTGCATTCTCTCTCCCCCATACCCTGCATTCTCTCTCCCCCACACCCTGCACCCTGACAGGAGGAAGGAGAGAGATGTGTCGGCTAAGATACAGTGATGATGACAGGTAGAGTGGACTAGGGTGAGGGTGAGTGGTGAGGAGGACAGACAGAGTCGTATTGGGTGAGAGGTGAGGAGGAAGGTCAGAGAGGTGTCTGCTTAGATACAGGGATGATGAGGACAGATAGAGTAGTATAGGATGAGGGTAAGTTATGAGGAGGACATACAGAGTCTTATAGGCTGAGTGGTGAGGAGGACATACAGAGTCTTATAGGCTGAGTGGTGAAGAGGACATACAGAGTCTTATAGGCTGAGTGGTGAGGAGGAAAGACAGAGTGATAAAAGGTGGTTTGGTAGGTGAAGGAAAATAGTGATAGGTTAAGGGTGAGGATCAGAGACTGAGTGGTAAATGGTGATGGTATGGGATGATGAGAAGAAACAGATTGGTATAAGGTGAGGGCTTATGTAGAGGAAAATAGTGATAGAAGGTGAAGGTTGAGGACCAGAAACAGAGTGGTATAGAGTAATGGTATGTGATGATGAGAACAGACATAGTGGTACAGGGTGATGGTATGTGATGATGATTAAGAGACATAGAGGTATAGGTTGAGAGTAAGGGATGATGAGAAGAGACAGAGTACTATAAGTTAATGGTATGTGATGATGAGAACAGACATAGTGGTATAAGGTGAAGGTATGTGATCATGATAAGAGACAGAGTGATAAAGGGTGATGGTATGGGAAGAAGTTAATACAGAGTGGTATTGATTGAAGGTATGTGATGATGAGAACGGACAGATTGGTATAGGGTGATGGTATAGGATGATGAGAACAGAAACACTGGTATAGGGTGAGGGGCACTGAGTAAATGTATGCAGCATTTCATTATTATATATATTTATTTAGATATATATTTTTAAAAATATAAATATATATATATATAATTTTATATATATTTTTAATTATATATTTATTTATATATTTATATATATTTATGTACATACATACATATTAAAAGTTTTATAAGTAGAAATCACAGCATACTAGGGTTGACACCTTTTCTTAAAGCCACACACGAAAACACTCTAGCGGCGTAAGGCAAAGTTTTAAGTTGAGAGAGGGGAATAGAAAAGAGAGCGGGAAAATGCAGGAGAGAGAGGTAGGGGACAGGAGAGAGAGGGAGGGTGGGCACGAGAGAGAGAGAGAGAGAGAGGGGGCAGGAGAGGGAGAGAGGGAAGGAGAGAGAGGGAGTGGGAAAGAGAGAGTGCAGGAGAAAGAAGGAGGGGGCAGGAGAGAGAGGGAGCAGGAGAGGGAGAGAGGGCAGGAGAGAGAGGGAGGTGGTAGGAGAGAGGGTGAGGTTGAGCAGGTGAGGTAGGGGGACAGGAGGGAGAGGGGGCAGGAGGGAGAGCGGGCAGGAGAGAGGGAGGGGGACAGGAGAGAGAGAGGGGGCAGGAGGGAGAGAGACAGGAGAGAGAGAGAGAGGGGGCAGGATCGAGATAAGTAGGAGAGAGAGGGAGGGGGCAGGAGAGAGGGTAAGGGGAAGGTGGAGCAGATGAGGGAGGGGGGCAGGATAGAGAGGGAGAGGGGGACAGAAGAGAGAGGGAGAGGGCACAGGAGAGTGAGAGACAGGAGAGAGAGGAAGTGGGCAGGATAGAGAGAAGTAGGAGAGAGAGGGAGGGGGCAGGAGAGAGGGTGAGGGGGAAGTGGATCAGGTGAGGGAGGGGGACAGGAGGGAGAGAGGTGACAGGAGAGAGGGATAGGTGGTGAGGGAGAGGGCAGGAGAGAGGGGGAGGTTTTACAGGTGAGGTAGGGGACAGGAGAGAGAGTGAGAGGCAGGAGAGAGATGTGACAGAAGAGAGGGGTAGGTGGTGAGGGAGAGGGCAGGAGAGAAGGTGAGGGGAGGTGAAGCAGTTGAGAGAGGGGGACAGGAGAGAGAGTGAGAGGGGGACAGGAGAGTGAGAGGCAGGAGAGAGAGGGAGGGGGCAGGATAGAGAGAAATAGGAGAGAGAGTGAGGGAGCAGGAGAGAGAGTGAGGGGGAGGTGGAGCAGGTGAGGGAGGGGGACAGGAGAGAGAGAGGGAGAGCGGGCAGGAGAGTGAGAGGCAGGAGAGAGAGGTGACAGAAGAGAGGGGTAGGTGGTGAGGGAGAGGGCAGGAGAGAAGGTGAGGGGAGGTGAAGCAGTTGAGAGAGTGGGACAGGAGAGAGAGTGAGAGGGGACAGGAGAGTGAGAGGCAGGAGAGAGAGGGAGGGGGCAGGATAGAGAGAAATAGGAGAGAGAGTGAGGGAGCAGGAGAGAGAGTGAGGGGGAGGTGGAGCAGGTGAGGGAGGGGGACAGGAGAGAGAGAGGGAGAGCGGGCAGGAGAGTGAGAGGCAGGAGAGAGAGGTGACAGGAGAGAGGGGTAGGTGGTGAGGGAGAGGGCAGGAGAGAAGGTGAGGGGAGGTGAAGCAGTTGAGAGAGGGGGACAGGAGAGAGAGTGAGAGGGGACAGGAGAGTGAGAGGTAGGAGAGAGAGGGAGGGGGCAGGATAGAGAGAAATAGGAGAGAGAGTGAGGGAGCAGGAGAGAGGGTGAGGGGGAGGTGGAGCAGGTGAGGGAGGGGGACAGGAGAGAGAGAGGGAGAGCGGGCAGGAGAGTGAGAGGCAGGAGAGAGAGGTGACAGGAGAGAGGGGTAGGTGGTGAGGGAGAGGGTAGGAGAGAAGGTGAGGGGGGGGTGAAGCAGGTGAGGGGGACAGGAGAGAGAGTGAGAGGGGACAGGAGAGTGAGAGGGAGAGCGGGCAGGAGAGTGAGAGGCAGGAGAGAGAGGTGACAGGAGAGAGGGGTAGGTGGTGAGGGAGAGGGTAGGAGAGAAGGTGAGGGGGGGGTGAAGCAGGTGAGGGGGACAGGAGAGAGAGTGAGAGGGGACAGGAGAGTGAGAGGGAGAGCGGGCAGGAGAGTGAGAGGGAGGGGGCAAGATAGAGAGAAGTAGGAGAGAGAGGGACGGGGCAGGATAGAGGGTGAGGGGGCAGGAGGGTGAGGGGGCAGGAGGGAGAGGGGGCAGGAGAGAGAGGGAGAGGGGGCAGGAGAGAGAGGGAGGGGGCAGGAGGGAGAGGGAGGGGGCAGGAGAGGGAGAGAGGGCAGGAGAGAGAGGGAGAGGGGCAGGAGAGAGAGGGAGGGGGCAGGAGGGAGAGAGGGCAATAGAGAGAGGGAGGGGGCAGGAGAGAGGGGGAGGTGGAGCAGGTGAGGGAGGGGGACAGGAGAGAGAGGGAGGGGGCAGGAGAGAGGGGGAGGTGGAGCAGGTGAGGGAGGGGACAGGAGAGAGAGGGAGGGGGCAGGAGAGAGAGGGAGGGGCAGGAGAGAGAGGGAGGGGGCAGGAGGGGGCAGGAGAGGGAGAGAGGGCAGGGAGAGAGAGGGAGGGGGCAGGAGAGAGAGGGAGGGGGCAGGAGGGAGAGAGGGCAATAGAGAGAGGGAGGGGGCAGGAGAGAGGGGGAGGTGGAGCAGGTGAGGGAGGGGGACAGGAGAGAGAGGGAGAGGGCAGGAGAGAGAGGGAGGAGGAGCAGGAGAGGGAGGGGTGAGGGAGGGGGACAGGAGAGAGAGGGAGGGGGTAGGAGAGAGATAGAGAGGCAGGAGAGAGAGGGAGAGTCATGAGTCATGAGAGAGAGAGGCTGACCTCAGGAAACAGTGACATAGCGCTCTGACTTAGTACTCTGAAGCATGCAGGGCAGGCGCGATTATCAACAGTCGGCTCACAGCATCCACATGACCATCAGCTATGGATCTAGGCGACCCTCATGTCTCCTGTCCGAATTGATCGGTCTAGACTCCAGCAAACGACTTTAGGGTTGCCACAATGCCATGTCATGCAGCACGCACAGCGAATCAACGGACACCCGCCGATGCCCTTTGATGTGCAACTGTACAGCATGCTAATACATAGAAATACTGTAAGGGAATGCTGTGACTTGTAGTTTTGCTCCTGAGGTAATAAGCATTTCAATATAAATACATATAATGAAATGCTGCTTACATCAAGGGGAGAACTACAAGTCACAGCATGCCAATACATAGAAATACTGTAAGGGAATGCTGTGACTTGTAGTTTTGCTCCTGAGGTAATAAGCATTTCAATATAAATACATATAATGAAATGCTGCTTACATCAAGGGGAGAACTACAAGTCACAGCATGCCAATACAATATTTTTATGTATGTGAATGCTGTGACTTGTAGTTTTGGCTAAGGGAAGTAACATATGAAGAGGTTGTGTATATTATAGTTTATTTTACCATGATGCGATGGTGATTGGTGCACAACTTCAGATTCTTCTGACCGCTGCTGAACCAGGACTAGAGCATCTAATAAAGTAAGCTTTACGTGCTTACATTGCTAGATGCACGCTGGGGGGGGCCAAAAGATCATTGGAGCTCGGCTATCCAATAGAAGAGGACGCTTTTTAGGAGGCAGGGATAGGGAAATAGGTGAGAGAGAAGGGGCGTGAAATATTATAATTTAGGGAGGGGTCCGAGCGGGGGAGTTACAGGGGGAGGGAAGGAGATTACAGGAAGAGAGGAGGAGGCATGCTGGGAGAGCCAGTATTATCATGGTGGCCGTGGAAGAGAACCAGGAAGTAAAGAAAACTAACAGAGGGAATAAAAGAAGAACTGCTGGGACGATTTTCATGAGAGTGACTTCTTTTAAAAGGTATTTTTATTGGCTACAATCAGGCATGTTGTGGAATGTGGCTTCAGACAACTCCTTTAATGATGGGATGTGGGGTTCCAGCACCTTGTACCTCTGGACAATTTTACATTACACAGCATCTTGCACCTCTGGCCCCCTTTACATTACACAGCACCCTGGACCCCTTTACATTCCATAGCACCGCACCTCTGGACCCTTTTACATTACACAGCACCCTGCACCCCTGGGCCCCTTTTACAACACATAACACCGCACCTCTGGACCCTTTTACATTACACAGCACCCTGCACCTCTAAGCTCCTTTACATTACACAGCACCCTGCACCTCTGGGCCCCTTTACAATACACAGCACCCTGCACCTCTGGGCCCCTTTACATTACACAGCACCCTGCACCTCTAAGCTCCTTTACATTACACAGCACCCTGCACCTCTGGGCCCCTTTACAATACACAGCACCCTGCACCTCTGGACCCCTTTACATTACACAGCACCTTGCACCTCCGGACCCTTTTACATTACACAGCACCCTGCACCTCTGGGCCCCTTTACATTACACAGCACCCTGCACCTCTGGACCCCTTTACATTACACAGCACCCTGCACCTCTGGACCCCTTTACATTACACAGCACCTTTCACCTCTGGACCCCTTTACATTACATAGCACCGCACCTCTGGACCCCTTTACATTACACAGCCCCACACAGTTTGTTACACAGACATCCCCCTAGTTCTGGACCCCCTGAATGTTACACAGACATCCCTACAGTACAGACCCCCTCCCTACAGTACAGACCCCCTCCATACAGTACAGACTCCCCTACAGTACAGACCCCCTCTACAATACAGACCCCCCTACATTACAGCCCCCTTGAAAAATACAGCCCCCCCCCCTACATTACAGATCCCCCTACATTACAGCCCCCCTCTACAATACAATTTTTTATTTATTTTTTGGAATTCGAAAAGTTTTCAAATAGTTTTCAAATTTCTAAAGAGAATAAAATAGAATAGCAAATAAAGGAATAGAATAGAAAATAATATAACAGATAATAAAATAATAGAAAATAAAAGAACAGAAACAAATAGAATAAAATAAACAAGACTAGAATAAAATAGAAAGAATATAGCCATCGTCTGAAATTCGAATTTCAAATACAATACATTTTAATTTGAATACACAAGAAAATAATAGAATAAAATTAAAAAGAATAGAAAAGAGTATAATTACAAAAAAGAATAGAACAAAATAGAATATAACT
This sequence comes from Rana kukunoris, assembly GCA_029574335.1. NCBI lineage: Eukaryota > Metazoa > Chordata > Amphibia > Anura > Ranidae > Rana > Rana kukunoris. The sequence goes on along the minus strand of CM056050.1, from coordinate 126,181,474 downwards.
ATTTCCAAAATTCAATTAGAATCAATTAGAATTTGAATAGTATAGAAAAGAATAGATTAGATTAAAATAGAATATAACAGAATAATATAAAAAAAAAAACAGAATAGAAAGTAGGGTTGTCCCGATACCGATACCGAGTATTTGCGGGAGTACTTGTACTCCCGCAAATACCCCCGATACCCGAATAGAATATTTCCCCCCCCGTCGCCAACGCCGCCACGCCGCATAAGCGAATCCGACCCCGCTGCGTGTATATACAATGCCGCCGCCGCCGCAAACATTATAGGCAAGTTGAATAGCTGTTTTCCCGCTGCACATGTATAGACACTCTACCTTGCTCGGATCTGTCCAATCCCGAGCAAGAGGGAGTGTCCTTAACATGACGCGCGGCCGGGAAAATAGCCATTGAAAGGCACGGTGGCGGCTTTGTATATACGGCGGCGGCGGCTTTGTATATACAGCGGCATCATCATCATCAGGTGGGGGGGGCATGGCTGCAATATGGGGGGGCATGGCTGCAATATGTGGGGGACATGGCAATATGTGGGGGACATACATGGGGGGACATACATGGCTGCAATATGTGGGACATGACATGGCTGCATATGTGGGGGACATACATGGCTGCACTATGGGGGACATACATGGCTGCACTATGGGGGACATACATGGCTGCACTATGGGGGACATACATGGCTGCAATATGTGGGGGACATACATGGCTGCATATGTGGGGGACATACGTGGCTGCATATGTGGGGGACATACATGGCTGCATATGTGGGGGACATACATGGATGCATATGTGGGGGACATACATGGCTGCACTATGGGGGACATACATGGCTGCAATATGTGGGACATGACATGGCTGCATATGTGGGGGACATACATGGCTGCACTATGGGGGACATACATGGCTGCAATATGTGGGGGACATACATGGCTGCAATTTGTGGGGGACATACATGGCTGCATATGTGGGGGACATACATGGCTGCACTATGGGGGACATACATGGCTGCAATATGTGGGGGACATACATGGCTGCAATATGTGGGGGACATACATGGCTGCATATGTGGGGGACATACATGGCTGCACTATGGGGGACATACATGGCTGCAATATGTGGGACATGACATGGCTGCATATGTGGGGGACATACATGGCTGCAATATGTGGGGGACATACATGGCTGCAATATGTAGGGGACATACATGGCTGCACTATGGGGGACATACATGGCTGCAATATGTGGGGGACATACATGGCTGCAATATGTGGGGGACATACATGGCTGCAATATGTGGGGGACATACATGGCTGCAATATGTGGGGGACATGGCTGCATTTGGGGACACATTTAAAAAAAGTATCGGTATTCGGTATCGGCGACTACTTGAAAAAAAGTATCGGTACTTGTACTCGGTCCTAAAAAAGTGGTATCGGGACAACTCTAATAGAAAGAATATTTAAATCTTGAATATAATAAATTTAAATAGAAAATAATAGAATAGAAAATAAAACAATAGACTAGAATAGAATAGAATAAACAAATAGAAAAACAATAGCATAAAAAAACAATAGATTAGATTAGGAAGATGATTATATTCATTCTATTCTATTCTGTTGTTTTATTCTATACCATTTTGTTATTTTCTATTTTAATCTAATCTATTCTATTTGAATGGATTATATTTATATTTTGGGAAATGGTTATATTATATATATTCTATTCTATTCTATAGTTTTTTTTATTCCATTCTTTTCTATTATATTCCAATTTCAGAAGATGGTTCTATTTTTTTGTTTAATTTTATTCTATTTGTTTCTATTATATTCTATTCTATTCTTTTATTTTCTGTTATATTCTTTTCTATTCTATTCCATTCTATTTTTTCTTTTCTATTACTTTATTTTCTATTTGGAAATTGGAAAACTATTTCAAACTTTTCGAAGTTGAAAACTATTCGAAATTGATTCAAAAACTATTTAAATCGATAGGAATTAGAATAAACAAAATTAATTGCAAAAACAAATTTAACGGATTAAACACATTTAAATAAACCAATTTATGTAAATAACAAATCAAAACAAAACAAAAATTTTTTTTTTTTTATTCTGCACGTGTCTACTGGTGGCTACAGTTTCATTCCCCTCAATTTCCATTGTTTGTTTCTTCAGGCATTGCACTCCCCAGCTGTCAGGATTCTAGAAGAGGATACAGTCAGAGAGATATGCAGGAGTAGGATAGGATAGGATATTAATATGCATATCTGTCTGTTTTTTGCTCCTATAAAATGGCAAGGTGTTACCTGATCGGGTTAACATTTTTAATTGCTGGTTATTTTGAATTGTGGATCTGTGCAGCACATAATAAGTATAATTATTGACACTGTTCTTGTGACTACCTGTAGACCTAAATATACAATGGACTGAGAGTAAAAACCCCTATTGAAAGTGCAGCCTAGAAAAAGTGCTTACATGCTGTGCATCAAGTCAGTACAACATTTCTGTCTTTTTTTCTGTGAAATAAATTTTTTAAGGATTTCTTGATTATTAACCTACTACAAAGTGAGCATGTACTGAATAATTGTTCTGTATGTTGTTCATTGAAATAATACCCTCTAATTCTTATTTCTTAATAAAACCTGCTTGGTGACCCCTCTTAAACTATGGCCTGGTAAAGCTGTGAATATAATGTGTGTTCAATATGTTTAGTTTTTGATTTATTTTTTAAAATCTGCCTGGTTTCTCCTTTTAAAATTGCGGCCTTATAAAAGTGCTTACATAATGTGGAATGAGTCTGCATGATTTCATAGGCTGTTGTCTCAGAAATAATATACTGTGATTTTTACTTATAATTTGTATATTTTTAAATCTCTATAATTTCATTTATACTTTTTACTTTATTATTTAAAACACAGCTTTTACTTTCTGTTAACTAGACTGCATCACTTAGTTATTGCTGACAATCTGTTCCAGAGCATCCTCTATTTTCCAAGTACCTAACTACATCCTTTTTAACCCCCCCCCCAAGAAATGTTGAAAGATTGTGCACCCAAATCACCACACACATTAATTTTAGGTTACTAACATACAACTTTTCAGCCACACATTTCTCTTGCTGTGGGATGTCGTATGGGGATTCCAGTTTCTAGCAGTTTTTGATCTCCGGTGATTATATGAGCATGGTGCATTATATAAATGATCATTTATGGTTTTCTTGCAGTGAGGACATTGGGGTGAGTTAATAAAAATAAATATACTGTTCAAAAGGAAATTTTCCCCAGCGCATAGTGAATGTGGTAAAGCTTTGCAGATTTGCATGATTGAACTACAAGCAAGCAAAAATGCTGTTTTTTATTTTCTTTACAAGTGATTGGGTATTCCTTGCAAAGTGAAAATTGACCAAGGTCTGTGGGAAATTCCCTTGCAAAGTGATCAGCCTATTTACCTTTAGTAAATCAACCCCATTAAATTGTTGGTTACATTGACCTGAACCTGTTATAAGAGCTGTCCAAACACATGGAAAACATAGAGAAAAGATGCGATATTCGCATTGTTTTGGGGTCCATCTATATATTGAAAATATATTCATCCTTTAAGAAGTTTAAATTTGTAAGTTGAAAAACCTGGCCAAAGAAAATGCCTTATTAATCGAAATCAAGATAAACCTTGTGACTACAAGCATTGCAGGTGTGCTGTAGTATGCAAATGGTTTGTATATGTTGGATGACCAGACACTGCTAAAAATTGTTTGTTCTGCTGCCCCAGGTGTGAAAGTGATACTGCTGTTACACATTTTGCAATGATTTATTTCTCTCCTAAATTGATCCGACTCCTTGTTGGGTGTAGCAAAGTTTAGAAGAAAAACAAAACATAAAGCTTTGCAAATTCTAAATAAGTTCGATGTCTAGAATAGGGATGAGCCGAACAATCCCCACCCCCCCATTCGGTTCACACCAGAACCTTCAAACGGACCGACCATTCGCACGAACATTTAGAACCCCATTGACGTCTATGGGACTCCGACGTTCGAATTCAAAAGTGCTAATTTTAAAGCCTAATATACAAGTTATTGTTGTAAAACATCTTTGAGAACCCGGGTCTTGCCCCAGGGAACATGTATCAATGAAAAAAAAATCATAAAAACAGTCATTTTTTCTGGAGCAGTGATTTTATTGATGCAGCATCATTAAAATCACTGCTCCAGAAAAAACGACCGTTTAAAAAAAAAAATTCCATTGATACATTTTCCCTGGGGCAAGACACGGGTTCTCAAAGACGTTTTCACGGGCATACTATAGACACTGTGATGTCCTGTGTGTTGTGAGAGACACAAGACTCTGGTCTGGAGGAATTTTTCATTTTATTTTTTATTTTTTTAAGCATCATTGATGCTTAAAAAAAAAAAAATCCTTTAAATATTTATGGTGCACACTGCAGAGGACACAGGCAATAAACCACGTGAGAATACTGCAGCTAGCACAATCACTAGCTGAAGAGCTGATCCAGCTATACTATACAGTTTATAATATACCTGTATGTACAACACCTGGGATGCATATATATCCTCTACACACTGTAACTTTAACTGACTAGCCTGCCTGCCTGCTCTATCTACCTGCAAAAAATGACACTCTCTCTGTCTCTATTTTCTCTTAAAGCGGTTGGACCTGCAAGGTTTTTTGGACCTGCAAGGGAAAAGCCATAATGGACCTGCAAGGGAAAAGCCATAATGAGCTAATATGCACCGCATATTAGCTCATTATGAAATACTTACCTCGGAACGAGGTGTAGTGAACTTACCTGGTGCACGCCGAGCGAGATCTCATTTTGACTCGGCGTGTCTTCCGGGTATTGCCGCTCCAGCTCTGTTATTGGCTGGAGCGGCGATGACGTCACTCCCGCACGTGCGCGCGGGAGATTTAAATCCGGCCAGGGTCCGGCGGATGCCGGTCCTTTCGCCGTGGATTCCCCCTGCGCATGGGTTTACAACCACTTTAACCACCGCAACACACTACACAAGGCCGACCTGCAGGCGACCTTTTATAGTGTAGGGCATGTACTAAACCCCCTGAGCCATAATTGCCCAAATCTACCTTGGCTTTAGCCAATTATGACTCTCCGTTTTTTGCAAGCTGTGATTGGCCAAGCATGCGGGTCATAGTGCTTGGTTGACCATTCATCAGCCAGCATTGCACTGCGATGCCGCAGTGAATTATGGGCTGTGAAACGTAACTCGAATTTGGCGCGAACGACCCCTAACGATCGTAATTCGACGAATGATCGAACATACGATCTTTGAGTTGAACATGAGTTTGACTCAAATAAGAAGCTCATCCCTAGTCTAGAACTATGTTTGGCTGTACACTGCTAACTGAGAATTCTATACCTATTGGCTTCCTATTGGTACTGTAAATAACTTTGCAGGAAATGTTAGAAATATTGGCAAAGTCTGTGCAGAAAAAAACATATAGGGGTTGATTTACTAAAACTGGAGAGTGCAAAATCTGGTGCAGCTGTGCATAGTATCTAATCAGCTTCTAACTTCAGCTTGTTCAGTCAGGCTCCTTTCACACGGAGCGGACCGTTTTTCGGTCCGCTCCGTGTGTCCGTCAGCTCAGCGGGGGGGTCTCCGCTCAGCTGTCGGCGGACGGGGCGGTCCCCGCACACTGTGCAGGGACCGCCCTGTCTCTCCTCCGCTCTCCCCTATGGGGAGTCGGATGGAAACGGACCGTCTGTCCGTTTGCATCCGATCCGTTTGGGCGGACGGAAGAAAAACAGGGCATTCTTCCGTCCGCAAAAACGGATGCGGATGTAGCGGACGTTAGCGGATGCATCATCCGCTAACGGATCCGCTCCCATAGGGAAGCATTGAGGTCCGTTACCGGACGTCCAAAAAACGGACGAACGGAACAGACCTGTGAAAGGACCCTTAGCGTCCATTTTGATGCACTCCGCTTGCTCTGCAGGGGATCGATCTGGTGATCTCTGCTGAGCAGGCAGATGACAATTCCGTCACTGCTTAATGTGCAGATCAGATCTATCAGAGCCCCGCTCTCCTCTATGGGAGATCAGACGAAAACTTATCTGCCTGTCCATTTTTATCCAATTCCATCCGATCCGCCAGACGGATGGAAAATAGGGTTTCCATCCATCTGGATTTGGCAGGCCGTTTTGGATTGGATGGCCCCGGATGTCAGCAGACATGTTACCGCTGACACCCGTCGCTTCATAGAGGTAAATGAAGCTTCCGATCAGGTCCACCTGAAAAACGGACAGGCGGAACTGATCGGATAGCGTGTGTAAAAGGGGCCTTAAGCTTTGACAAAAAAAATGGAAATGATTGGTTTCTTTGCAGAGCTACACCAGATTTTGCTCTCTCCAGTTGTAGTAAATTAACCACATAGCCTCAATTGTCCATTATGATATTGATCAGTCCAGAACCACACACGAGCCAGTGAGATTTGTGCTATGATGGTGGCAGAACTTAAAGAGGAAGTAAACCCTTGATTTAAAAAAAACCCTGCAAGAAAAAGGCATAATGAGCTAGTATGCACAGCATACTAGCTCATCATGTGTCACTTACCTGCGATCAAAGCCCCCGAAGTCCTCCTCCGTCCCATCCACCGCCGCCACCATGTCCCCTTGTAGCTTCTTCCTGGTCTCGCCGCTCCGGCGCTGTGACTGGCCGGAGCGGCGATGACGTCACTCCCGCGGATGCGTGCAGGACCAGTAGGTCCCCACGCATGCGTGGAAATACAGCATTTTCTACAATAATGCAATTGACAAAAACGGCACGGTCAGTGTGCCTGCGCCGTTGTCTACGGCGCGCATGCACCGCAGACATCGGCGCCTGTCATTAGTGTAAATATCTCCTAAACCGTGTAGGGTTAGGAGATATTTATTCAGGGCTTTTTTTCAGCAGGAACGTGGGGGAACGCAGTTCCGGCACCTTCAGGACTGAATGTATGTGATGGAAAGTGATACTGGGATATGCTGGGGAATGCAATTTTGTGGGGGGTCTATTGTTGCAGAGGAGGTCTGTTGTGACTGGCAGGGGGTCAGTTGTTGCTGGCTGCTGGAGAGTCTATTGTTGCTGACTGCTGGGAAATCTGTTTATGTTGCTGGGGGGTTATTGTTGCAGGGGTGGTATTTTGTAATGGGCAGTCCATTGTTGCTGAGGGAGTGTGCAATTTTACTTCTGTACTCTCAGTACTGAGAGGCAGGTAGGGGGTGTAACCAAAAGATGGTGCTTGGAGGTGGGTGGGGGCGGAGACAAGTTGTGACTCAGTAGGGGGGAGTTCCTGCACCTATTCGCTGAGAAAAAAAGCCCTGTATTTATTGCACCTACAGGTAAGCCTTAAGCTAGGTTTACCTGTACGTTCAAGTTGTATGGTTGGGTTTACAACCACTTTAAATAACAGACAAGGTCTAATCTTGCTCTAAAGTCCAAATGAGTGCTTTATTCAATAAAAAAATATAAATAAGTCCACAAAAGGATGACACTTCACACTATAAACACTATTAAGGTGTGGTATTTGCAATGTGGAATAAGGAACCAGCATGATCCGTACTCTGTGGGGAATGAACACGGAGGGCAGAGATGCCCATGCAGCTGAGAGGGATGGAAAAATCCACAGCTGCACAGAAGGATAGATGTGAGCACATGCAAGCCGACGTATACAGTATACAGTATTTAGCTGGGTTTTCCAGTAGAATGCTAGCTTTTCCCTCCTCTCTGATGCCCTTTCCTTACGAGGGGGATACGGTGAAAAAAGTGACAAAAACTTTACATTCATTCATCTTACAAAAAAGATTTTATGACTACTCTTTAAACTAGAATTCATAATTAAGTGTTTTAATTGATAAGCTATTAGCTGTGTTATACTTGTCATTGCAGCAGACAAGGTATCAGTCAACAGTGGTGAGCGAACAATGAAAAGGGAGCAAAGTGTTGAAGAAAAACATTCAATATAAATAAGGGGAAAGTATTTTTTTTTACAAAAATAATGCAATCTTATTTTACTCACAGTGCTTTACAAAACTAGAAATCCTTTTGTAAGAGTCTAGTTTTAGTTTATTTGTTAATTGCAATTGGTGATAGTACCTGAATTTGATTTGATATCAGCCTCTTGCAATCCCCTGTAAAGTACAACTTCGTTTGGGAGAAGCATGGGCAGAACTAGGAGCCAATCAGGTAAGTAGCATCCAAATATGCTTACAGGGAACATGCTGAAAGGGGAAGACAGCAAAGTGAACTATTTAGTCGGCTACTACTCCTTCACTTTCCATTGAACAGGCAAGGGAGTGATGTGGTCTCCCCTCCTGTTATAGAAAGTGGGGTCATATGCCTGACTGTGCTGTGCTTCTGGGCAATGTAAATTAAACAACTAGATGGACAGAAATATAAATTTGATGGCACGTAAAACAGTTTTGATATATTTTTTTTACCATTTGGACCTGAGCTTTAATTTGCCTTTTAAATAGAGTATAAATTAAAGTAAATGCTGCTGTTCTTTATTTTATGACATTTAAATAGAGTGGGAGAGAAGAGGAACGCAGCATCCCAAAAAGGTTTTTGGAGTTATTACTGCTTCAACAAGAGACTTGCACAAAACAATATTCTGCTGCAAAGCAAAAATCACAGAAGCAACAAAATATTAAAGTTAATTTCCAGTTTGAAAACAATACTTTTGCCTACCCTCTTTACCTGCCCCAGTTAATCATTTATTTAAAACATACATTCATATGACATGCTGGATCCCATTCAGGCCCGGACTGGCCATAAGGCATACCGAACGACCTACGGGCCAATAACGGCCCGCGGGTGGCCCCGCGAATGGTCTGCATGTCTTGTCTCCCCAGGGGTGTACCAAGGGGTTGCAGGCCAAGAGGGGACTTCCAGTTTACCTAATAGTATTAGCCCAGTATACCAGCCACCAACACAGCGCCAGATAGAGATGAGCTGGGCCAGATAGAGAAAGTTGAGATCAGCTCTGACATTTTACTCCTCCCTTTGCTGCCTACACAACCAGTGAGAGAGTTCTTAGAAAGCTCAAGCCACTTCTTGTTGACATGGATGCTACTTATTGGCTTTCAGAAGTGTTGCATGCAGGGTTCTTACAGGATCTTAAAGTATTCTAGCAGTGATGATATGAAAAGAATGGTGGCAACAATACTTGGTTGGCTTCCTAGGAGTGCAGTTTCCAATCACCACTTTCCAGTACCAGAGACAC